>OV049924.1:160630026-161830026 GCA_920104205.1 Eupeodes latifasciatus
GTAAAAATTGAATTGTGGAATGTTTAACCCTGCTGCTACATGGTAAAGTTATGGCATGCAAGTTGGATTCAAAAACTGCATGTCAAATTTATATATATATAGTATGTGTTTGTATGGTTGTGTTTGTATAACTTACTCAAATATTCGATTTAACGTAAAATTTTCAATATTCAAATCGAAAAAATCATCAATTGATAATATTTACATCTTTACAAAGTTGTCAATTTTTAATTAAAAATGATGTAAGGAAAATTATAAATCAATAAGCACAAATAAAAAAAGATTACACCTACCATTTGAAATTTTGTCTTTCGATGTTGTTTGAGCCAATTTATACCAACTTTTGTTATTTTTCGCGGATAAAACGATGTATTTCAGTTACCATTACCCCATAAATCTTCGGAAGTGGGTTTCTTTGCCATCATCGGACAATATCTGCCAACAGCTTCAACAACATTGCAGAGCAAATAATTATTCAATCAGCATTCTTCTATAAAGTATTCAATTTCCAGATAGTTAATAGTGCCTGACAATGACAACCTACCCGTCTCATAGAGAAAGCTACACCTTGAATATGTGAATGTGGATGGGGATGCGGGGCATGCGTTCAGTGGCCCCGCATTTGTTTTATCACTCTGTCACGCATCGAAAAATTCAAGTTCAAAAGAAGAAAAAACTCTATATATTTTTTTTTTTTTTTTTTTATTAATCATTATCCTCATCTTAATAACTATAACATTTGATAAACCTTAAGATATCTCTAACAAAATTACAATAGTTATTTTAAGAGAGAATAGTTAGTGACATTGGTATTTCATAAAAATAGAGATAATGCCACTTCATAGTACAAAAATTCAGCGTGGGGTGTACAATATAAGGAGTTAAGTTAAAAAATTAAAAATAATTAAATCAAAATGCATTTTCAAAAGAAACAAGATAAAACAAATTCAAATTCATTGACAGTATTAATTGAATTTAACAATTAAACAATATAGTTCAACAAAACTTCGATTTCATTATGATCGAAATCAAGAAGCCACAGTTTTACTTTTTTTAAAAAGGCGAATAGATTTGGTAGGTTGCGTAGGCTAGCTGGAAGGCGGTTATACAATTTGCAGGATACAACATGATACGAGTTTCTAAAGCTTGTAGTACGAAAAGAAGGAATGGCAACTAAGGATTGGTAATTACTGCGTAAGATATAGCCTTCACATATTGGACTCTGCAAGTACCCGCCTCTAATAAAGAAAATCTTGAGAACCTTGTAATAAAACAACTGTCTGACAGGCAAAATCTTTATACGCCTAAAAAGCTCCATGGAATGAGAGAGACGGGGTGAGTTACACACTTTTCTTATAGCGCATTTTTGCAGCACAATAAGCGGCTTCATTTTGTTCTGATAAGCACCTCCCCAACAACTTATACCGTATTGCATTCGAGAATGAAAAATCCCATAGTAAACAGTTTTCATGGTGTTATCAGAACAATACTTTCTAAGGCGATAAAAACAACGGATTGTTGAAAGGAAATATTGTTTAAGCCCTAAAATATGCTCAGACCAGCTCAAATTTCTATCGATGAGAACACCCAAGTATTTAAAACAGTTAACGTTTTCAATTTGAAAGCAGTTGGTGTCGAAAGAAACATTAGCATTAAAATAGTGATACGAATTTTGAAAGGAACTCAAGTGTAAATTATACCTTGCACAGTTCGAAGAGTGGAATACAACATTAATGTCTGGAGTCACGTTAGAGCTAAGGGAAAAAAACATAAGTTTAGTTTTGTTGCTTACCAAAAGTTTATGTGCATCAAACCAAACTCTCAATAAGTGCACATCATGATTTAAATCAGCCACTAGGTTCAATAAACTAACGGATCTGTATGCAATTGCCAAATCATCTGCAAACGCCCTTACTTCACCAACAAAAGGTTGTTCAAAAATAGAATTAATATATATTAGAAAAAGGATGGGACCAAGAACAGATCCCTGAGGAACTCCAAGATTGATAACCTTGGAGTTACTCAGACACCTGCCGAGTTTGACCTTTTGTTCCCTGTTTTTCAGATAAGATTTAAACCACTCATATATAAATCCACGGAAGCCCGCATAATATAATTTGTTTAAAAGAATATTGTGGTCTACCATATCAAAGGCTTTCGTAATATCCACAAAAAGTCCACTACAAAACCTTTGATCATCCAGTCCTTTATGAATAAAAGTGCAAAAATCCAACAAAGCATCCTCAGTAGAGAGCCCAGTCCTAAACCCAAACTGTTTTGAACTAAGAAAATTAGTATTTTTGAGAAAGTTCAAAACCCTACATTTAATTACTTTTTCAAATATTTTTGAAATAGAAGGTAACAACGAAATAGGCCTATAATTATTTTTGTCTTTTTTACTCCCTTTTTTAAACAGGGGTATCACAATGGCGTGTTTAAGTTCATCAGGAAAGATTCCAGAGAAAATACTCAAATTAAAAATGTATGTCAAAATATCCACAATATTCAAAGCAATTTTTTTTAACACAATGTTAGAAATGCCATCATTGCCAAAGGATTTGGAGTTAGTCAGAGAGTTTATGGCTTTTAATATCTCATGACCAGATATTGATTCGAAGTAAAAACTATTTATTTGAAAAGACGAAACTAGAGTGCTGGAACCAGTACAAGAATATCCTAGAAAAGAGGTGCCCCTCGAAAATGTTTCCTGTCCAACTGAAACAAAAAACTCATTGAATGCATTAGCTACAGCTGTCGGGTCTGAAATTATTTCATCCCCGTTGTTCAACGCTATCAAACTATTTTGAACATTAACACTTCTATTAATAATACTATTAACCACTTTCCATTCTTTTTTTATGTTCCCTTGGGACAATCTTATTTGATTATGATAATAATTATCCCTACATGTTTTGATTTCATCATTAATTTCACGGCTCATTCGATTGTAGCGGTTTTTTAAACATAAATTTTGTGGGTGTTTATTACATTTTATGCGCAGTTTATGTTTCTGTTTTATTTTTTTCAGGAGAAGTCGGTTCATCCAAGGTTTAAGCTTTCTTTCAGACTTTCGTGGTACAGTAACGTAACTATACATGGCAATAGAATTCTTAAGAATGTCAAGAAATAAATCATAAGCCTTGGAGACATTTTCTTGTTCATAAATTACCTCCCAATTATAGAAGCGCAACGCATTATTCAACTCTTTGAAGTTGATCTTGGTTTCGCTATATAGTGAATCATCTTCCTTTTTATTATCCAGAGTGGAGAACAAAATACCAGTCATACAATGGTCAGAAATTTGAAGATCACAATTAATGCCAGCGCATTGAATGGATTGAATATTAATAAAACGGCCTAATACGTGGTCAAGACAGGTATCTGATGTCGGTCTTGTTACATCATTAACAAATGAAGTTAACCCATAATCGGAAATTAATGCAAGATATGAATCCAAATTAGGACAGGAGTTAAGCAGGTCCAAGTTAAAGTCACCTACAATTACCAGATTACCAACCCTCAAATTGCGCAAGAGAACCGAAAATTCATCTAAAAAAGCATTAAACGGCTGAGAATTTAATCTATATGTACAAATAAAGGAAAATAACTCTTTGCCAAAACAACAAGAAATTTTCAAAACATCAGCACTCTTCAATTTATAGCATTTCATATCACATATATCATAAGTATCTCTTACAAAAGCACCTACTCCACCAGCAGCATACGAGTCATTTGTATTGGCATAAAAATTATAGCCAGGAATACTGTAATCATTAATCTCAAATGAATAAATCCAAATTTCAGATACAAAGATAATTTCCGGTAAGTTTTCAAAGGCGTCCAGATTGCCAACTAATAAATCGAAATTTTGCCGAAGACTTCTTACATTTTGGTGAATTATAAATAAAGCTTTCTTATTCTCTAAACTGTCAAGAAAAATTTTATAATTACAATTACTAATGGTACTTAAGGTAAGGCTATTGAAAAAAAGATCTGGATATGTATCAGTGTTTATATTATTCATTTTGAAGCAAAGCTAAATCATTAAAAGACCTTATTACAACAACCTTACCTCTTTCCACTTTCCTTAACAAAATTTGAGAATTATTATACCACAAATACTTATAATTTTTATCTGTTTTAAGTTTTTTAGCTGCCATAAAAAGAGTACGAGTATATTTCGTAAAGCAATCGTTAATATAAATGTTGGAACTATTTATGCTGGCATCGGCAAATAATGATGTGGTTAATTTGTTCTTTCCATTCCTCTTGCTCCTCATTATTTTTTGTTTTACATCAGAAGATGCTAGTTGGACGCAAATTATGCTTGAATTATTCTTAGCGAAACTTTTAACATAACATCTCTTAATGTCAACTGGTGAGACAGACACATTTAATGCATCACAAAAAATCTTCTGTGCACACTCTTCAGCATTATCGTTGGTTACATTTGGAACACCAACAACTTCAATTCTATTATCCATTTGCTTCTGCTCCCACCAATTCAATTTGCTTTCAAGTTCATTCACCTTAGATCTCAGAGACATATTTTCTTCACTCAACTGCTGGACAGTGCTCAGAAAGTCACTGTTTATTTTCTTAAGGCTTAATATTTCTTCATAGAGGCGTTGAAGTGTGATTTCGCTACTACCTGGTTGCACTTTGTCATCAGAAAGCAAAGTTGGCACTCGCTTAAGTTGGTTTTGGGGTGCTGTCTGCTGCTGCTGCTCTTGTGTAGCATTCGGGGCTGCAACTTGTTTTAATTCTTTTTGATGTACATGTTGTTGTTGTTGCTGTTGTTTTTCAAAAGGTACATAGGCTGCTGCTGTTGTTGATGATGATGATGAAGGCAAAGAATGCAGTGATTTTCGTCGAAGCTGTGTACATTTATCACATCTGTATTTGATTTTATTTGCAATCATATACTCAATGTCAGTAGATTTTACATTGACGCACGCACTGTGGAATATACATTCGCAATCAACACAGATTATTTGTTTTTTCTTTTTTTGGTTTTCATTCCGATCAATTTTTTGTTCGCAAATCAGACAATGCATTTTTAATTTAATTTCAAATTAATGATGGGAAATGAAAATTAATAACTTAACTGTGTAGTACTTTAGAGAAATTACAAAAAAAGCGCGCACCCCACGACACTTTCAGTAACACGTCCGTTCGGGTTGAACGATTGAACGATTGATATATATATATTTTCTGAAAGAATATTGCGGATCAAAGACAAACAGACAATTTTCTTGGCTTACCCTACAGAGATTGCATAGACTATGAAGGTAAAGATAGGGCCGATTCCGAACGACTACAAGAGTGCATTTCATACAAAGCTTTGATCATTTGCGCATACTCGTTTGTATAGTTGTTGATGACCATGACCGAATCTTTTGAACTTTAAAACTTAGTCAAGACGATCGACTCGACATTTATTACTTGGTGTTCAGCCTCAGCAGTCATGCGAAAAATGTAAGCTTTGACTTTGCTTTCGTTATTTACATTAACGCGATTTTAGATTGAAGAGACATTTTTCGAAGAGAGAATACAAAAAATGTGCAGTCAGTTTCTTCCTCAGCTACTTCTCTTATAAATTAAGTTTAAGTTTTCTTTTGCTCATGGAAGTATTTAAAACTTTATTCGACATGAATTTGAAATTACAGGTACATTTACTCTTAAATGATACGTTAAAAAACAATAAGTAAACAAACTATTGAATCAAGTTGATACATTTTTGTTATAAACAATCAAAAGGCACATATAGCATCGTTTCAACGTGATCCTCGTATCTACAATTATTTTAATTCTGTAAACTGCAAATGAATTCCGAAAATCGGTGTACGAGTTCCTGAGAAATTTAATAACAAAAAAAAGGTTTCTATTTTTTATTGAAAGAATCCAAGTCAAGGAAACAAATTTTAAAGAAAATGTCAGTATCTATCGGTCTGTTTTTGAGTAAATTCAAATTTTCAATTTTGACCCAAATTATTTTTAAATTTAAAAAAATGAATAGCCAAGTTAACACCCTATCACGAGCTGATATCACCATTTTAATTGTTAACCAAGTAAAAATAAAATCGATTTCTGCCACAGTAATCAATTCGAAGCTTGTAAATTACTCTCGCCAAGATCTGAGAGTTCTTAGCTCACTGCATAACGTTAGACTCAGCTGGTTACCAAAATGCGGCTTACGAAGACACAGCCCATTTCTTGTGCCACGCCCAGCACTATGCCACACTAGAAACACGCTCTTAGGTACTGGTAGAAATTTCAGGAAACAGCCTATTTGTCTCTATCAAAGCCTCTAAATGACTAGAGCAAGACAAGTTTTCACATTTTATTTTCACGGAAGTTCAATACTTTAAGGAATCACACATAGGATCTACATTGATTTAAGTGTGGAGATAACGTAACCAGTTACCTTACTTTACTTAACTTCCAAGTATTAACTCAATAGCTGTAGGGGCGAGGACAAACAGACAGTTCGACAGCCGGAATCGCGGGAACCACTTTTTTTGGCATTCTACTATGTCATGTTTGATTAACATCTCGAAAAATTGTAAAAATAGTAACAAAATTAAAATCTCTCATTGTTTAATTAATTTGACTATCAAAAAAGAACAGGTTAATTAGATTGGTAGAAAATAAACTTAAAAAAAAAAACGATGAATGGAACATTTGCTTCATTGTCACGAGCTGCTACTTCCACATCTTTTATACAAATGCTTGGAAGGTCACACAACAAGTCCATATGGCTTCTCTGGGTATTTTTTCAACGTTTTCAGGCTTCAACGATTTTTACTGTAATTTTTCACATATTTTTACAGTTTTAAACTATGGAGTACTTGTTCTTTTTTAAAATATTTTTTTATTATGTTCAAGCACCAAAATGGGTGCAGATTTTATGCATTAAACACTTTTTCCACGTTTTTTTAATGGTGTTTGAAGACAGTTTTAAGCTGCATTTCATCAACCTCATTGTCCTTACTTTAACATGCAAGTTTTCTTCCATTTTTTGCAATGAAAGTTGGCGACCAACATAGTTATGTATTGTCCTTGGCCCATTTGTTTAATCAAGTTTTCTTAAAATATTTAAGCAAACTTGTCTATAGACACATGGAAGTTGTCCCATTGATACACTTTTTCCGCCTTAAAAATAGATATAACAAACTTTTTTAGTTAGGCCACAGGCCTTTGTTAACTTTTTAACTTGCTTTTGGGTAGAATTTTTTGTCCAAGCATTTTGGTCACATGTACGAGATTTTTCAGAGAATATTAATGGGGTTATTCACGTCATAAAATTCGCAACTTTATAATTCTAACTACTCCAAATATGTAATGGCCATTGCTATCACGACATTCAATTAAGTATTCCTCTTTTCATTCAATCAAAATTCGATACAAAATTATCATGTTATCATTAAAATTTAAGTTTAAAATGAATAAGGGGCTTGTATATAAACGGATCGAAAGTTAAGAAGCGACATATTCGCAAAACTACTTTTTTCGTAGGTATAAATGGATATGCAAATATTATACCGTTCTGTTCTGCGTCATTGAAAAATGCACATTAAAAATAGATATAACAAACTTTTTTAGTTTCGCTAAGTACTAAGTACTAAGTAGTTGTCCAAAGAAATATAACGATTATCCCAAAATTAACAAAGGCCATAGGCTTTTTTGTTCCAGTTTTTGGTAAAAAATTTTAAACTGAGAATTCCTTGACAAAGTTCTGACCTCTAAAACTCGGTTTTGTTAAAAAAAAAACTCGGTTGAGTTCTACCCCATTTTTTCATCAAGTTCCAAAGCGTTAGAACTCTGATCTAGATCTCAGTTTGAGATAGAACTTCGATTTATTTATTAAGGATATTATAATTCGGTTTAGCAGTGTTTTTACTTCTCCCAATAATATTAAATTTGGCTTTGGAATAAATTTTAGATCAATTTCAATGATAATACATTTTTAGAAAATTAATTTCGCAAACAAATAAGAATAGTAATAATAAATTCGCAATGTGGAAGATATGCGAATGTTATATATATGTGATTATTGTGGACGGTTTCCAAACGTGGGCAATTATTTTTCACGGGTGGAATGACATTGTATTAATGCTCATAATGACCACGACCTTTAGGTCTGCACAAACCAAAATAAAACCCATATAAATTAACAATTAATTGAAAATGCCGCCCTTTTTTCCAATTTTTCAATTTAAATATTAAACATGTATACACCTGAATTACTAGATCCAGTTTTAATATATTTAAGAACTTGTCCGTAAGTATTTTATCCGAATTATAAAGCATTATGTTTTCCAATTAATTTATTAGTTGAAATTTTTTTAGTAATAAAAAAAAATATACAGTTGATACTTATCAGCAGACTTTCTTTAAACTGTGCTATAACTGTACAAAAATATAGACATCGATAACATTTTGTTATCACTATAGATTCAATCTTTCAACTAAAAAGCCATATAACGGGATAGTTTTTGACTTGAAGTTTATAAATACGAATAATAAAAACAAAACTACAATAGATTGCACAACAGTCAACAGAGAACTTAAAACTTTCAACCATTCATGTGTACTAGTCGTTTCCAGAATGGAGGGAGCCTGCAGTTTTTACGCCGCATCCGAGCGGCTAATTTGAGAAAGCACTTTCCATGATGAGAATTACTCTTGGAATATTTTTAAGTTTTTCGAAAAGAGGCAGTACCCATGAAAACACTTTTAGTTAGCACAGGCACTAACCACCACAAGACTTGAAGTTTAAGCTCTGTAAAATTGATTAATATTAAACTTAAAAATAAGTATGTACTTACAACCCTCATATTATATTAATTTATTATTCAACCCAGTTTTGGCGCTGAGTAGCTGATTTTACTAAAGATGATCACCTCGTTTAAAGAAGCACAAAATTCCAACAAAAACCCAACTTAAGTGTTTGTACAATGTACATTGCTTCTATGTATGTATATTGACTTAGGGCTGTAAATTGATTTAATTTGGTATTAATGAAATTGAGGACTATTAAAAAAGGTATATAGTTGAAAACCCATATCCCAAGGCTTGTCTTGCTTTTGGGTAGAATTTTGTATCTTAGCATTTTGGTCACATGTACGAGATTTTTGAGAGAAATTTAATGGGGTTATTCACGTCATAAAATTCGCAACTTTATAATTCTAACTGCTCCAAATATGTAATGGCCATTGCCTATCACGACATTCAATTAAGTATTCCTCTTTTCATTCAATCAAAATTCGATACAAAATTATCATGTTATCATTAAAAATTAAGCTTAAAATGAATAAGGGGCTTTTATATAAACGCATCGAAAGTTAAGAAGCGACATATTCGCAAAACTACTTTTTTCGTAGGTATAAATGGATATGCAAATATTATACCGTTCTGTTCTGCGCCATTGAAAAATGCACATTAATCATGGATGCAGAGGCAGACAGCAGAGTGCCAATGGGTGGCTGTTCATGGCATGGGCATACATACGTCAATGTATAAAAGATGCATGTTCTATTTTTTTTGCTCTCTTTTTCCCCTATTTTTCTTTAACTTATTTCTTATCGTGAAAAAATCGATCTTTCAATTGATTGATGGCGTTAATGGTTTAGTCGATTTTGAAAATAGTTTGCGAATTACAAAAGAACTTAGTTAACTAAGTCAATATTAAAATAAAAAGGAAAATATCGCTCACACTATTTTAGAAGCACAGTAAAAAGAGTGTGTTATAAGGATTCCAACAAATGCTTATATGCTCATATTTATAATTGTTAAATATGTAATTGGTTTGTATTTCAAATAAAAACGTTGAGATTTAAAAAAACGCAAACACAGTTGCGTTCAGATTGTAAAATTTTTTTCATTCTAAAGGGAGTTATACTCAAGCTAATAGTCTGGGAGCTAGCAACGTTTGGAAAACCAGAATTTAAGGTCGGTCAATTTTTTGATATGTTGTCTTACTTGCTTTTACGGTTAGAGTCTGAGCAGTCTGGCTGGCGATAGTGGTTGCGTTTAGGGGGGAGGGGCAATTTAAAAAAATTATTACTTAAAATGGGAAAAAAATAGTTAAAAAATAACGGTAATACTTACAATTAAGTATTATACCTTTTTTTAAAGCCAACACCTTTGTCTATTAGCTTGTTTTTAAATCAAGTCAAAACTATGCATAGTTTTTGAAAAAAATTGTTTTAAACTCAAAATTTGGTAAAAAAAAAGTTAAAAATATGGTTTAAAGAGTAATTTTTCAAAACCTTAAAATTATTTATTATTTTTTTAGAATTCATTGCTCTTATTTGTTTGTGATCAAAAACTGAAAACTAGATGATTTTATGTCTACTAGTTCTCGAGAAAATTGAAGATTACTAAAAATCGAATAAGGCTAAATTCATTTTTCTTAAATCCAGCTTATTTAAATGCAAAAGAGACTTTGCATGCACCCTTGCACCAACCCCACCTTGAACCCACCCCACCTTGCACCCAACCCAAATCCTATAGTGAGTCCAAGAAGGGGGGTTGCAGGGGGGCAGCATGCCTCCCATACACACTTCACTGTTGCATACGCCCAAACTCGCACCTACCATTATAACTATCAAAATAAGACCACTCAAGCAAAAAAAATAATAATTTAATTAAAATAGTAGTTGTGGTTATTTTCAATTTTCTCAAAAACTAAAAGACATAAAATCATCTAGTTTTCAGTTTTTGATTAATAATTAATAAGGGCAACAAATTATTAAAAAAAAACATATTTATAAACAAATGGTTTTGAAATATTGAAGTAGATTTTTTTTAACGCAACCACTACCGCCAGCCAGACTGCCCAGACTCTAACCGTAAAAGCAAGTAAGACAACATATCAAAAAATTGACCGACCTAAAATTCTCGCTCGAAAACGTTGCGAGCTCCTATACTATAAGGACGTTTCTATTTTTGATAGATTTTAACCAGTTCAGAAGTACATTTTTTGCATTGTCTCAAAAAACCAAAACATCCAAAAATGCCGGACCATGGTAAAGATATATAGATTTTTGTATTTAATTCAGAATGGAAAAGGCTCACACAGTTATTTAATACGTGCATTATATTTTGACTGCCCATTTTTAAACAATTTTTAAAATATTCAAAACAATATTTTTGTTTATAAATATTTTATACAGAAATAAGCATCTAAATTATCCAAAATATAAAAATATGAAGTTCAAATCCGTGTAACAGATGTGTCTCCTTTTCACGTCCGAAGTGTGTGCTACTATTATTTTGACCGCAGCTGTTTTTTAATTAAGAGAGCTCTTAAAAAAATTATTTAAAAATTTGATTAGAACTCTGATTTCTTAACTTATTATTTTTGTATGCATAATTTATATGCTAATATATCCAAACAAACAACATTTCACACTATTTGACTAGAATTAACATTTTTTTGTAAATTAAATTGTTTGTTTTTTGTTTAAGGTGGCGCTACAGTCCTGTGTGAACTAGGGCCTCACCCAACAAACTTCTCCATCTGACTCGGTCCCTAGCTAGATGTCTCCAGTTTCGCGCTCCAAGTTGGGTGAGGTCACTTTCCACTTGTGCGCGCCACCTGATTCGCGGTCTACCTCTACTGCGCTGTCCTGTGGGTGTGGATTCGAAGACTTTCCGGGTTTCGTTACCCAGCCATCTTAGTCGTTGGACTTTTACCCTTCTGGCTAAGTCAACGTCGGTGTACAGCCCGTACGCGTACAGTTCGTCGTTCCATCTTCTCCTCCACTCTCCTTCGATGCATACGGGACCGTAGATCACACGAAGAACTTTTTTCTCGAAACGACCCAAGGTGCTTTCATCCGCTTTTGTCATAGTCCATGCTTCTGCACCGTATAGCAGGACGGGGATGATAAGGGTCTTATATAGCGACACTTTGGTCCCTCGAGAGAGGACTTTGCTACTCAATTGCTTTCTTAGCCCAAAGAAACAGCGGTTAGCAAGAGTTATTCTTCGTTTGATCTCAGCGCTGGTGTTGTTTTCTGCGTTAATAGCAGAGCCTAGGTAGACGAAGTCCTTGACTACCTCAAAGCTACGTCTGTCGATGGTGAAGTTTTGACCGAGACGTCGTCGGTGTTGTAAGTCCTTTCTTGACGACAGCATGTACTTTGTTTTGCCCTCATTGACCGTTAAACCCATTTTTGCCGCCTCTGCCTCGATACTCACAAAAGCCCCATTGACATCACGCTGATTTCTTCCGATTATGTCAATGTCATCAGCATATGCTAGTAATTGGACAGACTTTTGAAAGATAGTGCCTCTAGTGTTGACGTGTGAGCTCTGCACTATTCTTTCAAGTAGGTACGATGTTAAAAAAATCGCATGACAGCGCATCACCTTGCCTAAAACTTTTTTTGACATCGAAAGGTTCTGTTAAGTTGTTTCCAACCATGGAGTGAATTCTCCATGGTCATCCTGCACAAACGGACGAGTTTGGCAGGGATGCCAAAACTAGACATGGCTCTTTACAGCTCGTTCCTGTAGATGCTGTCATATGCGGCCTTGAAATCGATGAAAAGATGGTGGGTGTCGATTTGGTGTTCTTGAGTTTTTTCCAGGGATTAGTTAGTGTATATTCGACAATGAATCGAAGTTTTTTATTTCAACTTTTTATTTGGAGTCAATGGTTTCTTAACGAGATTTTTCCATGTATCAAGAGAATCAAACACTACGATTGTCGAAAATAAAAAAACTTCTAGATCCCCCATAGTGTTGCATCTTCCGATCGGTACATAACAAAAGTTTAACCGCAAAATATTTATAATTATGTAAATACCGCTTATTATTACAATATGATTTTTTTTTTTTTTTTCAAAAAGTTGCATTATTTTTGGCCAGACAAGAAACCTTTTTCTTAATGTAAATGTAAGAATATTTAGTAATAAAAAGATCTTTAAAAAACAATTTAACCTAAGAATTCAAACACCAAAAACAAAACAACAAAATAAGCTGCTTTAATGTTGGCCATCACTGTGTAAGGAGTTGAATTTTGGTAAGGGAGAGCTGTTCAAAATTGTGAAGGTTATTACAAAATATTAGATTTTTGTAAGTTTTTTATTTTCTTCTCTTTCACATGCAAGACATTCACTTTTTATTGTTTTTCACGAAAACGTTGAAGGAATTTTGTAAGTTTTCAAAATAATTTCACATTTATTTCTTTGGTATGAGCTAAGATTTTCCTTTATAAAGTGATATTCCAAATAAAGTCATATTCTTAATAAGAACGTATAAAACAATAGCAAATAAATTTCTGATAGATTATTGGATATATTTTAGAATCTAATATTATGATATATGTGTTCTAATTAACGTATGTTAATATTAAGTCATAGGAGTAAAAGTATACGTTTGTCCCTCCTCCAAAAAACAACACAATTTTAATTTGAAAGAAAACTCTACCGATAAAAAAATAATCTGATTCCGAAAAGTTGAAAGTAAAGCAGACAAATCAATTTAAATTATCATTAATGATTAATACCAGCAACTGTTTGTTAAAAAAAAAATAAAACAGCAGCGAAAGATGATCTCTATCCATAGTTAATACCATACGTACGTGTGTGCATCCGTACGTCCGGGAACGTTTTTTAGTCGGCCATATCAGAAGAACGTTCAGAGATATCGGCTTCAAATAAATTTAATTTAATAAATTGGGTGGCGCTACAATCCGTTAAGAACTGTGTGCGAGTACTGTTGTCAGGGATGGAGGGGACTTAAGCTATGATTACACGGTCAACGAAATCGGTCAACGCGTTGACTCTCTGACGTCACAAAAAATACATATTTTCTCCGTCATCTCAACGTTTACAGTATCAATGCTTAAAACATTGACTATCACACGATTGACACTATTGGGTCAATGTTGTCCCAAATTACGTTGACGCACAGGTGTGTCAACCTGACTTTTACTCATCAGTGTCAATGCATTGACTCGCAAAACTTTGATGATCACACGGTTTGACACAAAGCAAAAAAGCCGTCAGCACAAGTCAAAGTTATTTTGAGGAAATAAAATAAATATTGTGAGTTTATTAATGCACATAATTATATAGATATATTTAACTTAAGTGCAATTCATTTTCAGATAAAAAGCAATAGCAATGACAAAAAGAAATATGGAGATAGCGGTTTTGGCCGCATACATTTTAGAAAGCAGCACGGACGATGAGCACGAGGACGACATCCGCAGTGCAAGGCCTTCGCGAAAACAGCGTTCAGTTTGGACAAAAAATTGGTTGAAGGTCCGGGAGAAAGAAGGATTTGGTGTAAAATTATTACGCGAATTGCGCGCTGAGGAACCAACTTTATATCGCAATTTCCTCCGCATGGGCGCAAGACAGTTTGATTACTTGCTGGCGCTGGTGAAGCCTCACATACAAAAACAAAATACAAAAATGCGGACGAGCATTTCTGCCGAGGTGCGATTGGTCCTCACACTGCGATTCCTGGCCACTGGCGAAAATTTCAGATCTTTGCAGTACCTTTTTAGAATTTCCCAACCAGCTATCTCCTCTATTATTCCTCTTGACGCGATTTTCAATGTTCTTGTTTCTGACTTTATAAAGGTTTAGTTATTCATAAAGTGCAGAAATAGTTAACTAAAGAATTAAAGTGGATTTATTTTTTTTTTTTTTGATAGATTCCGAAGAGTGAATCTGAATGGGAGGCAGTAGCTGAAAAATTCAACGAAGCGTGGCAGTTCCCGAATTGCGTAGGTGCAGTGGACGGAAAACACGTCGTCATAGTCGCACCACCTCATGCCGGTAGCGTGTACTATAATTATAAAGGTATTTGATATTTTTGTTTTAACACTGATATTAAACGTATTTATATTTTTTTTCCACAGGGACACATAGCATAGTTCTAATGGGAATATCTGATGCCGAGTACAAACTTTTGTACATTGACGTCGGCCGCAACGGAAAATTCTCGGACGGTGGTGTATTCAACAGATGTACATTTGGACAAGCACTAGACAGGAACCGTTTGCACTTGCCTGCTCCAAAACCGCTGCCTGGAAGAGAAAGGGCCGTTCCATATGTGCTTGTGGCTGATGATGCATTTGCATTGCGAACAAATATAATGAAACCGTTTGCCCACCGAAATTTAACCTTACCAGAACGTGTTTTCAATTATCGACTGAGCCGAACTCGTCGTATAATTGAAAATGTGTTTGGCATTATGTCTGCACGTTTTCGTATCCTTCGTAAGCCCATTCATTTGGAACCTTCAAAAGTAAAGAAAGTTGTGCTCGCATGCTCAGTGCTGCACAACTTTCTTATGACTACTAATAGAACGCATTACACACCAACCAATTCATTTGACCAAGTGGACGAACAAGGAAATATAACGAGTCCTGGAGAGTGGCGTTCCGATTCAACAACGTCAACTCTGTATTCACTAGAGCGGGCGAGGGACCGATGTGAAGATGCCAAAGATATACAAAAAGAGTTAATGTATTATTTTACGTGTGAAGGCGAACTACCTTGGCAATACAACCATATATAATTATTATGTTTGTTTCAACACTTTCAATAATATTAAAAATGTTTTGTTCTCTTTTAAAACAAAAACACTTTTATTTTTTATTTTTAATTAGGCGGCCTATGATATGCTTTTACAGTGGTCATCGACCATTTGACCCTTCTTTTTTTCCTATTCTATTCTGTTGTGGATATATGCCTATTTCTCTTCTTAACAATTCTTAAGTAACAATTTATTTATAAATAAAAGAACCAAATAAAAAAAGTTAAATTTACTTTTGAACAAAATATTTATTTATTTTTATTCACCGACATTGAATTCATCGTCCCCACGCCCATCATCTTCCAACGTTTCTAAATTCATTGTAGGTTCGGCAGTGCCCGAAGGATTTGTTATCACCTCCGCCCGAGTGATAAGAAAATCATACATGACTCGCATCAGCCCTGCTTCAAGCCGCAACGAATCATTTACAGGTAACGCGCGAAGATTTCGCTCGACGAGTTCACCAAAGGCCGTGTACCTATCATTTTGCTGCGATCTTGTTTGCAAATTCGTAAGAACCTCGGCAGCCAAATCCTTCATGCTCCCGGATTTTCTGGAATTTGTTCTTGGTGACGCTGATGAACTTTTTTGTTTTTTTCCAGCCGGAAGTAGATTTTCTTCGACGTTTTCGGAGCTGAATTGCTGATTCAATTCATGCAGAATTGAAGCATCCGTGTAGGCTCCCTCCTTAAAAAATATATGTATGTATATTTTACGATTGAATTTATACAAAAAATATAAGCAAGGGCAATGTTGAAACTGATTCTACTGATTGAAGCACTTCGGCAGACTCAATGAACATCATTTCGGAAAAGTGAGCCCATGACACGGTCGCTATTTCCGAAGTGCCTTGGCCCGATTTTTTGGCTCGGATCTTGCCTAAATTTGCCTTGAAGAGGCTACGAAGGGCGTTCCATTTGTTTCTAGCTTCAAAGCTATCGACATTTTGGATTGCAGCACTCACATTTTATGTGAGCCAGCTTATAATCGCTGCATCCTCCATCCCAAAGCGCTGGTCGCTTTTGGACAGCTGAAATCAACGCCGATATTTCAGTTTTTTTGGCCCAAGCGTATGCAATTTTTCTTTTGTGTTGCGCTTTTTTCTTTTTTTGGTCTTCATCTTGGGCAAGTGACTCCTGTCTTGGAGTAGCATCGTCGATATCTTCCATCATAATCTGATAAATTTTTTATCAAAAAATTAAAAAAAAAAAAAACTTACCAGCAGCTTTAAAATTTCAATATATGTATGTCCTGTTTTGTTTTTTTATTTTTTGAATTAAATGATGTAAAAAAAGCAGGGCCATGTTTTTTTTTATATGTATAAAAATCACAGTCAAACTGAGACGATGACACGGTATTTAATTCTGCCCCGTCAACGCTGGGACACGGTCATTGCGATGACACGACTCCGTCAACGCGTCCCAATGACGTTGACAGAGAGATTACACGGTCATCGAAAAAAGTCAATGCGTTGACCCAAAAATGTGTGTCAACGAGAGTGTCATCGTACCCGTCAACGCAATGACACCAGTTTTCGTTGACAATCACACGAAGTGACACTCTTGGGACAGATTGTGATTGGCCGATTTCGTTGACCGTGTAATCATAGCTTTACAGTTTTAAGCCGAATCCGTTTTTTTTCTATATGAATTAAAAAAGATCGAAAATTTTGGTTGACCCCAAATATCTCTAGAACTAATAATTCAAGCGACTTCAATTTTATATTATGCACTGGGACGTGATACTACATTCGAACAAAAATTTAATCAACGGTTTTTTTTAATTAAAAAAAAAAAACTGATCCAACAGTTACCTCGAATATTTTCCCAACAATAAATGATATTTCATCCAAAATATGTTTGCATAAAAGAATAACGATGACATATGGTAAAATTTTTAGATAAATCAAAGAGACAGTTTTTTAACAAAATATAAACACCTACATAAATATTACTAAAAGTTGTCATAAATTGATTTTCGACTCTAATATCTTGGCAACAAGATATTACCGTCAAACTAATTGCATCTTATAAAAACTATTGTTTTTAACCTTTACTAAAATTTTTAGAAGTATCAGTTGTTTTTTAAATAAACAATAATAATCTGTAAAAAAAAAAACTACACGAAATTAGTAAAAAATTATGTTGGATTCCAATATCCAATTTGTTGTTGTTAACATAATATAATGTTCTAGGAAATATCCAATCAAAAACAAATTTATTTTTTCATATGCAAAATATTTTTATTTACTTCAAGGACATTTTTTTATAAAAATCCAATTGACAACAAAACCACAAAAAACTGATAAGAAATGATTTTAAACACAAGAGTTGTGAGAACAAACAAAGATATTGACTTCAAATTTTATTTTGTCTTACAAAAATGGTGTTATTAATATTTTGTTAAACTTTTAGAAAAATCGACACGGATGTGAAGTTATCAAAGTGGGTCGCTTTGCAGCTTCTTTTTAATATATAACTTAGTATTTGTCAAATCAACTATTATGAGAAGTTAGCACCACTAAAAAAAAAACAGTTCTTTTGGAAAAAGGGTTATTAGAACCACGTTTAAATATGTTAATATCTATTGCGGTAATTAATTTCTGAGAATTCAATTTGGACAAAAAGCTGCCGGAGCAGCTCTAAGCATCTAGACGACGACGGACGTTCTTACTCATGTGTATTTCATTTATTAAAATCTCATTAGAATGAATCGCCTGTCAAAAGTAAAATCGTTTAAATGTCTAAAAAAAAATATTACAAAATCATATTTTTTTCAAATATACATACATAATTTCAATAAAAATAATGGAAAATGTACTTTATCATTATTTTTCAGTACAAGCTTATAATTAAGGGTAATGTCGACGTTGTGATTACAAAATCTCTTAATTTATACAACATTGAGGTAATAATTAGCCAAGATTTTTTCAATCAGTCATCTGAGTTTTCCAATGTAATGTAAAAACACTAATTGCGAGGCCATATTTGAAATCAATAATTTCAACCATCAAAATGAATGCTTTTCACAAAAACAAAACATACAAAAATACAACATTAGACATTAACAAAGGTTAAAGCAAGTCATCAGCAATGAATTTGTAGCTTCCAGAAGATAACTCCTTTTTATCTTTCGCTTAGATTCATTATGTGTGCTGAGTAGGGCTTGTGATAGAAAAATTGAATTGTCGTGAATGACAAGCATTGAGTCTTTGAATATTGAAATAGCCAGATAACAATCACCATCATCATCATCATCGGCCTATTGCCTTTGCAACCACATTTCGTCCGTGCCGTACCGTGCCACACAGTCAGACTTGGCTGATTTGAAAAATTACCCGTCCATTAGTAAACTTTGTGCTAGTGATAATATTCTGTCATTCGTGTCATCAGATTATGGGCGTAAAAAGATAGAAGAAAACAAAATAATTAATTTATAACAATTTCGTGCGCAGAAATACCATTACAATTTCCAGCATTCGCTGCTGTGATTATTAAATGTACATTCATATGTAGGTTAGATATTTAGGCCTCCGATTGTATAGTAAGCTTTACGATGTGATTGCATGATGAAAACGACATAGATTTATAACTAATAATCGGTGGATTTATGTTTCCTATATTTTGTTTTACTTACATACGTAAGATATTGATGAGAAAAATTGATAATACATTACTTTTCCGTCGATTATGAACGATTTAAATTCCGTGCGCCCGTATCACAACAATGTCATTAAAAGTTGCAAAACACACAGATATTTCACTACCTTCATTTATGGTATTTTTGTTTTTGTTTGTATTGTTTGACACAAAACAATTTGTAAACCTGCACATTAACAATTCTAAGATTTACAAATTGTATAATATAACAAATTGGAAACAGATTGACAGTAAGTAGATAGATAGATGAATTAAAACTTAATTTCTTCTTAGAAAAATTATACGAGCTAATGAAATTTTTTAGGAGTACAGATATGTTGAAATTGCTAAAAATACTGAAAATTGTAAGTCAAACAATACGTACAGAAATAAATATAGAAACTAATTTGTACGCACTTATTTATAAATCCGAACTACTTTTTATTTCTTATCCTTTTGGTTTGAAATACAGTCGTTTTTTAAGAAGCTGTAGATTGCCGATTTTGTTTAAGAGTTGTAGATTGCAAATTGATTGTTCGACGTCACTCTGAAAGAAAAAAACTAGAATGCAGCCATTTTCAGCTTCACATTATTTCAATTAACTTCGTTATAATTTTTTAATTAAACAATTTAACGATAAACATTTGAAACAAAATCCAATTTTTTTTTCTATATGTACATTCGAATTTTTATCTGCTGCCAAAAATGTATTCAGTTAAACTTCTTTTTCCACGAAGGTAATTCAGGGTTTTATTATATCACCCACAAATTCTCATGTAGCGTTGAGTTTTTTGTTATGCTTTTAGCTATGTTGCACACGGAACTAAGGGTTGGAGGTTGCTAGACGACCATTGTTATATGAATATTAATTTTTAAAGAATCAGCTTAATTATGTGATTACATGTACACGAGAAACAAGGCAGACAAAAATTAAAAAAAGAACAAATCAATGAAACTACTTTACAAAAAAAAAACTATTTTGGTTGGATATAATTAGCTACTTAATTCAGTTCTGTTAAATAATATTATGTTTAGAGTGAAATGTATAGAAGCAAATCGTTATGGTCAGTGTTTGACACTAAGAAAAGTATTTTTGCTCTTTAGTTGAATAAAACATAACTTTACAAAATTTACAGGAAAAGCAGTAGTTCAATAGTTTCTTAAGACAATATTTTAAAATACTCGTAGTCGAATGGCGGATTTTGATTTGTTTACGAAAAAAAAACTGATTCAAAACTAAATTTGTACATTTAAAAAAAATAACTCCTTTCTAAAAACATCGTTGCTATTTTAATCAATTTTGATTGACATACATACATATGTCGCAAAATGTAAGAAAGCCAGTCCCAGATACCCTAGCGAACCGCTTTTACTTCACTTTTGCCAACAAATGGGCTCGAAAGCAGAAGTTCACCTTATACAAAACTCCAATTTTACCAGTTATATTCTATGTATATGCGCGGCGGCGCCTAGTGCTGGATGATAAGTTAAAAAGGAGAATTGATATTGAGCACTTTCGAGAGAAAAAACTTCTTCGGCGGATATTTGGTTCTATTTGGATATATTCCAAAGAGCCAAAACACGTCGAAAACACATCGAGCGATTGGACTGCAACGCCCGCCGCGCCACCGCAGCCAAGAAAATCTTTGAATCACAGCCGCACAGTGGCCCGTTTATGCAAAACTGCTTGCAATATTCATTTTTCGAGTGGGTCTATAATGCAAAACTTTTTAGTTCACTGGACTCACAAATATTTGGAGCTTGAGTAATCGAAAAAAATATTCAATTTGGGTTATTGGTGTGCCTTATAGAGCAGGCCAAAGTTGAACATTTTTTATGATGATCATTTTTTTTTATTTTTTTCTTAACTTTGAATGAAAAAACTAGAAAAAGGGCTTCCAAACGCTTTTCGTTTTTGTTTTTATGATATGCTTTGCCATTATTTAGATCGGTAGTTAAAACAAAAAAAAAAACAAAACAATTTTTTTAATTGTTTAATTTAATTTTTTTGGAAACACTACTTTTTGCACACTTTTTCGACTTCAAATTGGATAGAAAAAAAAGGTTCAACGAGTGGTGCTAAGATCTCAACTGATTCAGAATCCTTATATATTCCCTTACATAAATCCAAAAGATCAACTGCGTCATTTTGCATCGAACTGAGCTAGGGAGATTTGAAGTGATGAAGTCAGTCATTTTTTTCCCCTCTTTTTTTATGGAAATTTTTTTTATGGTTTTCTTTGTTTTGTGTGTGGTGGATTTACAAAAGATGATTTTTTTTTAAAAAGGTAAATCATTTTTATTTTTTGTTTATTACATAAGATTTTCAAGAGTTTTAGAACAAATTTTTTTAATCCTGTTATAAAATTTTAAATAACGCATTTGTTTTCGGGTACGATTGAATTTTGATCAGGTACTTTTATTGATAAGGATTAAGATTAAGAATTAAAGAATGCAGAATGGCTTTCCTTATCTCTGCATATCAATACCGGACAAACAGAAGAAGCGGGTGATCTCCCAACTACATCGAGAGGAAGACCAAGAAAGACAGTCAATGAGTGCGCAACATTTACTAAAAAACAAAAAATAATCAAAGCTACAAAGGAGATATGTACAGAACATCTCTCTGAAGCTTTGAGTATAAGATACAATAAGGCCCATGAAAAGGGGAAGAGTGATATAATTCAGGCAATATCTTCTGCAAGTCCACTTCGTGTCAAAAGAGTCAAGGAAAGCATTCACACTCCCCAACACAATCCCATAAAATACACCAATGAGAACGCATTAGCTTTGTTTATGGATTTGGGACTCTCAAAAGAAAAATATAAAATCCTGAGAACTTCGTTAAGACATCACAACATAGATGTCTTGCCATCCTACAATATGATTACAGTTGCGAAAAAAGAAGCAGTTCCCGACAACTGCGAAGTCACGGAAATATTAGCTAGAGTGAAACTTCAAAGCATGATGGATCATACAGCAATGCGGCTAATAGAAAGCAAAACGGAGAGTCAAATAATTGCACTTCCAAGAAGTCTAACGTTACAGAGTAAATGGCGCTGCGATGGATCATCTGGACAAAGTGCCTACAAGCAAAAAATAAATACAACAGATGGTGAAACAGACGCACACATGTTCATGGCATCAGTTGTCCCACTTCGACTCAATAGTACAAATGGTGAACATTGGAGGAACTCTCGCCCATCATCAGTTCATTTCTGTCGGCCCATTATGTTCCAATATGTTAAAGAGACTAGTGACATCATAAATACCACAGTCAATAATATTAAAAGTCAAATAGCAGATATTCAACCAACAATATATAAAGTTAATGAAGAAACAACTATTACTGTGAATCACGAGTTCTTTTTAACTATGATAGACGGAAGAGTATTAAACGAATTAACGGAAACAAAGTCTACGCGGTCATGTCCGATATGCAAAAGGACACAAAAGAATTTCAATAAAGATGAATCAATTGAGGACGAACATAATTACGAATATGGAATCTCTCCACTGCACGCTAGAATCAGATGCATGGAATTTATTTTGAAGCTTGCGTATACTCTTCGACAAGAAGGAGAAGGTACTGATGAATCGGTTGGGACCAAGGAGGCGGAAAAAAGAAGAAAACAAGAGACCCAAAGGCGTTTTCGCGATGAGCTTGGCCTTGATGTGGATAAACCAAAGCAAGGGTTTGGAAACACTAATGACGGAAACACTGCAAGAAGATTTTTTGAACAGTCAGATGCAACCGCTCGAATAACTGGAGTCAATGGAGAAGTTATAATGAGGCTCAAAGTAATATTGAACGTTTTAAATTGCAGAGAAGTAGTGAATGCAGTTAAATTTGGGGAGTAAACAAAAAAAACTGCAGAGCTTTTAAAACAAAAGTATCCTGAAAAATTACTCACACCTACACTACACAAAATATTGGTTCATAGTCAAAATATCATTGAATATCAATCACTACCACTTGGAGAACTGTCAGAAGAAGCCCAGGAATGCAAAAATAAAGACTACAAGAAATATCGATATCAGAATACGTGTAAAGTTTCAAGGATTCGGCAGAATGAGGACCTATTTAACATGCTTGCAACCTCTTCGGATCCACTTATTTCTTCATTAAGGCATGTGAGAAGCCAAAAAGATCTGAAAGAACGATACTCTCCAGAAATGATGAGTTTATTACACATTTCCCCGGACTTAGATGACAGTTTTCAAGAAATTTAGTGTTTATATATTAATTTGTTTTGTCTTTATTTCTTTTTACACTGACTTTTGATATATGTATAACCAAAATACATTATGTACTCTTGAATACTGGAAAATAAAAAAAAATGCCTTAAAATTAAAAAAAAAAAATACTTTTTTCCCCACTGTTTCACTCGAATTGGTTCTTTTTCTCTTTGCTCCACTGTTTCAATTCACTAAATTACTTAAAAAATTGATTTTGATGAT
The DNA here is from genome assembly GCA_920104205.1 of Eupeodes latifasciatus. Taxonomy (NCBI): domain Eukaryota; kingdom Metazoa; phylum Arthropoda; class Insecta; order Diptera; family Syrphidae; genus Eupeodes; species Eupeodes latifasciatus. The sequence continues at coordinate 160,653,693 of OV049924.1, forward strand.
TGCATATTAAAATACCGCTACGTTTATCACCTTTGTTAAAACTTTTAATTTTAACACAAATTTCTGAAACACCCTGTAAACAGTTTTTTTGCTCTACTGTTTCAATTCACTCAGATTACTTAAAAAAATGATTTTGACGATTGCATATTAAAATAACGCTATGTTTATGACCTTTGCTAAAACTTCTTATTTTAACACAAATTTCTGAAACACCCTGTAAACAGTTTTTTTTTTTCTCTACTGTTTCAATTTACTCAGATTACTTAAAAAAAATGATTTTGACGATTGCATATTAAAATACTGCTATGTTTATGACCTTTGCTAAAACTTCTTATTTTAACACAAATTTCTGAAACACCCTGTAAACAGTTTTTTTTGAAAGTCACAATTTTTATAGCCTTAGAAATTTCCTTCAAGATACAAAAAAAATTAAAGCAATATCTTTATTCGTTTAGGAGATATGATTTTTGCAACCAAAAAAGTCAAAACGGGCCACTGTGAGCCGGTTCAAAACGACCAGGCCTCTGGTCTGGTTACAAACGCAAGAGCGCTTGGTCCTGGCGATTGAAGAGTGATTGCTAGGGAAAGCAAATGACGGTAGACTGCAATAACTCAGGCAGATAACCCTCATGAATTATGTGCCACATATAAGTAAGTATTAACCAACAAAATAAAAACAAATTTGTAGACGCAAATACGAAAATGTAGCACGTGTTATCATTTTCAAAACTATACATTTCTGTCTGGTGCGAATATATTACGGTGTTGAAAGTGTTTTGGTTGCAGTAGAAGCATCAAAACATACAGCACCACTTAATCCATTTACCATTTTCATTGATTTCCTGACACACAAAATCCCTTTTCTTGGGAATGTATGTAGTTTGTGGCGTACGCCAAAACTACCATGCACAAATAACTTTACTCGATTCGAATGAGGAGAATATTAAGTGGTTGACCCCTAATGTTGTTCGGAGTAGCTCTCCTAGAAAATAAAATACTACACCAGTCTAGCTATTATCTCCGGGTAATCATACATCATCATATTCCCCTCATAGGAGTTGAGCGGTCTAGCTTAGTTTTTGAGTGGAGTGAGTCTCGTTGTCAGCGGCGTCATCGTCATCACAATCTAGTGTTGGTAGGTACAATTTAGGCGTTATAATAAATGCAATTTTATGATTTGTTTTCGCAATAAGCGCTTTCATTGTTAAAGAAGTCGTTAAGCGAATTACTTAGAAAAAAGCGAAAGATACAGTTAAGACAAATTAACATCGGATGTATGTGTTGGTTTGAATTGAGAAATGAATTCGGTATATAGCTGAAGAAAACATTTTAAATATGTTGTTTTAATACTTAGCTTTGTTGATTTCTTTTTATTTTAAACAATAGTGACCTTAAAACTTATAATATGCTTATAAGATATTGGTAGGAATTTGAGAAAAAGGTTAATGACTAAGCAAATACACTTATAGAAGGCTTTTTCAACATTATTTTTAATAAAGTCATACAACTCAAAGATATATACACTGCCCGACAACCGATTAGCGCCCCCTATGCTTCCTGTCTTTGGAGCTTAATATCAGCCAATCAAATAAAACATTGAAACGAACTTTTTGCCCATGAAAGTTTGTAACATTATCCTCGAAAAGAAATGAATTTTTCGGTACGACCTCAATAAATAACATTTTAACAGAATTTTAAAGAATTTAATAAGAAAAATCATCTTTTTTTTGCGGACATTTGATTAGAACCCCCACTTGAAAATGCCAAATAACATAAGAAAATGGGCAGAGAATACTTCCAAGTTTTTTTTTTTATTTTAATTCCTAACATTTACAACTTATTCCTAAAAAAATTTATAATGTGTTGTACCAATACGGTTAACTATGACCTCGCACATCCTGTTGGGTAAAGAATCATATAATTTCTTTATATAGTCCAGAAAAATAGTCTGCCAGGCACTTTTTATTCCTTCAATGAGTTCCGCTTCAGTTGGATATTGCTTTCCAGACTCGTATACCTTGCGTGCTAGCCACCCCCAAACATTTTCTAGTATGTTAAGGTCGGGCGAGTATGGCGGCCATATCAGAAAGGGTACTTTTTGGAGCTCAATCCAATACTTTACGACCTTAGAAGTGTGGATAGGGGCGTTATCGTGCTGGAACTTCCATTCTAAGGGCCCAAAAATATCCTTGATTGCGGGGAACGCCGTTCTTAGTACACCATTGTATGCTGTGGCATTCATACGACGAGTAAGAAACTGTAATTCAATGGTGCCATAGAACGTTATAGCTCCCCATACTATGACACCACCAGCACAGCTGTGCAGTCGACCTAAAGTATGCTCTTCCTTTCGAAGATCATAAAAGTAGTAAGCGTAACCATCGGGATCCTCCAAATTAAATTTTGTCTCGTCTGAAAAGACAACAAGCTGCCACTCCTTCGTCGAGGACATATGCGCTCTGCAAAACTCGAGGCGTTGCGTCTTTCGAAGTTGGTTAAGAGATGTTTTTTTTTATTTTAAGACGCTTTAAATGTTCAGCATTGGAAATAATTCTTTGCACAGTCCGCACGCATGCTTTTACAACGGTTTTTTTCGGGGAGAGTACGATAACTTTGGCGACAAAGTTTAATGACGGATTTGTATAGAACAGCTAAAAACAAGCATTTTTTACTATGGGAGGGGCGGTCTATCTCTCCCCGTTTAGGCGGTAGGGTCAATTTAAAAAAATATGTACATTAAATGGAAAAAAAATAATTAAAAAATAACGGTAATACTTACAATTAAGTATTATACCTTTTTTAAAGCCAACATTTTTGTCTATTAGCTTGTTTTTAAATCAAGTCAAAACTATGCATAGTTTTTGAAAAAAATTGTTTTAAACTAAAAATTTATGCAAAAAAAATTAAAAAAAAAGGTTTAAGTGTAGTTTTTCAAAACTTTCAAATTATTTACTGTTTTTTTTTTAGAATTCATTGCTCTTATTTGTTTTTGATCAAAAACTGAAAACTAGATGACTTTATCTCTTCTAGTTCTTGAGAAAATTGAAAATTACCAAAATAAATATTTTAATTAAATTACTTTTTCCTTGCTTAAGTATTAACGTAGTCTTATTTTGATAGTAATAATCGAATATGGATTAAGATACACCTAGGGTAAATTAATTTTTCTTAAATCCAGCTTATTTAAATGCAAAAGAAACTTTGCATGCACCCCATCTTGCACCCACCGAACCGTGCCCCCTCCCCCCCTTGCACGCACTCCAACTTGCACCCACCCCAAATCCTATAGTGTTTCCAAGCAGGGGGGTTGCAGTGGGGCAGCATGCCCCTCCTTACAGATCCCACTGTTGCATACACGCACACACATTACTGTTGCATACACCCAAACTCACACCTACCATTGTTACTATCAAAATAAGACCACTCAAGCAAAAAAAAAGAATTAAATTAAAATAGTAGTTGTGGTTATGTTTAATTTGCATGCACCCCATCTTGCACCCACCGAACCGTGACCCCTCCCCCCCTTGCACGCACTCCAACTTGCACCCACCCCAAATCCTATAGTGTTCCCAAGCAGGGGGGTTGCAGTGGGGCAGCATGCCCCTCCTTACAGATCCCACTGTTGCATACACCCAAATTCGCACACACATTACTGTTGCATGCACCCAAACTCACACCTACCATTGTTACTATCAAAATAAGACCACTCAAGCAAAAAAAAAGAATTAAATTAAAATAGTAGTCGTGGTTATTTTTAATTTGCATGCACCCCATCTTGCACCCACCGAACCGTGCCCCCTCCCCCCCTTGCACGCACTCCAACTTGCACCCACCCCAAATCCTAGTGTTCCTAAGCAGAGGGGTTGCAGGGGGGCAGCATGCCCCCCCTTACAGATCCCACTGTTGCATACACCCAAATTCGCACACACATTACTGTTGCATACACCCAAACTCACACCTACCATTGTTACTATCAAAATAAGACCACTCAAGCAAAAAAAAAGAATTAAATTAAAATAGTAGTTGTGGTTATTTTTAATTTGCATGCACCCCATCTTGCACCCACCGAACCGTAACCCCTCCCCCCCTTGCACGCACTCCAACTTGCACCCACCCCAAATCCTATAGTGTTCCCAAGCAGAGGGGTTGCAGGGGGGCAGCATGCCCCCCCTTACAGATCCCACTGTTGCATACACCCAAATTCGCACACACCTTACTGTTGCATACACCCAAACTCGCACCTACCATTGTTACTATCAAAGTAAGACCACTCAAGCAAAAAAAAAAGAATTAAATTAAAATAGTTGTTGTGGTTATTGTTAATTTTCTCAAAAACTAAAAGACATAAAATCATCTAGTTTTCAGTTTTTGATCAAAAACAAATAAGAGCAATAAATTCTGAAAACAATGGTAGATAATCTTGAAGTATTGAAAAATTACACTTTAAACCTTTTTTTTAACTTTTTGTACTCCAATTTTGAGTTTAAAATTAAATTTTTCAAAAACTACGCACAGTTTTGACTTGAATTAAAAACTGGCTAATAAAACAGAATGTTGGCTTTAAAAAAATGTATAAAACTTAGTTGTAAGTATCACCGTTATTTTTTAATTATTTTTTTCCATTTTAAATAATAATTTTTTTAAATTGCCCCTACAGCCTGAACGGGGGGAGATAGACCCCCCCTCCAATAGTAAAAAATGCTTGTATTAAGCCCCTCTACCAAAAACCGTTATTATTTCTTGGCGCCAAAGTTATCTCCCCCGTTCAGGCGGTAGGGGCAATTTAAAAAAATTATTATTTAAAATGGAAAAAAATAATTAAAAAATAACGGTGATACTTACAATTAAGTTTTATACATTTTTTTAAAGCCAACATTCTGTTTTATTAGCCAGTTTTTAATTCAAGTCAAAACTATGCGTAGTTTTTGAAAAATTTAATTTTAAACTCAAAATTTGAGTAAAAAAAGTTAAAAAAAGGTTTAAAGTGTAATTTTTCAATACTTCAAGATTATCTACCATTGTTTTTATTTCAGAATTTATTGCTCTTTTTTGTTTTAGATCAAAAACTGAAAACTAGATGATTTTATGTCTTTTAGTTTTTGAGAAAATTAAAAATAACCACAACTACTAGTTTAATTTAATTCTTTTTTTTTTGCTTGAGTGGTCTTATTTTGATAGTAACAGTGCGAGTTTGGGTGTATGCAACAGTAATGTGTGTGCGAAATTGGGGTGGGATCTGTAAGGGGGGGCATGCTGCCCCCCTGCAACCCCCCTGCTTGGGAACACTATAGGATTTGGGGTGGGTGCAAGTTGGAGTGCGTGCAAGGGGGATAGGGGGCACGGTTCGGTGGGTGCAAGATGGGGTGCATGCAAAGTTTCTTTTGCATTTAAATAAGCTGGATTTAAGAAAAATTAATTTACCCTAGGTGTATCTTAATCCATATTCGATTATTACTATCAAAATAAGACTACGTTAATACTTAAGCAAGGAAAAAGTAATTTAATTAAAATATTTATTTTGGTAATTTTCAATTTTCTCAAGAACTAGAAGACATAAAGTCATCTAGTTTTCAGTTTTTGATCAAAAACAAATAAGAGCAATGAATTCTAAAAAAAAAAAACCGTAAATAATTTGAAAGTTTTGAAAAACTACACTTTAAACCTTTTTTTTAAATTTTTTTTGCATACATTTTTAGTTTAAAACAATTTTTTTCAAAAACTATGCATAGTTTTGACTTGATTTAAAAACAAGCTAATAGACAAAAATGTTGGCTTTAAAAAAAGGTATAATACTTAATTGTAAGTATTACCGTTATTTTTTAATTATTTTTTTTCCATTTAATGTACATATTTTTTTAAATTGCCCCTACCGCCTAAACGGGGGGAGATAAACCCCCCCTCCCATAGTAAAAAATGCTTGTTTTTAGCTGTTCTATACAAATCCGTCATTAAACTTTGTCGCCTAAGTTATCGTACTCTCCCCAAATAACGGTTCATTTCCAGAACTCAAAGTTTTTTTTAGAGAAAGAGTAAAAAAGGGAGAATGAAAAAAAATATTGAGCATTATACATATTAATCGTTCCGAGTTATTTGCATTTACACTGAAAGATTAGAGGGAGCGCTAATCGGTTGTCGGGCAGTGTATAAGGACTTAAAATAAGTAAAAATATTCAATTAAGAACTTTTTTTTACACTCGCACGCACTCCAACTTGCACCCACCCCAAATCCTATAGTGTTCCCAAGCAGAGGGGTTGCAGTGGGGCAGCATGCCCCTCCTTACAGATCCCACTGTTGCATACACCCAAATTCGCACACACATTACTGTTGCATACACCCAAACTCACACCTACCATTGTTACTATCAAAATAAGACCACTCAAGCAAAAAAAAAGAATTAAATTAAAATAGTAGTTGTGGTTATTTTTAATTTGCATGCACCCCATCTTGCACCCACCGAACCGTAACCCCTCCCCCCCTTGCACGCACTCCAACTTGCACCCACCCCAAATCCTATAGTGTTCCCAAGCAGAGGGGTTGCAGGGGGGCAGCATGCCCCCCTTACAGATCCCACTGTTGCATACACCCAAATTCGCACACACCTTACTGTTGCATACACCCAAACTCGCACCTACCATTGTTACTATCAAAGTAAGACCACTCAAGCAAAAAAAAAAGAATTAAATTAAAATAGTTGTTGTGGTTATTGTTAATTTTCTCAAAAACTAAAAGACATAAAATCATCTAGTTTTCAGTTTTTGATCAAAAACAAATAAGAGCAATAAATTCTGAAAACAATGGTAGATAATCTTGAAGTATTGAAAAATTACACTTTAAACCTTTTTTTTAACTTTTTTTACTCCAATTTTGAGTTTAAAATTAAATTTTTCAAAAACTACGCACAGTTTTGACTTGAATTAAAAACTGGCTAATAAAACAGAATGTTGGCTTTAAAAAAATGTATAAAACTTAGTTGTAAGTATCACCGTTATTTTTTAATTATTTTTTTCCATTTTAAATAATAATTTTTTTAAATTGCCCCTACAGCCTGAACGGGGGGAGATAGACCCCCCCTCCAATAGTAAAAAATGCTTGTATTAAGCCCCTCTACCAAAAACCGTTATTATTTCTTGGCGCCAAAGTTATCGTACTCGTGTCGTTTTTTCTTTAATCTTGGCTGCAGAGTCGTGAAAATTGGACGCGTGCCTCAAAATAATTCGCTTGTCAGCTGCTGTAATGACAGAAGATCCGCCGGCCCTTCATATTTTTTTCCATAGCTATGCTCATTTCGTAAGAATGAGGAAATAACTTTGCGGCTGTGGTTAATTTTTTTTGGAAATTTGATGGATTGATTGACCGCAATCACTATAAGCCTTTATTTTGGCCCTTTCGGCTTCATTTAATGGATTTGCTTTCCCCATCTTTACTAAATTTAATTGAAAATTATTTAAAATAAACTAATAATAACTTAAAAAGGAAAATCAGGACTAGTTACATGCAAAAACTTTGAGAAAAGCGTAGAGGTGCTAATCGGCTGTCGCACAAAAAATACATTAATTTTTGTCACATTTGACAGAATAAAGCAAAACAAAATAACGGGCAAGAGTACGATAACTTAGGCGACAAGATATAATAACGGTTTTTGGTAGAGGGGCTTAATACAAGCATTTTTTACTATGGGAGGGGGGGTCTATCTCCCCCGTTCAGGCGGTAGGGGCAATTTAAAAAAATTATTATTTAAAATGGAAAAAAATAATTAAAAAATAACGGTGATACTTACAATTAAGTTTTATACATTTTTTTAAAGCCAACATTCTGTTTTATTAGCCAGTTTTTAATTCAAGTCAAAACTATGCGTAGTTTTTGAAAAATTTAATTTTAAACTCAAAATTTGAGTAAAAAAAGTTAAAAAAAGGTTTAAAGTGTAATTTTTCAATACTTCAAGATTATCTACCATTGTTTTTATTTCAGAATTTATTGCTCTTTTTTGTTTTAGATCAAAAACTGAAAACTAGATGATTTTATGTCTTTTAGTTTTTGAGAAAATTAAAAATAACCACAACTACTATTTTAATTTAATTCTTTTTTTTTTGCTTGAGTGGTCTTATTTTGATAGTAACAGTGCGAGTTTGGGTGTATGCAACAGTAATGTGTGTGCGAAATTGGGGTGGGATCTGTAAGGGGGGGCATGCTGCCCCCCTGCAACCCCCCTGCTTGGGAACACTATAGGATTTGGGGTGGGTGCAAGTTGGAGTGCGTGCAAGGGGGATAGGGGGCACGGTTCGGTGGGTGCAAGATGGGGTGCATGCAAAGTTTCTTTTGCATTTAAATAAGCTGGATTTAAGAAAAATTAATTTACCCTAGGTGTATCTTAATCCATATTCGATTATTACTATCAAAATAAGACTACGTTAATACTTAAGCAAGGAAAAAGTAATTTAATTAAAATATTTATTTTGGTAATTTTCAATTTTCTCAAGAACTAGAAGACATAAAGTCATCTAGTTTTCAGTTTTTGATCAAAAACAAATAAGAGCAATGAATTCTAAAAAAAAAAAAACCGTAAATAATTTGAAAGTTTTGAAAAACTACACTTTAAACCTTTTTTTTAAATTTTTTTTGCATACATTTTTAGTTTAAAACAATTTTTTTCAAAAACTATGCATAGTTTTGACTTGATTTAAAAACAAGCTAATAGACAAAAATGTTGGCTTTAAAAAAAGGTATAATACTTAATTGTAAGTATTACCGTTATTTTTTAATTATTTTTTTTCCATTTAATGTACATATTTTTTTAAATTGCCCCTACCGCCTAAACGGGGGGAGATAGACCCCCCCTCCCATAGTAAAAAATGCTTGTTTTTAGCTGTTCTATACAAATCCGTCATTAAACTTTGTCGCCTAAGTTATCGTACTCTCCCCAAATAACGGTTCATTTCCAGAACTCAAAGTTTTTTTAGAGAAAGAGTAAAAAAGGGAGAATGAAAAAAAATATTGAGCATTATACATATTAATCGTTCCGAGTTATTTGCATTTACACTGAAAGATTAGAGGGAGCGCTAATCGGTTGTCGGGCAGTGTATAAGGACTTAAAATAAGTAAAAATATTCAATTAAGAACTTTTTTTTACACTCGCACGCACTCCAACTTGCACCCACCCCAAATCCTATAGTGTTCCCAAGCAGAGGGGTTGCAGTGGGGCAGCATGCCCCTCCTTACAGATCCCACTGTTGCATACACCCAAATTCGCACACACATTACTGTTGCATACACCCAAACTCACACCTACCATTGTTACTATCAAAATAAGACCACTTAAGCAAAAAAAAAGAATTAAATTAAAATAGTAGTTGTGGTTATTTTTAATTTGCATGCACCCCATCTTGCACCCACCGAACCGTAACCCCTCCCCCCCTTGCACGCACTCCAACTTGCACCCACCCCAAATCCTATAGTGTTCCCAAGCAGAGGGGTTGCAGGGGGGCAGCATGCCCCCCCTTACAGATCCCACTGTTGCATACACCCAAATTCGCACACACCTTACTGTTGCATACACCCAAACTCGCACCTACCATTGTTACTATCAAAGTAAGACCACTCAAGCAAAAAAAAAAAGAATTAAATTAAAATAGTTGTTGTGGTTATTGTTAATTTTCTCAAAAACTAAAAGACATAAAATCATCTAGTTTTCAGTTTTTGATCAAAAACAAATAAGAGCAATAAATTCTGAAAACAATGGTAGATAATCTTGAAGTATTGAAAAATTACACTTTAAACCTTTTTTTTAACTTTTTTTACTCCAATTTTGAGTTTAAAATTAAATTTTTCAAAAACTACGCACAGTTTTGACTTGAATTAAAAACTGGCTAATAAAACAGAATGTTGGCTTTAAAAAAATGTATAAAACTTAGTTGTAAGTATCACCGTTATTTTTTAATTATTTTTTTCCATTTTAAATAATATTTTTTTTAAATTGCCCCTACAGCCTGAACGGGGGGAGATAGACCCCCCTCCAATAGTAAAAAATGCTTGTATTAAGCCCCTCTACCAAAAACCGTTATTATTTCTTGGCGCCAAAGTTATCGTACTCGTGTCGTTTTTTCTTTAATCTTGGCTGCAGAGTCGTGAAAATTGGACGCGTGCCTCAAAATAATTCGCTTGTCAGCTGCTGTAATGACAGAAGATCCGCCGGCCCTTCATATTTTTTTCCATAGCTATGCTCATTTCGTAAGAATGAGGAAATAACTTTGCGGCTGTGGTTAATTTTTTTTGGAAATTTGATGGATTGATTGACCGCAATCACTATAAGCCTTTATTTTGGCCCTTTCGGCTTCATTTAATGGATTTGCTTTCCCCATCTTTACTAAATTTAATTGAAAATTATTTAAAATAAACTAATAATAACTTAAAAAGGAAAATCAGGACTAGTTACATGCAAAAACTTTGAGAAAAGCGTAGAGGTGCTAATCGGCTGTCGCACAAAAAATACATTAATTTTTGTCACATTTGACAGAATAAAGCAAAACAAAATAACGGGCAAGAGTACGATAACTTAGGCGACAAGATATAATAACGGTTTTTGGTAGAGGGGCTTAATACAAGCATTTTTTACTATGGGAGGGGGGGTCTATCTCCCCCGTTCAGGCGGTAGGGGCAATTTAAAAAAATTATTATTTAAAATGGAAAAAAATAATTAAAAAATAACGGTGATACTTACAATTAAGTTTTATACATTTTTTTAAAGCCAACATTCTGTTTTATTAGCCAGTTTTTAATTCAAGTCAAAACTATGCGTAGTTTTTGAAAAATTTAATTTTAAACTCAAAATTTGAGTAAAAAAAGTTAAAAAAAGGTTTAAAGTGTAATTTTTCAATACTTCAAGATTATCTACCATTGTTTTTATTTCAGAATTTATTGCTCTTTTTTGTTTTAGATCAAAAACTGAAAACTAGATGATTTTATGTCTTTTAGTTTTTGAGAAAATTAAAAATAACCACAACTACTATTTTAATTTAATTCTTTTTTTTTTGCTTGAGTGGTCTTATTTTGATAGTAACAGTGCGAGTTTGGGTGTATGCAACAGTAATGTGTGTGCGAAATTGGGGTGGGATCTGTAAGGGGGGGCATGCTGCCCCCCTGCAACCCCCCTGCTTGGGAACACTATAGGATTTGGGGTGGGTGTAAGTTGGAGTGCGTGCAAGGGGGATAGGGGGCACGGTTCGGTGGGTGCAAGATGGGGTGCATGCAAAGTTTCTTTTGCATTTAAATAAGCTGGATTTAAGAAAAATTAATTTACCCTAGGTGTATCTTAATCCATATTCGATTATTACTATCAAAATAAGACTACGTTAATACTTAAGCAAGGAAAAAGTAATTTAATTAAAATATTTATTTTGGTAATTTTCAATTTTCTCAAGAACTAGAAGACATAAAGTCATCTAGTTTTCAGTTTTTGATCAAAAACAAATAAGAGCAATGAATTCTAAAAAAAAAAAACCGTAAATAATTTGAAAGTTTTGAAAAACTACACTTTAAACCTTTTTTTTAAATTTTTTTTGCATACATTTTTAGTTTAAAACAATTTTTTTCAAAAACTATGCATAGTTTTGACTTGATTTAAAAACAAGCTAATAGACAAAAATGTTGGCTTTAAAAAAAGGTATAAAACTTAATTGTAAGTATTACCGTTATTTTTTAATTATTTTTTTTCCATTTAATGTACATATTTTTTTAAATTGCCCCTACCGCCTAAACGGGGGGAGATAGACCCCCCCTCCCATAGTAAAAAATGCTTGTTTTTAGCTGTTCTATACAAATCCGTCATTAAACTTTGTCGCCTAAGTTATCGTACTCTCCCCAAATAACGGTTCATTTCCAGAACTCAAAGTTTTTTTAGAGAAAGAGTAAAAAAGGGAGAATGAAAAAAAATATTGAGCATTATACATATTAATCGTTCCGAGTTATTTGCATTTACACTGAAAGATTAGAGGGAGCGCTAATCGGTTGTCGGGCAGTGTATAAGGACTTAAAATAAGTAAAAATATTCAATTAAGAACTTTTTTTTACACTCGCACGCACTCCAACTTGCACCCACCCCAAATCCTATAGTGTTCCCAAGCAGAGGGGTTGCAGTGGGGCAGCATGCCCCTCCTTACAGATCCCACTGTTGCATACACCCAAATTCGCACACACATTACTGTTGCATACACCCAAACTCACACCTACCATTGTTACTATCAAAATAAGACCACTCAAGCAAAAAAAAAGAATTAAATTAAAATAGTAGTTGTGGTTGTTTTTAATTTGCATGCACCCCATCTTGCACCCACCGAACCGTAACCCCTCCCCCCCTTGCACGCACTCCAACTTGCACCCACCCCAAATCCTATAGTGTTCCCAAGCAGAGGGGTTGCAGGGGGGCAGCATGTCCCCCCTTACAGATCCCACTGTTGCATACACACAAATTCGCACACACCTTACTGTTGCATACACCCAAACTCGCACCTACCATTGTTACTATCAAAGTAAGACCACTCAAGCAAAAAAAAAAAGAATTAAATTAAAATAGTTGTTGTGGTTATTGTTAATTTTCTCAAAAACTAAAAGACATAAAATCATCTAGTTTTCAGTTTTTGATCAAAAACAAATAAGAGCAATAAATTCTGAAAACAATGGTAGATAATCTTGAAGTATTGAAAAATTACACTTTAAACCTTTTTTTTAACTTTTTTTACTCCAATTTTGAGTTTAAAATTAAATTTTTCAAAAACTACGCACAGTTTTGACTTGAATTAAAAACTGGCTAATAAAACAGAATGTTGGCTTTAAAAAAATGTATAAAACTTAGTTGTAAGTATCACCGTTATTTTTTAATTATTTTTTTCCATTTTAAATAATAATTTTTTTAAATTGCCCCTACAGCCTGAACGGGGGGAGATAGACCCCCCCTCCAATAGTAAAAAATGCTTGTATTAAGCCCCTCTACCAAAAACCGTTATTATTTCTTGGCGCCAAAGTTATCGTACTCGTGTCGTTTTTTCTTTAATCTTGGCTGCAGAGTCGTGAAAATTGGACGCGTGCCTCAAAATAATTCGCTTGTCAGCTGCTGTAATGACAGAAGATCCGCCGGCCCTTCATATTTTTTTCCATAGCTATGCTCATTTCGTAAGAATGAGGAAATAACTTTGCGGCTGTGGTTAATTTTTTTTGGAAATTTGATGGATTGATTGACCGCAATCACTATAAGCCTTTATTTTGGCCCTTTCGGCTTCATTTAATGGATTTGCTTTCCCCATCTTTACTAAATTTAATTGAAAATTATTTAAAATAAACTAATAATAACTTAAAAAGGAAAATCAGGACTAGTTACATGCAAAAACTTTGAGAAAAGCGTAGAGGTGCTAATCGGCTGTCGCACAAAAAATACATTAATTTTTGTCACATTTGACAGAATAAAGCAAAACAAAATAACGGGCAAGAGTACGATAACTTAGGCGATATTTATTTTGGTAATTTTCAATTTTCTCAAGAACTAGAAGACATAAAGTCATCTAGTTTTCAGTTTTTGATCAAAAACAAATAAGAGCAATGAATTCTAAAAAAAAAAAACGTAAATAATTTGAAAGTTTTGAAAAACTACACTTTAAACCTTTTTTTTAAATTTTTTTTGCATACATTTTTAGTTTAAAACAATTTTTTTCAAAAACTATGCATAGTTTTGACTTGATTTAAAAACAAGCTAATAGACAAAAATGTTGGCTTTAAAAAAAGGTATAATACTTAATTGTAAGTATTACCGTTATTTTTTAATTATTTTTTTCCATTTAATGTACATATTTTTTTAAATTGCCCCTACCGCCTAAACGGGGGGAGATAGACCCCCCCTCCCATAGTAAAAAATGCTTGTTTTTAGCTGTTCTATACAAATCCGTCATTAAACTTTGTCGCCTAAGTTATCGTACTCTCCCCAAATAACGGTTCATTTCCAGAACTCAAAGTTTTTTTAGAGAAAGAGTAAAAAAGGGAGAATGAAAAAAAATATTGAGCATTATACATATTAATCGTTCCGAGTTATTTGCATTTACACTGAAAGATTAGAGGGAGCGCTAATCGGTTGTCGGGCAGTGTATAAGGACTTAAAATAAGTAAAAATATTCAATTAAGAACTTTTTTTTACAGAATGAACTAAAAATCCCTTATCTTGTTAGCTCTATAATTTTAGGATAAACTGGTTCTTGTTAAAAATCAGGTACGAAATTTTTTGATTAGCGATCATTATAAGTTTTATTTATTCTTATTTTAAAAGAGGAGCTAATGAGATTTATCGCTGAGAGAAAAATAAATATCGGAAACGGAAATAAAGGTTAAGGCACTAATCACTTTAGTTTCATTTTGTTTATTGGCTGTAAACATTTTTCAACGTTAAATAGCTGTTTCCTAGATTTTAGACATTTTGTATAATATTACATTGTGAATTGGAATACATTGTTTGATGTTTGATATTACATTCTATAAAAAGATCTTTTCCTTAGCATTTTGTTTGTAAATTTGCTTGGTTTCTTATATTTTTGTAAAATATCTTTTTATATATGTATGTACATTTTGTCGAATCTAACAAATCATTGTTATGTGTATTCGAAACCAACGTTCATTAAATACTTTTAAAATTTCGATTTGATTAGAATTTCTCTTTTGTGCTTGAATGCACTATCAAATACCAATATTGTAAGAATGTAAGATCAACGTTACATTCTTAAATAAAAGGAAATGCTTCTTTGTTGCCAAGAAAATACGGTAATACAATGAAAACAACTTGTTATACAAAATAATTAAGCTGCAATCTTGATCGTCTTTTTCTTTAAAAGAAAAATACATATTTTTATCAAAAAATGTTTTCTTTTTTAATTTAGAGGAATTTGTATACAGATTTTAAACCTGAATTTTGGTACTATAGAATCGTATTACCACCCGAATAAGAATCACTCCTTCAACATCACGACGCGACATTGAAAAGTATGCTTTTCCGAAAATTTAGTTTGAGATTTTGCAATCAACTATATTTAAACACAAATTAAGGTAAATATTTAATTTTCCTATTGCCAATCTTTTAAATTTCATGATTTGGGACTTTTTTACATAGGTAAGTCGGATTGCATTTTTGTATATTGATCGAATAAAATTTCAGAGAAGTACAAACTAGAGGGAAATTATATTTTCCAACAAAAATATGTATGTATGGTCATACGAATAAAAAAAAGCCTCGTACCGACTCAACCGTATATTTGAATATATTTTGTAACAAAAAATAAGGCCAAAGGAGATTCCGTGCACAAAAATGTTGGCTTATGGCCAGGTAGCAAATGTTTTCTCTTACTTTTCTGCTTAAAACCTATTTTCGTTTTCATACGTATCTCCGCAGGGAAAGAAGTTTTTTCTTAGTGCCGTTTTTAGTGTAGAATTGTAAAATCCCACCTACATATGGAATCTTATACCCGAAAGAAGGAAACTTAAAGGCTTTATATACATACTTATATACATTTGTATGCACATATATGATACAGTATATACCACCAATTCTAAACCAGCCGATAAACAAAAAACGACATTTCTGGGCTTGCTTATTTTGTTGCTGTTCCGAGTATGTTACATGACTTTCATATTAAGATGGTCGTACATAGATGCACAGACGTTGAAAGTGCATTCGAAATTTAATCCTATTTTCTGATTTTCCTATTTTAGAAGGCGGAATGATTTTTGTAGGAATGAAATGTCCAGACTTCATTGAAATGTAACTAAGAATTTTGTAGTGTTAACTTTCAGAAAAGCCCAGAAGGATATTTTTTCTTTCTTTTTGGACAAAAAAAAATGATTTAATCTACTCTTTAGAGACTGCAAGTGACACAACACGATCGATCGATGCAAGTAACTTGCAAGTGCTACATCTTGGTATAGTAAAAATCCAAGTGGATATTTATCACTTGAGGACTATCATAAATGTACCAATAATCCCAAAAGGTGATGACGCTTAGGTGACTCAAAAAGCTTACAATGGGAATACTTTAATACAAATACATTTTTTACTCAGTACTGTGTATAGATTTTAATTATAACCAAAAGCAATCAAATTGTGTCCTTTTTTGTACGATTGAACGCAACGCAACAATTAAGCCCTTGGACGTTAAGATTCAATTATTCCATATTCACAGTTGTCCGAATGTGGTAGAATTTGTATGTACTTTTGATCGAAATGATTATGAGTGATATATTATGTAAATAGTAGTACTGTAAGAAGAAAGGTACACTGCGGCTTATGTTTAGTTTAGTGGCTTGTTAAGCCTACGTTACCTCACAAAAAATTATGACAAAAAATATCAGATAGAGCAAAGCTCTTTCCGAGTTTAAGATATAATTTTATCTATTTTCAAACGATTACCTCTATGCAATATCCATTCTAAACCTTGGAAAGGGAAGCCCTGATCAAAAGTCTGTTGTACTTGCGGTTTGTTTGCTTGCTGGTTTAAGTTTTATGCTTGAATGACTGCTTTGTGGAAAGGCCCGTTCATAGAACAATAAACTTAATTTCATTCGACGCCACCACCCAGATATAATGATTCGGATGCGCTTATTCCACGAACACAGAAATAAGAAACTATATATAACTAAAATACTCATACAATCTGTGCATACGAGTATAAAAATTTCTGTATAGGTAAACAAATAAAAAAAATAAAGATATAAACCATCAACCCGCGATACTGATGGTTCAATAACAGTTCTTCTGCTTTTCCTAGGCAAAATGTGGCTAATATTGGAAGGTATTAATTATTATGGGTTAGTACCACAACATCATGACGTTCCTACAACAGTTGTGCAAATTTTTTGAATGCGACACAGTAAACGAGAAAGATAGATTCGATCTTCCCCTTTTCACACAGCGATGCAAGAAAAAAAAAAGGTTTTATCTCGCCCATTTCAGAATTAGCTTTCCTTTACCGCAAAAAAAAGTTACAGACAGATGTCAATTTGAATTCAAGTCACTAAGATTCTTTTTTTCATGGAAGACGGATTACGGAAACTAAAAGAATTGGGTCAGATAAAAGTTTTGTTGCACTGTTGGTGTATTTTCCGTGTTTTTATGTTTTTCTTTTTTTCGTGTTTTCTTCCACTACACGCTTGCCTTAGTTTCTAGATCTGTTATGCAACAGTTGAAATAAGCTTGAAGTTTTATTGTTGGTTTACTGGGTTACTGTGGTAGGTAGGTTGATGTAGTTATCTTTTATAGAACAAAGTTTTATGTGGTTTTCTAGTCGTTGCTGTTGGCCATGCAACTAGAATAATTGACCGATATTTTGAATTAGCTGATTTTCTGTTTTAGGATATACCTAAATCTTAATTTTAATTTTGCTATTAATTAGACAATAATACAAATAATAGAACGAAGGCTTTATTTAACGATTGATAAATGCTTTTAAATATGCATTTCTTCCTTTCAGATTTGATAATTTATCCAAGCTTAGCAATTGTTGGGATTTATTGGTAAAATTTGCGAAAAATATGCGAACCTTGCCTGAGAAAATAAAATAGAAAACAGTGTGTTTTTCTTGTGATTCCGACAAAATATAATCCCTAAAATAAATATGTAACAAAAATGTATTAATTTTAAACATTTAATATTATATTTAATACAGGTCAAAACTTTCGGAAGAACAATTTTTTAAGACAATTTCCTTCCATTAAGTTTACCCATTTGATATGTTATGTTTTTTTTTTTAACTATGAAGAGTTGATGAGTATTTTTTGTATATTCTCTCAATACTATTTAATACAATAGAAGTTGTAGGCGAAAATCGTTTCTATAATTTTGTTTCCTTTTCCATCACTGTATGTACTGACATACATACAGATTGACGTTCACAGGAGGTGTATCAAAATTAATAAATTTATTCTCGATTAGCTATATATAAGCTATTAAAGTTTAAATATGCAATCGCAGTTGCAGGTACATACATATGTCTATCCCTTCTCTTCAAAGTATGAGTGAACTCCTACATTTTAATGAAATTTCGGTATTCTGAGGAATATTTGCGAACAAAATTATTATAGAACAACTTTCCATTTCGTTTTTGTGAAACAAGATTTCTTTTTCATATCACCCAGAGATCCTAGACACCTATTATTTTTGAATAACATTACATTTATTCGAAGAATTATCGAACAAATTATGGCAATAAAACACGTTATACCAATATTATTCGTCATAACCATGCATCTTTCGAATTTAATACAAACAAATAAACAAAAACCGGTCGTGCCGGCATCAACATTCAACACGCCTCTTTAGCGCATTTATAGCACTATAAGCAACAAGGTACTTTAATTTAAAAAAAAAAATAAAACACTTTTTCCACCAAACCATTATCAAAAGATTCAAAGTTTGATTAGTGCTTAAAAAAAAACATAACATTTCAAGTTTTCTCTCTTATTTTTAACTGTTCAAGTGCCAGAGGCACTTATGCTGAGCAATCTAACATCATCAAACTACTCAAAATAATCTTGCGAAACGCGAATATATTTATACGGTTGCGATAGGCCTCCAATACATGACAGGCTCAAGACTCAAGAGAGAATTGTAGAGCTTAAGGCAATGGTTGCCCCTTTGGAAAACAAATTCACTAAAATATCTGTAGTTTTGTTAGTTAATTTGGTTGATGTATGTATGTTTTACAGAAAATCTATCAATTTGTGTGCATGGACAATTTGAAGGTTTTTTGTTCACGAAGTTTTGATAATTTTGTTTAAATGTTATAAAGAAAAGAAATAGTTTGTTAACTTATACATAGAGTACTGTTCTTTCACATAAATGAACAAAAATAATAATAATTAAAGGTAATTTTATCAGGCTATTATATGTATGTATGTATGTACGTCTTTGTGTAACATTTAGCTCCATATGCAGCTTTTTTTCTTACAAAGCCAGGACATTCACTGGAACATCGGATCTGGATATTTTTATACTGCCAACTTATTTTCTGATGTTAGTTAGGCCACCGGTTTTTAAAATCTAAAACAAATAAGAAACATTGCCTGTTTGGCACAAACAATGAAAGATGATGAATGAAATGGAAAGCGAATCGATTGAATGTTATAACAGTTAAAACGTTTGTATTTGTCTGACACTCAAAACTGTTAGTTTTCTCATAGGTAGGTATACATACATATGAAGAGCTTTTGTACATTTGAACTTTAAAATTAAAATTTGGATGCTTCCATTGTTTTTACACTCACCAATTCAATTAAATTAAATTTATAGTTATGCTGAAAAATTTCAGAATCGCGAAGAATTAAAAACTTTTCTTACCAAATATTTAAATAATTGTTCTTTTCGTATTATTTTCTAGGCTTCAGCAAACTTTTTCGAAAGTGGCATCCGTGTTTAATTCACGTGGAGGTATGATATGAAATGAATGGTGACTCTGATGGATCCGGATACTAATAAGATTGTTTTGATGATATTAAGCGAACGTAATTAGAAAGTTCCTCCTGGTGTACCTACCTTTACTACATATACAAGATATAGATAAATGATTCATACAACTGAAAGTTGCAGAGATGAAGCGACACTGGTCGTGTTTATATGAATATAGTTTAGTGAATGACTTTTCTTGCTCTTGGGTTTTCTTTGAACAGGTGTTGGAAAGGAGTTTGTTTATACGGCAGTTATAAAACATTTTTGAGAGGCCAAAAACTTAAGGTTTTGGGTGCTATAACTATGACACTGAGAAGTTTATTCATATTTGATTCGATATTAAACCCAGTGATAAACAATATTGTTGATCTTGGTATTATTACTGTATTACTATTGCATCAATATAAAGACTGAACTGAACTGTGAATAGCAATTTACAAAGTTCCAATGTGGAGAATTATTTAACGGAACAAATCGATTGCAAAAACAAATCCAGAAACCGTAATAAGGAAAGATATAAAAAATAAGATTATTAATAAATTAATAGGCAAGAGTACGATAACTCAGGCGACAAGATATTATAACGGATTTTTTAAGAACAGTCAAAAACAAGCATTTTTACTATGGGAGGGGGTCTATGTCACCCCGTTTAGGCGGTAGGGGCAATTTAAAAAAAATATTATTTAAAATGAAAAAAAATTGTTAAAAATAACGGTAATACTTACAATTAAGTATTATACATTTTTTTAAAGACAACATTCTGTTCTATTAGCCAGTTCTTAAATCAAGTCAAAACTTTGCGAAGTTTTTGAAAAATTTTATTTTAAACTCAAAATTTGAGTAAAAACAAAGTTAAAAAAAGGTTCAAAGTGTAATTTTTCAATACTTCAAGATTATCTACTATTGTTTTTATTTTATAATTTATTGCTCTTATTTGTTTTTGATCAAAAACTGAAAACTAGATGATTTTATGTCTTTTAGTTTTTGAGAAAATTGCCAATAACCACAACTACTATTTTAATTTAATTATTTTTTTTTGCTTGAGTGGTCTTTTTTTGATAGTAATAATGGTAGGTGTGAGTTTGGGTGTATGCAACAGTGGGGTGTGTGCGAGTTTGGGTGTATGCCACACCGAGGTGTGTATGGGGGGCATGATGCCCCCCTGCAACCCCCTGCTTGGGCACACTATAGGATTTGGGGTGGGTGCGAGGTTGAGAGGGTGAAAGGTGCGGTGGGTGCAAGATGGGGTGCATGCAAAGTTTCTTTTGCACTTAAATAAGCTGGATTGAAGAAAAATTAATTTATCCTTGGTATATCTTAATAAATATTCGATTATAACTATTAAAATAAGACTACGTAAATACTCAAGCAAGGAAAAAATAATTTAATTAAAAGATTTTTTTTTTTGGTAATTTTCAATTTTCTCAAGAACTAGAAGACATAAAATCATCTAGTTTTCAGTTTTTGATCAAAAACGAATAAGAGCAATGAATTCTAAAAAAAACATTAGTAGATAATCTTAAGGTTTTGAAAAATTACACTTTAAACCTTATTTTTAACTTTTTTTTGTCCAAATTTTGAGTTTAAAACAATTTTTTTCAAAAACCACGCATAGTTCTGACTTGATTTAAAAACAAGCTAATAGAACTTGGCTTTAAAAAAATGTGTAATACTTAATTGTGAGTATTACCGTTATTTTTTAATTATTTTTTTTTTTTTCATTTAACTTACATGTTTTTTTAAATTGCCCATACCGCCTAAACGGGGTGAGATAGACCCCCCTCTCATAGTAAAAAATGCTTGTTTTTAACTGTTCTATACAAATCCGTCATTAAACTTTGTCGCCTGAGTTATCGTACTCTCCGCAATTAATAAATTGTATAAACAAAAAAATCTTTATGGTAGGTTATTGTAAACAACAATATAAATGAGCAGCTGATTGTTTTTAAATTAAATAAAAAATCTACGAAGATTATATACTGATCGTTCGGAAATCACACAAGGAATTTTTTTTTGAGAAAAAAAAAGTATAATTGCGCATTTATTTTCCTCTAAAAACGTATTTTTCTATTTTCCGGACGGAAATTCATTTTCCTGAACAGTTGATACTTTTATGTTCAAAAGTGAAACGAATCGTTCCACTGATTTTTGGATCAGGAAATTTTTTCAATGACAGACTATAAGGGGCCGGTTATAGCTATCAGTAAAATCCATCAGTAAAATTTGAAACAGGAGGAAGCTGAAATGTTTTACTGATGAGCGTTTATAGCAATCAGTAAATTTACGTCATTAAATTAAATGTCACTTTGAGGCTTCGCGCCTCAGGCAATTTTTTACTGTTGCTTTCATCAGTAAAATTTTGAATGATGTGATCGGAACAGTAAAAAATTGGAACACCAACAGTAAACCGAAATGGAACTTTTTTTGGCTTTTGGCAGTCAGCTGTTCAGTAAAATGAAATTTCATCATTAAAAAAAATAAAATGGATTTATAAATTAAATAAAACTTTAAATGCATTGTTTCTTTAAAAAAAAAAAAAACACTTGAATATAGGATTCATCTTATTGCATCAATCTTTTGCTAGAAATAAATCTGTAACATGTTCAAAAACTAAAAACAAAAATTTTACTGATAGCTATAACCGGCCCCTAAGGGTAGCTATAAACAAACTGTAAAAAAAATCCAATGTTTGTTTTCAATGATAAAAACCAATGATAGCTATAACTGTCGCCTTAAGAAGTTAAAATTATTTCCTTAAATTTCGATGTGCAGTTCCAGTTATAAAATCGAACAGTATATTTTGCATAGTAATTAAATGCATACAGATTTAACAAAAAAAAAGTTCGTTTTGATGTTCTCTAAATTTGTTTAAATTTATATTGATTAAAACCAAAATACGCACACAGAACTGCGAGGGCAACTTTCAAAGAATTCCCCATCAACATAATCAATCCAAAATTTGAAATATACATACATATATAATAATATCCTTAAATATAAAGAAATTATTAAGTTTTTTTTGATCGGGCAGACCAAATTTTAACTTAAGTACATGGAGGTAATAGATTTTTGGCACGTTTTTCTTTACACATCTCCTCCCCGTTCTTTTCTTTGAAAAGGCAAAAAAAAGAAAAATTATTTTTTCATCGTTTTTTTTTTTTCTCACAAACAAAAATGTATTCCTCTACCACAAAAAATTACCTCCGCTTGTACATTTATTAACAAGCATTCAAATAATTATTCAAAAAAGTCAAGCTAAATGCTCCTTCTCGAAACTGCTGATATTGTATCACTTGTATCGTTATACATATACATTTGTATGTATCAAACATTTAACACATACATGTATCATTCTTTTAATATTTTGATAAATGTAGTTTACTCAATGATTAATAAAACTAGGGCAAACAAAAATAAATTAAAATATGTAAAATAAAACCGCATATAATTGCGTGATAACACTGATTTTAGTACGAGCATATTCAAAATAATAATTTGAATTTGTTAACAAAATAAAACGACGTATTAAAACAAACACAAAAACAAAAAGGATCTTTTTTGGAATCAGTGTAATCAACGTTTTTTTGTATGTGAAGTACATGAACAAAAAGGACTTATATTTGACTTACAATCGCGTGCGAATATAATTTTAGGTTATCGATAAAAACATAAAACATACATATAAATAATTACATACATACATAAACATAATTTAATGACTTCTCTAAAATAATATTCAACAACCAAACGTAGGTACATATGGTTATTTTTTTTTAATTAATATGTATGTGTACACTTAAGCGCCAGTTATAGCTATCATTGGTTTTTGTCATTGAAAACATGCATTGGAATTTTTATGACAGGTCATTTATAGCTATCATCAAAAATGTCTGTCATTGTAAAAAATTTCCTGATTGAAATCCACCGAAAAATTTTTACTGACAGAAATCTGTCATTGGAATTGTGTGAAATTGGAACACAAATCAGTGGAACGATTCGTTTCACTTTTGAACATAAAAGTATCAACTGTTCAGGAAAATGAATTTCCGTCCGGAAAATAGAAAAATACATTTTTAGAGAAAAAATAAATCGGCAAATACACTTTTTCCCTCAAAGAAAATTCTTAGTGTGATTTCCGTTCGATCAGTATATAGTTTTCATTTCTAATCAAAGGGAAACAACATCATATATCTATTCCGGATCGATTTCAATGAAAGCTATAACATACATTTCTTCATGAACAAACGTTTTTCAGAATTTACAGATTCAGATTTTAGTACGGTACAACTTTTTCAAAATATCTGTTGCCTCTAATCATCTGATATTGTATATGGCTGAATCACAAACACGCTTCAGCTTCGGCTTCGCCTGACGTTTACGAGTTCAGCCATAGGAATTCAATGCATGCTATCACAATGGAGCTTCGACCTCACGTTTCGTTTGACAATCGTAAGGAAAATAACGTAATGTTACGTAATGTTACTCCAAACGGAAGCTCTAGTTCAATTTTCTGAACATTTGCTTTGTCTGACAGCTCAAGAACTGTAAAAAATGTCAACAAACAAAATATTTGCTCTTTGGAGGGATGAAATAAATAGAAATGTCATTCAAAGCAATTTCGAAGCAGGCCCACCGTAACGCAGACGAAGCCGAAGCTGAAGTGTGTTTGTGATTCAGCCATAAAGTTTTTTTTAAGAACTTGAAAAATTTAAATCGTAATCCAAGAAAATATTGTTGGAATAAATGTAATTTATTATAACACGATATATAATTCCATATAATTTATTTTGGAAATATGATTTTCAAAAAAAAAAATAACCCCCAGGCGTTAAGTTACACGGACGACGACGCGTCGTCGCGACGTAGGGGCCAGTTATAGGGAATACTACTGGAAATAAAGTTGTCATCAAATTGATTTTGCAATTAATTGATGATTGAACGCAATGTATAACGTATTGCTCCGTCTTGTTGGAGTTAAATGTCGTTGATGTTTAGTTGATTAATTTAAAAAAAAATTTCATTTAGTTAAGTTCTGGGTCGCCAGTCAAGCCAGCTCCTTCCTCATTAGCGGCCGGTTATAGCTATCAGTAAAATCCATCAGTAAAATTTGTGTTTTTAGTTTTTGAACATGTTACAGATTTATTTCTAGCAAAAGATTGATGCAATAAGATGAATCCTATATTCAAGTATTTTTTTCAAAAAGAATCAATGCATTTAAAGTTTTATTTAATTTATAAATCCATTTTAATTTTTTTAATGATGAAATTTCATTTTACTGAACAGCTGACTACCAAAAGCCAAACAAAATTCCATTTCGTTTTACTGTTGGTGTTCCAATTTTTAACTGTTCCGATCACATCATTCAAAATTTTACTGATGAAAGCAACAGTGAAAGAATTGTCTGAGGTGCGAAGCCTCGAAGTGACATTTAATTTAATGACGTAAATTTACTGATTTCTATAAACGCTCATCAGTAAAACATTTCAGATTCCTCCTGTTTCAAATTTTACTGATGGATTTTACTGATAGCTATAACCGGCCCCTTATACAAAAGATTTATGGACCAATTGCCTGCTGAAGAAATTTAATTTATACTGACTTCAAAATGCCAACAAAATTCCATTTCGTTTTACTGATGGCGTTCCAATTGTTTACTGTTCCATTAACATCAGTAAAAAAATTTGTAATGAAATCAACAGCAAAAAGGAGTTGAAGCTTCTAGTGTTTTAATAATTTTATTTTTTTTTATTAGGTGGCGCAACAGTCCGTAGTGACTTACAACATTGTATTATATTTCTTATAGTACTCTTATGAAGAGGAACGATCGAAGCGACATCTGAGAGGCGTGGAGATGATTGAATTTTATTTTTGATCCCTTTTTTATACCCCTCAATAGTTGGGAAGAGTTGAGAATGAGGGAAAATTCAACAATAATTAAAGAATAGAAAATAGAGAAGAACAAGGGAGATCAAGGGAGACAATAAGTCTGTTCAGTGAGGATTTTTCTAGATCAGAACAGCACAGGACAGCACAGTTTCGTGAGAAACGTCAGATCAAGTTAGAACAGTCAGTTAAACGTGGAGTTTGGTTTGTGTTCTCGTCGTGTAAAGACGTGTCAAGAGCTAGTGTAAAGTTTTGATTTTTCACCAAGGGAAAAACAAAAGAAAGTTAAGTTCGAGGGTATTCTCGAAATGGAGGAGGATAACACCCCTTCTTTGAGGCCATCTGTGCCTCCAGATAAATTTATGAGGAAAAATTTAGTGCTACCATCGCAATTGCTAAATAGTGATGAAATTTCTGCAATTGAAAGATCCGTTAACTGGTCGGACGACGACTACGATGGCGACATCGCCGATGAAACACCACACACACATCAATCAGGTACCGCTGCAGTAAGTGTGAGCGAGAGAGATCCGGCATCCCATGTCTATGGCAAGAGTATGACCGAAAAAATAGTCACTAATGTGACAATACCCATGCCGCGTTTCAACTGCGTTCATATTGGTATGGCTAACGGCGCTTCAACGGCTCCGGGAAAAATGGACGCTAATTCGGCGAATGAAAATGTGCTCAAGGAGCTTCTCTTAAACGACAAGGACATGTATTCGAGAATCATTGCTCGAAAGAGAAGACAGGTCGTCCCAGACAAGAGTGCAAAAAAAAAAAATAGCTGTTGAGCCAAACACCTCAAATAGATTCACCCCCCTGGACATAGAGGAGGAAAACGATGATAATTTAAGAAGTTCCTTGGGTAACCCAATGTCCAGGAATTCCACCCCTGCTGATAACATCTTGAAGGACGCTTCGAAGGATAGAAGTAACATAAAAGACGACAGCAAGACCTGGTGTCCACCAATCTTCACAAAAGGAGTTTCATCAAAAACTCTAATGGATTTCATAAGTTAGACTAAGTTTAGTTTAGATAATATTAAATTTATTTCAACAGGGTTTGGTAAATTAAAAATTTTTGTAAGGGATGTTGAGTTACATTCCTTTTTTATGAAACACTTTACTGAGTGTAAGATTGAAGCTTTCTCCTTCACGCTCAAGCAATTAAAAAAACATAACGTAATTTTGAGAGGATTATCAGGAAATTTCTATCCTCTTGAAGTTCAAGATGAGTTCCTAAGATTGGACCCCTCACTTAATCTGCGGGTTAAAAAATTTGAGACCAAATGGTCAAAAGAAAATGACTTTCCTCTTGGCCTTTTCCAGTGTGTCCTGGGGGACAGGGAAAGTTTGGTAAAAATAAAAACTTTCAGGATGTTGTTTAGACATAGCATCAAATGGGACTCAGTTAGAAATTCGGGCACTAGGCAATGCTACAAGTGCCAACGTTACGGTCACGTATCCGAGTACTGCTCGTTTGCACCTAGATGCGTAAAGTGTCTGAACGACCACGAACGTGGAAAATGTGAGTTAGACGCAAACAAAGTTAATGACACGGTAGCTTGTGTTAATTGTGGGTTATCTGGTCACCCGGCTAGCTATAAAGGCTGTCCAAAAAGGATAGAGATGTTAAAAAAGAAAGAAGCCACGCTATATGCAGCCAAAACCCGAAAAGAGGGTCTTAAAAATGCAATTGTGAACATAGTTAACAAAGTGCCCAAACATTCTCTCTCTTATGCTGACGCAATAAGAGGTGGTAAGGCCCCTGGTTCGGTTGTGCATGTACACGCTGATTTAAATGCTTACAATAAAAGTGAAATGTCTGATTTCGTTGAGGAATCTCAAAAGCTGTTTGGTGTACCCATTCACCAATTAATTTCTAAAATTAGAGAATTCTGGCCCAATTACTTAAAGCTAGAAGAACACAAGAAACCAGGTGCTTTCCTGTGCTTTATTGCCTCCCTAACCCCCCCTGCACCATAAATTTAAATTTCATAACAGCCAATATAAATTATTTTATTTTATCCGACAAACAATCAAGCTACCACTTAGCTGACTAAAAGAAGTTCAGCTAGCCATCATTAGGACAACCCTATTCCCCGGGACATATTTGAGGAAAACACAGATCTTTCTATTAACGATAGATTTTATGTATTACCAATTTACATTTCAAGTGAGGGTTCCAACCTTGAAATTCAAATCCAAGATAATGAAAACATCTTTCTAGCTCCTTTTTATAGGAACGCTCAATAAATAACTAGTAAGGCTAAAAGTACACTCAACATCCCAAGTAAAAATGGAAAACAAAAAAATATAGAAAAAATTATATGAAATGTATTAATACACAAAAAAGTAACAAAATAAATATATTTAAAGATGAAAACACTTGTACCTTAGACCTTTCTCCAAGGGGGATCTAAATATTAACAATAAAACTAAACTGAAAAAGGTATTCTTTTAAATACCTACAAAATATGCTGTGAATTTATAGTTACTATTAGATTTAAGTTACCTAAAACCTAATGTTATTACAATAAGTAAGTTCAATTTGAAACAATGAAATAATCAAATTCAAACATAACTACAAGTCATAACAAAAAAAAAATATAAAAAAAAAAAAAAAAAAAATGTTTGTGATTTAAATACTTGGATGCACAAGTACCCACCTGTTAAAACAAGACTTAAAAAGGCATTCCTTTGAATACCTACTAAACAAGCTGTGAAGTTATTGCAACAAGTACATCTAAGATATCTAAGTTATATAAATTCTAATGTAATATTAAGTATAAGTTTTCTTTGACACAATCAATTCCAATTAAAGTACAATTCCTAGTGTAACATATTAAAATAAGACTCAAATATGCCTTCTTTTGAATACCTAAAACGGTTGTGAAATTATTTTACTTTATATAAATAAGATAAGTATTATAAGCTATTGTTACTAGAAATAGTTAAAACTTTCTTATGGAGAAGAAAAATGAAATTATAACTTAAATATAATTTCTAAACAAAACTGAAATAACCCATAAACACTTGATGAGGAAAACTATTGAACAAACATGTTGGTAAATAGTTAGCTTAATGTCAATTCAATGTATTTTGAAAGTATCTTTGCCTCATCTATTTAATCTTTTTTACTAGTACACGTAAACAGTGTAAGAGACAGACATATAATATCTTATATTTCTGTCTCATGTTTCCATCTTATTTGTTATCTCTTTTTCTTTCTTCTTCTTCCATCTATTTTTAGGTTAAGTTAATTCTCATTGCATCGTCTTGTTGAGTGGATGATTTTATTATTTAATCCCAGTGGATATAAAGCCTAAAACAATAAAACATTTCAGTTTTGTGTTGTGAAACAAATAGAATATTAAAAGTTGTGTAGCCAGACCACTTCTAAGTCGGCAAATAGAATAAATATCTTTAAGTTCATGAATCAGACTTATATATAATATACATATGTAATGAAAATGAAAACTCAATAAAAATTACTACTACTACTACTACTAGTCAGTTAAACGTCAGTTGTCAAAAAAAAAAAAAAAAACAAACAAATTGCAAATTGTGTGAATTTTTCGTTTCTCGCTTATTTTTTCATTTTTTGTGTTTTTACTGTGAAAAATATTATTAAAAATGATTGAAATGGAAAATCAAGTGATTGCTAAGATAATACTAAATGAAAATGTTAGTGGTTCAGACACCGATAGTGATTTTTCGTCGGATTCCTCTTCAGATGATTGGAATGAAAGTGTGACGAATGTTATTACCTTTTCTTTGATGAAATGTAAAAGAAATTGCATTGAAAGTTATTATATTATATTTTATAATTATTTAATTAAACAAATAAAACAAATTGGCAAAATAACTTTATTTTAATTTTTTTAAATCACGAGAAAAAAAAACACAAAGCACAGCCAAATCAAAACGTAAACAAAAAAATGACAACTTCGATTTTGACATTTCTCACGATTCTGTTCTAACCTGATCTGACTCAAAAGCAAGAACAGAAAATCCTGTTCTAAACTGTTCTAGGTTTGTCAATGAACAGGAAAGTAGAACAGTTCAGCACAGAAAAAACCTCAATGAACAGCAAAAAGCTGTACTTTTCTGTCTAGAACAGTCCAGCACAGCGTCACTGAACAGACTTAATAGAAACAACCTTTTGACATTATATGTGTGTATGCATATTATACTTGAAGAGGAATGATTTTACGGTTATGCTTTGGCAAGAAATAGAAAAAGTATAAGAAAAACAATAACAAAGCAAAAAAGTACCGCAAGAGTACTTTTTGTGGTTGGTAGTTAATATAATATATGTACATATTTTTTTTTTAATTCAATAGGGTGTTCCTGATAATTGTCTTTATTTTTGATATGACTCTTAAATTAAAAAAAATATATTTTATCTTTTTTATACCAAAAATTTAGTGTGATATAATTCCCTTAGTTTGTCCGTTTTATATGTATGTATGTAGGTATATGTATATGAATATGTATATAAAGGGTGAGTTTTTAAAAGCTATAGGAAAGTTATTAAAAAAAACACATACAATTCAGAAAAATGCATGAAATATTTATTTGAATCGATAGTACGGTCCATATAATTTAATGTTTGAAGATTATTTCATGCAAATGTTGACCTTGACTGCGCCTCAGATGGTCCATCCGCTTAGTCCAATTTTGGCATACTCTTTTTTTAACATTTCGGCCGGTATCTCACGAATAAATGCTTCAATGTTGTCTTCCAAAGCGTCAATTGAAGCGGGTTTGTCTATATAGACATGAGCTTTAACATAGCCCCACAAAAAATAGTCTAAAGGCGTTAAATCGCACGATCTAGGCGGCTAATTGACCGGTCCCGAACGTGAAATAAAATGTTCACCGAACTCGCCTCTCAATAAGTCCATTGTTGCGCGTGCTGTGTGGCATGTGCACCGTCTTGTTGAAACCACATGTCATGCAAGTCAAGCTCTTGCATTTTGGGCAAAAAAAAGTTGGATATCATCTCACGGTTCGTTACGATTCGCATAATCTTTGAAGAAGTACGGTCCAATGATGCCACCAGCCCATAAACGGCACCAAACTGTGACTTTTTCTGGATGCATTGGTAGCTCTTGCAATGCTTCTGGCTGAAATTCACTGCAAAATCGACAATTCTGCTTATTTACGTACCCATTGAGCCAAACATGAGCTTCGTCGCTTGCTGGAAGAAGCGCGCGATGAACTTTCTCAACAGAGCACGTATTTTGATAGTAAAATTCAATAATTTGCAAGCGTTGTTTGTTTGTAGGACGATTCATGGTTAAATTATACACCAAACTGAAGATGTGAAACAAAACACGAAACGTGCGTCAGCTGTTTAAACCAGTGTGGCCAAAAAGATAATAGCTACAAAATCACCCTTTACTTTAAAAGGGACTCTTTTGTTTTCAAAAGGATTTTTTTCTTGATAAGCTATTCGTTAATAATTTTGATTGCGTCAATACTTGCATTTAACTTCAAACTATCTACGATTCCTTGGTAAATTCTCATGTACTAGAGTCAAATGGGCCATATGTTCTAATGAGATATCCATTTTTGAGACTTTTTTGTTGCTAAATTCCGAGACATGCTAATTAAAATGCCCTCCGATATCAAACTAATGTGGAAGCATGGTCATGTTAATGTTGTAAGTAAGAAACTCTTGAAACAAGGTGCAAACTCGGCATACAATGCTTTAACAATTATGTTTGAATATTTTACAAGAAAAGACCTCAAAAGATTAAAACCGAAAAAAGTAAAATGGTCTGGACTATATGAATCGAACAGTCTCACAGAAGCAATTAATGTTTTCATAATGATATCTCCACTCAAGAAACACTTCCATTCTGTCCAAATTACTACCATGTCATCATGATACCTCATATATTAAGCTTATACCTTTCCAATTTAGGCATTGACACTTGTAAGGTTAATTTTTCAACGTAGTTTTATATTATATTATATTTATTTATTTACATGTTTTTATATGAAAATTAAAAATTCAATGCAGTACATCCTGTTAAGCCGTTAAAAAAAAAAAAAAAACGACCTAGTTTTGAATACCTTTAAATGTAGGTAACATCTTCATAAATTGAAACTTTAGCGAAGTTTTAGATAACTGTATTTTTGTACGGCTAAATTGTGACACACCATAGGCCTTTTAACCTTTTAATATTAATAAATTACATTTAATATGAACTATCGATTTCCCATTTGTAAAATGATCTATTGTTGTATTTTATCAAAAATAATCAAAGCAACGCATCTATACTGTGTCAATCAAAAGCTTATTATTTATTAAGCAAGTGACTAATGTTTATAAATAAAAAGCATTTACATAATGCATGTACATTTAGGTTGTAAGGTTAGTTGTATGGGTTTGTAGAAAGAGTCATTTACTTGCTTTATTGATTTAATTCTTTAACCTTACCCAATTTGAGTCATTTATAAAGTTAAAACGTTTGAAAATATGAAAAGATAAGTATGATGCCACCGATAATGAAAGTTAACGATTAAAGTAGAGAAAGATTTATTATGACATTTTAATTCAATTGTGTATTGTTTATATTTAAAAAGTAAATGATTAAAAATACAATGTTAACACAAAAGAACCTTAACATGTGCAAAAAACTACTTTATAAAATAAAAACGGAATTTTAAATCATCCACATACATAATACACATGTCTCAATTTAATTTTTCTCAAGATCTGAACAAAAATGATAGACCATTATACACGGTCAACCCTTTTTCGGTTTCGGAAGTAAAACTAAATAAACAGAGATACATTTTTGCCATTAAATTTTTCAAACATTAATGGTGTAATAATTGAAAAGCCAAAGGTTTTAATAAGCTACCCATCATCGTAATGGGCAAACATTCAACCTGCATTATGATACTTCAAGTGACAACTTAGTTTGGCAGGTGTCAAATGCCAGCTTACCAACAATACCTTTGCGTTTTTATTTTATTATTTGTTTGTATACATTTTGCACTTCCTGTATTTCCCTCCGTATAAACAAAACACAGTTAAAGAATATAAATGTCCCGAATTCAAACGAAACAATGTGCAATTAACTTTAGTTCGAGCCCAGATATTTCCATGGTGTAGTTGCCGTGAACACAGGATCAAAAATAACTACTAGTTTTACCATTATGGCAGGCAATCCATAGGGTTTGAAGGGGTTTTGGACAACAAAGACGACACAAAAATATACGCAGAATAAAAGATATAAATATAGTCAAAAATTTAGCCACGATCCAATAAGCAATAACGAATTGTTTTTTAATTTATATGTAATTTCATATGAATATTCATAACGAATGACATTGTTCATATTGTCAGCTGATGGTACCAGGTGTGGCAGACAGCTTAATAGCCATGCTTTATAATCATTTATACAAAGTTGTACTTACTTATTATTATTTTAATAAACATTAAAAGGCAGACAGCTTAATAGCCATGCCTTATAATCATTTATACAAAGTTGTACTTACTTATTATTATTTTAATAAACAATAAAGATTTAAAACTAAAATCATCTTTGAAAAACGTTAGTATGTACTATAGAGTACATGACCGATGGACAGTTTGTTTTATTTAACACAAAAATTGAATTTTATACTGTAAAAAGCAAGAACTTCTCTTAAACAAGCTCTTAAAACTTAAATATCTCAATTGTTGGCACAAGAAGCATATGACATTTATTTAATTGGCTAAATTCACTAAATTAAAAAGTAGAATTTCTATACTGTTAAGCGAGTTATTCGCCAACCATGATGTTATTTGCTATTGTGGCCAATACTTTTATTTTAAAGGTAAGCTAAAATAAATAAATTCAGTGGCGCAACAGTCCGTGGAGAACTAGGGCCTAGTGACTTACAACTCTCAACCATTCCTGTGTGCGAGTACTGTTGTCAGGGATGGAGGGGACCTCCAGTTTATGTGCCGAATCCGAACGGCAAATTTGAGAAAGCACTTTTCATGGCAAGAATTACTCTTGGAGAATTTGTCAATTCCTCGCAAGCGGCAGTACCCGTGAAAAAAACTTTAGATGACATAGGCAGGGATCGAACCCAAGACCTCTGGCATGACAGTCCAACGCACTAACCATCATGCCACGGGTACTACAAAATAAAGGTAAGCTATTGCAATTAATTGTTGCTCTTACTGCAAACTTCTTTGATGTCATATACTGTCTTAGCCCAATGGTTTACAGCCTTTTACCCATACAAAAAAATGATTTTCAATGGCTAAACTTTACAACGATATATCTCATTTGTGGGCAATAGGAAGAACAAAATGTCCATTCTCCTTATTATTATTATTATTATTATTATTATTATTATTATTATTATTATTATTATTATCATCTTTATTTTTTCATTTCAAAAGTTTACAAACTTAAAACTAAAGATTACAAGCATGGCTCATGGGCCGTCTGCCGGTATATTTTTCTAAACTAAACATTTTGTGAGAGAAAGTACAAAAATTTGGTTATATAAAGAAAATAGCAATTGAAAAAAGAAAAAAAAAATAATATTCGTTTTAATAGTGTATGTAATTTAATAGATAAATAAATTTATAAAAAAAATATAAACAAAATCTGATTCGGGCTTTTAGTTTAGCTAAAACAAAATTATTAAGTTTATAAGAACAGCAATCATTTAATTATGGCAATATGTGTTAAACAATTGATTCAAATGTTCTAAGGGCTTTTAGTTTGGCTAAAACAAAAAAAAGGATACATAGATCTTAAAGAATTTGCAATTTCAAATGCGGTTTGGGCTTTTAGTTTGGCGAAAACGAAAAAAAAAGAAAAATATCTCAAGGAATTTAATGATTAGCAATTTTTCAAATGCGATTTAGGCTTTTAGTTTAGCTAAAACAAAATTGTAATAGAATTATTACTCTAGTATATATTGATGTACATGTTTCTATATGAAACTGCATCTAACAAAAACTGAATGAGTAGACGCCAACCGTTATCTCCATTCAGAACGCCTAGACATTCTTCAAGTGACAGAAAACTCTTGTTAAAATAAAGCCGACGAATTTCCTGCAAGATTGGGCACAATGCAACAAAGTGGACAATGTTTTCAACTTGATTAAGGTTGCACAAAGTGCAGTTTGGGTTGTTACCAGTTCTGTGCGGTCTGTGATTAAGCTCTAACATCTCCGTGCGTGCTTTAAATATGATGCTCATTTCCATTACAGTAAATTTATCTCTAAAGTAATTAGAAGACCCGAGTCTGAGGTTAAGTTTACTGTAAATTGATCTCGACACAGACTCCCTCGCCCTATCTAGATAGCTTTGGAATAAGTGATCATCAATGATAGATATACAGTCGTAGAGAGCGCTTCTCCACGTATCTAAACTATCAACAGATAGAGACAGAGGAAAGTTTTAAAATGGTGTATACCGGCATCTTAAACACACTGATAGGACCCTCTTTTGCAAATTGTTGGCCGACCTTTGCATTACCCTCAATATATAATCAGCGTTTGCTTTTAAATTCATAATAAATATTGGAGCAAGTCCTCATTCAATATGTATAGCATAATCCTTACTATCGCATTGAATTGTTTTTTTTTAAGTTAAAATCAAATGACTTGAAAAATGAACGGAAATCAAAGTCTTGATTAATCATGTCAATCAATACTACTTTTTAAAAATTACAACTTAAAAAACAATAAGAAAATACTTTCCATTAAATTATTTTTGCTAAATTCTACTTATTATTTAGTGTTCTTATTACTTTGATGATAGCTGCATCTACCACATAGAGTACATAGCTTATCAAAAATCAGACGTTTATGTTTTAGTGTGCATCTGTTTATGTGTATAATGTATGTACAATACAGTGCTATGTGATATTAAATTTCGAGATTAAAAAGTAATGAATATTTTATTTAGTTTTTCGATTAAATAGAAATCTCTTATTGTAATTAATCTTAAAGCAAGTCTATACACATTGATAACTTATCTTTAAAAAAAATTTAGGTAACATATCTTATCCTTACCAGAGTAATAAAAAAATTTGTTTAACAGGCAACCCTTAGTTCAACAACATAAAAATAAAACGTTTTGTTCTATATATAAGAAATTAGACTATTAATCTTTCTTCAAAAATATGTAATCAGTATCTAAAGATAAACTTCTAATAATCAATAAGCAACCAGAAAATCAATTGGTTTTACGCCAGATAGCCTTATTTTTATTTTGTTTAACTAACTTTTGTATGTGTATCTACTGTTTATTTATCAGTTTTGTTATAAAAAAAAAACCATACCGTACTAAGAGTTTCATATATGAATTCTTTGCATG
Organism: Eupeodes latifasciatus; assembly: GCA_920104205.1. NCBI lineage: Eukaryota > Metazoa > Arthropoda > Insecta > Diptera > Syrphidae > Eupeodes > Eupeodes latifasciatus. The sequence goes on from OV049924.1 coordinate 160,689,394, forward strand.
TCCTTTTTAATGTGTACCATTCACTGGCTTTTAGTTAGAAGGCTCTAAAGCTGTTGTTCTTTTTTAATATTTCAATAAATAAAATTAAGGAACATCGGCACTAGAGTAAGGTATGCTCGACACAGGACCATTAGTTAAGTCTATCGGCATTGTTAAAAGAAAAGTAATTTTTTAAAGTTTAAAAACTCATTTAATTAAATTTATTTTTCAAAGGGAAAAGGGACTTTTTGAATAAATAGACATGCTTCTAAATAAAAGGGTAAAAAAATGTTAAAAGACAGTTTTGTTTACAATGGCCCTGAATTTTGATAGTTGAATAGTTCCAGAATCGAAAATAGAAAATTCAAACAAAGGAGAAAGCTCTAGAACTATCCGTATTCTACCATTGCATGAAAATAAAATAGAAAGAAGAACACTCGGGTTATAGGTAAAAACATTCCTGCGAATCTGCTCAAAGCTTTATTATAGACTGGAAAGAGAAACTGCAAGTGAAAAAGAACAATATAAACATAAATATAAATTATATAAGAATAGGGTAAGTGGAGTTGAATAGGAGCGGTTTACGTTCGTACGGTAATTTATTTGAACCTATTGGCACAAATCTAGGAGTACCCCGAGGATCGTTACTTGCTCTACCATGAAGGTATACTCTATTTAAATAATATTAAAAGAAATATAAAACATATATTTACATAGAATAGGAAATATAAGGTTTAAGGTCCAAATAAGTTAATTATTTTTTTTCGTAAAGTAAGAACAAAATTAAGTATATGAATGGAAATACAAATTTATAATATCATATTTAAAATCCCACTTTAAGTATTGTCCAACAATACTGTTGTTAGATTTTTCAGATTTTTCATTGAACATTTAACGAAGAATAGTTATAATTACTATTATTTTCTTTGTTTAAAAATAAAATTACTCTAGTCTGTGTACAACCTTATAACCTAAGAACAAAGTATAGCTTAAATGTGCAATATTTTGGAAATTCATAAAGGAGTACACTATTTAATTAACTCCCGGATAATATAAAAACTGAAACATATGGTCACATACATACGTATTATTCCTTCTAAAAATTAATGACTTAATTTAAAAAAAAAACTTAAAAAAAGAAAATAAAATGTTTTTAGTTCACTATAGAAACTATAAAATATAAACTGAACAATTGGCTTTGGACTTTCTTTTGTTTCAAACACTACCAAAAGTTCTTCGAATTGCTTAGGACCAATTTTTTTTTTTACTTTATCAACCATAAAACAAAATGATACACTGTCTTATGATAAAAAGACAAACCTGTAACCACAAAGATTATTTAAATAAAAATAAATTAGCATAAGGTTAAAAAGAAAAAGAAGGGTTCGGTAGTGAAGAAAATGCTTGAACTGCATATTGTATAAAGAGTTAGCAAAGCCAGAGATGTGGTCATACCTTTTTATACGTATCTTATTGTGTTGTTAAACGCAACTGTAAGTTTTCGTCTACTCTCAGCATCACAGTTACAATAGATTTCACAACCATGCGTGAGTATAGGGATGATCAATGTTTTTGCTAGCATCTTTCTAGTATTTATAGGCGTTATGTGTTGGCAATTTTGAAGAATTCTAAGAGCTCCATATACCTTACCAACAGTAGTATTAATGTGATTTTTCCATGTTAACGACCTGTTAAAAACTACTCCAAGATTCTTAGCTGTCTCTACAAATTCAATAGTGGCATTATCAAGCATTAATCGAGGGAAATAAGAGAGATCCAGAGACCGTTTAGAAATAACTTAGCATTTAGTTTTGGTGGGGTTTAAGAACAGGCCATTTTGCAGGGACCAAGTGTAAATGCTTTGAAGGTCCTGGTTTATTTTATGGATGCAATTTTCAATAAGACCAAGCGAACTACTCAAATAAAGTTGCACATCATCTGCATACATGTGTGTGAGGGAGAACTTCAAAATAGATGGCAGTTCATTTATATAAAGTGAAAAAAGAATTGGGCCCAAAATCGAACCTTGTGGAACACCTTTCAAGACTGGCAAAAACGGAGAGAGCGTATTGGAGACGGATACAGCCTGCTTTCTATCACTTAGATATGAAAGTACCAGATATGTTGCAGAAGACGAAAAATTAAAATGGTGTTTTAGCTTACGTATAAGAATAGAGTGGTCAATTGTGTCAAAAGCTTTTGAAAAATCCAGTAGAACCAAAAAACTCACCTTATCGTCATCAATAGCTTGCCTTAGGTCTTCAGTCACAGTGATTAGTGCTGTGGTACAGCTATGCTTACGACGAAAACCAGACTGAAAATGTGTCAGTAAATTGGCTCCACTAAGATGTATACTTATTTGCTTTTGTATAATCCTTTCCAAGACCTTGAAGAGAAAGGGAAGAAGAGAAATTGGACGAAACTCTTTGCCATTGGAAGTTTTGGGTACAGGAACTATTTTTGCTAACTTCCAAAGCTTGGGAAAGATTCCACTTGTTAATACAGTGTTAAACACGTGTGTGACATAAGGCAAAATCAAGGGAAGTAAAGCTCGAATAAATACGGGGTCTACACCATCAACTCCAACCGCATTCGATTTCACCAACATAAAACTTTCAACAACGTCAGTACAATTTATCCCAGAAAATTCAAACCTAGGCACAGTATCAGAGATATGATCTTCATTTGTTACAACATTATGATTAAGCGAGGACGTACCGGGCAAAGTTAGGAATTTTTTGTTCAACTCACTACTATCGATGTTATAACAGTCATTTGAACTTTTTTGCTTGCCAATTCCGACTTCGCGTAGGTTGTTCCACAGTTTTTGTATTTATTAACATACTTTTACATGCAGGGAAATTTATTTATCATAACAATGTTTGGCTTCAGTCGAAATAACTTGAAAAAAGAAACAATAAAAACCCATATCATAATCTTTTCTACACTCTCGAGATACAACTGGAGGCGAATAGCGAATAGAAACTGAACATACAAATAAAAAAACAAATGTAGGTAATAACTTTCTCACGTCTTTTTAACTACTTTTTCTGGATACTCAGTTAACTTTTGTTTTTATTTTTTTTGTATATTCTCGATTGGAATTGAATTCGATTGACTTTTACTTTTGTTAGTATGCGGATGAAGAACATCACATTTTATACTATGCGCTCTAACATTTACATTAACTTCGACATCGCTCAGCATAGTTTCAAATATCTTCAGCCGACGCAAGAGAAGTTTAATTAAAAGGCAGGTGTCTAAGAAGTCAGAGTCAGGTTCTGTTTTTTTTTTTTGTGACTTATTGCGTAAGAACAGGAATTCACCTCTTCAAGCAAATCGATAGACGATAGATGGCAATTTGAATTTGCACATAATAATAAACATAGAGATACGACGAAGTAATACAAAGAGGGAAAGGAGAAAATGATAAATGTTGCGTATTTATGAGACACTGTGTTTTTGGGACAAGTATTAAACATATTTATTTCGGAAGTTTAAAAGACTGTTAACATGAAGTAAAAACAGGCTAACTCAAAATATGTGATTTTTCGTTCGGACTTTTTTAACGTTTATAATACCAAGACTACAAATGGATAAAATCAATTGATGTTTATTTGCAGCAATTTTCTGCACCATTGGTGCCAAAAAAAATTGGTAGAAAAACAGCTTTTGAATTTTTGAATAATTAAACTTGTTTGTAATTCAAAAAATTGACAAATAAAAAAAAGATTTTGGCATCTTTGGTATAAACATTAGCGGCAAACTCTTAAACAAAATTTGAGAATAGTGTAATTTTGTACAAGCATACATATATGTATAAGTTCTAATTTGTACTAATAAATAAAAGAGCTTATTTATTAAAATGATTTAGTTCGTTAGATTGTTTTTTGTTCTTTAGACAATACTACTAAACAAACAAAAATTGCAACGTTTTCTTTTGTTATGAAATAACTTAGAATAAAATGTGGTTTTGTATACTTTGTGGTTCAATTTTCTTAGTAATTACTTAAAGTGTTGGGAAGATTTATAAATGAAATAAAGTGAATTTTCGCTATAAATATACAAAAGCAAAAACTATGTTTAGGCATTTACCTGTTATATGAAGAAACACTTATTTAAGTTTTTAATGCTTTTTGATTTTTATATTTCAAGTGGTTCGCTTAGAAGTCTAAGATTTTAATTGATGGTGAATATCAGCAAATTATTTATTTAATTTTCTATACGCCGCCTCGCCGGCGCCGTTGCAGAATTATCCAATTTTTACCAGACACTCTGGATATGAAGTAAGGAAAATGAACATTACATTACTACTCATTTTAATTTAATTCATAAGATCAGCAAACAATTATTTCCCTTATAATATAATATATTTGCTATACTATATTTATCATTTCATCATATTATGATTATGATGCTTAAAGGCCACTGAAATCAATAAGGTTATTTACCATTTATCACCATCAATAAAGATTTCCTGCAGTTGAGGATATTTTTTATTTGTTGAACATTTTTGACAAAATGGTAAAAAACAGCAGTGTTAAATTAACTTACCTAAAGCATCGTACAAAATAGACCTTATTAATACGCTAGCTATTAAAAACTGGAACGTAACACAACTAAGTATTATTCGCTAATACTTAACTTTTTTAGGCATCACAGACGCAGGGGAACTTTTAAATCATCCCTCATCCCTCTTACTTGTTTGTAAGATCGAAAAAGAAGCAATAATTTACAAAAAAAAAAACAAAAGCGATACTGTTTTTCTTTGGATTTAAAAATATAATACATTGTGTTTTTTCAATATATTTAATTACTATGTGAACGAATTTTTATATACAATTGCACAGTAAGTTGGAGTAAAAGAAAATAAGAATGTGTGCGTGCCTAGGCTTAAGACGTTTTTATCAATGAACTTCAAAGTTTTGCCACTCCTACTGATAATAATTAAACTTAGATAAAATAAAGAGCTGCTAATTGGTTGGTGCATGCATGCAAACATACATCTATATGCACATATAGTTGAAAATTGATAATAAACAAATGTATGTACATGTTGATGAAATAAAAAAAAAAATCATTACACAATACAATTTCCTACCCATTTTGTGAACATATGCATTTTTAACCTAACATTAAATTCATGTAGCGAACAAAAAGAAAGAAAGACTGAAGATTTTATGTGTTTTACATGTAGCTGAATTTAAAGATTTATTTATTTTTTAACTTTTAACACATTATAATTCTTATTTGAAACATTTTTTGGATAAGAAAAACGAAACCAAGCCAATCAAAAAGAGAATCTCTCCTCCTTTAGCAGACCCAATGGTATTAATCCACAAGTCAGATTGATTTGGAAAAAATCAAAAACAAAAACTCATTAAGTGTCGATATCGCTCGATTAATCTATAGGAAAAATAAAATGACTTGAAGAAAATAGTCGAAGTCAATGCCAATACAAACTCAAAGAAGAAACTATTTTAATCATTAATCTTAGGTATTAATTTTAATTGTTTTTTTTTTTTAACAATACATATGTATATTAAAAGTGAACAAATAATTCAGTTTAAGATAAACATCAATAATTTTATTTAAATAAATCAAAGTTACATGAAAAAAGAACAATTCAAAACAAAAAATAAGATTTACTTACCTTTTATCTTCGAGTAGTTGCTCAGCTAAGGCTAGCCTCAATCTAACCACCTTCATACTTTGCAGGGGAAATAATTTACAAAATGGTGTTAGGAACTTTGCCTTCCAACAAAACTGTGGATACTCCTTGCATTGTGCCCAAAGCCGTTCATTATGCTCAAAAAGATACTTATGCTCCTTCCCGTACTCCAAATACTCCCCCATATCCGAGTACTCACAGTGCAGCAGATTTTTCAACATGCCAATAGCCTTTTTCTCGTCCGGAGGACCACGAATCCTTCGGATGTCGAAATTTAACAGTGGTTCGTAATGGTAAAAATTACCTGGCATGGCATTAAGGATGTCACCGAGGAACGTCGATCCCGAACGCCATGTAGTAATGACAACACTCCGAACTGGCTGACCTCCCATTTCTGGACTGAGATCAGACAGTTTCTCCGCATCAACACCAAATCGCCCAGATGGATACTCAAAATTCTCCATCTCAGTAGCGATTTTTGATCTCTGGTTTGCAAACACATCGACCATGGTAACGGATTGGTTGTAGGTCTCCGTCATGGTTGTTATTTGATGATCCGATGCCGGAAGCGGACGGTGCTGGGTCGTAGCTATCAGCAATAAAATGCAGAGGCTGCTGACCCCGCATATTCCGATTAAATTCGCTCGACGTGACATTATTTTCCTTCGTGTTTTAAATTTTTGCAAATTTTGCATTAAGCAAGTTGAAAATTTGGCAGAAGACTTGGACGACCACGAAAAAGAAAAGTGGGAGGAAGGAGAAGTATGTTAAATAAGTACCTATCGATTTTTAAAAATGTTGTGTTATTTTCTTTAACCACATTTACCTAAAGGGTAAAATTAAATAGTGAGGAAAAAACACTTCAAAAAGGCTTAAGCCACATAACTTAACACATAACTAAGATTAACTTTTTTTATATTTATTTTCCTCACACTTTTTGCATTGGAATTTCGTTACGTTCACCAAGATTTCGGTAAACTTGATCCATTTCTATGATGGATTTATTTTAGTTTCTTCACCACAATTTTTTTTTCTTCCAATCGAAGAAAAAATAAGATAGACATTAATTTATTTTTACAAATTAACATACACGGTCCGATGCCATCGTTTGATTTTCGCACACAGAATTTTCTTCAAATAATTACCGTCCCAAGATTGTATTTGGGTGCTATCATAAACTAAACTGTCATAAGAAAATCCATGACAACTTTATAAAATGCAGTGAAACGAGATGGATGGAAGATGCTGCAGGGTTGTAATAGTATGCTGGTCTCGTTTGCACCTATGTTCGTATACAGGAAAATAGTTTTGTTTATGTTTTTGTTTTCTTTCCTTATCTAAAAGTGTGCAAGAGAAATAAAAGAAGGAAAAGAAGCAAAAAGAAGTGTCAATGGATATTTTGTTATGAATATGTATTCGTTGGCTTGGAATGGTTAGAATTTGTGGATCTTATTGGAATTGTGGTTGAGTTAAATACAAATTTTGTAGGGTGTAGCATACACTGAAATGTTGTTATTTTTTCTGAGGTGAATATAAAATAATGTGCAGTTTGTTTTTCTTTATATTTAAATAAATAAATTAGGTGGCGCAACAGTCCATGAAGGACCAGGGCCTAGTGACTTACAACTCTCAACCATCCCTGTGTGCGAGTAATGTTGTCAGAGATGGAAAGGGACCTACAGCAGTGTTGGGACTTCTACCACTTAAGTGGTATTTCTACCACTTTTTGGTGTTCATGAAAATCTACCACCTAAAAAGCAAATTCTACCACTTTTTGCAACTCACCGTTCACCTATCATTAAACTCTACCTTTTAATATTTATAGCATATTTAAATTTTTTGTCAATAAATCTTAAAATTATAAACGAGTTAAATAAAACATTTCAATCTGAGAACACAAAAATACACTTGATATTCGAAAGAATGACTACATTAAAATAAAATTTTATGAAAAATTTTGTAAAACCAGAAAATATGAATGTAAACACAAATATAAAAAACAGTGAAAACTATTTACCATATTTTCAAATGTATTTTGGCCTTTACTTTGAAAGGTACTTACTTGAAAATGATGTTGTTGAACAAGATGTAATGCAACTGCGAAAAATTATGTGAATTATGTGTTCAAATTGGGGAAAGGTTTAACCTTTCAAACGATGAACTAAAATTTTTCAAATATTTAAACCCGAAAAACGTCATTGATGGAACAATGCCATCAGTTTTAGGTCTCACGAAACATTTTTCACCAACTATAAATAACTCAGAACTAGAGTTAATTAATAATGAGTGGAGAAAATCAATTAGGTACTCCAAATTTTTAAAACTGATGACATTGTTTCACAATGGCTTTGATAAAAAACTTAAAAGACGGAATGGACAATTTAATTTTTGAAAACATATCTTCTTATATGTTGGAGCTTTGTTGCTTACCGCATAGCAGCGCTATTTTCAGATTTGAAAAATATAACAAATGAAAAAAGAAATAAATTAAAAACTACAACCGTTCACAACATTTTGGCTGAAAGGGAAGTTTCAGTAAATTTTCAGAATTTTAATCCTCCGGAAGCATTACTGAAATATGCTTCAAAATTTAAATTTTCCGGCGGTCTATATAGAAAAAAATAATTTTAAGTTTTTCTAACTAATTTAATTATTGTGAATTGTGATATTTGAAACTGAAAGAACTGAATTATTGTTTATTTAATTTTTTTTATTTTTTAATAAGTTATTGAATATAAGATTTACTACATAAAAATGGGTTTTAATTGCTTCCACTTTTCTACCACCTTTTTGAGAAGCACTTTTCATGACAAGAATTACTCTTGGAGGATTTGTCAATTCCTCGCAAGAGGCAGTACCCGTGAAAAAAGTAAGGTGGCACAGGCAGGGATTGAACCCAAGACCCCTTGCATGACAGTCCAATGCACTAACCATCACGCTACGGGTACTACTTTCTTTATATTTATTTAGCTAAATATTTGTATATAAAAGTGTTTCGTTAGTCAAACTGGAGTGACAACTGTACCAATTTTACATAAAAATCCAATTTACAAAAGTTGAGGCAAAATATTACAGACAATCAGAGGAAAGAAACGAAACCTAAACTTTTAAGAAGTAAATTGGGTCTGTTTATGGTTTTGCGTGACCATTGGAATCAAAATGTTCTTGCAAACTTCGAAAAGGTCAAAAGAAATTTAATATGGGTTATGCCTGTTATGTTATGTTATGTTGTTTTTATTTTCTCGTGACGTGTAACTAAAAAAAAGTTACGCTGTACACTTTTTTTATTGAATACAATAAAAGATCCACACAAAACTTAAATATTTTTATTTAAAAGAATAAAAACATTTTTGTTTGACAGAATGTGACAACTTTTTTAAACTCTGATGTGTAGTGTGGATCATATGAGAATATGTGAGAATATGAGAATATGAATATGAATGGGTTTTCTACTATGTTTGTCACGGGCATTAATGTTTTGTTATTCATTCAGATGGATGGAGTTCTCCTTGGATTTTTTAAAAAAGATTTATTGTTATCTCACTCTGATAATTAAAAAAAAGAGAAAGGGTAGTAATGGAGATATTTGTTTAAATTGGTGAGTTTATATTTCTTAGAGCTACCTATTTGTATTCTCAGAAATACATATAAATAAAACTTCTCATACAAACTTTTCTTTCGTGTCAAAATTCTGAGAATAGATTATTTATGATTTTATTTCTCAAGTATTCTCTGTTGCAGAATTCAAAAAAAAGAAAAGAAATGAAAAACTTATTGGATTTCTAGGTGAGAATAAAAACCAAATTCTGTTTATTTTCAAATTTTCTGCTTTCAATCTGACTGGACCAATTTGCTTTGTATGATAGTTTAATCTTTCCTAATTGAACATGGAAATATGAATTCATCATCAAGCATAGATATAAAAACAATACATTGCATAAAATATAGGTACACGAATTATCGATCCACGGTTCAATACTTTTAAACTTCCATTTCAAGAATTGCGATTACAGTATTTCATATAATATTGTCTGACAATATTAAAAAAAATTGTAGAATTTAAACGTTCTGTTTCTTTACAACAAAATTCAAATATAACGTTATTTACCCTACATACCAAACATGTTGCCCCGAAAAACACAACCAACTAAACGCCTTGCATTTATATACAAAACTATTAGGAAAACATGGATTTGGTGGAGACTTCCGGTTGAAAATTAAAAGTAATAAAAAAAACAACCCTTGCCCGTTTAATGCTTATTTTTATTTCTATATGCTTTTATATGCTCGTTTGAGTGTGGAACCCATGGTGAGTTGAGTGGTTTGCAGACACTTTCACCTCGGTTATGTATATTATGTGTAATAAAAAGGTATCAATCGAATTAGATTAATCACTTTGGCATTACATTGTGAACCAAAAATACATAAATTAAATTAATGTGATGTAATTAGGACATTACTCTATATGTGAACTAATATGGTACTCTTGTGATATCGATAAAGACATATCGATTAAGTGCGGTTAATAAAAGTTAATTGTTGAAAGAAGAAACTGCATCTTTGTTTGCACTTTGCCCGTCATATTGATCAAGTATGTATCTAACGCCACATTAAGGAATTGAAAGTGATGGTAATGGAAAAATAAATGGAAGTGGGGGAGTGTACTCTACCTAAGGTATCTTTTCTTTTTGTGGTCAGTTACTTTTTTTTAAACAAGAAAAGAAGAACGTCTCCTGTGCCGTGGTGAAAACTGAGAATAAAACGTCGAATTCGGATATTGGCATGAGGTACAGTTAACGGAAATATAAAAATGACATGTGGAAAACTAATGTAAAGTGAAGTTTAATTTCAGATTTTGTTTATGCTTTGAAATAGAATGTGGTAAGTAAGTAGGTATCCATTCGAATGAAAATAAATGAGGACATTTTTTTTTTCAGACGAATTTTTGTCTTTGAGAAAATTTGAAAGTTATACCAACATACATACAAGGAGGATGAAAAAATAAATTATTTCTAATAGGTAAATAACTTAATTATAGTTAATTAAATATCCAGGTTAGATACATTCAGTTAGAAACTGGTTTAAGATATACCTATTCTACTACAATTTCACTTGAACCTATACAAAAATTGCATGCAGAGGGAACACAAATTAATTGCAACATTTCGAGAAGTAAGGACTCATAGTTATTTGTTCAGAACTTTTTTTGATTCCAATCGCAGAAAATGTATACAAAAACAATAAAACAAAAAAATAATAGCTTTTTAACAATGTGACATAAGTTTTCGTTAAGAATCCTCATTTATTGTTAAAAACAGAAAAATGAAAAAATATAACTTATCCCCTTCTTCATCCAAACGCTTCAATTATAAACTTGGCAGTTTTTTTATCGAATCAATACTTTTCATAGAAATCGTCTTCACCTATTTCAAAGGTGTCGATTCAGGTTAAGTAGCGCTTTTATTTTGTGTTTAGTGGTACTATATTTAAAAAACAAAAATGTCTCGCAATGTAATTTTCTCAATTAGTTTGTCTATTTTTGACGTTTTATAATGTTAAAAAGAACTTAAACAAAGGTTCTGTCGTGTTTATTTTTTAGTCTGGTTTAAATTGTCTATGAATAACTGGAATTTAGTTTAGCAAAGACAAAACCAAAACTTAGCAAAGAAGAGTAAGGCCCATGATGTCTTATGTTTCCAATTTTAGTTTACGTTTTATCGTTAGTATAAAAAAACGCTTAAGTCGACTTAAGTTGTTTTATTTGATGAGCAAGATATATTGGTATTATTTTTATTCATTCAAAATTTGGGTGTCGTATTGAATCCCCAAAAAAAAATCACCACGGGATAATATCCCCAAACATATTTAATCCGTTTTGATAATATCTCCAGACAAATGGACAAAATCCCCAACTAAACAATTTATTTTGCCAAAATCCCCACGAAATCTCCAAATCCCCAGTATCCGTGCACATCTTCATTTATGTATGTAGTTTTTAGAAAATGTCATGAATTTCTCTTATTGTGATATTAATATGATAATGATTAACAGTTTCTAAACAAAACATCACTATGGCGGCATGCACTTCTCAGTCTGACTTTAGTATTCATAGAGAATCATAGTATTTGTAGTGCTGGCTTAGTGATGTTTAAGTGCTGTTTGTAGTGCCGAGTGTTTCTTGAATTGAAATGGATGATGTATAACTATTATAACACACTATAGAAGCCAGAAGTACTTTCTTTTGTATACATAAAACATTTAGAATTAACAGATAGTTTTCTTTCATTTTTCTTTTTCGTTATATGTAAAACAATACGAGAAACCTTATTTTGTTCGCATTATTGTAGTACGTTTATTATGAATTATGACTGTTTGTTTCATTTCCAATTTTGTTATTATTTTAATAAACTTTACAAATATTATAAGCATTGGTGTATTAAATCTTTGGATTGCATTTCATGCAATATAAATGAGATCTAATATATCTAAAATATTTATGTCACGTAATTGTTTTGAGGATATTCACTTGGAGATTTTCGTCCTGGGTATTCTCTCTTTGGGGATTTTGTGGCTGGGGGTTAAAATTTAGAGATTATGTGTTTGGGGATTTTTCTTTGGGGATTACATCTTGGGGGAAATTTTAACCAACCCTCAAAATTCATATAAGGTTGAAGAAAAATCAGCATACGTATTATAAGTAGTATAAAAAGTGGTGGGAAACCTAAGTTCATAGCTATTAAGAAAACCAGACTGAAGGTTTTTCTAAAAATTTAACGAAATATAAATAGCAACATTTTGTGTGAGATAAAAAATAAAATAATTGAAGCTAGCGTTATTGTTTCGTGAGATATTTTGTGTCAACAATGTAATTTTTTTTAAATTGTTATACTAAAAAAAAACAGCCACTCAATTTTCTTTTTTTTTTTTGCATCTTTCTGTTTTATTATATGTATAACAACATTTATTTTAAGTCGATATCTCTAATTGTTTTTGAAATATGGACGACGAAAAATGGTATCCCAAATGTATGGACGTACGTCTGAAAATCTTTGATTTAGGGACCTTAAAACGTTTTTCATTTTAAAGCTAAAGCTTGTGGTAGAAGATTTTGTGGTGGTAAAATGTATGTCACACAACCATGAAAAATGACAAAATATAATTTTGAATTTTAACAGCTGGATTTAATGTTAATAATATATAATAAATAGATGTCTTGTTTGTTTGACAAAAAAGCTTGTAGAGGCCAAGTGATGAAAGATGGCATTGAAAACCTACAATTATTTATTTAAATAAGACTTCCAGTTTTGTTTTCGTATAATATCGTTAAATATTTTACAGAAACAATTTTAAACTGTGTTTTCTATTCAAATTATCTTATGTCTTACAAGCACCTTCGCATCAGTGAAGCACGCATATATTTTTGATTTTCTTAGATAGGTATTGATCTCAATAGAACTGGTTTAAAATAGGAAACACCGTTGAATAGTAATTCATTAACAACGTTAAATATTAAAGTACATTTGGGGGCACGCTTCGTAATATCTCAGGACTTTAACTGCTCTTTTCGCCGCCTCTGCACACAACTCCATTACTCTTCTAATTGTATGTAAAGTCGCTAAATAATCACCTTCAATCAACAACTTGAGCGAAAGTACCTTGTGAATAAATTTCTAGAAATAATCTACAAATGTGAAAAATGTTCAATAAGAAACAAAAAACAGGGAGCATATGTCAAAATAAATCATTATGTGTGTTTTATGTGCAAAAGTGAAACTTTTTTTTAACCTTCAAGCGGTCGCGCGTAGTCGAATCGACCGCGCTTAGTACATTTTCGTTCATATTATTATTTTTACCCATCATTGTAATTCTCATTTCTAGTAGCCTTTTTCATAATTTTAAGTACTTTTTTGACAAATTAGACTTTAAAGACAATGATAATGTATCTAAGTAGGTACAAATAACTAAATATTTATGGAATAATTAGTACTTTATTTCTCTTATTCATCCGATAGGTCTTTTCGGTTACGCGCGCCCGCTCCCGTTACAAATGACCGCGCAACCGCTTGAGGGTTAAATTGAAATCATAACATAATATTTTGTATCTATAGGTATCCACTTTTAACGTAAAAAACTGTTTAAAGCATCATTCACATGAGCGCGACCAACGAACGACGAATGAATTACAAAATGTGAGTTTATATACGTTTGAAGACATATTTCCGCACAAATTCTTAACAAAACGATAGCAATATAGTTTCTATTTGATTTATAAAGCATACTTTTACTTTTCAATATCATATATTAATAAATTTAAGAAAACAAATTTATTCGTCGCGAAAAAATTATAGTTGATACGAACTCTCAAACTTTATTCGCGTTCCACATTATCCACACTCGCAACGAATAAAAAAATAGCGCGTACTTAACCTAAAAAAATCGTTCTTGTTTTGGTTTCGGTGGTGAATGTCAAACTTCATTCGCGACGAATTAAAAACTCTCATGTGAAAGAAATGTCAAAATCGACGAATATTCGTTCATTCGTTGGTCGTGCTCATGTGAATATTGCTTAAGAATTCGAATTTAAAATTCAAAAATACTGCAAAAAATAATAGTCAAAAGTTAAACATACAAACAAACTATTGAACATCCCTGTTCAACAAATTCTCACCTTCTTCTTATCTGCCAACTCACCACAAAACATACATTCCACACCAAAAAACCAATTATAAAAAACTACCCAACACAGCACTCACACAACTTCCAAACAAAAATACGCTCATTTTTTATCTCCTCTACATATCAATTCAACCACTCCGACTCAACAGTAAAAAAAATAAAGACAAAAACGCGAAATGTCAAACAAAATTCTCCAATTACAAAAACATCGAACAAATTGTTCATTTTCTGAACAAAAAGAGAACAATTATCATTTTTTGTAGAGAAAGAAGTCGATCAAATATTACTTCCATTCAAAGTCGGATAATAAAAAAAATCATTTTCTATTTCTACCGCCGCGACGTAGAAACAATTTTAGTGCAGAGTTCCAGTTCAAGAAGAAAAAATCGCAGACCGCCTGTTTTTTTTCTTTTTTTTTGTGCAAAATTCTCCACACCACCAAATTTATTGCATTAATTTTTTTAAAAGTTAACCAAACAGAGAAAAAGCAATAAAGAAAAGCATTATCAGTGTTGAAAATAATGAATTCCATTATCGTCTTGGACTCCTCCGATGAAGAGGTAATAAAAAAGCAAAATAATAAATACTATACATATGTAATTTAGGACAGCTATATTATGTACAAAGAGATAGAAGAATATATCCGCTGGAAAGTGAGAAGAACTCATATATATCATTATACATACTTCCCATAAAAATAGTGGATTGTAATTTTTAATTGTTTTTTTTTTTTGCTACTTCTCCTGTCTTGTTGGAGTGATTAATATTTTTTTGGTTACGCCATTTATTGTTAAATGGAAATGGATCCAAAAGATTAAAAATTGTTTGTGATTGACTTCTTAATTCTTGTCTAGTGTTTGCTGTTTGCGATTTCAAAATTAGAAAATGCCTAAAGAAATTGTTGAAAACTAATTGTGTAAAGGGCATTTCCCATAACAAACTTGTTTGTGAAAAAAGATTGGCGTATTTAAAGTTGGTCGGCTTAAGAGAAGTTGTAAATTTCCCGCCTTTATGGTAAATTTTCTAAATTTAATATATTTTTGTGATTTGAAGTCTTATTATTGAAAAAAATTGTTTAAGAGTTCTTAGAGTTTTGTTTTATACTTTCGATCTATACTCTGTTAATGGCAGGGTAGCCAAAAGTTGATTCCTTGGTCAGTCGTCTTTTTCGTTCCTTATACATTTTCAATTCAATTATTATTTTTGCAACATTAAGTAATATTTTTAGTTTTTTAATTCTTAGAAATGAGAATGAAAGAGGGTGTTTTTGTTTTATGGTCAAATAGTTGACAGGCGTTTGGTGAAAACCAGCATACAATACAATTAATGAATACCTTCAGATCGTAAGAAGATAGGTTATTGTTTTGTGTAAGTTTATACAATTCGATCTAGCTACATATGAATTTTAGTAGAGCTGTGTTCAAACAGACTTGTTAAAAAAAAGTCTACTTGGCCAGCAGAGGTTCATTGAAATACAAAAAATGGTAGGTATAGTAATTTACTGGCATTAATTTAAAAGCTTGTAACATTCCTAATAGGCCTAATTGAGCTGTTTCTTAGCATAAATGTTTATATATTTCTTATAAGTTTTTTACGAACATATGTATATAACTTATTACAAAACAATTGTTTTTATTTGTTACAGGGAGGTACCGTAAAGAAGAAGAGAGGTGCGAGGAACAACCACCAACCTCAACCCCCTGTAACAGTGCAGCCTCCAATGGCCAGAGTAAATCCCGTTAAGGCACCTAATTCGGCAATGGCAGTGAAAAAAACTCAAGCTCCTCTCCCGAATGACAATTTTAAGATCCAGCTGCCAAGCAAACGTCCGACTCAGCCGGCTCAAAGTGACCTGGTGCCACCAGAAAAGCGGGTGCGACGTGTCAAACCGACGACACTTATGCGTAGTAACGATGAAGAATGGATCAATAGACAAAACACTTCTCAATGGAATGGTGGGGATCGTCCTAAGGGGAATAACCTAACAACTAACAAGAATGTTGTAAATACTACAGTTAAAGCCACTCTAAGCCCAGTTGTGAAAAATCCTGCTTCATTGAGTCAGCTAAATGCGAACCGCGTTCAAAATAATAATAATCGTAACAATCCAAATCAATCTACTGCTAAGGGGGCGGCGAACTTTGTGCGAATGGCATGGAATGGTAAAAACCCTAAACCATCATCGCCGCCAGTGGTTGTAAATAAAAATATAACTGCAACACTAAAAGAACAACCCAAGAGCCTAACAATTCCTCCTGTAATCAATAAAAATATAACAGCCACAGCTAAAGATCCTAATATTCCTTCATCGCTCTCGTCGTCACCGGTTTTTAATAAGAATTCAGTAACAATTCGAAGAATAGTTGTTAATGATGATCGCCCAAAACCACTCACTCTGGCCAAAAGTATCACAACCCCAAAGCCACCGACTACGAATCCAGCCATCATTAAAAAACCACTGGCAACTTCAATAAATGTAGTAGATCCCTTAAAAATTACAATGTCGCCCAGTAAGAATCTCAACAATTCATCGATCAAAGTTGCCCAAATAAATGCATTATCACCAGCAACACCTACTAATCAATCATCGACTAGTATTAGGAAAATTGCATCTACTACTACTATTGAATCAGGCAAGGGCTACCAACATCTACCCACATTAAAGCGAAATGAGAGCAACGCTAAGGCCGTGCCGCAAGATCCTATTGCGGTTGTGAGTACATCGCCAACGATGCTTTATTCAAGTCCACCTACAGTGAAGAAAATGGTCAACGTAGAACTTCCTACTAAGCCTACAGCACCGTCGATAATGCCAGTTATAACTAAGGTTTTCGGTTCAGGTAAATTAAAAATATAATCAAAAGTTTTAAGAAAAACGAGATCTAAAGGCGTTTCGAGTCTTAAGTTTTTCAAAAAATTAATTTAGATGTCAATCAAATCAAAATAGTGTTTGAATAGTAATCATTTTACTGCAATTTAAATAAAATTTCTGAAAAACTTCAAACTAGAAAATCCTTTGCAATGAGTTTCACTCTTAGAGTAGTTTTAAAAAGGGTATCGAATCGTATAATAATAATAATATGAGTATTAGAATTTAGCTGAATAAAAAGCATCTTGTTGTTGTCTATATTTCTACAGTAGCTTCCACGACTAATCGGACAAAGAGAATGTAAATTTTCGCAATGTAATGTACCTATAGAAGTAGTAGAACTTATATTCATTTTATGCTCAAAATAATTTTGAATAAAAAAAAACTGCATTTCAAGCTATTAATAAGCAAATAATCATAATCGGACACCTACGGTTTATGCACTGTAGTAACTCTGTAATGGTACTTTTGCCGTCAAATGACAATATTATTATTAACCTAGTGTTATGGAAGACTTTTACTAACATTTAAGTTAGTTTCCTCCTCACGTCGAAACCGAACCAAAAAAAAACAAACGTCTTTGGAAATTCGAAAAATGGCTTTGTTGCATATAGCCAGGTCAATAAATCAGTACGAGAAATATCAAAAATTGTAATATGAACCCCTTGCACAGTCCATTATATAATTTCACAATATAAACGGAAATAGTATTCGCAATGTGAGCAGAAACGTTAAGGAAAAGAAGCTGGAAAGCAAATGAAGAATTTTCTCATAGGCATACTTAAACTATTGTGAAACATGGGGGGGGGGGGTCGGTCATGGTATGAGGGTGTGTTGCAAGTTCTGATGTTCGGACCTAACATGTTGTGAAAGGTAAAATGTATGAAATGTTTAACATCAATATTTTGAAACAACATTTGGGGTCCAGTTTCAGTGAGCTCGAAATACAAGGCACTCTCATCTTCCACCAGGAATACTACCCAAAGCATATATCTTGTACAGCAAGGTCGTGGTATTGTATAATAAATTGCCCTAAGGTGCTTAAATAATTGAAAAAGTGACCTAAATAAAATCGAGCATATATTGTATAATATATATATTGGGATGTCTAGTTGCTAAAAAAAATTAAATTTGAAATATTGAGGACCTTAAGACGGGCCTTCAAAAAAATGGCAAAAATATGTATGTATCCTTGACAACAGTGCTCGCACACAGGCATGGTTGAGAGTTGTAAGTCACTAGGCCCTAGGGTTTCTCATTCTAAAATTTGTTTAAAAAAGTGATATTTTATTCAGTTTAAACTATAGATACACAAAAGTTTTAAATTACTCGTTTAATTTAAAACTATTTCAAATTCTTCGTGCTTTTCGTGCTAAACAGAATTTCTAAAAACTTTCTTTGAACACAATTTTTTTTTACAAATTTGTTTATGGCTTCTTAACATTCTTGGTGCTGGTCGTCATTTATTTTAACCAAATTTCTGTTTTCAAGTTACATACTCGATATTTTTAAGGATTTTGCAAGTCTAATAAAATAAAGGAACATATATGTATAGTGCAACTGAAAATGATAAACAAATAAAATTGCTGCCCATAATTTCACATTTTTTTCTGGTCTTTGAAAGCGTTTTGCATTTTTAACCGAACTATATGACTTATTTGTTATTAGCCAATCATTGTTGCTTATGAATTTTTGTACGGCTGTTTAATCATGAAACTGTGTTGGATTCTTTCAGAGTAAACTGTGACCAAATTTTAAAAACTAAATAAATCTATGAACATAAACATTCCTAACAGTATTATAAATAAATCGATTTATGTTTTTAGGTGTTTCTAATAAGACCATCAATGAACAACAACCACTGATTCACTTAGGAACTTCAGTAATAACAAAAAATCAATCTAAGCAACCTGAGCCAAAAATATTAGCAACAGGTGCACATAAAACCCCGCCAGCAATTATTAATAGATCAAGCGATCTTATAGTTACCCCAATTACATGTACTGTCGCTCCAACTACAACAACAACAACACCTACAGCTTCATACAACATGGCATCGAACACAACACCAAACAATCGCTCAACTTCAAAACAATCGAAAGCATCTATTAATCGTAATAGGGCCTACCAAGCGGCTCAAGCAGCTCAAGCTGAACAAGCATTGGCTTCAATGTTCAGTATGTTTCCCCCTGGCAATTACATGGGAAATCCACAAATGATGTATGATATGGATCCTTCAGGTGGTGCTTTTATAAATCCTGCCTGCATTCCTAATCGCCCAATACGTTCAATGGAAGGGACAAGCTTTCCAACTGTGAGCTCACCTGGGTTCCATATGAACTATCCTAATTTTTCGGGTGGCTCCATCACCCCTGTGATGAGTCCTGGCCCAAGTGCAAGTCCAACTTACAATTCAGGTCGTTCTTCTAAAAGTCCCGTCACCAGCACGGTAACGAGATCGTCGAGTGCGACCAGAAGTCCAGCCAGCTATATGGGTATATCAATAGATGTTGATCAGCCAATACCACCAATGTCGCCACCGGTATACAATATGAATCACGTGCCCTTCAATGGGGATCCGTTTAATTTTATGCGAAACCCACATAACATCCCAAGTCCATCATTTAGCCCAGTGCGATCGACGAGGAGTCCTCTAAATACTGCTCCGAAAACTAGTAAAGGCACTGCTGAAAGTTCCAAACCGCCAGTGTTTCACAAAGACTTAGACAGCTTTGTCAAGAGTCCATTTAGCTATCCCCAGACTCCAAACAACACAAAAACCACACAATCATTTAGCAACGGCCCTATTATATCGTTAGATAGTCCACCGAAGAACGAAAATCTTGTCAAAAGCCCAACTCCGGTAGAATCATTTAGAAGTTCTTCGATTAATCTGTTATCAAGTCCAGCTCAAAGCACGATCAGCGACGGATCATCCATATCGGAGAAGTATGCTCATCAGCCTCCGAATGGGAGAGAAAAGTCATCGACTTTAGACAAAACGGATGAGAAAAAATCTGCAAAGGATAATTCAGTGGAGAAAGTGAAGGATGGTGAGGAGCAGGAAAATGAAAAGAATAGAAATGAAGGAGGAGAAGAGGAGGGGGAAGAGGAGGAAAAAGAGCCACTTATACCAGAATTTGAAACCCTTCTTAAAACCTGCCGAGAAGCTGATTCCTCCGAAGATATGAACAGACTGATTGAAACAAAACTTATACGTTATTACTTTTCGGTACATCCAGACTTTGTCAAATCTCGTGGCTTTAAAAAGGCTGTGGTAGCAGCAACAGAGAGCATTAAGAAAAATACTGAATTAGTTTATTATCATCTCAGACCGGTTGTGGAAGAACTAAAAGCTCGTAAAAAGTGTAAAGCAATTGTAATGACAAATGATGAAATGTCGGCTGTAGCAGCAGAAGCCGAACAAGAGGGCATAGAAGATAAGGTTCGGAATAGGCAGATAAGACGTCTGAATAAAGGGTTATATATTTTGACCAGGAAAATTCACAAGTTAGAAACAGATGAGGTGGATTTGGAAGATGAGAACTCGACGTATTTAATTGTGGAGCGATACAAAAAACGTGCTTGTGAGGTGAGTTAAATTAAAATTATTGTTTTTATAAATTAAATTTGAGTCCTCATCAAAATTCTATGCCTAGGTAGGTAGGTACAAAATATCTCACATCAAGAAGATGAACACCCCTAACACTATAGTAAACATCTTAGATCTTTTTGTATGATTAAGAAAATGTTGAATAAATAAAAGAAAACCACCGTTTTTGTTCATTGCTTCATGCTTCATTGTACATTTTTGTTGGGTACAGAGTCTAGTCACTTATAAAGCATCAGTTTTCGTCGAGCGTTAAAATCAAGAAAGAATGATTGCTATTAGTAGAAAGATAATCAACTATCTGAAACCAATCGTCATTGGCTGTCGCCATGTATTTTCATCTTTTTTATGTTTTTTTTTTTTTCTCTGATCTTAACCTTAGTCGTTAAGGTGCTGTATCTTTACAGCAGTAAATTCATCTGAGTATTATTCTTTAAGTTTTTGAACATTTTTTTGAGAAAATAAATTTAAATGATAGTAAACACAATTAATATCGAAAAAGGGCAATTTTTTCCATTTTCTAACACAAATTTAAAGCTGCGAAATCTCAGTTTTTAGTTGCTGATTTACAAATCTCAGAAAATACGTTTTTGTCAATAAAATATGTACAAGTATCCGCTCGATAAAATTATCCGTTTGAGCTATGTATATTCGCAGACGAAATAAATGTTTCTCCTTAAGCTGTTAAGCCACGAATTAAAGTATATTTATAAAATTACCTCAAAAATTTAATTCAGTCCAATAAATTACTTGTTCAAAAACTGTATAGTCCTCAGAGAAGAAATTGTTAGGAACGTGTTATAAATAGTTTCATACGTTTCTGAAAGTTTAAAGCTTAAAGAAATAAACGCCTTCTGTTGAGTTTTATTTGTTTTGAACTTTATTATAATTGACATATGTAACTGCTCTTAATTTGTTTTTTTTTTTTAGATATACGATAAAATCTGTGATCTGACTGGCGAAAGTAAACACGCCCTGAGACAAGTTAAGAAACCAATCACATTTAAGGAAACAGATTATCCGAAATTCAATAAAGTTGTTGAAACATTTGTTAACAAAACAAAAGAATTTCCTGATTTCGTTGATGTTTTGCGTATGTTGGAGTTTTGCAATGACCGATATAATTTTGGTTTACTCAAAGAAGAAATGACTTCAATCGGTGAGATAAACGAATAAATACGTCTGTAACATAAATTGAATAAATTTGTATTTTCTTAAGCTCAAGGTGCTTTCATTAAAATTGGAAAACTACTACAAAGTCGCCGAAAAGCCGATTTATATGAGACTGTATCCCATTTTACATCAGACCTTGAAGATCCCGCTGACAACGATCCGGTACTTTTAGCTAAACTTACAGAAAATGAAAAAAATCAAACAACAATTGGCTCGGTAATAGATAAGTAAGTAAAAATAATTGATTTTAATGCGATCTATTAATGGAGTACCTTTATTTAAGATATGCCCGTGAACAGGTGAGAAGAAAGGCTGAATCAACCAGTGTATCTGATGATGAGGGTAATTCATCAGAGGATAGCGGTTCCGAAAAAGAATCCCATGATATGAAAATATCAAGAGCAACAAAAGATAGCAATAAATCTAATAACGAAGAAGAAAAACAAAATAAAGATGCAGACAAAGATCCAAACAAAACTAAAAGCGATGAGCTTTGCGAAAAACAAATAGAAGCAACAACTAATGGGACGCACTCACCACCTCCAGCAGCGATTGTAGTATCTCCATCCCTTCCGCTGGCCAGTACGTCAGCTGCATTTCGAACATCACCTCCGCATGCTTTTGAATCGCCAGAAGCATCACCACGCCCTAGCTCTTTATCACCCTTATTGCCATCTTGCACAACGAGTTCGCTTAAGATACTTTCAGTTACAAGCCTCAATGAAAGTGCCGACGTCTCCTCTCCAAAAAAGAACAACGACATTCTTAAGCCAGCAGCTGTTGTGGGTTCAGCGGATGAAATTGTCATTTCAGATGAAGATTTATAGTCTTAGATTAGCATATGTAATAAATTATATGTTGTAACTTGTTTTTGTTTATTAAGTTTTTCACGGTATATATATAAAAAAAAAATATTTAAAAAATTTAAGTTCCTTCTTTTTCCTAATGCCTGTTATTTAAACAAAATTGAAGGACATAAGATGTCACTGCGTATACTGTATATAGCTAAAGAAATAATCTTTACATGTAATATAAATATTTTGTAACATTTAATTTAAGCAAACATACATACAAATCACGATTTTCAAAAAAGTGCGATCTAATACCTGTTTTCATTTAACTTTATAAGAAAGTGAGCTACGAGCATATTGGGAAAGTTTTCCGTGAAACTAATTGCTATCAAGAAAGGAATTTCAAGAGAAGAATAACTGACAAAAATTTGCAGAGAACCGTTGCTTTCAATTGTTGCTGCAGGAGGATTCAAGGTACCCCTAAATCTTTGGAGGGAAAAATATTCCTAGAGAAATTAAATTCCTTTGAAAATTTCCGATAGGCCAATTATGGAATGGATAATAAATGGAATTAAAGATAAGACATAATCGGGTCCATTTAGAAAAAGAAAAATGTGGGTCTTTGAATTTCAGTTGGCGATCGAATGGAACTCAGAAGGTGAGCAACCATAATCAGTTCTAGCACGAATCCCCAAAAAACTATTACCAAATACGTTTGTACAGAAAATTTCATTGGTAATAGTTTTTTTTTAAGTTTCTATTCCGATATTTTTTTGAAATTTTTTTTTTATCATTAAGAAAAAGTTTTTGGAATTACTAATAATTCGTCTTTTGGTTTAAATAATTTAAATTTTATTTATCAAAATTTTTTCTACAATATATCAGTGCGACATTTTCGGTTCTTTTTCTTCTCAAGTAAAGCCAGCTCAGCTTCCTCTCGTAATCGCTCTTCTTCTTCCATCGCCAAACGTATATTACCAGCTTCAAGCACAGCTTTTTCGGCAATTTGCTTGACTAGCAAACTATAGTTTAAGATTCCCTTCTTAATGCAATATCCAAAATTCATTGCAATTGAGAATTTTATATCAATACTAGATCGATGAGCAAATTCTTGCCAATGTTTTAATGACCAATTTTCGTTTTTAATACATTCAATAGTTTCATAAATTGGACGGAATTCTTGAATTTTGTTTAAAAATACGAGTGCAACATTTTTGGTATCTAGTTTTTCGTTAAAAATTTCAACACATGATTCCAGAATCCTGGTTAACTCAGCTATGTTTTGTTTTATATCATTTATATCAATTGCAGTTAGCGGATTACCAATAGTTATTTCTTCAAGCTTAATAAAATCTGAGCATGCATTCCACATTAACCGGTAAGGGTTAAAGTTTTCAATTATACTTTCTAAATATTCCAAAGATAGTTCATCGTCTTCGAAAAGAATTTGCCTTTGTTGCAGAACATTGCCAGTGGTTTGTAATTCGGTTATGAGTTTCCAAGTTTTTTTGGCCTACAGGCACAGGAGATATATTTTATTTCTTTAATAATAATATTAGGTACATAAAATGATATGTCTTGTACATACAAAATTTGGCCTGCAAAGATTGCAGGGTCAGCTATGATATGTATAAAAAGTAAAATGTGTAGATGTTATTATATTCCTATAGCTATTACACGTGGCATGTCCTAAATACTCCGAATGGTTGTTAAAAAAGGGTGTTTCATAAACGTCGAAAATCTGCGTTAGGACAATCATCTTTCTACTTTCTTCTATTAATGAACACACTTATTCTACAGAAGCAGAACATGTGCAGGCCTGCTTGAGTACGATTTTAAATAGTCACAGATGTTCATAAACGTCACGCAAAAATCGAAAATATTCACCGAGATTTTTTTTTTGATAGCCAAAATGTCAAAGGAGAACAATGGGCAGGTTCAGACGACATAAGGGACTGAAAGTAAGACAAGTTTCTAGTATCTGATTGGCCAGCTGCCAAAAAATTGCCTTCCAATTAAGGCAACTTTAATGGAAAGTTGACTGGAAAGTAAGTCAAGAAAAATCTCCCTAACTATCAAGTCAAGTCTACTTCTGTCAAAATGACAGTCGATCATGGTGTTTTCATTCAATTGAGAGCTTAACTTTATTACTCAATGATTTATTTATTTTCTGTACAACTTCATTTAATATTTTCTGTAAAAGGGATCCTTGTCAATTTGGAAAATAAATAAGTAATATTTCCTTACAATACAAAATACAGATCGTGATGGATTTGTAGCTTGCCTGAGGAGTGTTTTGTAGACAATTAAGTTTTTGGTAGTTTTTGTACTATGAACTTGGAGTAGAGGTTTGTGAAGTAAAGTTCTGAATTTGAAATTCATGACACTTGAAAAACTAACTAGTTGCATTGGTCAAAATTTACGTTCAAAGAATGAAGTTGACTGCAAATGAAGTCCCTTATGTTGCCTGAACCTGCCCAATGTTTCTTTCTTAATTTTAAAGAACATCTTCCTCCACAATTAACTTTTTCCAGGCCTGAATTCTTTTTCCATGATAATTCTTTTGATTAGAAGCTAAATTCAAAGCAGCAGCTTCTTTTTTACAATAAAGCTTACATTTTCCCACTTTATACCTATTTTACTTTTAACTCCTGTGCTTCTGCAGTCAAAAAAATATGGATGCACAATTTGCGCGACGCTGATGTCATTTATGATGTTTATGAACATACATATGTATGTATCTTCTACAATTCATCTGCGTTTATTCGATCGCAAGTCTAACTTTGTGAACATGTCTAATGCAGGTCTAAGTTAGGCAGACGTTTATGAAAACCAAAGCCCCAAACTGATTCAACGCTTAAGTATGGATGTTTACTGCTCTTCTGCGAAAAAATACTGAACGGATTTTAATTAAATTGTACAGTTATTCCAAAGCATCAGAAAACCAATAAGGCTATAATTATAATAGAGATATTGAGTGAATTTGCAAAAATATTTTAAGTGCTGAGTAGGAAAAATTCTGCCATCTAGCAATATATTTAAAATTACACGCATGTAGGTACTGTTAAAGGGTGTCTGTCTGTAAGCTATTAAGTAAGCCAGCTTAAAAAATATTTATATCAAAATATTTCCCATCGACGAAATCTTGAAATAAAAAAAATACTAAGGGATAGTTTTGCCATTATGCACGATTAAAATTTTTGAAGATTTAAAAAAATTCCGTGAGAAATTTTATTCACGATGACCCCCAATAAATTATTTTATGAAATGATTATATGAAAGAGATATTTGTTTGGTGTTTTGTAATCTAAGGACAAGTTTAGCATTTTTAAGTAAAGTTTTAATGTTTGAAAACATTTACATACCTCCACGGCCACCTCCAGAGCCTTTTCATGGTCAAAATGCAAAGAGAACGTCATAATTTCCTCATTCAGAGACTCCAATCGTTGCTGAAATGAAGCCAGTTCCCTTATTTGTATTCGCTTAAATTCCTCAATATCAAGTTTATGCTCTTCTTTCGTAACTATCAAACGTTTCATTATTTTGTGTGGCCATCCAAATGCTTCCCATTTCATGGCAAACTGCTGATCACTGAGGTTATAGAAAAATGAGTCCAAAATGTTGTATTCAAATATCATGATTTGAATACGTTCTCGCAAGACTATCAACTTATCCGGTACAAGTTGCATGAAATCTTTAACCTCGAAGAGATGTTCAATGGATAGTAATTTTTCATTTAATTTCCTATCAATTTCTAGCAATTCTTCCAGAATATCTTCATTTATTTTTAACATACGTTCCACATAATATAAAAATAATTTACGAATGATTTCAATTCTTTTATTAACCAGATACTTCTTGAGGGGTTCAACGAAGATTTCAAATGGTCCAATAACAATACTCTCCGGTAGAATTGTCCTCAAGTATTCTTTTTGCTCCTTCTGCCATATGATTTCATTTCTGAATTCTTGGGAAGACTTTTCTGACTGTGCAAATTCTTGAATGAACTCATCGACTACCATTTCGTGGAATTCTACAAAACATTCGTATTTCTGCAAGTACGCATTTAGCGGGATTACCGCCTTCGAATAAGAGGCATGAAGGCGATTGACATGCTCTATGTAAATGTTTTCAATCAATTCCACGGTGTAGATATACACATTTTTGTCAAAAGACAAGTTAAGTAAGCTGTCCGGTTCAATTATTCGAATGCCACAAGTTGACATTAGTGTTGCATATAGAAGTTTTGTTACTGTAGGTTCAAAATCAGTGGGATCAGTTGAGTAGAAGGGACCGTTACAACATACATGCAAAACTATCTTGAAAACAGGAGGAAGATTCAATCTGTTAAATGGAGTTGTTAGCAGATCATTGGTCCAGATATAACCACTTTGAATATCCAAAAAGTCCAAGCAAGGATTATTTAGCAAATGACTGTAACTCACTATAGATTTTGCCAAGAGAATTTGAAGGGATTCTTGCATTCGAAATTTTGTCTGAAGAAAGAATCTGAAGATTTTAGCAACCTTGAAGACGTTCCAATCGGAGACTGAAAGATCAAGCCAACCCTTGCCTATGCTCCGAAGGCGGATGCAAATTTTAGCTGAGAGGTTTTCCGGCCAGGAATATTTTAAATAATTGATTGTGGTTGAGGAGTTGGCCTCCTGAATACTTACAAACTCCGATAGAGCAACCGACTTCATAAGAAGATACGTAAATAGCGAAAACGATTCTATTCGCATGCACTCCAATGCTGCAGACATCATGGCTTGTATGGATTCGCCAGTGTAGAAGAGGGTAAGTCCACGGAGACTTTTCGTTAAGCTGTCTAAATGGTTTATCTCATCTGTTGTTGATATGTGCGGTTGATCTATATAAAGTTTTGGTTTTGTTTGAAATACTCCTACGGATGGAAATTCTATAGAATGATTACGTAAAAAATCCTTTAGTTCAAAAGAGACCATAACACGCTGATATTGAATTCGTACTTCATTGCAGATACTTTGGCAAATTGGATCTTCAAATGAGAAATCATTAACCAAAGACAGTTTAAGTATTTTATTGAAACTGTTCAATTGATCAATTTTTGGGGTTATATCGAACAACGCACAATCTAAAAGTGCTTGATATCTCACATTGGCTTCGAAAACACTTCGTTTTAAAAGTGCTGATTTGATTCTTTCTAAAAACCAATATGGATTTTCAGCCATGAACATTAAATGTATTCTATATATTTTGTGCATTTGGGCCTCTCTTAAATCGATTATATTGAATAGCAGAGAATCCAAATCATAGCTGTAAACTGCTACCATTTCCCATGAATAAAATCCAGTGGAGGTCCTGATGAAGGCCCATGCTGGTAGGGGATATCTCACACCGTCAATTAAACCCCTGTCGAGCCACCCACTGATGGTGTTTGTATCAAAACTATCTTCATCGAAAAAGTGTAGGCTGATTCTTATATTCTCGAAAAATGCATCTAAGTTCGATTTTTCCTGGATATCTTCGGGATTGAATAGACTCTCGCTTAAAATTCCTGCTTTCTCAAGAAGTTCAGAGATTCGTAATTTTGAATACTGACGGCGTAGACGATCGATTCTAACGTCACGAGGTAATTCTTTTAGTTGCACCTTTTGAATGGTTTGAACTTTTGGCTGAAGTGTTTGAATTGGAAATTTAACTTGATGCTTCCCAGGGAACGAAATACACTTTTGAGCAGATTCTAACTTATAATCAGTTTCAAATTTAAAGTTACTTTCAGTGAACTTGCTGTGATATCCATCATCAAAGGAAGTTAAGTGTGGTTTTATTATAGGGGTTGTTTGTTGATTTAAAATGGATTCACACGAGTTGACAATGCATGAAGAAAGTAATTTACGTTTTTCCAAATCTGATGACATTGTCGAATATTTTGTAGTTTTTCTACAAGCAATACTTTTTTAAAAAACTTTCGTTCGGTTCTAAGTTGTAAGTATAGTATATAACAATGAAACTTTAATTAGTCTTAGTAAAGGTAATAACATAATAATAATAATAATAATAATAATAATAATAATAACGTAGTGAAATAGGGAAGGAAACCACTTTAAATGCATTGCATCTTGACGCCTACCACTCGCTGATTTCAAAAATGGTTTCGATAGACATGTAGGTAGCCGCATTTGTCCTGTAGAGGTCGCCTAAAACGCGTTTTTTTTTCAAGTTTTTAGACTTTTGGGAAACCACTTTAAATTGGTCCCATCCGGAATCCCTGGACTCCCTGATTGCAAACATGTACATGACAGACGTATAAGTGGCAGCATTTTTCAGGCAGACGTCGCCAATTATGCATCTATTTGGCGTTTTTGGACTTTTGGGAAACCACTTGAGATTGATCGCATTCGAAAGCCCTCAACTTCCTGAAGTCGAATATGTACATGCCAGACGTGTAGATGGCCGCATTTTCTACACATTCAAATCGCTTGTTTTTTAAGCAAATCTTTGAATAACAGACGTAGCGATTTAATTAACGAGTGTTATTGGTGTTTTTAAAATGGTTTTTGTTGACAACCTATTGTAATGTGCATTAGTTTAAATATTGTTAATGCTTAACTAGGAGAAGCTTTAACCAAACCAAACCATAGAATATCGTGATAAAACCAAACCATAGAATATCGCGATAAAAGTAGCGAATGCTTTATAGTATGTTATCAATTGTATCGTAAAGGTAATTTCTTGAATTGAATGTTAGTTAAAATGGGTTTCAATCCTAAATATGAAGTTGTAACTGACAGACATTTAAATTCAACGAACTGTTCCCTATCGCGAATACTTATATTTATGTTATCAATTAAAATGTAAGGGTAATGTTTTTATGGGGGGCGGCACCTAGTGGCTACACCGACATTAGATTTTGCAGTTCTTTGCTTAACTTTTTATATAAAACTCATAACGCCACCTTCGAGGTTACGACGAACGTAAAAAAAACTCCATTTCTTACACAAAGCGCCTATGCAATTTTTATTTTGTTAGTAAGGATAAACTTAAAAGAAACCCCTGCTTAAAAAATGACGAAAACAAAACATTTTGCTTTCCAATGTGTTTAATTTTTCTTGAATACAAACATTTTCGTAAATGCCTTTATAAAGAAATGTAAAATTGATTGCATTCGAATGCAATAAAATACACATAATTAAAAATTGTGGGGTGAATAGAAAAATTACCATTAATAGGTATATATAATTAAAAGTATCAACGCTATTTTATGCATACTACAATATATTTTTTGATTTATTGCTCAATCGCCATCAACGCATTTTAGTATCGTTAAACCATATTGAGTTAGCAAACTTTTGATGGCTGTTGAATGAAATAGAAACATTAAAAATCACTCTCTACTCTTAATGGCAATGAAAACGTGTTTTTAGTTTTTCTAAAACATTTCTTTATTTTTTACTTTTTAGTTCCATTTCTTAAAAAAACGTTTTTGTTCTTTTTTAAACAATGTTTATTTTCCTACGATATTTGTAAGTCGTTCAAATATCAACACGCAATTAAATTTAATATTGTCATGGGTCAAAAACTTATTGAGAATGATATCAATGTAATACGGATCAGATGATGCTTATTTTGTATAGGTTTCTGAAAAGTAAAAAAAACTATTATTTTTTCAAATTGTCAACTCTTAATTTATGTGACTTATGCACCTAAACGATTTATAAGTTTTGTTATTTTTCCCCTCTCAAATTAACCGTATGAATGTTTTAAAAACTCATCGGCACAACATCTAAATCAAAATTAAAGTATGCCCAAATATCTTGCTCGTCCAATATAATCGTTTCTGCCCAAATAACACTGCCATATTCCGATATTACTTGATAGTTTGTGCAGAACCCTCCAATTGTCTAGAATAATCATGGTTCCTGGTTCCAAACTTAAGGGTATTTGATTTTTATCAGTCCTTACAATTGTCATAAATAGTTTCAGACTGTCATAAAAATCATGAATTTTCACTTGTGGCAACATGTTCAGTGAACCCATTATTTGCGTGTCGAATTGGATCCTGTTATTTTCTCCTATTTCATCATCAAAATCGATAATAGGTCCTAGTTTTTCATGCCAAATATTATTGTCTCGCACTTTCAGTAAAACCGGTGTACAAGTGAGCCTATGAAAGGCAAAGGTGTCAGATTAACTAAAATAACTTCTGATTTGTGTGTAGAAAAGTAGCATTTCAAGCCACTATCAATATTGGCATATGTGATATTTGAGCAAACTTCTGAGTGAGTTTCATCGAGTAGATCAAAATTTAAATTTTGTTGATGCGGAAATAGCCTTTGTATTACCAATTTGGCCATAGATGGATTCTGCGTTGAAATTCCTGTTACACAGACGAATCCATGCAGAATAAGATTAACAAAAACCTTTTCAACTGTATCATCGAAGCAGACTAATTTGGAAAACTCGGTTTGCGGAGCTTTTTTAAAACTAATCGAGTCAAAAAGTAGTTTTTTCACAATAAACTGCTCCTTGGATATTTGATTTCTTAAAACGTCTTCTAAGTCATACGTGGAATGGTGATCATAATCCCCTGAAAATTCATTTTATTATTAGTAAAAAAATGCGAATGCAAAATACAACATTACATTCTATTATAAACAGAGTATGAGTATTAAGGGGTTCAATAGCTATCTTTTTTGGTCGAATATACTCGGGTATTTCCATAAAATTGATCATTTTTCTGTGAGTTTGCAAATCGAAGCAATCTGAGCATTCACAATTGAAGCGCAGGCAAAATGCATGCAAATAAAAGGGTTTCCCATATTTTGGAAGTTTGATTTCGAAAACTGATGAGAATTCTGTTATCTTAAACGATATATTATTTCCTTCGCACTCATTTGGTTGATGTTTTTTAATATCTGAAAACGCAATAAAAATGTGGAATTAAAAAATTGTATTTAAATACCTGAATAAAATAAAACATATAGGTACAACATTTATGTATTAATCATTAACTGATAAATACCCAAGCAACTAAGGTAATTCAAAGCAAGAACGGTGGATTTCGCCGTGATGAGTAAAACATTGAAAATTGTATTTAAGTAAATTTTTAAAATTAAAAGTTGTAAGCTATGTGATTCAACCCTAATTTATCAAAAAAAAAAAGATTAATTAGGTACTATGGAAAAATGACACGAGTCGCATACTTTTTCAACAAAATAATTTATTATAGTCAATGTAAATATAATAGGGCACAGAACAGTGTTTCCGATGCTTTATTTCTAAAATTTTAATACTTTTTTGATAATTTCAAAGTCGCTATCAATAAACAATATGAAAAATAAACAAGAAGACATGAGATAGCAAGAGAAATTTAAGGAATTCGTGATTATTCACACAGATTTCTCCTTGCAACCATTATTTTTCTTACCGTAATCACATTCGTTTAAATGCATTTCAATACATTCTACTAGTCCCACGGGCATTGAGAAAGAACTAATAACTAATTTAGTTTTTTCTCTCTGCCACGGGAACGTTATCTGCTTCCTCATCAGTAACATAATTTATTGATAGTGGTTTCATACTTGATAAATCAGTTTCAACAGACATTTTCAACACCTCGAGGTGTTGAATCCCTCGCCATGTGTAGCTGGCTCAGATCTTTAAGATTTAAAGATGGAACTGCTAGTTTATTTATTTAAATTCCTCGAATTTGGATGCCTGTAATCGGATGTAAGAAAATGACGAGCGCATACTTTATAACAATCGCCAAGTTTCCTTAGGTTTATAGTCCTTAAGTTTTGATTGTCTATAGCTCGAAGCCAAGATTGCATTAATTCATGCGATCGAGGAAATCTGTGAGCCAAATCAAAACGTTCTCCTGTGCATGTTGCAATGCAACATCGGTTTTTTCTTTCCATATTGGATAGATAAAAGAAAAGCTATATTTTTTAACACGATTCCAAACAATATTTCAAATCTAAAATATAACAATAAAACAAGCAAATGTAAATGTCAAAGTTAAAGAAAATCTGGGCAGTTTATATTTCTGAGAATTTTCAAAATAAAACATTGGTCGCGTTCGGATCGCAAACCGATGTTCTCCTCAACCAACCTGTCAAAAAATTCCAATGATTTGTTTCAATGAGTCTTCATCTCTTTAGGCTGCACGGAGGTCGACAAGAACATTGAATACGTAGCGTGGTTGCAATTTAAAAAAAATTAATTACGGTGTGTTCTTATATTTAAATCAATAAAATAAAAATAAAAAACAATAAGATAGACAATTTGCTAAAGTTTTTAAATAATTTTGCGATCGGATCGCTAAAATTAAACTGTGATTTTCTGGGATTTGATTCCCATTAACTCGTGTGCACCTCATGTGTGGTGAGCACACCAGAAAGAAATGAAGGAGAAGGATAACGCCAGGGGAAAAAAGCCTGACAAGAAAAAAATGGCTGCGGCTTACCAGCTTTTAGAACTTAAAAGCGGAAAAATTGATATCGTGGTTCGTACTCCACCTAACGACACAGCCACACCGACGATGATGGGCAATCCTCCAAATCACACCACTTCATTTAATGGTGCATCAACATCAGCCCGTGCTCTGGCTTCTCAGACTGGCTCCACTGCAAAAAATGGAGCTACCGCAACGCACCCGGAAAACATCGACACCCACATGGACGACGATGAAATCCTAGAAAACCCGCTGGAGGAGATGGCCGGCAAGTGGCACTCCCCAAACAAAAGACAAACAACCTCGAACAAACGCAGTGGCAGTCCGAACGCTGCAAACGATGGGATGCTCGGCAACAAATTTTCACTGCTCGACTCGGGACTCAAAATCTTACCGTCCAAAAAAGCAAGAATCAACTCGGAGATGGCTCACCAGCTGGAACAAAAAACAATAAGCGACGGCAACGTGGTCGAAGCCGACGACAACATAAAATCAGACAACGATGGACGAGCGAACGTGTCAGCACCTTCAAGTAGCAGCCGGCGGAGGACGGAGTCTCCAAACTCGCGGGGTAAGTATTGCCCTCCACTATTTTTGAAAAACGTAGATTTGAAAACGCTCATTAATGATTTTCGTGCGAGATCGGTTCCTTTTAATTATAAAATTATAAATCGTGGCAATTCAAGTAGACTTTACATAGATAATAGCCAAGTTCACCGTGAACTTCTCGAGCTTTTGAGGGGATCCGAAAATTTTGAGGCAAACTCCTTCACTTTGAAGGAGGATCGCACCGCGAACGTTGTCCTAAGAGGACTCACGCTTGATTTCACCGAAACTGAAGTTCTTAACGAACTGAAAGAAAAAATACCAAGTGTTGAAAAAGTCTCAGTGCTCGAGACAATTCGATCTAAGGCGGAAAAAATCCGGTACAACCTTTTCCTTGTGAGGCTCAAAGCGGGTGCGACTCCCGATGAACTCACAAAAATACGTTATCTCTTTAACACAAGAGTATACTGGGAGAAGCCCAGGGGCAACAAAGGTGCACTTCAATGCCGTAGATGTCAGGACTTTGGCCATCTTGCGAAAAATTGTGCCAGTAAATACAAATGTGTGAAATGCACCAACTCACATGATCCTGGTGGCTGTACAGTGGCAAAGCAGGACGGAAGTAAGGCAGTTTGCGTCAACTGTGGCGAGAATCATCCTGCAAACTTCAGAGGCTGTATTTTCTACAAAAAATACGAAGCTGCAAGAAAACAAAAAATTAAATTCGCCAAGGAAAAAAAACTTGAACAAACTGCCTTCTCCAAATCTGTTTCTAGTGGAAACTTTGTTGTCCCTGGGTTGTCTTATGCCAGTCGTCTTACCGGTCCTCGCCTCCCTCAGAACCAAAACCCCTCCAGTGATTTCACTTCCAACAAATTAACTCACAACACAGGGCCAGTAGGTTCAAATGTAATTAATGACTTTATGAATTTATCAAAAGAACTGTTTGGTTTTGAAATGAATCAACTCATTTCTAAAATAGAACACTTTATGTCTAACTTGGGCAGCTTCCGGTCGTTGGTTAGCAAGCGACTAGCATATCTCGAGCTGGTGAACCAGCTCCTTGTTAGTTCGCAATAATGGCAGTAAAAATTTTAAACTTCAACATTACGTCTTTAATCCATCTTGCCAGGAGAATCGAACTAACCAAAATTCTCCGAGCTAGCGACTGTGTAGTGGCTTTCATTCAGGAAACCCACTTGAATTCCAGACATAAAGTGTTCATTGATGATTTTAACATTCTCAGAAACGATGAACTCCAGGGTGTTGCGGTGTGTATCAAACAAAATATCCAATACGAACCTGTAAATTTTCAATCCTCACTCATTCCAACTATTTTTATTTCCATTAAAATTAAATTTAATAACTTAACAAAAAATTTTCTACTCGGGTCTGTGTATTTTCCCACAAATTGTCCAACAAATCAACTAACAGCTGAACTAAATAAAATTGACTCACTTGCTGCCTCCTTCGACGGTGCCATTATTGGGGGGGATCTCAATGCTAGAAGCCCCAGATGGGGTGATAGCTGGCAAAACCTTAACGGAACCACACTCATTAATTGGTATCAATCGTCAACTCCTTCAATTACGAACATTACTTCAAGCACTCCCACTTTCCCTCGGGGTCCGTCGTTTCTCGACCATTTCTTAATTTCAAACCACCTTCTTAATTTCATCAATACAAATTTCAGTGTGGAAACTCTT
The DNA here is from genome assembly GCA_920104205.1 of Eupeodes latifasciatus. NCBI lineage: Eukaryota > Metazoa > Arthropoda > Insecta > Diptera > Syrphidae > Eupeodes > Eupeodes latifasciatus. The sequence continues at coordinate 160,724,850 of OV049924.1, forward strand.
CCCACATTTACAGAACACTGCCCACTGTTGCTGAAACTGAACTTAGGCCGATTTAATCTCTTCTTCAAGGATCCTCACTATTCTGGGTCCTACAGAAATACTGACTGGAATCTCTTTAAAGATGATCTCGACGCGGCGCTTAGGCCTGTTTTGCCTCCTTACGACTCCTGTCTATCCAACGATGATATCGAAAGCTACATTTATGATTTTAACAGCAAACTGCTCTCTTGCCTTGAGAACAACTCCACTAGGATTCGTCCTTCTTTCAAAAAATATCAAAACCTTCCCTACGATATTGAAAAACTTTTCAAACTGAAACATCAATGGCAGAGAAAATTAAAATTAATTTTCCATAGATCCTTTAACAGAATATCAGAACCATACAAGGAACTTTCCTCCAGAATTTCCCTTTTAAACATTATTATTAAAAATAAAGTAAATCTATGGCAAAACAAGCAAATAAGCGAGAGACTAGAGAGAATAAAACCAGGCCCCCATGCTTTCAAAGAGGCATTCAGGATGATTGGAAATAAAAAAAGGTTTACATGCAACAAAATTATAAATAACAACGTCGTAATAACCAGTGAAGCTGAAATAGTTTCCGTATTCGAAAATCATTTTGCAAATGTATATCAAGAAAGAACTCCAACTTTCAACCAAACGACTAGTGCTTCGGCTATTTCAACTGCACTCGAAATAAGACAAAACAAACCAGATCATATATTTATCTTCTGCCCTGAAAACTCTGCTTTGAACCCATCATCCTTTGAATTTTTTGTAAGCACTGACACCATTGAAAGCATCATCAAACAAATCAAACCAAAAAAATCAGCAGGGCAAGACGAAATCATTTTATATTAAAGAAACTCTCAGAAATTGCCATCAGTTTTCTCACCATCTTGTTCAATAACTGTATTAACAACGGATACTTTCCAAAAATATGGATAGAGGCTAAAATCCTTCCCATCCAAAAAAAACAGAATAACTTCGAACTGAATAACTTCAGGCCTATCTCACTGCTTTCCAATGTAGGTAAAATATTGGAAAGAGTCATTCTTGACAAAATGCTACTTCCCTCAGAGTGTCCAATTGACCCAATCCCCGATTTTCAATTCGGTTTCCGCCGCAGCCATTCCACTGTTCATGCGCTATTGAAACTGCATAACGATGTAGTCCTAAACTTACGAAACAAACGCTGCACGGTGGCTTGTTCCCTCGACGTAGAGAAGGCGTTTGATTCGGTTTGGAGAAACGGCCTTCTAACAAAAATAGCGTCCATAGGCTTCCCCCGCCATATAATAAACATGTTAGAAAGCTTCCTCGCGAATAGAACCTTCTTCATCCAGATTTAAAACACCAAATCTCAAGTTAGAGAATGCAATAGCGGAGTTCCCCAAGGGTCTATTTTGGGACCTCAACTTTTTAATCTCTTTTTATTTGATTTTCCTCATCAGTATACTGATAACGATCTCTCCTCTACTGGTTTGCTTTACGCGGATGACACTATCGTCTATTCCAGTCATGAGTTTCCGATTGCTGCCTCTAGACACCTCGGAAAACACATTGAAATCATAAGTGATTACTACAAAACCTGGGGCATCTCTATCAACATTGCAAAAACAGAAATGATCTGCTTCAGAAATGCGAGTGGGAAAGGTCCTGAAGGAGTTGTGAGAGAGAGCAAAAATATAAATATAACCATTAACAGCACTATCATCAGACCTAAGAAAAAGCTTAAGTATCTGGGGGTAAACTTTAACAGTTTGTTTAAATTCAATAACCACGCTAGAATCACTCTAGAGAAAACCAGAAAAACTGCTAATATGCTCATGTTCTACTTTAAAAATAGAGCACTAAACAAGAAAACAAAACTTCTTTTCTATAAAACACTTATAAGACCTATAATGTCCTACTCATTCCCTGTCTGGTTTTCTATCTCACCCACTGCAGCCTTGGAGTTGGAATCACTGGAGAGGAAAATTCTGAGACACTGTGCTCACATTAATTTTCAAAATCAAACCAAAAGATATTCCAACAGTTATCTACATAACAAAACCAACACCATTCCGTTTTTAAGATATGTTCTTCTTCTTATGAAGAAAACTATATCCAATTTAAACTATGTCGATAACGACCGGGTCGACCGAATCATCGAATCACAGAATGGGTCCTCTTGGGACAACGTCAACTATTTGTCGCCTATCGGTGTTTCCTCACTGGCTCTTGACGAAAGCGAAATAATACCACCGCAGTTTTATATCGCTTCCACACCGAACCAAAATCGTGGCTAGTTCAATCATTACAACAAAAGATTTTTCTTTTTTTACCACAACTACTTTAATTGCCACCTTTATGTTTTTATTCTTGTAGGAAAACAAACGACTACAATACAAATTAAAAAAAAAAAAAAAATTTTTGCGTTTCTCAAAAGCTAAACGTGCGTTTTTCAGGAGTTGGAGTTCAGTACTTCCTTCCATAGTTTAAGACTTATTCATAACTATCTTTTTAAAACACAAGCCAGTACAAATTTATGTGATATTTTATTAAGACGAAAAATAAAAGGAAAAAATTAAAAACAAGTAAAAAAATAAAGAAAATACAATCAAATCAAAACAATTCCAATGTTACGAAACAGAATGTGATATTTAAAACTTCTTTATCTTGTACTCGTATCTGTAATTTTATAATATAAAAGACTGAAATAGATTGTTCTCATTCAATCTTCAATAAGATATTACTTGTATCTCCAAATGTGTATTTTAGCTCTCGCTTTTATAATTACCATATATAACAGTCTCACTCATTCAACATTAACTTACAGAGCGCTCTCGCTCTTCTCATACAAAGCAAAATTAAATATCCATCTTAACTTCTCAATTTCAAATGTGCTGGCACATTCTCGTTTGTATTCGTAGTACATTAGTATGTAAGGTAGCGTATTAAAATTGTATATATGTGTATATATGTAAAATACTTGTGAAACACTCGTTTCAAGCTAATGTTACAATGCTTATGAGCAAAAGCAGTCCAACAGTATTAAACTGACAGCCACGAGGCTCAAATCTTAAATTAAAAATTCTGACAAAGAAGGCCATACGTTACAGCCGCTTTTTCACTCTTGTTATCGCTAGAATAAGATGAAACTATTGTAATCGAAACCAAAAAGACTCAATAAAATTTCATTCATTCATTTGTTTCAATGACAACCGATGCAAGCTGTTCCAATCTTTGATGTTTTTTGACAGGTGAGCTATAGTGATTATTAAAATGTCTATCATTTGGCCAATTTGTATTTCTAAGATCTCAGAGATTTCTGTATTTACAGATAAACAGGAATAAAATTTCTCATACAAATTTTTCACTTTTTTAATTGTTCCTCATATTCTATTCTCAGAGTTTTGAGAGCAAAAACGATACATTTGTATGAAAAGATTTGCTTATATTACTGAGAATAATGAAACCCTAGTTTAGTTTTTATTTCACTAAACCACTAAAATCTTGGTGTGTTAAGATAAACTATAGTACAATTAAAAAGACTGACCTAAGTAATATGCATTAAATAATTTTTCTCAAAGTCTGAATAAATTTAATTAATTGTATATTGTATGCATTGATATATCACATATATTATACATACATATAAGATATGGCATTCACTTATAATGACTAATAATTAATGTTTTTGTTTTCACATTTAAAACAACGTTTGACAAACGAATTTGGAAATTCAAACACTTTATGAATCGTGTCAAATATATGCGTGCGGGGTTCATTAGGTAAAGGTTCATTAGCTTTGTGATTTTTAACTATAACTATATTTTTTTTTGTCCAAAAATATTTTACTATTTTGTAGCTTTTGTTAAGTTTTTTGATTTATTGCATTACACATTGTGAAGGCTTGCGGCAACACTGTAGTATAGTATTGTAATATTCGGCTTGTTCCGATAATTAAAACTTATTCACACTTCGTGAATAAAAACACAAATTCACTTTATTTAAATTACTCCAAACTTATTTATTGAACACTCTCAAATATTACTTTTTAAACACAGTCTTTACTTTCAATTATTTTACACAGTCTTTACTTTATCGCAGTTCACAACCAATAATAATGAACCGCTTCGCTTCCGAGCGCCTATTTATATACCTAAATCGGTTCGAGAAACTACCAGGTTGTTCTCGATGCTTAACCCTAGACCCGTGTACTTAAAAAATTCTAGTTTACGTGTACTTGGGCACTGTGTGCCCACGAAGGTTTTTCCTATGAATTACTTGAAAATAGTGAAATAAAAAAAAAATATTTTACAAACACTATTATTTTTTGTGATATTATTTATTTGAAAACAAAATTTAAAAAAGCTTTTAAAGTAATAGGTAATTTACAACCACCAGTTTTTGAAATTAATTTGTATTTCTATTTTTTTGGCGCTTTGCTGGTGGACCGGCTGAAGTTGATGGAAGTGAATCTCCGTCAAAATTTTCATCTTCTTCGGTTTCGGTAGTATCGATTGCAGTTTTGGTCACAAAACATTTCTCGCATATTCTTATGTAATGCTTACTGCAAGCTGCAACATAGCACAGATCGCAGACCGCCGTAGTTTTGTTGTCCCTTTTTTCTTTCTTGCAGGTATCACAACGTTGCTTTGCTTTGTTTTGTTGGATTGTCGGTAAGGTACTTACAGATGTAATTTCATACCCGATCAAACTCATTGCTGTTTTAACACTTTTTTGAAGAGTTGGCTTAGCTATTCGATTTTTGATATGGCTATCTGCAAGTTCAAAGGCCAATTCTTTCAAAAATTTCTTTCTTTTTTCTGACCTTTTCTTGCTCGAATACCAGTTAGGCTGACAGACATCAAACATTCTATACGCTGCAACTCCTGCACAATCCAAAAGGTTGTAAAAGAGAGTAACAGGCCAACGATTAGTTTTTCGCTTGCAGGTATAAACTGTTGCCAAACGGTCGAATGTATCAACTCCTCCTTTGGTTGAGTTGTAATCCATAATAACTGCAGGTTTTTTTGTGACCTCATCAATTTTATCCTCATGATGAGCAGTGGACAGCATTAGCACATTTTTTTTTGTATTGCTTGCGTAGCTACACAACTGCAAGCATCTCGAATAGCAAAATTTTATTGAAAATTTGTCCCTCGTTTGCTTGAAGATTTTATCCACTGGTGTAAATGGCTTTGGCAATTGTGGCTTATTGGACTTTATAGTACCAATCGTGGTTGTTCTTTTACTCATAAGCTCCAAGGCTAATGGTACCGATGTAAAATAATTATCTGTCGTTATGTTGTAATTCATGCCTAAATATCTCTCAGCTAACCGCATTACCAGCTGGTGAGATATGCCATCGGACCGATTATCGCATGGTTGCTGGCCAACACAAATTTCACCTCGAAGTGGATAACTGTTTACGGCGTCAACTATCCAAAAAATTTTGATGCCATATTTTCCTGGCTTGTTTGGCATAAACATTTTGAACGGGCATCTTCCCCTTGAGCCGACCAACTGTTCATCTACTGTCAGCTCCTTTGACGGTTGGTAAAACTCAACAAGATTTTGTTGAAACAAATCCCAAACGTACCTAGAAAATTGGTAAAAATTTGTAAGCCTATCAATCAAACATTTTATCTTTTATACCTAAATGCAGCTAATTTGTCAGTTTGAAGACGAAACGCTCTAGTTCTTCCGTCATCGAAACGTATAAAGCGTCGTATTTGTTCAAATCGGTCCAGAGACATAACGGCGCGGTAGAATGGTACACTTGTTGGATGAAAAAGATCCTTCGCTTCCACCCCATAGGCTTTTTCAGCTCCAGCATACAACAAAATTGCAATATATGTATATATTTCCTCTTCAAATGTGTCATACCATCTACGCATTTGCTTTGGGTTGAGAGACAAACGATTCTCCTCGTAAGTTCTCTTTGCCTTTCTGTTTGTCTCCAGCACAATATTTCCAACAATATTTGGAGTAACTAAGGACTTGAAAACCTCAGCCTTTCTCGAAAACAAGTTGGTGCATTTTGGAACATGTCTCATTCGTTCATTTCGATTTCTTATTGTTCTTTGTCTTTCGCTTTCGTCCGGCATTGACCACCAAATGTCATCGAATTTGGCATTTCTTGCAACATACCGCATTCCTCTGTTTGGTGCAATAGGGTCTTCATCTTCGTGTCCATACCGGCTTCCTTGCTGTTGTCTTTCTGCCTCCTCTTCTTCTTCCATATCTAAACCAGCCTGCGAAACCCGTGTATCCAACAAAGCAGTATCTGGTTCATAGTTTGGATCATCGGCATCTGATAAATCTCCATCGTTATCAGCATCACTATCCTCCTCAGTGTCAATGCGTCGAACTTCCTCCTCTTCTGCATCTAGGAACCTGGAGTAATTCTCATCAAAGAACTCTTGCTCCGCCGCAGTCAAATCCCGGTTGGAAGATACATTCAGGAGATACAGAACACGATCCATTGTAGCATCCATGATTCTCTATTATTATAGGATCTCATACATAAATAATAGGCGTAAATTTAAAAAATTTAGGTAGGTACTTACTTTAGTAGATAAAAAAATATTTTTCAGAAAAAAAGCACTTGATCACAAAGAAATCGCACTAAAATCACTTGTTTACGCAAACAAATTTCAACCGGTGTAAAATCAAAAAAAAAATTACTGTATCACCTAGCAAAACAGTAAAAATTCTCTAATACGAAAGCTTTGTAAATAGAATCTCTCTATTTCTATATTTTTTTTTCTAATCTTTGTAATGCTTTTCCTGAAAGAAAGTGACCATTCTTCAGAATAATATTATTTTCATCCATGCACCAATCTCTTCAATTTTGTATTTATTTTTGAAAGTGTGACTAGAGGACTTTGACAGTAAAAATCGATTGCTAAAGTGATTGCTACGGTGAAAAATGTAAAAACAGTCGATGTCCCGGAACAAGTAAAAGAAATAAATTGTCCCTTATTCGAAATTTTTCAAATGGCTCCCAGTTTTTCTTTCTAACAATGATTCCCAAACCTACACTTATATATATCCTCAACTTGGCTAAAACGTCATATGATTTTTCAGTTTTTGGGTAGAAACAAAAAAGGCTAAGAGGTATTCGACTGTAAATCAAATTCATATCAAAATACCGTTGAAGATCAGCAAATAAATCAATACAAGACCATGATTTCCATACAAAAAAACTCTGGGCACTGAGTGCCCAAGTACACAGTTTTGACATATTTTTCTTTAATTCTTATTGTGTCACCAATACTCACTCAAACTATATAAAAAGTATATTTTTGTAGACCTAAACATACTAAACTAACTATGTGTAAATCTAATTGGAATAGAAAAGTGTAAGAAATACGTTGCAATTGGATTTGAAAAATGAATTGGGCACTGAGTGCCCAGTACACGGGTCTAGGGTTAACGAAGCTAGTTCTCCTCTTAATCCCTAGATGTTGCCCCTTTCGAGGTTCTTGTATGCGCTGACTGTTCTCGAATTAAGTTACCCTCTTAGCCACTAGATGTTTCTCGATGCTTAAAGAAGCGAGTTTTCCTATTAATCCGATATTAAAAGACATAAAGAGTGTATACACATTACAGTATTTTATAGGAAGTAAAGAGTTACAACTGGTGTATTCTCTCTAACTTTCGGGTTTTGACATATATATCTACTTCCCTCTACTTTTCCGTAGTACACAAAAGCAGATACATGTAAAACCACTTTGTAGGAGTCGTCTAACATCTAGGCACTTAAATCAAACAAATCCTAATCAAACTAGGTTCTTATAAATATTATGCCACTAGGTGGCTAGAGCAATATTCAACAAATACAAGTTTTGTTATCTTGTACATACTTGAACTGGGAGCAACTTTTCGTTGAGAAAAAAACATACTGAAGTCACGTTACTACTACGTTACGTTCACGTGAAAAAAAAGTACTGAACACGGCCGTAAATTATTTACGATGACACCTTTTTATATACAACAAAGAAGACGCTAAAGTCATTTTTCATTTGACGTTTTGTTTATTTTGTTTTGTTCATACAGCTCCAGGATAAAACGTAGGAATATTATTATTATGAACATTATAGTTGCATTTGCTTGTTTTTATCATTTACAAATTACAATTTCAAAATGAAAACTAAAATATCTTCGTTCGCTGTCCTCGATCTCGAAACTACAACCCTTCCAAGTTTGAATTTTAATAAGGCCAATATAACAGAGATATCTATACATGGCTTCAACGCTGAAGACGTTGCCAAAGCAAAAAATTGCAAAAGCCCAAGAATTAATCATAAATTGACACTTTTATTCAACCCTCTTATGACGATTGAGCCAAAAAGTGAGGAAATAACTGGTGAGAAAAACTTTAACGCATAACATTTTGTGAGAAAACTTCAAACTATCTATTTCTGATAGGTCTTGATAATTATATGTTGGAGCATGAATCATCATTTAATCAAGATGCAGCCAATATAATAACTAACTTTTTGAAACACCTTCGACAACCTGTTTGCCTAGTCGCCCACAATGGCTATAGCTTTGACTTTCCAGTTCTAAAGCATGCGTTTTCTAAAATGGAATTAGTACATGTTTTTATTAAAAAATCTTAACAGCTTAACAATAATATGACTTGTCTTATAGGAGCTTCCCAAGGATATTTTGTGTCTAGATTCCCTTGTCGCAATCAAAGATATGGACTTGTACAAAGAAGCTGATACAAAGCTGATTGGTTCTGACTCAATCTTAGAAATCGAAGAATTCGCAACTCCCTTGGTAGTTGACAAAACAACCGAAAAATCCGAGGAAGAAACTAATACCGATTCTCCACAAAAGCTAGTTTCTTTCACTAATTTAACAGACATTCGAGAGAAAATTGAATCAGCAGATGATTGGCAAAAATTCAACGAAACTACCCCAAAAAGGCCTCCAAATGTCATAAACATTGAACGGAAACGGAAAAGACAAGTTGTGGTAGATTCGTTTTCCACTCCTACTGAGCCCAGTTCTCGAAAATCGCTTAAGTTTGGCTCGACACCATCTAAAACTTTAAGATATAATTTAGGAAGTATATATGAACGTTTGTTTGGCAGTCCACCTGATATTGCACATCATGCCGAGGCAGATGTAATCTCACTTCAGCAAATTATGCTGAAATATGGCAGATCGTTTGTCGATTATGCCGAGAAGAATGCTAAACCGTTCAGTGAAGTTAAAAAACTAGGAGTTCGATAATAATAGAAAATTACACATTAAATAAAATCTATATTTCTTAGTAGTTTTATAATTTTACACTTTGACAGTTTTTAAATATTTCCAGTCAATTATTTGATTATAAATAAAATGAAACAATATGTTTGTAAATAAATTTTAGATGTACCTACTTGCAACAAAGAATATTTTTTAAGAACAGAGCTCGTTAGCATCAAACAAATGAATTGTAGTGTTTCAATCAAAGCTCTTTTAACTCCAGATCCTGGGATACAGGTAACAAGTATCCAAAATGTAGACAATTAAGTTATATAAGTAGGTGTCTTTTCTATTGGTTGAAAACAGACCAAGAAACAAGTCTGATGAGAAGCAGAATTTGGAAGGATGGCAGTGAACGATATTAAATTAATATAATTATTACTACATAAATATGTTCCTCATCAAAAAATTAATATACGCGCAAATGCATAAAATGTAAAATCGTGGATATCCGAAGTTGGTACATACCATGATTTCGTTTAAACTATTTTAGTTTTTCTATTTTAAAATGATTCTTCTAGGATGAGGGATGATGCTTTGAATATTTATAGTTGCTAAATTACTGCGATGAAGAAATCTGAACTATGGACTTTGCTTAGTTTATCTTAATGTATGTTCGCAAAACTGTATGTGCATGTGTTGCCAATGAGTTCTGCAACGTCTTAGAGCGCGGTAGTTTTTTTTCCTGAAAAAAATGTTTCTGTTCTTTCATTGGTGTTTTCTTGTTTAAGAACCCCGACCAAAGTAATTCCTATATGTGATTTTGAAGGAATTGTATAATTCCTGAAAAAAGAAGGAACCGTGTGTTGGCGTTGTTTTTTTTTAAGTTCAATTTTGTTTGTCAAAGATCAACTACTTGCAGCTCACTGTACCTAGGCTTTAGGTTGAATTGAGAGTGGACTTCAAATTACATTGCATGTACCCGTTTTTAAATTTTCTATATCGAAGAGTTTTTGAGAAAGCACTTTTCATGACAAGAATTACTCTTGGAGGATTTGTCAATTCCTCGCAAGAGGCAGTACCCGTAAAAAGTTAGGTGGCACAGGCAGGGATTGAACCCAACAAGACCCCTTGCATGACAGTCCAACGCACTAACCATCACGCTACGGGTACTCTCTCTCTCCATCTCTGACAACATTACTCGCACACAGGAATGGTTGAGAGTTGTAAGTCACTAGGCCCTGGTTCTTCATGGACTGTTCCGCCACCTAATTTATTTATTTATTTTATACCTAATTTATTTATATCGAAGAGTTATGTATTTAGGAGAGCGTTAAATCAGCAAAACTCTTTCCTGTAAAGAAGGTCTAATATCCTCTAATAACTTCTAAGATAAGAGCATTGCTTTGAAAGGCCAAATAAGATTAACTATGTGCGAACCTGTTGAATAAATGCAGAGCAAATAAAATGCAAATTTTGACATATATCACAAAATGAAAACGTCTTAAAATCGTTCTGAATTCATGCACAACTAATTCAATAGAACATGTAATCGTCATGAATGTTTATTGTTGACGTACAGAAGTTTTTTTAAGTGAATTTCCACAGTTTAACGCAAAATATAATTTTCATTCATTCCTTAAAAATGTTTAGTTACCAAAGTTCAAGTTTACTTATTATTGTTTGAAGGGAATGTTTAGTAAAAGTGCTGCTAAAAATGAAACAAATTAATAAGTTTTACGTACATCAAATTGCATTGCGTTTTATAACTAATGCAATTGATACACAGGCTACGTCATCGTTCATAACAGATTGTTGACAAAAAAAATGTTACTGTTTTGCATTAACAGGGCCCGATTCGATTCTTGTCACTACTAAGGCATAACACTAGTAGGGGCGTGTATCGAATAGCATTATGTGGTTTAACTCAGTAATATTTTTTCTTATAGTCTTTGTCTGTTTTGGTTTTTGTTATTCTTTTATTTGCAATGGCTGGAAATTTCAGGGTAGATTATTGTAATATTCGTGGGCTTAGAGCGAATTTTCTTTCTGTGTACTCCCATACTGCTTTAAACAGGCCAGCTGTACTGGCACTAAGTGAAACCCAAGTAGGTGAGGATTCCGATCCTACTGAATTCTTTATTCAAGGGTGCCATTATTCTTTTCCCACCATGGTCTCGCCATATACATTAGGAATGATGTTGCTTATCAGTTTTTGCCACAATATGGTCTCTGCACCAATTCTTTTTTCAATTTTATGTGGTTTAAATTTTCCGTGAATAAGCAAATCATTCACTATTGCTTCCTTTATCGAAGCCCCAATCTAGACAGAGTGTCAACTTCTCGTGAATTTGATGCTTTGTCTGATTCCATCCAAAGAATTGTTTCGTCCTATCCTCGCACTGAAATCGTTGTTACGGGCGATTTCAATGTACACAATTCTTCATGGCTTCAACATTCGGGCCAGTCAACACCAGAAGGAGTGTGTGCTGAGATCTTCGCTGAGTTAAACCACCTAACTCAGTTGGTCAACGAGCCCACTCGAATATCGGACGTGGTAGGTCGAGCAGAAAACACTCTTGACTTGTTTCTTACCTCTGACCCTGGTAAGTACACTATTAGTGTTCTATCTCCTCTAGGCACATCTGACCATTGTGTCATATCAGCAAATTTCTCGTGTAAAAACTCTCCAGTTAAAGAAAGAGCTCCTAAGAAAACCGTTTGGCAATACGAGAAAGCCAACTGGGACGGACTCAATAATTATTTTAGGATCTTTAACTGGTCACTATGCTTCCTCGATAGTGACGTTGACGCCAGCGCTGATATGATCACAAGTTTGATTCTCCTGGGAATGAGAACTTTTATCCCGAATAGGGTTAAAAGTATCAGACCTAAGGAAAACGCATGGTTCGATGCGAGCTGTAAAGAGGTTATTAGGGTCAAGAAGGTAAGTTTCCATTGTTTTAGAGCCAATCCAACTGAGGAAAACCGGAATAAGTTCAAGCAAGCCAGGAAGGCCTGCAACGCCCATATTCGACGGACCAAATTTTTACATGACCAAAAATTACGGCAAAAAATACTGCAATGTCCCAAAGGCAGTAAAAATTTTTGGTCATTTGTAAAAAATATGAGGAATTCTTCCTCTTCTTCGGTTCCTACGCTTGTTGTCAATGACACTCCATTTGTTAGCTCTTTAGAGAAAGCTAATCTCTTTGCTAGGCAGTTCGCCGCCAATTCAACGCTGCCAGTGAGTGTTATGACTCCGCCTGTACTTGAGCGAGTTAGTGATTCTATGGGGCAAATCTTTTTTCGCACTCGTACTGTAGCGAGAGTCCTAAAAGATCTTAACACACACAAATCCGCTGGTCCGGATGGTATCCCCGCTATTGTTTTGAAGAGGTGTTCTTCAACGCTGGCAAAACCACTGCGTAAGCTTTTTCATCTGTCCTACTCCTCAGGTCTCGTTCCGAGCGGATGGAAAACCGCATTTGTCCAGCCTATCCCCAAAAAAGGCGAATCTTCCTCACCGTCTAATTACCGACCGATTGCACTTACGTCCCTTCTTTCCAAGGTCATGGAAACGCTGATTAATTATCAGCTCAAGAAATATCTCGAAGATCGAAAGCTTCTTAATAACCGGCAATACGGCTTTCGTAGCAATAGGTCCACTGGTGATCTCATGGTTCATCTCACCGAACAGTGGAACAAATCTTTACATCGTCTTGGAGAAAGTAAGATTATTGCACTTGATATTTCAAAAGCATTTGATAGGGTTTGGCATTAGGCTCTCTTATCGAAAATGCGTGCTTTCGGTTTTCATGAATCCCTCCTTCATTGGATTAGTAATTACCTTTCGAATCGTTCAATACAAGTTGTATTGGATGGATTCAAGTCTGAAAACCACAAAATAAATGCTGGTGTGCCCCAGGGCTCTGTTCTATCTCCAACACTCTTTCTCATTTTTATTAATGATCTCTTGTCTGTAACTTCTAATCCAATACATTGTTTCGCTGACGATAGTACTCTTAGCTTCTCATATTCGTTTTCAGATTCACATCCCTCTTCTTCGGATGTGGTACTGCAACGAGAAAATATGATAAGCTCATTAAATTCCGACCTAAACAGCATTGTACAATGGGGAATAAGAAACCGCGTGGAATTTAATGCTTCGAAAACCCAATGCTGTCTTGTATCGTTAAAGCGAGATATACCCCCCTTGCCATTATCCATAGATGGCACTTGCATCGAGGAGACTGAACATCTCGATATTCTCGGTATGTGTATCACCAACCACCTTTTGTGGAACGATCACATACGCGATGTCGCCAAAAATGCCGCAAGATGTTTGGGTTTTCTAAGGCGATGCAAGAAGTTTTTCTCCCCCTCTGATCTGGCTGTTATCTACAAGACTTATATACGTCCAAAGCTTGAGTATAACTCCCATATCTGGGCTGGTGCTCCTGCAACTTACTTAAGCCTCTTGGACAGTATTGAACGTAGAGCATTTAGATTGATTGGTGATATTGCCATCATAAGATCATTTACATCGCTTGAACATCGTCGAAATCCCAAGCAACAATTTTTGGTAAAAAATCGGCTTACAAACCGATTTATAACCCGAGTTTATTTACCGAAAAGTAATGAAATCGGTAAAAATCACGGCTGGGAAACGTTCCAGAACCATTACCATTACCCGAAATGGTCAGTAACTTTTGAACTTGGGTTTTTTCTTGGTAACAAAAAACCGATTTAAAAGAGTTAAATAATAACTTCTTCTAAACCTGGGTTTTTGTGTGGTAACAACATTCCAGCTTTAAACGGTAAAATAATAACTGCTTATTGGAGATTAAATGTAACCGATAAGAAACGGTTAATATCTTACGATCCGTTGACGTTATTTTGAAGCGTTATGGTGACGTATTTTATTTACCAGTTATTACAGGTAATAAGGAAACCTACAAATCGGTTTTTTTAATACCTGGTTTGAACGTTGTAATTAGGTTACTTAAAAACCATTATTTTTCGTCGGTTAGAATTAGGTTACCAAAAAGCCAGTATAATTCCGAAATCAGTTATTTTATAACTATTTATAACTTTCTTGAAAATAAAATTCCTTTTAAATAAAAAGAGGTTAAGAAATTACTTTTTACATGTTTTTTTATTCATGTTTAAACTAAACATTTAACTACTTTATGAACTTAAAACTAATGCATACTTAAGTATATGTGTATTTATATAACTTAAGACTAATACAAAGAATTTAATCGGTTGCTGCCCCGTCGTCGCTGAAAAAAATACACAAATTTATTAGAAAAAAAAATAAAAGCAATATTCTATTTTTTAGTTTATTATAGCTACATAAATATATAAATATAACTATATAAAAAGAAATGTGGGTAAAATTAACTTACATTTTTCCTAGCCTGAAACGGTCCTATTTCAAGTACGTTTTTATGTATGCGGATCCCTCCGCATCGCTAAAGTTATGGAACCTCTTCCTGACCGCCTCCACCATCACTCCAAAAATTTGCTTAAACACATCTTACCGTTTTTTGGTGACCGTCCCGAACCACGAGTATTCGAGGAGCAAAATGTCTTCAGACATGCACCTGGACATTGTGCGAACAGTTTTATTCACGCTTACTCCTCCAAATGTGCTGAGTTTTCGAATCTATTTAAAAGAAAAACAGAACGAAACGAAAATTTTAGTTATAATATAACACATAGAGAAAAATAATATTAGTAAAAATACATTAGTAAAAATACATTAGCAAGAAACATTATAAAAAATACATTAGTAAAAATACAAAAGAATTTACGCATACCAAGGCTTGCTTAAAAACTGGATCAGCCCCAATTTTTGCTTCCAGCTTATCCACCTGGGCTTGATATTTGATAAGCAACAAGCTGTTGGGAATTTCAGCTGTATCCGTCCTCGCAACTCCAAGGCACAGTTTCTTGATAATAAGGTTCCAGCTAGTCTCCGTCTTAGCCATTAAATTTTCGAGGAGTTGCTTATTTTCGACGGAATCCATTTTTAATGTCCCAGCAACATTTCGAGGGACTGGACTTGCCCTTTGTTTAGCCCGCACATTTTGAATTGTTTGTAAGGCAATTTGCTGTTGAGAAGTGTTGGAATCTGAAATGTTCAATAAGAAATATTTTACAACTTATTTTTAAATTGAAACATTAAACAAAAATAATAACATTTTGTACGGAATGATAAGAGTTATATACTTTTGGGCTATGACATCTGCTGCTAAGTACTTCTGGAAACTGCATAGTTTTGAATTGAGACGACAAGTATTTAAGCTTTTTAGGTTTTAGAAAATTTAAATTAAATTAATAAATCGAAAGTACTTACTTATCAAAAATGATTTTGCTCGCTATTTTCTGCCAGTCGTCCGATAGTTCGAGTCATTGTTGGCGTCCAGGAAAAATGGTAGTAATATTTGTACTTGTTTTTTATGAGGAAGTAAAAAAGATGTAATTCGTTTACTTATTTTTTACTAGAGAGTTAAAAAGAAGAGATTTTTTGTACCTATTCTTTATAAGAAAAGGTGAAATAGGGATAAAAATTACCCAAAATAACGTTTTATCCAATAAAAATAATTAAATTTAATGTATTCCAAAATGACTTACCAAATATCCTTTTGGACACAATAATCCTGTTGACTCCAACTTCTTTTATAAACAATCCTTTTGTTTTCGATAAATTACTTTTTTATAATTTTCACAACTCACTTATTAGCACTTAGCAAACTTTACGACTTCACGCCACGCTTAACAAAAACCAACTGACGAAAACATAGTCTGATACTGATTGGAAAATAGTTTGTGTGGTTGAGTGAGTTTGGTTGTGCAGAGAATACAAATGAGTTAGACTAATACTGAAGCTCTAGATAGGTAATATTTAGACTAAATATAGATAATATGGAGTAAAAAATAGTAATTTTTCAACTTTTACTAAAAAAGGTTATATTTCAACTCAAACTTCAAAATTAAGCTTTTTTTAAACCAAATTTACAATTAAAATAAAATTAGTAAAATATAAACCAATAAAACAAATTATTTAAAAACCAATTTGACTTAACTACCAATAAAATAAGTTTTTCTATAACTAGTTTTACATTTTTAGTAAAACTGGTAAGATTATAGCCGATAAAATAATTACCAAATTCAAAAGTGTTTTTTTTTTAACCTAAAAAATCAGTTATTTTAAAGCTGGTTTTGAACTTGATAGCTAGAACTGGTAATAAATTAACCAGAAAATTGAAAAAAAGTAAATAATTGGTAAATATAAACCTGATTTATGACCCAGGTTTCAAATAGGATTTTTTAAAGCCAATTTTAAACCTGGGTTATTAAAATACCTAAAAAAAGGATGCAAAATTACCTGAAACTAACTTTGGGTTTATTTCAGGGTTTGTTTTTACCGAAAATTTCCCGCAGTTAAAAGATAACCTATTTCAAACCATTTTAAAACCAAGGTTATTCCAGGTAAAATTAATAACCGCGGTAATTTTGCTACTGAGGTTACAAATTGTTGCTTGGGATGTTTCTTGTCTCACCCTCTTTTACCGTTATTTAAATGGTTTATGCTCTAGAGAAATAGCCAGTTGCATTCCTCCCCTTAAACAGTTCAACCGTAATACTCGCGCTTCTAGGAATGCTCATCAATATACCCTCGAGCCCAACTTCGGTAGTACTGTCAAGTACAGAGATTCGTTCTTTAGCCGTACTATGCGAATGTGGAATGCCTTGCCACACTCTGTCTTTCCCAGCCATTGCAATATTCAGGAATTCAAAACTAATGTGCACCGACACCTCCTTTCAACCCCTCTCTCCCTTTCCTAGTGCTCACACTGTGTCTACATAATAAGGGTAGTTTATCCCTTTGAGTGTGGGCTTATTATAAAAAAAAAAAAAACATGTTTTTCTTAATATAGTAAATACTTCCATAGATTAAATTTTATAAAATGCAGAACATGGAAGAAAATATACATAAACAATAGTTTTCAGGTATAAAGCAGAGGTTAATGTAGACAAATATTTTTGAGAAAGCCAATAATATGTTAGGTATGTTCATTAAAGAAATTTCCGCTTCGGCTAACCTTCATCAACTTTTTAGAAAAAAAATTAGCATTAATAGCAGCCAATTATTTCATAGCATAATTCATTTTTCAGATTGTAAAATGTCTAGAAATTTTCATACGCTACAAAATTGGTAATTTTATGCGTAAACATAGAAGATAACATTATTTAGTCAAGAAGTATGGATTTTGGCGCGTACACCGTTTTTTTTCTATTGGGTGTTCGGCAGGGCCGGCCAAGCCAAACTTGCGCCCTGTGCAAGATTTGTAGAAAGCGCCCCTTTTTTATATTTTTTTTACACATAAACTGATACACAAGCATAAGCCTTTCCCAGATTACCCAGGAGGTAGACTTTCAATGCGTTTTTTTTTATTGAGGTATCCCCAGGAGGCCTAAACCATTAAACTAAAACGCAGCGAAGAAATGAGCAGAGGGGAAACTTTTAAACTTGGAAACTTACTTTTCTGGCCTTACATTTTGCAAATTCAGAAATGAGATCATCAAAGTCTAAAGAATTTAATAATTTCTTTTCAATGGACATTATAGATAAACCTACCAATCTCTCTTGAGTCATGGTTGTCCTAAGATAATTTTTAATAATTTTAAGTTTAGAAAAACTACGTTCTCCTGAAGCTACCGTGACCGGGATTGTATTAAGGATTTGGAGAGCAGTTACTAAATTCGGAGCAAAATCTTCAAGGTTTGAACTAAAAATAAAATTTAACATATCTAAACTTGAGCTTTGTGGCGTAACAAGCTGGGATATTACGGTTAACTCTTGAAACAATTCTTCTCCATCTAAATATTTAAAACTACTTTATGTTAAAACATTCTGCAAATTAAGGCATGAAGCACGTACATTTTTATTTTTTAAACATTCGCTTATGTTACTCAAAAATGTAAAATTGATACTATACGTATCAAACCTTTCAAGTATTTGAAAAAAAAATTCAACTTTGAATCTTTGTTTCGGCTAATATAGTTTCAGGACATTCATCAGCATAAAGTATTTTTCTCCGTTGAGATCGCAATGATGAAGCTACAAGAAACATATTTGGTATTTCTAGGGAACTAGCAATACGCTCGGTTAATTGAACATACCTACTCATTAAATTTTTCATCGGAACGCATTAAAATCAAACTGTTTTTTGTATTTTCTAAAACTGTTATGCCAGTTGACAGATTAACGGACGAACTTTGCAAATATTTACTAGTTTAATTTATATTTTCTAAAATATCAAACCAAATAAGCAGGCAGCAAATAAATGTAAAATCAAAAATTTTATTTCCTAACGGTTCTGCAATGTTTTTTGCCTCTAGATTTCTTAATTCTATAGGGCTTCATATATTTCTTGAATTGAAAAAAAGTTAAACAAACATTGAATTGTATCGAAAATTTTAACTGCATAAAATGAGAACCGAGCAGCATCATTAACCACTAAATTTAAGGAATGCGGGCAACATGGAACCAAAAATGCTCTTGGTTCCAGGGTTCGAATTCGATTCTGAACACCCGCTTCTTTTCCTTTCATATTCATATTCGAACCATTATCATAACTTTGGCTTGTCTTGTCTTCAAAATACGTCACTTCTATTAAAAACTGGTAGCTATTTATTTAATATTAATTAACCAACAAAGCGAAAAAACAATTGAAACAATCTGCATTCTGCACCAGACTAGATATACATTAAAAGTAGCCGTTACAATAGTCATTAACTTTCAAACAAAAAAAAACAAACTGCCTGCGCAAGAACAATTCGACTCCAAATAGAATCATCCCTCTTTAATTTTTAAGCTCTATGCTCCTTTTCCATTCTATTAAAAATTTCATCTCCTGTAATCAGGCACTTAACTCTTACACAGTGTGCAATAAGAAAACCTGCACGCTCTGATCCATATGATTCCGTATAAATAAGTTTTTTTTTAAATATCTCCCATGTTAGTTTCGATACTCAGTGTGCAAAAAAGAAAACTTGCACATCCATTCACCATTATTTGTAGCAAAGACACCTACCTACCTAATTTCCAAATATATCACCCTGTTCATACAAGAGAAAAAATCTCAACACAAAAAAGTTCCATGCCACCTCATATGTGCAAGATATATTTTATGCACACCGAGTCCCAAAATTAACATAGAAGTATGACGAAGCAAAATACTTATTCATATTGAATCGTATGGGCTAGAACGTGCAGGTTTTGTATCACGCACAGTACCATAGAGGAAATATATTATCTAGAGTCCCGACTTAATGGGTTTGCTCTCTTTCGGCCTACAAACTAAATTGAGCGAATTTTGCCCATTAGCATAAGCATGTGTTAGTTGTCCCGTGCATTTCTAATGGGAAAATGCAGATTCTATGTAGTTGTTACGGGCTTTTAAGAGAGTTACCTCAAACAAAATTTGAGGGTGCTTCAGGCAAGACGGGTACCAGTCGGGACTCTAGATAATATATTTCCTCTATGCACAGTACCCTGTATGTGAGACTCACATGAGACATTGTGAGTTCTCATCTACAAAGAAAAGAACAAAAAAATGTCTCTGAAAAAAGAGAGCAGGTAGGTTTCTGTATTCTGTGCTACCTTCTACTACAAATCAAAGACACAGCAAACAGCATATATTTTTTTTGTTGTTTTCTTTGTAGATGAGAACCAAAAACACTCTATTACCAAGACCGGAATCTCAGACTGACATTTCGGTTTGCCTACAAGCTAAAAAGCACTAATTGTGAGAAAGTGTGCGTGAAATGATGCAAAAAACCAAACACATTCTCACAATTAGTGCTTTGGCCCATCAAAATGCTTCATTATAGTAATCAGCCACATCTAAATGCTTCATTTTGAATGTTTCATGGCCTCGTTCAAAAACTAAACAATCCTTACCAACAGAATCTGAAGTGCTGACATGGTCTTAAAATGGAAGATTTGTATAGGCTTTTTAATTTCAATCCAAATAAATGTTGTAAATGTATATTAAATAAAATAAAATTGACCAAATACATATTTAATGATTTATTAGTGCTGTTTTTTATTTACTTAAATTATTTGCGAACGCAATATGAGCAGCAACTGGTTAAGTATAATTGGAAATGGACAAAAGTGTAACTTAATACTTTGTAAAACAACAAAACCGGCAATTTTTTCAGGTGTAGTTTGTTTAGAGCATTTTCTTGGCGTCGTTAGAAGTTCAGGTGGAAACAATAGGCGGATGCCTCCGTATTTTTTTGTACAGACAATGCTACGAGAAGCATACTTGTGAAGTTCCATTGCCAACTTTAGCTAGTTCAGATTCCTCAATTAGATTAGTATTTTCATCATTTAAGCAGTTCGGTAGTTGCAAGACCAAATTTTAGTTTTGTTTGTTGCAGAAATAAAGTTAGAATTTTGTTTGTAGTTAGATTTTGGAATACAAATTTGAGGGAACCATGTTTTAAAAATAAGTTGCTTTGTGTAAAGCATCTTTAAGGAATAGAAATAGGCAATATGTTTACACACAATACTAACTAAATGAGTGCAATAAATAGATTTAAGTAACTTTTTTTATTCCAGTATGGGGAAACCGAACACCCAATAGAAAAAAAACGGTATACGCGCCAAAATCCATACTTCTTGACTAAATAATGTTATCTTCTATGTTTACGCATAAAATTACGAATTTTGTAGCGTATGAACATTTCTAGACATTTTACAATCTGAAAAATTAATTATGCTATGAAATAAGTGGCTGCTATTAATGCTAATTTTTTTTCTAAAAAGTTGATGAAGGTTAGCCGAAGCGGAAATTTCTTTAATGAACATACCTAAAATATTATTGGCTTTCTCAAAAATATTTTTCTATACTAACCTCTGCTTTATATCTGAAAACTATTGTTTATGTATATTTTCTTCTATGTTCTGTATTTATAAAATGTAATGTAATACCCTTCAAACAATAATAAGTAAACTTGAACTTTTTTTTTTTGATACATGTACATATGCTTCCATCAATCAAGAATGTTATGGATAAGGTATTTTTTGATTATAACTATTTTTTTTAAATATAATATTTATTAATCAAAATGGAATTCAAAAATAGTTGCAAGATTAAATCATTAAAAACAAACTATAAATACATTTGGATTAATTAAATTGATACAGATTTTAATTACTTGCAAAAAAAATATTTGGGCCGTTCATTAACGAAAATTTATTAGAATTCAATACAAAAATTGCGCTCGCACCCCTAACTTGATGTATCTTCAAACGCATCTTTGATACAAAAATCCGAGGTTAATTTTGAGATTTGAAGAATTTCGTAGTGATTTTTGTAAATTAGTGAATTAATTATAATAAACTGATGTTGAACATGCTTTTTTCAAGACAAAAAGGTACATTGGTTCACTATCCACAAAATGCCTGCAAAATTAAAGCTTAAAACTGACTTCTTCATCGAAAAAAAGTAAAAAGAAAAACCTGAAAAAACTTATTAACACCTCCATTTTGTTTTTGCTGTGCAAAATGCCGCTAGCCCACGGCATCGTTTTTTTTTTGTTTGTGCTCACATCTATTCATGGATTAATTGTCAAAATTACAAATACAACAATGTAAACAAACGGGTTTTGGAGAGTGAAACGTACGAAAGATTCCGGTCTTGGTAATGGAGTGCTTTTGATGAGAACTCACAATGTCTCATGTGAGTCTCACATACAGGGTACTGTGCCAGAGAGAAAAAACTAAATGAGAGAACCAAATTTCCTCGTCTCCGTCTCTTCGAAACCTCTTACTCTCATTTTTTATAGCGTGTTAAATTCGTATCGGTGTATACATGTTTTCACCTCGGAAAAGAGTACACAAAAAACATCACTTCCGGGAAATGCGACATTTCTCATTTTTGTTTATTGATAGCCAATGAGGCTATGTTTTTTAAAGTCTCATTATAATATTTTTGTAATTCTCATGAATTTCTTTCTTTAATTTTACTAACATCTTGTCGTTTTTATATCTACAAAAATACTCCTATAATTCAAATTAATTCTAGGAAAACATTTTTGTTTGTCAATAAATACCGGAAGAAGTTATACCGGTAGTTCGTGGTGAATTTGTTTTTCTCTTCTCTTTCTCTGAGTTACAGATAGATGGCATTAACAACCTTTTCTGAGTTACAGATAGATGGCATTAACAACCAAAACAAGAAAGGATGTGTGCAGAAAGAGTATAACAAGGTTAAGGTTTTTTAGACTAGACTTTATTTGTATATTTGAACGAGTACATGTTTTTTATAAATGAACATATGTTATGTTTATTTCAATAGTAATGCCTTAACTACTAACTAAACTACTGTATTATCTAAAATATACTGCATTGAATTATTTTACATTGAATTATAAAAGACGGAAATAATAAAGTTCTACAGTTTACCAGGAATATTTATATAAAATATCCACATCTTCTGCAAGTGCGGTATCAATCGATATTTTCTGGAACTTAGTAACATTTATTTGTCATGAATTACTCTTTCAGCTTTTTTATACACCAAAAAAATCAATTATGAAATTTGGCTGCGATAATAACTACTTGAACACAGCATTTTCATTGTTTATAGTTATTCAGGTTTAGCCCTTAACTTTGATTTGCATTTATTTATGAATAGCCTAAAACGTTTAGCAAACATCTATGAATAAGCCACAATGCACTTTCAGAAAAACTGTAGTTAGAACTTTCCCTCACAGATTTTTCCCTGTCGCTATATAACTGAAAGATAAGATATAAATATTTAGAACTGGAAAATTTATAAAAATGATGCATAAGACTTAAATTTTGGTTGAAGAACAAATTTGTATATTCTTTTCACAAAACCACTGACCCAGCTTATGTAGTTAAGCCTTTAAAAGCAACACACTAGCTTAGTGGAAGGCAGTAAGAATAGCTTATCACCTATTCACAAATCTTATGCAATGAAAATTGGCAGAAGTAACAAGTTGACGGTCTTTTTATTTAGTCTCTACTTAAATCACTTATTTTCAGCATTTTGGAAATGTCGTGAGTAATGTAAAGAAAATTAACAACGAGTATAAACAAATAAAATAGGAATGGAAAAAAGAGATGAGTATATAAAAATGTTTTCAATGTTCCATGTTTACATTCTGTAACTCTCGTTTTCAATGTTCCTGCAACTCTTACATCGACAAAATTAAGTCGATAAACTCTGAAAATTGAAACAAATCGGAGTTTTTTTTGCATCTTTCAACGGTCTGAGCGAAAATTAAACGCATAAACGCAGCTTATAATAAAAATAATAGTTGTCATTGGACTGTTGCACCACCTAATTTATTCTACTTACTTAATGATTAAAACTGGCTTCAAATAACTAACTAATATTTATCTAAATGCGTAATTTAGAATTGTTTCTAAATCTTCATTGTTCTGGCACCTAACAAGAGTAATTAATTTCACTTCATATTCGAATGATATTACTCTCAAACGAACACAATGAGAGTACCAAAAAGTTGTTCATACACAATTTTGAATTTTCTTTGAACACCTCCGAACAGCTGACTACATCCGCCATTTTTCAAAGGTAGTCGCCATTTTTAAAAGGTGGTGAGCAGAGAGAAAAGAGAGAAAAGTTTTTTCTCTCTCGTGGTGAGTATGTGCACAAACTTGCATAAGTATGTGTTCCCCACATTTTTTTTATATGGAGTTACTACATATGCAAGTTGGTGGCCAAATCATAGCTTGTAGGCAAAAAGAGAAAAACCGTCGAAGTTGGTTCTCTCTATTAGTTCTTTCTCGATGACTGTGCGTGATACAAAACCTGCACGTTCTAGCCCATACGATTCAATATGAATAAGTATTTTGCTTCGTCATACTTCTATGTTAATTTTGGGACTCGGTGTGCATAAAATATATCTTGCACATATGAGGTGGCATGGAACTTTTTTGTGTTGAGATTTTTTCTTCTTTTCTCTTGCATGGAATTTTTTTGTGTTGAGATTTTTTTCTTTTTTTCTCTTGTACGAACAGGGTGAAATATTTGGAAATGAGGTAGGTAGAATTTTTAGTTCTGCGATATCTTGAGTTAAATTTTCATTGAATGCAACAATGAAAGTGATGTTAGTTAGTGCGCAAGAGATAACTTAGGACAGTTGTGATGGATGTTTTTTTGAGATTATTTTAAGAATGTTTGTGGTTAAAGAATGGCAAATATGTAGTAGTACATATTTGTTTGCAAGATCAGATTACATTTTCTTGCTCCTGGCAATGCGCCCCCAGAATTCTGCGCCCTGTGCATTTGCACATCTTGCACATATGCTTTGTCCGGCCCTGGTGTTCGGTTTCCCCATACTGGAATAAAAAAAAAGTTACTTAAATCTATTTATTGCACTCATTTAGTTGGTATTGTGTGTAAACATATTGCCTATTTCTATTCCTTAAAGATGCTTTACACAAAGCAACTTATTTTTAAAACATGGTTTCCTCAAATTTGTATTCCAAAATCTAACTACAAACAAAATTCTAACTCTAACATAGTCCCTTAAGCCTAGTACATACTTCCTCGTGAAGTGAACGTTCGCCAGTGGAGAAAGTGAACTTTTGACATTGCTCACTGGTACACACTTGTGAGTACACGTCAAAGCTTCACCAACAGTTCCCGTACATTTTGCACGTGAATTGCCCGTGAACGAAAACTCTCCACTTTGTTCTCCACTCAGCTTCACGAGCAAGTTCACGGGTGAACCAAAAACTGAAATTAGTATGGGTTCACGAGATGGTTCACAAGTATGTACTAGGCTTTAAAAAGAAATTTTCAGGAATATTTCTGCAACAAACAAAACTAAAATTTGGTCTTGCAACTACCGAACTGCTTAAATGATTAAAATACTAATCTAATTGAGGAATCTGAACTAGCTAAATTTGGCAATGGAACTTCACAAGTATGCTTCTCGTAAAAAAAAAACTTCTAACGTCGCCAAAAAAATGCTCTAAGCAAACAACAGCTGAAAAAATTGTCTGTTTTGTTGTTTTACAAAGTATTGAGTTACACTTTTGTCCATTTCCAATTATACTTAACCAGTTGCAGCGCATGTTGCATGTTGTTGGTTAGGATTGTTTAGTTTTTGAACGAGGCCATGAAACATTCAAAATGAAGCATTTAGATGGGGCTGATTACTATAATGAAGCATTTTGATGGGCCTGAGGACTAAATGTGAGAATGTGTTTGGTTTTTTGCATCATTTTACGCACACTTTCTCACATTTAGTCCTCAGTAGCTTGTAGGCAAACCGAAATGTCAGTCTGAGATTCCGGTCTTGGTAATGGAGTGTTTTTGGTCCCGACTTAATGGGTTTGCTCTCTTTCGGCCTACAAGCTAAATTGAGAGGATTTTGTCTATAAGGATAAGCATGTGTTAGTTGTCCCGTGCATTTCTTATGGGAAAAAGCCATTATGAATGTAGTTGTATCGAATTTGTGCCCATATTGCTCAACAGCGGGGAAAAAACTATGAGGTGAACTCAGCCGTTCAAAAAAGAGATCCGTTGAATTCAAAAATTGAAAAATGAATGCAATATTTAAAGAAAAATTAATTTTGCAACTTCCTTTCAGTGAAAACTGTACTAAAAATAATATTTGACTGCTTTTGGAAAACAAATTCTATGATTTTTATGAAAATTTTTGATAAAAACAGAAAAAAATCATGCAGAAAGTATAGGCGCACCATAGAACTACAATGCGAACGTGGCCTAATTTGAGTTTAACCCAGTTTTGACAGATTAACAGCAAGGTGAGTATTTTGACAGTTCTACGAAAATGTAAACAAAACAAAATTAATTCCCTGTAATGCAAATGAAGGTAAAACAATTTAAATACAAAATATTAATTTATTGAAATAAAAATATACAATGAATTTGCAACTAATTTAATCCTCAGATAAAGAAGAAACCAAGGAGGATGTTGCAACAGGAAAAGTGGAATCTCCCGAGAAGGAAGCCAGCAACGCCGACGTATTTATTCTGGAGCGAAGAGGTACAAATTCACACACCTTGAATCATTACGTTAATTTTAAACTCAAATTATATGAATATTATTTTGTTTAGTTAAAATTACATCGCTCTAATCCGATGGATTCTTATGTCCTCATTTTGAATCAAATATCGTCTGGCTATCTGCTATCGTGAGCTGAAGAACATAATGAAACAGATCAATTGGCCAATCCTCGGTGGTAGGTACTGTCTTGAAAAACTGACTGTAGATTAAATTAACTATTGTTCACATCATGAGGAAGGACTTGC
Organism: Eupeodes latifasciatus; assembly: GCA_920104205.1. NCBI lineage: Eukaryota > Metazoa > Arthropoda > Insecta > Diptera > Syrphidae > Eupeodes > Eupeodes latifasciatus. The sequence goes on from OV049924.1 coordinate 160,751,408, forward strand.
ATACACTTCAATCTTTCGCCTATCCGTAGCTGGCTGAAAGAAGCGCTTTGCATTGCACAGATGATGACACATGACGTGAATGTGCTACTGATATCAAACGCTGCAATTGATTCAACTTGTATTTGTTCAAGTTGGCTTGGCTATGAATGACCACCAAGTAAAGAGATTCCTCAACTACATAGCAACTCTCGACTTGTATATCCATCTCGACAAATGAAGCATGTCAGATAGGTTTCATAGCAAACCTTTCAGTCTTCTGCGACATCGACCCCTTCGCTGTAATCGGCCCTTCTCATTCCTACAGGGTTAAAAATGAGGATATAAGCCATCAGAATTGAGCGATTTGCATTCCAGGAACAAAGTCTTGTTGAGAAGTGTAATTTTAACTAAAAAACAAAACAAAACAATATTCATATAGTTTGTGTTTAAAATTAATGTGACGAATACATTTACCTTGAATTTGTACCTCTTCGCTCCAGAATAAATAAGTCGGCGTTGATGGCTTCCTACTCGGGGGATTCCACTTTTCTTGTTGCATCATTATCCTTGGTTTCTTCTTTATCTGAGGATTAAATTAAATTAATTATATATTTTTATGTCAATAAATTAATATTTCTGTTTTACCTTCATTTGCATTATTGAATATGAATTTTGTTTTGTTTACATTTTCGCAGAATTGTCAAAATACTCACCTCGCTGTTAATCTGTCAAAACTCACTTAACTCAAAATTGGGCCACGTTCGCATTGCAGTTTTAGGGTGCGCCTATACTTTCAGCACGATTTTTTCTGTTTTTAGCGAAATTTTTTATAAAAACCATAGAATTTGTGTGCCAAAAGCAGTCAAATATTATTTTTAGCACAGTTTTCACTTAAAATAAGTTGCAAAATTAATTTTTCTTAAAATATTGCATTCATTTTTCAATTTTTGAATTCAACGGATCGCTTTTTTGAACGGCTGAGTTCACCTCAAATTGTTTTACCCCTAATCATAGAGGAAATATATTTCCTCTATGCCCCTAATTGTGCACACTTCACCAAAAGCCCATTACAACTACATAGAATCTGGATTTTCCCATAAGAAATGCACGGGAGAACTAACACATGCTTATGCTAATGGGCAAAATTCTCTCAATTTAGTTTGTAGACCGAAAGAGAGCAAACCCATTAAGTCGGGACTCTAGATAATATATTTCCTCTATGGTTACGACCAGAGAGAAAAAACTAAATGAGAGAACCAAATTTCCTCGTCTCCGTCTCTTCGAAACCTCTTACTCTCATTTTTTATAGCGTGTTGAATTCGTATCGGTGTATACATGTTTTCACCTCGGAAAAGAGTACACAAAAAAACATCACTTCCGGGAAATGCGACATTTCTCATTTTTGTTTATTGATAGCCAAGAAGGCTATGTTTTTTAAAGTCTCATTATAATATTTTTGTAATTCTCATGAATTTCTTTCTTTAATTTTACTAACATCTTGTCGTTTTATATCTACAAAAATACTCCTATAATTCAAATTAATTCTAGGAAAACATTTTTGTTTGTCAATAAATACCGGAAGAAGTTATACCGGTAGTTCGTGGTGAATTTGTTTTTCTCTTCTCTTTTTCTGAGTTACAGATAGATGGCATTAACAACCTTCTCTGAGTTACAGATAGATGGCATTAACAACCAAAACAAGAAAGGATGTGTGCAGAAAGAGTATAACAAGGTTAAGGTTTTTTAGACTAGACTTTATTTGTATATTTGAACGAGTACATGTTTTTTATAAATGAACATATGTTATGTTTATTTCAATAGTAATGCCTTAACTACTAACTAAACTACTGTATTATCTAAAATATACTGCATTGAATTATTTTACATTGAATTATAAAAGACGGAAATAATAAAGTTCTACAGTTTACCAGGAATATTTATATAAAATATCCACATCTTCTGCAAGTGCGGTATCAATCGATATTTTCTGGAACTTAGTAACATTTATTTGTCATGAATTACTCTTTCAGCTTTTTTATACACCAAAAAAATCAATTATGAAATTTGGCTGCGATAATAACTACTTGAACACAGCATTTTCATTGTTTATAGTTATTCAGGTTTAGCCCTTAACTTTGATTTGCATTTATTTATGAATAGCCTAAAACGTTTAGCAAACATCTATGAATAAGCCACAATGCACTTTCAGAAAAACTGTAGTTAGAACTTTCCCTCACAGATTTTTCCCTGTCGCTATATAACTGAAAGATAAGATATAAATATTTAGAACTGGAAAATTTATAAAAATGATGCATAAGACTTAAATTTTGGTTGAAGAACAAATTTGTATATTCTTTTCACAAAACCACTGACCCAGCTTATGTAGTTAAGCCTTTAAAAGCAACACACTAGCTTAGTGGAAGGCAGTAAGAATAGCTTATCACCTATTCACAAATCTTATGCAATGAAAATTGGCAGAAGTAACAAGTTGACGGTCTTTTTATTTAGTCTCTACTTAAATCACTTATTTTCAGCATTTTGGAAATGTCGTGAGTAATGTAAAGAAAATTAACAACGAGTATAAACAAATAAAATAGGAATGGAAAAAAGAGATGAGTATATAAAAATGTTTTCAATGTTCCATGTTTACATTCTGTAATTCTCGTTTTCAATGTTCCTGCAACTCTCACATCGACAAAATTAAGTCGATAAACTCTGAAAATTGAAACAAATCTGAGTTTTTTTGCATCTTTCAACGGTCTGAGCGAAAATTAAACGCATAAACGCAGCTAATAATACAAATCATAGTTGTAGTGCTTTCAGAGTTTTATGTTTCTAGGTCCTAATTCTCATTGGACTGTTGCACCACCTAATTTATTTTACTTACTTAATAATTAAAACTGGCTTCAAATAACTAACTAATATTTATCTAAATGCGTAATTTAGAATTGTTTCTAAATCTTCATTGTTCTGGCACCTAACAAGAGTAATTAATTTCACTTTATATTCGAATGATATTACTCTCAAACGAACACAATGAGAGTACCAAAATGTTGTTCATACACAATTTTGAATTTTCTTTGAACACCTCTGAACAGCTGACTACATCCGCCATTTTTCAAAGGTGGTCGCCATTTTTAAAAGGTGGTGAGCAGAGAGAAAAGTTTTTTCTCTTTCGTGGTGAGTATGTGCACAAACTTGCATAAGTATTTGTTCCCCACATTTTTTTTATATGGAGTTACCACATATGCAAGTTGGTGGCCAAATCATAGCTTGTAGGCAAAAAGAGAAAAACCGTCGAAGTTGGTTCTCTCTATTAGTTCTTTCTCGATGGTTAGGACCAGAGAGAAAAAACTAAATGAGAGAACCAAATTTCCTCGTCTCCGTCTCTTCGAAACCTCTTACTCTCATTTTTTATAGCGTGTTGAATTCGTATCGGTGTATACATGTTTTCACCCCGGAAAAGAGTACACAAAAAAACATCACTTCCGGGAAATGCGACATTTCTCATTTTTGTTTATTGATAGCCAAGAAGGCTATGTTTTTTAAAGTCTCATTATAATATTTTTGTAATTCTCATGAATTTCTTTCTATAATTTTACTTACATCTTGTCGTTTTTATATCTACAAAAATACTCCTATAATTCAAATTAATTCTAGGAAAACATTTTTGTTTGTCAATAAATACCGGAAGAAGTTATACCGGTAGTTCGTGGTGAATTTGTTTTTCTCTTCTCTTTCTCTGAGCTACAGATAGATGGCATTAACAACCTTCTCTGAGTTACAGATAGATGGCATTAACAACCAAAACAAGAAAGGATGTGTGCAGAAAGAGTATAACAAGGTTAAGGTTTTTTAGACTAGACTTTATTTGTATATTTGAACGAGTACATGTTTTTTATAAATGAACATATGTTATATTTATTTCAATAGTAATGCCTTAACTACTAACTTAACTACTGTATTATCTAAAATATACTGCATTGAATTATTTTACATTGAATTATAAAAGACGGAAATAATAAAGTTCTACAGTTTACCAGGAATATTTATACAAAATATCCACATCTTCTGCAATTGCGGTATCAATCGATATTTTCTGGAACTTAGTAACATTTATTTGTCATGAATTACTCTTTCAGCTTTTTTATACACCAAAAAAATCAATTATGAAATTTGGCTGCGATAATAACTACTTGAACACAGCATTTTCATTGTTTATAGTTATTCAGGTTTAGCCCTTAACTTTGATTTGCATTTATTTATGAATAGCCTAAAACGTTTAGCAAACATCTATGAATAAGCCACAATGCACTTTCAGAAAAACTGTGGTTAGAACTTTCCCTCACAGATTTTTCCTTGTCGTAATATAACACAAAGATAAGATATAAATATTTAGAACTGGAAAATTTATAAAAATGATGCATAAGACTTAAATTTTGGTTGAAGAACAAATTTGTATATTCTTTCCACAAAACCACTGACCCAGCTTATGTAGTTAAGCCTTTAAAAGCAACACACTAGCTTAGTGGAAGGCAGTAAGAATAGCTTATCACCTATTCACAAATCTTATGCAATGAAAATTGGTAACAGAAGTAACAAGTTGACGGTCTTTTTATTTAGTGTCTACTTAAATCACTTATTTTCAGGATTTTGGAAATGTCGTGAGTAATGTAAAGGAAATAAACAACGAGTACACACAAATAAAATAGGAATGGAAAAAAGAGATGAGTATATAAAAATGTTTTCAATGTTCCATGTTTACATTCTGTAACTCTCGTTTTCAATGTTCCTGCAACTCTCGCATCGACAAAATTAAGTCGATAAACTCTGAGTTTTATGTTTCTAGGTCCTAATTCTCATTGGACTGTTGCACCACCTAATTTATTTTACTTACTTAATGATTAAAACTGGCTTCAAATAACTAACTAATACTTATCTAAATGCGTAATTTAGAATTGTTTCTAAATCTTCATTGTTCTGGCACCTAACAGGAGTAATTAATTTCACTGTTGATATTCATATCAAACGAACACAATGAGAGTACCGAAAAGTTGTTCATACACAATTTTGAATTTTCTTTGAACACCTCTGAACAGCTGACTACATCCGCCATTTTTCAAAGGTGGTCGCCATTTTTAAAAGGTGGTGAGCAGAAAGAAAAGAGAGAAAAGTTTTTTCTCTTTCGTGGTGAGTATGTGCACAAACTTGCATAAGTATTTGTTCCCCACATTTTTTTTATATGGAGTTACTACATATGCAAGTTGGTGGCCAAATCATAGCTTGTAGGCAAAAAGAGAAAAACCGTCGAAGTTGGTTCTCTCTATTAGTTCTTTCTCGATGGTTAGGACTGAATAGTTATCGCTCCATATTTCTACGAGAATGAGGATGAAACCTTTGTATATAGAGTGAATAGTACTCTCATGGAACACGAATTTTTAGTTCATTGACGGCTTATACAGGCGGCGCTAGGAGTACTGAAAATTTGTTGTGCAGATTTTAGAAATTAAAAGAAAAAAGAGTTGAGGAAAAGAGGGTTTTATTATTTTCTCTCTTGTTAGAAATGAAGAGAGTAAGTGAGGCAACAAAATAATACAGTTGCTTATGTTTTTTTTGTGTGTTGTCATGGAGATATTCCTATGTATTGAACTATGTAGGTTTTGTTTTTGTTGCATTTGATTTCAAATTTTCAAATTTATAAAATCTAAAATAATTCAAATTTCTTTTCACAATGAATACACTGTTGTCATATTTTGAATATTGTACATAGTTGTGTGGATGTGCATATTTAAAAATTGGCAACAGATTTTTGTAGGTTTTTTTTGCATTTTTTGGAAAGAAATAATACGGTAGGTAGGGAAATTCAATTTTGAGTCAGATATGTATGTAGGGAGGTAGGTACAATTTTTGTTACTCGTAAGTTCTTGGATATTAAGGTACAAATTTGAAAACACTAATTAGATAGTGTTTACAAATTTGTACCTATGCACATGTAGGTATAGGTATAGCTTCATTTTTATCATAGGTTATTCGTATTTGGTATTCTATTGTAAGCATAGTTATAAAGTATATTATAGGTACCTACATAGGTATATAGAAAAACTGTAGGTCGAATTTTCTTAATTTTCTAATTAATTAAATAAATTAAATTTGAAGACAATAGTTTCAACTGTCCTCGAAATATTCGAAGCAAAAAAAAAAACTTACCAATCGTTAGTTAATTTTTGTTTTGTTGAAAAAAAGGTGTCAATTAGATCTTTTTTTAAACTTTACCTAATGTAAGAAACAATTAGTTTGAAGCCAGTATCCTCATTTTGGCCAAGACATTCGAGTCGAAGTCAATTTAATTTTCCAAAATTTGATCCATGTGTCGAAAACGTTTTTCTTATTTGCATTAAGACATTCTGGACCGATAAAAATAACTTATTATTGGAATTTAATAATTTTAACTAAAATAATAACAAGAATAATAATGCGACCCAAACTGATAACTTTAAATCCCGTCTGTCGATTTGTCTTTCTTAAACCTTTTACAAAATATTCATAACAATATTTTGTGTAAGATAAATAATTTGATAAATATCTAATTTTTAAATTGCTAGCTATTTAAAAGTCCAAATGACCCAAATGATATATTGTTTATATTATATTTCTCAGCAAAGAGTAAAAACTAAAAAATATGGGTTAAATATGGGTTAGTCTAAAACAGTTGGGGGTACCGACTCTGGAACAGGTAACATAAAGTTGGTCATGGATATTGTAATCTTTTGAATTCAAATGGTATATCAGTTGGTATCATAGGGATACGCGGTATCAAACACACTTATCCTTTTGATTTACCAGTTAAGATTGTAGCTTCAATCAAATTTGGCAATAACTTTTTCACTGCCTATCTGGTGCCATTACAAAGTTTTGGTGGATTAATATTTCGCAATCATATAATCAAAGAACCAATTTTCAGATTCAAGCAATGGTATGCCAGCCGGTTCCAATGAATTTAAAAATTCAATTGGATAATTCATTACCTCATCTTGATTCATAACACTGTCAATTGATTTATATGTCGTGACCCTGGCAGTTTCGCTTGAATTTGAAAATTAATGGCATTGATATGAATGTTCTTCGGTACTAAAATGGCGCGTTTTCTCAACCAATCATAATTTCTGTAGTTCTGAAGAATATTCGAAAAAACACATTCAATCGGTTGGTACTGTCGATTGGTATTTTGACATCACTAATTTCTAACAATTATTTTGAAAACTCATGGGCCCGGGCAGTTGCATCATTATGTGGGTGAATACGCATATTCATGTTCAGGTTCAATTTTCGTATATCTACATATCTTCAAAGAACTGATGCCTTCAAAAAGGCGTTTATTTCATCATCAGGAGTTGATCGAGAAATGACAGGCAATGTTTGACGAAAGTCCCCTGACAGCCATATTAGAGCACCACCAAAAAGCTGTTGATTACTGCGTAAATCTTGCATTGTTCGATTAAATGCTTCTATTGCATTCATTGTGCACTCATCCCATAAAATAATTGACGTTAATCGCATAACTTTTGCCATAGCAGAATTTTTCGAAATATTGCAAGTTGGAGTTTCAATCACCTGTACATTCAATGGCAATTTTAATGCAGAGTGTGCGGTCCGACCTTCTTCTAATAATGTAGCAGCAATTCAAGAAGGTGCAAGTGCCAATGCAATTTTCTGTTCCGATCGAATAGTCGCTTAAATCAATGATACAACGAAAGTTTTGCCTGAACCACCAGGTGCATCCAAGAAATATAATCCACCTGCATTATTGGAAACGGCTTGTGTCATATACATGTTTTTGTTGAATATTTAATTTGGTGCTATTACAATTTAGTGATTATCAGATGGCATACGATCAAGAGCAATTTTGAACAATTGAACTAATGCGTTATGCTGATGGAAAAACCTTTGAAGCTTACGAATAATTTCTCGTCTTGTATTTGAAACTATTGCACAACGTTGATCCAATTCACGATTTTCATCACCGATAAAATAAATTTGCAAAAATTGATAATCAGCGTCGGGGTATGGCAATAACGAACCAGCTTGATGATAATTCTGGCCCTGAATCTGTAACATGTATGCAATTTTAGGTAGATGTTGAATCAGAATTTGTAAGACTTTATGATTCAGATTGATATATAAACATGGGACAATCCTGTTGAGGTATTTACCTAAAAAGTCGGCATAAAATTATCTCTAATAATTTTAGTAGCACCAAAAGAAGTCATTTGAAATGCCGAATTGTATTGTTGAATATTACTAAAAACTGCTTCGACGTTTGAGATGTACCAAAAATAAATGAATACAATGGTTCGGGTGGAGTTTCTAATGTTGGCAATCTCACTTTGCCATTAGCACAACACATTCCGGGCGTTTCACCTGGAAAGTTAGCCGCATCACAATGTGGACATATTGCGTCGCAGCACGCGGCATTTCATCCAAAACAGCACGACGTATTCGTGATCGCCGTGCAAGATTAAGTACAGGTACAGGGTCAACAGATCTATTCTGTGCAGTACGTTCACGCTGCGCTGCATTAGCTTGTGCGCGTTCATATGTAGCCTAAAATCGTCTTAATATTGTTTTGAAAATGGGTAAACTTAAGGAAAGAAATTAAAGAACAAACTGAAACCTTTGTATATAGAGTGGAATAGTAATATTATGAAGAGGAACGAACGAAGCGACGCCTGGCCTAACGTCAATGAACTAAATCTGCACAGTTTGTGCAGAGTTTTAATTGAGGAAATTAAGAGACAATTTGACAATACAAAAAGAGAAGAATGAAAACAAAAGAAGCTATGGTTGGAGGGGACAATAAAGAGACATTTTTTTGTTTATTTATTTATGTATAAAGCAATAATAAAGACAAATACCAATAAGCCAAATACCAATTCAAATTTAAATTTTGAACTGTTGCCGGTTAGCCGATTGCCAATGAATACAACAAAAATACGTTGAAATACCCATTTTCAAAACAATATTAAGACGATTTTAGGCTACATATGAACGCGCACAAGCTAATGCAGCGCAGCGTGAACGTACTGCACAGAATAGATCTGTTGACCCTGTACCTGTACTTAATCTTGCACGGCGATCACGAATACGTCGTGCTGTTTTGGATGAAATGCCGCGTGCTGCGACGCAATATGTCCACATTGTGATGCGGCTAACTTTCCAGGTGAAACGCCCGGAATGTGTTGTGCTAATGGCAAAGTGAGATTGCCAACATTAGAAACTCCACCCGAACCATTGTATTCATTTATTTTTGGTACATCTCAAACGTCGAAGCAGTTTTTAGTAATATTCAACAATACAATTCGGCATTTCAAATGACTTCTTTTGGTGCTACTAAAATTATTAGAGATAATTTTATGCCGACTTTTTAGGTAAATACCTCAACAGGATTGTCCCATGTTTATATATCAATCTGAATCATAAAGTCTTAAAAATTCTGATTCAACATCTACCTAAAATTGCATACATGTTACAGATTCAGGGCCAGAATTATCATCAATCTGGTTCGTTATTGCCATACCCCTGATCATCAATTTTTGCAAATTTATTTTATTGGTGATGAAAATCGTGAATTGGATCAACGTTGTGCGTAGTTTCAAATATAAGACGAGAAATTATTCGTGAGCTACAAAGGTATTTTCATCAGCATAACGCATTAGTTCAATTGTTCAAAATTGCTCTTGATCGTATGCCATCTGATAATCACAAAATTGTAATAGCACCAAATTGAATATTCAACAAAAACATGTATATGACACAAGCCGTTTCCAATAATGCAGGTGGATTATATTTCTTGGATGCACCTGGTGGTTCAGGCAAAACTTTCGTTGTATCATTGATTTTAGCGACTATTCGATCGGAACAGAAAATTGCATTGGCACTTGCACCTTCTTGAATTGCTGCTACATTATTAGAAGAAGGTCGGACCGCACACTCTGCATTAAAATTGCCATTGAATGTACAGGTGATTGAAACTCCAACTTGCAATATTTCGAGCGATTAACGTCAATTATTTTATGGGATGAGTGCACAATGAGTGCAATAGAAGCATTTAGTTATTGCCAAATTTGATTGAAGCTATAATCTTAACTGGTAAATCAAAAGGAGAAGTTTGTTTGATACCGCGTATCCCTATGATTCCAACTGATATACCATTTGAATTCAAAAGATTACAATATCCATGACCAACTTTATGTTACCTGTTCCAGAGTCGGTACCCCCAACTGTTTTAGACTAACCCATATTTAACCCATATTTTTTAATTTTTACTCTTTACTGATAAATATAATATAAACAATATATCATTTGGGTCATTTGGACTTTTAAATAGCTAGCAATTTAAAAATTTTTTATCAAATTATTTATCTTACACAAAATATTGTTATGAATATTTTGTAAAAGGTTTAAGAAAGACAAATCGACAGACGGGATTTAAAGTTATCAGTTTGGGTCGCATTATTATTCTTATTATTATTTTAGTTAAAATTATTAACTTCCAATAATAAGTTATTTTTATCGGTCCAGAATGTCTTTAATGCAAATAAGAATAACGTTTTCGACACATGGATCAAATTTTGGAAAATTAAATTGACTTCGACTCGAATATCTTGGCCAAAATGAGGATACTGGCTTCAAACTAATTGTTTCTTACATTAGGTAAAGTTTAAAAAAAGATCTAATTGACACCTTTTTTCAACAAAACAAAAATTAACTAACGATTGGTAAGTTTTTTTTTGCTTCGAATATTTCGAGGACAGTTGAAACTATTGTCTTCAAATTTAATTTATTTAATTAATTAGTTTTTAGAAAATTCGACCTACAGTTTTTCTATATACCTATGTACCTATAATATACTTTATAACTATGCTTACAATAGAATACCAAATACGAATAACCTATGATAAAAATGAATCTATACCTATACCTACATGTGCATAGGTACAAATTTGTAAACACTATCTAATTAGTGTTTCCCTACATACATATCTGACTCAAAATTGAATTTCCCTACCTACCGTATTATTTCTTTCCAAAAAATGCAAAAAAAAAACCTACAAAAATCTGTTGCCAATTTTTAAATATGCACATCCACACAACTATGTACAATATTCAAAATATGACAACAGTGTATTTATTGTGAAAAGAAATTTGAATTATTTTAGATTTTATAAATTTGAAAATTTGAAATCAAATGCAACAAAAACAAAACCTACATAGTTCAATACATAGGAATATCTCCATGACAACACACAAAAAAAACATAAGCAACTGTATTATTTTGTTGCCTCACTTACTCTCTTCATTTCTAACAAGAGAGAAAATAATAAAACCCTCTTTGCCTCAACTCTTTTTTCTTTTAATTTCTAAAATCTGCACAACAAATTTTCAGTACTCCTAGCGCCGCCAGTCTCACGTCAATGAACTAAAAATTCGTGTTCCATAAGAGTACTATAGATTATATATACAAAGGTTCAAGTTTACTTATTATTGTTTGAAGGGTATGTTTAGTAAAATGTGCTGCTAAAAGTGAAACAAATGAATGAGTTTTACGTACATGTTTTTCTTAATATAGTAAATACTTCCATAGAATACATTTCATAAATGCAGAACATGGAAGAAAATATACATAAACAATAGTTTCAGGTATAAAGCAGAGATTAGTGTAGAAAAATATTTTTGAGAAAGCCAATAATATTTAAGGTATGTTCATTAAAGAAATTTCCGCTTCGGCTAACCTTCATCAACTTTTTAGAAAAAAAATTAGTATTAATAGCAGCCAATTATTTCATAGCATTATTAATTTTTCAGATTGTAAAATGTCTAGAAATTTTCATACGCTACAAAATTCGTAATTTTATGCGTAAACATAGAAGATAACATTATTTAGTCAAGAAGTATGGATTTTGGCGCGTATACCGTTTTTTTCTATTGGGTGTTCGGTTTCCCCATACTGGAATAAAAAAAAGTTACTTAAATCTATTTATTGCACTCATTTAGTTGGTATTGTGTGTAAACATGTTGCCTATTTCTATTCCTTAAAGATGCTTTACACAAAGCAACTTATTTATTATTAAAACGTGGTTCTCTCAATTTTTTATTCCAAAATCTAACCTGCAAACGAAATTCTAACTCTAACATAGTCCCTAAAAAAGAAATTTTCAGGAATATTTTTGCAACAAACAAAACTAAAATTAGGTCTTGCAATTATCGAACTACTTAAATGATGAAAATACTAATCTAATTGAGGAATCTGAACTAGCAATGGAACTTCACCAGTATGCTTCTCGTAGCATTGTCTGTACAAAAAAGTATGGAGACACCCGCCTATTGTTTCCACCTGAACTTCTAACGTCGCAAAAAAAAAAAATGCTCTAAGCAAACTACAGCTGAAAAAATTGTCTGTTTTGTGGTTTTACAAAGTATTGAGTTACACTTTTGTCCATTTCCAATTATACTTAACCAGTTGCAGCGCATGTTAAGTTCGCAAATAATTCAAGTAAACAAAATACAGCACTAATAAATCATTAAATATCTATGTATTTGGTCAATTTTATTTTATTTAATATACATTTACAACATTTATTTGGATTGAAATTAAAAAGCTATACAAATCTTCCAATTTAAGACCATGTCAGCACTTTAGATTCTGTTGGTAAGGATTGTTTAGTTTTTGAACGAGGCCATGAAACATTCAAAGTGAAGCATTTAGATGGGGCTGATTACTATAATGAAGCATTTTGATGGGCCAAAGCACTAATTGTGAGAATGTGTTTGGTTTTTTGCATCATTTCACGCACACTTTCTCACATTTAGTGCTTTTTAGCTTGTAGGCAAACCGAAATGTCAGTCTGAGATTCCGGTCTTGGTAATAGAGTGTTTTTGGGTACGTGCGTGATACAAAACCTGCACGTACTAGCCCATACGATTCAATATGAATAAGTATTTTGCTTTGTCATACTCTCTATGTTAATTTTGGGACTCGGTGTGCATAAAATATATCTTGCACATATGAGGTGGCATGGAAATTTTTTGTGTTGAGATTTTTCCTTTTTTTCTCTTGCATGGAACTTTTTTGTGTTGAGATTTTTTCTTTTTTTCTCTTGTACGAACAGGGTTAAATATTTGGAAGTGAGGTAGGTAGGATTTTTAGTTCTGCGATATTTTGAGTTAAATTTTCATTGAATGCAACAATGAAAGTGATGTTAGTTAGTGCACAAGAGATAACTTAGGACAGTTGTGATGGATGTTTTTTTGAGATTATTTTAAGAATGTTTGTGGTTAAAGAATGGCAAATAGTAGTACATATTTGTTTGCAAGATCAGATTACATTTTCTTGCTCCTGGTAATGCGCCCCCAGAATTCTGCGCCCTGTGGATTTGCACATCTTGCACATATGCTTTGTCCGGCCCTGTAACTACTGCCTTTCGGCCTAAGAACAATTTTAATGCTAAATAACGAGAACTTAATCTAAAACCAAGAAAATTTATAAAAAAAACTTGGTATATTTATCATTGTTTTTTATTTTATATAGAACTTAAAACTAAATAAAAATTAAATTATAATAAATTAAATTAAATTATAATATTTAAGCTACTTAAAACTAACCAAAACCACTACTACTTAAAATTACTTAAAACTACTTAAAAACTACTTAAAAACAAGAACAGCCACAGTAAGACTTTTTTTTTGTGTTTTTTTTTTTTTTTGTTAAATAATTATTTTTTTGGTGCCACCCTGACTGTCCCTAACCTAATCCTTAAACCTATGTAAGCCGGCCAAGACCAAACGCCCTAGACAACTTTAAATGACATTCTGGATTTGTAGCCACCAAAACTGGTTCTCCTGCCTCACCCTATCTCTTCGGTCCCTATAGGAAACAGTCCCACTGAACCGAAGGCGCTCGGCTCTGTCCAGTGCGAGGACGTCTCGACTGTAAAGGAGTCGCCTATCCACAGTTTTATGGCTGACGTGGTAGATTAGTGGAACCGCCTCCCTATCCTGTATCAGCCCTCGATTGTCTAAATAGAGAAAAGCTTCAGGCGGAATGTTGCCACTTAAACGTGCACTTTCGTAGTACTCATTGTTGGGGTAGTAAGCCTCAAAAATTAAGCTGTTAGTCGACGACATCGCTCTCGCAATGTGACCCCTACCAAGCTTCAGCAAGAAATTATCTATTCTGTTTATGTTGGCTCTGTTGTATAGAACCTGGTTGGAATAGTATAATGTTTGTACTCCGACTCTGATGTCGCAATGTCGCAGACATTGTCTCTCAAATACCCGAATCTTTTCCATTTGAGATGGGGCAACGTTGAACCATACCGGGAACCCATAGGCAAGCATCGGCCGGATAAGGGCCATGTAGCAAATCACCTTCACCCTGCTGTCAAGACGGCTACTAAAAAAACGAAAACTTTGAAAAAATTTGTAATCCAAAATATCTCACGAACACATTTTGACCTCTTACAAAATTGACAGGTTAATTGACTGATAAATACTTTCAGGTTATTTTTAAATATTAAAACGAAGAATTACGTTCTAGTAAAATTTAAAAATATACAATTATTACAAACAACAACAATTGAAACTCCAGTACAATTTTCATATGCCATCGTAAAACAGAGAACCTTTAACTTTGGGATAAAAAGCAGCCGTTAGTGTTGACTTTCTTATTGTAATACGAAATTTTTCCAAACATTCTTCGTTCTGGATAGAGTTATTTCATTAAATGCAAAAACAAACACAAGATGTGATACCAAATCTAAAGTTGTATAGTCAGCTTTCTCATTTCTAAGAAGTAGAGCAAAAAGTTCATAAAGTCCATTGTTAAAAATCTTGAGTTAAGAAAGTTAACAAAAAATACTTAAGTTGCTTTTAACTCCGAGTAAAGAAAATAACTTATAGTAGTGAGTAGTGAGCGTGATTATTATTTAACTACTATAAACTTGATTTTGAGAAAAATGTTCCTTAAAACTTAGAGTGGTGATTTTTATACTTCATTGTGGAAAACTAATGATGTGCTAAAATTTAAAGAAAAGATTTGTAGCACTTCTCATTCATCTGCTATACAAAATATTCTTGTAAACCTACCAACCTACTACATTATATTTATATACACACTCAAGAGTCGTAAATAAATGTAGATATGACAATTGCCGAAAGTATAAGGATTATTCTTGGATTAACACATATGTATGTATCTATGAATGTATTCACACCTAAAAAATGTTGTTCACAATAAATGATTCTTATATGTATGTATACTACTTACCTTACCTACAACCCGCAACAATAATCCATGAGACACATGATTACCTGCCTCGCTCGATGGTTATCTTACAAAACACGTTCATACACCTAAACAGTGGTACATAGGTACATACCTTACCCGATTAGTATCGCTGTTCGTACCATCTAAATGACGACGACGTTTTTCCGCCCATTTAACACATTAATCCAAAATGGAAATCTCGACACCGAGCATATATCTTATACAAGCTTCCTGATAGCTTTCATTTGAAGATATTTAAAAAAGAAGAAAGTTGATTTTCTTACCCCACCTCGACATAAAGTGCAAAAAAACACATTTAATTTCATTCTTGACTTCCTGGTGGCTGCTTTTGTCTTTAAAAAAAAATTAAAAAAAGATCCTATGTAACCTCATTATCCTGACTATTTAATGCATATGTACAACGGTAGGTACAGTATATACATATATCCAGCATCGGATATGCCTCTCTGCAGCGCTAATAGCGCGCGAAAAAGTACTACCACCAGCAAGAAAAAAATAATTCACAATCACTAAAGAGTGCGATGGCGTCAATATGGTAGCCCGCTTACTCTGGCCCGCCAACATCTCCTGCATGTCTGATCCATATCTACATCATGTCGTAGTACAGACAAATGCCTAATTTTATGCTTTCTTGGCAACAAAAAGAACATACGTATAGTATGAACACACTCAAGGCAGAGACAGGGCTCCCGCTCCAGCTCCAGCTCCGACTTGAACCCCAGCTCCTGCTATCCCTTTCTGATCAGTCATCTCAGTCATCATATAGCTCAGCTCGTGGAAGACGATGATGGCAAAAGTAAAAGGAGGTGTGGGGAGGGTGATTTGGTTTTCTACAACGCCAAACGACGCCATATCCTTGTTGTGTACCAAGACCTTATTCCACAGATTTTATGAGCAATCCTCCACCATCTTCAGCCGCACTATACACACAGCACGGGGTGCTGTAATTTATTTTAAATGGTTAACTTTTTTATTTCACAAAAAGGGGTAAAAGCTCTGCGAGCAAGGGAATGCAGAGAATACAGAAGTACCTGCTGGCTGCTTATTTTTTTACAACCACGAATGCCAAGGATCAACAGAAAGACGAAGGCAGTCCCATCCCTTGCCTAGTATTAAGTCCTGATGGCTGGCACACAAGAAAACGCATAAAAATTTGTTACTGCTGTTATGTTTCTTTTGATGACTTTTATGGTGATGCTGGGTTGGAATGACATACAAACACTACACAAGCATACATATTTTATGTGTAGAAATTACCATACAAAAGCACACTTTATACCCGTACCTGCTAGCTGACTTTCATACCTGAGTTGAATGTGACAGAGGAGGAGACACTTTCATGTGTTACCCTCCTTTTCCATCACCATCTCACCATTCACGACCTCGGATGTATAGAGTCAAAATTCATCTCGAAGGTGAAACAAAAGAGTACGAAGACAACGCACTTATGTATATGTATACGACGACGACGACGATAAGGTCGAACAAACAAAACCCTTTTCATTCCACCTGCAATTACACGGAGGGATTTGCACGTTAGATGGATGTTAGGTTTAGCAGAATATTAATAGGACCTGTTTATAAAAACATTTTAACCATAAAAGAATATTATTTTTATCATCTTCAAGTTTATGTCAGTATGCTTTATATGAAATTGGAGCAAAAATGATTGCTGTGAAAACTCTGGAAAGTACAAATAGCTTTTATTCAAAACTTCGAAGAACGGAAATATAACTTTCAAATTGTATCCGTCCTAAAAATAAATCTATCACGAGCCCATAATTACTTACTTAAGGTGGCGGTACAGTCCTGTGCTAACTAGGGACTCACCCAACAAACTTCTCCATCTAGCTCGGTCCCTAGTTGGATGTCTCCAGTTGCGCACTCCAAGTTGGGTGAGGTCACTTTCCACTTGTGCGCTCCACCTGATCCGGGTGTGGATTCGAAGACTTTCCGGGCCGGCGCATTGGTTTCCATGTACTCTACGTGACACAGCTATCTCACTCTTTAGACTTTTATCCTTTTGGCTAAGTCTATATCGCTGCACAGCCCTCACAGCTCTTCATTCCATCTTCACCTCCACTCATCTCCTATGCATAAGGGACCGAAGATCATGCGAAGAACTTTTCTCTCGAAAGGACGCAAAGTGCTTTCACCTGCGCTTGTCATAGTCCATGTCATAGGACGTTTTTGCAACACTTTGGATGCTCGAGAGAGGGCTTTACTATTCAATTGCTTTCTTAGCCCAATGAAACAGGGCTTAGCAAGAGTAATTCTTCGTTTTCTTCGTTTGATCTCAGCACTTGTGTTGTTTTCTGCGTTCGTAGCGGAACCTAGGTAGACAAAGTCCTACTAGCACATAGTAGCCCAAAACATAAGTACTCTTAGACAATTGGTCGATATCCAAATTAAGAAACGTCTAAATTTCATTTAGAGCATTAAAAACTACTCATTGGTTTTCTTGCCCAATATTTAAGCCTGAACCAATAATTCAAAAATTTTAAATGATGAAGTTCTGTGCATAGTGCTGTTGTTGTAAGTTTTCGGAAGGAAGTGTTATATAGCCGAGCGTTATTCAAATCAAGACATAAATAATTGTATTTTTAATTCATTTATTTTTTAATTTACTATTAATTTTTATTTATTTAAAAAATGAGTTTCTTCACTCAAATATTTTATTTTAAAAAAAGAATTGCAATCATGCGTTATATTGCAATTCTGGTGATTTAAAAATATCGGGTATTTTCTAAGAGCTTTAGGTCTTTAAACAGTAATACAAAGCTGATTTATTATTGTATAATATTTAATAATTTAAATGTTTATGGTGTCAATGGTGGCTTGAATATTAGTTTTCAATTCTTTAAAATTTTTGGGTTTGTCGATAAGATAAGATAGCCGCATACAAAGTAATAGAAACAAATAATCAGTAAGCATGGCTCGATAACGCTGGCAGTTCGCCAAAACAGTAGCTCCTCTCTCATTTCAAAAGAAATAATGACCGATGATCCCGCCATCGCAGCGTAAAAACCACAGCAAATAATCATTTTAAATGTTATTTTATAGTAATTCGTAAATGGCTTGAAGATTGTTTTCGCCATATAAATAATAAAATAAATTAGGTGTCGCAACAGTCCGTTGAGAACTAGGGCCTAGTGACTTACAACTCTCAACCCTTCCTGTGTGCGAGTAATTTTGTCAGGAATGGAGGGGACCTAAAGTTTATATGCCGAATCCGAACGGCTAATTTGAGAAAGCACTTTTCAGGACAAGAATTACTCTTGGAGAATTTGTCAGTTCCTCGCAAGAGGCAGTACCCGTGAAAAAAAAACTTTAGATGGCACAGGCAGGGATCGAACCCAAGACCTTTGGCATGACAGTCCATCGCACTAACCATCTTCGCTATATACAGAGCTCAAAAAAATATCCCACCTATACATAACATTGTAGTTGCTATGATTTATTGACATTCTATTGCATTATAACAGTGCCTGTTTTTAATTTTTCCACAATAATCTTAAGTTGTCATGTAATTATTTAAATTGACTTAACATTTATATAAATTTAAAAAAATAAATACGTACATATGTATGTATATGCGCAACTAACCCACTGTATTTGTATGGATGACATGGAGCCTCTGCTTCATCCCGATTCAAATAAACTCACTTTCACACCCAATTTAAAAGATGGCAGCTTTAAATTGATTTATCTTTATTTGTTTCAAAATATAATACACCAAAGTTTATCATGATTTTGTTTTATGTTTTTTCCAACAAGGTGGGAGGAGAAAAGGTAAAATGTATTAATTTTATAATGTGTATAGAGGCCTTTCATTTGAACCCTTTAAGCTAATAGTGCAGCCATGTTGGAAATATGTATATGCTCTAGACTTACATGCATACAAATGTCTGCACATAAGTGAGGACACGATTTCTGCAAACATTTATACCATCCTACACATAAAGCAAGATCATCCACTTAAACAATACACCCCCCATCACTGCATCACTCCAAAAACAATACACAGAATTTACTGTACTGTGGTTCCATTTGGAGTAATTCACTTTGATGATGGCAATGGCATACTGCTTGCTATGCTTCCGTTTCCAATTGTCAGAGAGAAGAGATGTGGAAATAAGCATTTGGAATTGGATGGTAGAAAGTTAAAATAAATAAAAAAAAATATAAAAATGCAAAACGTGGTAAAGGGAACTACAGAATATGGCGGAGCTGGCGGAAACTAAGAAAGGATATTCTTTTAATCGTATATGTATGTTTGCTTATATATATTTGTAGGTATAGTATACGCTACATTACCTGGTTTTTCCTCACTGATTTCTTTGAAAAATCTGCTTTGTTTTTTTGTTTGTTTATTTTCGTTTTACTTTAACAGGAAAAGGATACGTTTTATGTTGATTTGTCACTTACGAAATCACAATTTACTGATGGCTCAAATTGACTGAATGAGGATATAAATTTATTCAACCATTTGTAAATTGTGTAAAAGAGTATGTATTCCTATCTTTTTCTAAAAATAAAAAGTGAGTTCTTACATCCAAAAACAAAAATGAAACGAACTGTCGAAACACACGAAATTGGAGTTAATTTCAATTAAATTAAGTTAGTTGGGTTACACTCTGGTAAATTTGTAGCAGATAATAAATAGTTTATAAATCATATGGTAATAATAATATTTAAGAAAAGTTTAACTATATATCCAAGAGGCGTTTCAAAAAAAAATAATAAATACGCCTCGATGAGTTAAAAAAATTGAATTACATATCTTTCGAGCGGCCCGTCCCGGCTTCCTACAGATGGACATTCTTCTAACAGTAAAAGATATTATAATGATCGTAGTTTTTTAGTTTATAGTTACATATAAGGTCATTACTCATTACGTTCATTTTAATATACAAAAATAAATAAGTAACTTTTATGTTTATAGTATTATTAGCTTTATTTACGTTTATTAATTGTTGAAAGTCTGTTTATCTATGGGAATAGCATGCTTGAATTTATTTTTGTGAGTGAAATGCTTAAAGTAATTAAAGTAGCGGTTCTTTAAGTGCGGCTAGTGACTAGTGGCACCGGAAGTAACATAATTTCAAATCATAATCCTGTTGCTAAACATTTTAAAATGTGCGTCTTGTAAACTTAACCCATAGGAGGTTATTGTATTCGGTCTGATTTACGAATTAAAAATGTTGACCTTTCCCGACATTTCAAGGCCCTTAAAATCTCAATCAAATGTTTATAAAGAGCTATGTCGGTGTATACGTGTCTATCAAAAATTCAGATAAAAAAGAAGTTTTTGGTTTCGTATTCTTTGAATGAATAGTTGAGAGTTATAAGCCAATAGGCCTTGGTTCTCTATGGACTATTGCGCCACCTTATTTTTTTTTATTTTATATTTTATTCTTTTATTTTCTTTCAATACAAAACTAACTTTTTACAAAAAAATCGTTTTGCAAAAACCAATGGGAATTTATCAGTTTGGGTCACATCCCAACTACTTATTTTGTAAATACTATTATCTGAAGGTGTGCTTCAAAGTAGGTTAAAGCGCCATCTCGAGACAGTTCATCTAACCACGTCCCAAAAATGGTGCAACTTTTTCATTAGCAGGATCAAGGCACTAAGGCACTCTTTAAAATGTAAGTGAGACACGGGCTGATCATTTTGAAAACACCTAGACAAACATATTTTGTAATTAAAAATAGTAATACGGCTTGATTTTTTCCGATACCTTCAGCAATTATTGTAATTTTTCTACCGTTATTACCATAAAACCTTACAAATTAGGCACCTTAAACTTCCTCAGGATGACTACCCGTCGGTAGATAATTGAAAACATGTTCATACGTTTTTTTATATTGTAGCTTACATAGGCGTCGGGGGCTTTAATTTATAATATTTAGGAATAATGACTGTAAAAAGAATGAATTACGACCTTGTGTTTCAGCTTTTAACCTGGTTATTTCAACGTAGGAGGACTATATATTGAAAAACACACTCACGTGTTTTATTTTTCATGTAATAATATTTTTTTGATTCAAAAAAGTTTTGTGGGTACCTTACCTACTCTTATTAAAAACTCCAACTGATAGAAAAGTTTCAATTTTCTACTTACCCAGGCTAAGTTGCAATTAGTTTTAGTCTCTCACCGTAAAATTAATTTCTCCTTTACCTTGAACATTTTAAATCAATTAAAACTTTTTCGCTGGATAATGAAGAGAGAATTATGCGTTTTTTTCGTTGGTTCGTTTTATGAGAATAATAATATTATATAAATAGTTGAACCAAGAGATAACTTTACAGTTGAAGAAAATACACAAGCGTTGTTTCTGTTTTCCATAAACAAGCTTAACCATGGATTTTTTTATGACGCTTAATTAACGAAAAACAAAGTTTGCTTCTTTTTATGGGTATGACAGAAACCACAGAAATAAATATAATATGCAATGAAAAATTCAAAGAATATCAGCTAATATAAAAATTAATATACTATGTACATTATAGAGTTCGTAAATAAAAGAGATATTTTTTTAAGTTCGTTTGATGTACATTGTACATATATAAATTATGAGAAAATAGTAAGAATAATTTTTAGGTAAGATAAATTGGCTTTATAATTAAGTACTAATTTTAAATTGATAACAACGATTTCTGGAGATAACTCTTTCCCCAGTCGTGATGAATCCTGTTTGACCGTTCTTCGTCAAGTGCTTCTAAGTCGGCTCACTTGTCTGCCCTCCTGTGTGAGCGGTCACCACTAAATCGCTTGGCCTGCAATAAACCCGTTACCGTTTTTGAATAAAGCTCAGCATTTAAAATTTTGAATGACTTACTTTCTCACTTTCAGGCACTCTGCATCAAACCATTTTTCTTTGAAAACTTACAAACTTTCGTTTTTAAATGTGAAAATTATTGCACTTATTACCGAAAGATTTATATCCAGTTTGTCTTGTTATGCAAAAACATCTTTTTACTTCCATTTAAGACTGGAAGATTACTTATGGAACTTAATTTTCCCTTCTGACTACTCAAAAATAATTGATCAGAGTGATTCCTGCTTCGTATTTCAAATTCTAAAATAAGGTTAACCCGATCCTTATTTACAGCGCTATAGTTAATTACTGATTAACCTTGACCTTCTAAGTAAGGATGATGACCATCAATATTCAAGCGAGAGGCCACTTTTAATTTGATTACAATTTTTTTGCACCACAGATACATTATTATTATTATGAGCTTTTTATTTGCCATTTGAATTTCTTAAATTTATATACATATACAATTTTCGTTTTAACAATGGTTTTTTTTATAATAAATTTAATTTACAAACAAAGTCTGGTATTAATTTATTAATTATATTGAAAATTTTAATTAATTATATTGAAAATTTAGTAAGTAAGTATATAAACCTTTGATTGTTCTTTTCATGAAGATATATTTCTGGCATAAGCCTCCCCCAATGTTGCCCATAATTCTCTGTATGTCGTTAGCTTCATTATACCAATTTTGTCTGTAGTCCGATAAATCATCAGCCCATCTTTTCTTGGGTCTTCCAGGTCGTCTTTTGTCAGCTGGAGTCCATTTTGTTCTTGAAGCCTTGAGATGTGTCCTGCCCAGCTCCATTTAAGCCTTCTTGTTCTTTCAACTACATCAATGATTTTTGTTTGTTGTCTTATATGCTGGTTTCGTATTTTTTGGATTTGTCTTATTTTTAGAATTTTTCTTTCCATTTTAGTTTGGCAAATCCTAAGTTTTTCTGTTAAATTTCAGGTTAATCCAAGTGCTTGTAGTCCATATGTCATAACGGGTAGTATTCCTGAGTCCATTATATATTTTTTGTGTTGTTACTTAAATTTGATTCCATTATTTGATGCATATTCCAGAATTGTTTCCAACTGTTTGTGATTCGTCTGTTTATCTACTTGTTTTCTTGGTCTTTGAATGGTTTTAATTGTCCAAGGTAAATGTAATCTTCTACATAATCTATCTTTACTCCGTCTAATGTGATATCTATTTTTGTGTGATTGGTCATTGCTTCTGTTTTTGTTTGGTTTATGTTGAGTCCATAGGGCTTACAAGCAGTAGTCAATTCTTTTAGCATCGATTCGATTTGTTTGGCGTTCGTTGAAATAAGTACGATGTCATCAGCGAATCACAAGTTGTTTAGATATTTTCCGCCTATGTTAATGCCATACCGTGTTTTCCAGTTTAGGTTCTTGAAAATTTCTTCTAATACAGCTGAGAACATTGGTGGGGACATCGGATCTCCTTGTCTTACTCTTCTATTTATTTTAAATTATCGTCCTGTTATTTCGGTTTTTATTTTTGCCCAACTGTCGTCATAAATGTTTTTGTATGTCTGGATAATGATAGAGTTTATGTCTTGATTTATTAAGGCTTCCCAGATAGTGGCATGTTCAATGGAGTCGAACGCCTTGCTGAAATCAATAAATAAAAAGTATAGTGGTTTCTTGAATTCATTGAATTTTTCTATCAGTTGGTTCATCGTTTGTAGGTGATCAGTTGTTGAATATCCTTCCCGAAATCCAGCTTGTTCTATTGGTTGGTTCATGTTAAGTTTTTCTTTGATGGTTCTGTATATTATTTTTGAGAAAAGTTTGTAAATAGTCGATATATTGCTTATGGGTCGGTAGTTGTTTATATCATCCTTTTGTTCATTTTTATGAATCAGTGTTATGGTGGTCTGAGTCCACTGTTTGGGTATATTTTGCGTTTTTAATATATTGTTGAATAGCAACGTCAAAATAGGAGATAATGATTGTTTCCCGTATATAAGCATCTCAGCCGCTATTCCATCGTTTCCAACACATTTCTCTTTCTTTAGATCGTCAATTGCTTGCTCTACATCCTTTTTTATTAAGAGTGGGTTGTTATTTATGTTATTGTTTATGATTTGTGGTGTATTAATATTTGCGTCTGTGTTATCTTTGCTGGATTTAAACAGTTGTTCAAAAAATTGTGTGGCTGTTTCATTAATGTTTTTTCGGTCTGATATGCTTTTATTGTTGTTTTCCATTGTTAGAATCCAGTCTTTCCCTTTGTTCAAGAATTGTTTTGTCTTTTTAATTGATTTCGTGGAGGTTAGAATGTCTTTGATTGCTTTGTCATTGAATATTTGAATGTCCATTTTTGATTTTTCTTTTATTTCTTTTCGTATGTGTTTCAGTTCAATTTTTTCTTCAAATGATGTTACTTCCTTGTTTCTTAATTGTTCTCTTCGTAAAATTAGTTGCTTTGTGCCATCTGAAATCTTATCAGTTTTTTCGGTTTTTGCGGTCATAATCGTGATCTTAGCTGCATTTTTTACTATTAATTGAATTTTGTCATATGTTGTTTGTAGGTCACGATCAATTTCATCTTCGTTAGTATTTATATTTATTTCATTTCTCAAAATTTCGTTATATGCATCAATATTGTTCTGAGTCACTGATCTAGGGATATGCAAGTTATGTTTGTTTCTCTTTAGCGTCTTGTGATTGATTGTTATTTTTGCTCTTACAAGTCTATGGTCGGAATCAAACTTGATATTATTTAAAACTGATACATCTGTTAGAGTTCTTAATTTATTCGTCATAATAAGGTCAATTTCATTTTTTGTTTTTCCATCGGGTGATTTCCAAGTCCATTTTCGATTGTCTTTCTTCTTAAAAAATGAGTTTCCGAATCTAAGATTATTTTCTTCAAGCCATTTTATGACACCTTCGCCTCTTTTGTTTCTTTCTCCAAATCCAAAGGGTCCGATTACTTCCTCATCTTGATCAAGTTGTTTTCTAAATTTGGCATTGAAGTCTCCAATAATGAACATTAGTTCTGTCTTTGTTTCGTTGTATGCTCTATCAAGTAGATTATAAAATTCTAGAATTTCTTCGTCGTTGGCTCGCTCTGTTGCTGCATAAACTTGTATTATTGTTGTTTTTGTGTTTGTTAGATTTAGAGTTAGGCTACAAATTCTCTCGCTGAAAAATCGAATGTCAATAAGCTTTTCCTTCAGCCATTTTTTGATAAGAAATCCAACGCCGTGTAGTCCTTGAGTTTCACCAATAAAGCAAAATATATCATCTTTATTTTCTGTTATATTCTTTCCCAGTATTCTGATTTCAGATAGTCCTAGTATGTCCCAATTTAAATTGGATATTGCTAATCTGAGTTCGTTTTGTCTTGCTTCCGTAGATAAGGTTCTTACATTAAATGTGCATAAGTTCAGAGTATTTTTGGTATTATTTGTACTTGTTTTTATTTGGCAGTTTGGAGGGTTTTGGCCGCTATTCCTCACGATGGCTAGTCGTCTTGAGGTGGAGTCATTTAATTTACTAGATTTCGACTTGTTTGTTAGGTTCAGACTTTGTTTTTCTTGTTGCTATTGTTTGTCATAATCTTTTTTCGATACGGTTGCATCTCTTTGCATATTTTGAAAAAATTTGTGTATATAGTGTTATCGCTACTTCTTTTGTCATTTCTTTCTGTTTCTATGTAGTATAAGGTTTTTTTGATAGAGTTGTGCCCTCAGGGCCGTCATTTATGTTAAATTCTTTTTCATTTGGTCTGCTTCGTTTTTTTAGTTGTTGTGGAGTTTTTTCGTTTGGAGTTTTACTCTTGCTTACAGAAGGACCTGGTTCCTCGGTTTCGATTACTCTCGTCAGTGTTGTTTTTTCTTGAATGGTTTTGTTCATGTCTTCTTTGGTATAATCATCTCTTATGTAAATAATCTCATCTTTATAGAATTTGAGTTTTGATTTATTTTTCATAATTGTGTCTTTTTTTATCTGTGTTGTCAATCCAAGTAGCAGAGGTCTATTTTTCTTTTCGTTATATTTTCCTATTCGTCTTATATAATCAATTTCAAAAATTGAAGTTTTTATGTCCAAAATATTGTTAAGAAGATATAAAACCAAGTTTAGTAGTTCTTCATTGTTCTTCTCTGTTTCCTTAATGTTGTAAATTACTATGTTCTTTCTCTTCATTGATTTTTCTAACTATTTAATTTTATTTTCCAAATGTCTTTGTTTTTCTTCTATCATTTTATTTTTATCTATAATGCAGCTTAGTTTTTGTTCGATATTCTCTGTTTGTTGTTTCATTTCATGTCTTAGCTCTTTGCCAAGATTTGTAATGGCAGACATAATTATGTCTAACTTTGTGTCGGTAGTGCAGTTTTGTGAATCGGTCATTTTGTTTAAGGCTTAAATTTTTAATTTGGATGTCAAGAGTAATCTGTCAATATGCAAATGACAACTGTCAGCCAAACAAAACAATATCAGAAGTCAAAGAAACGCGTGTGCATAAACTTTTAATTGTTATTGCGTTGAACAGTTAATAATATTAAAAAAATATTATGCTTAGCATCAGACTTTTCTGTTCGGGTTTAATTATTTCGTATTTGTTATTCCTTTTGTGTGTGAAAATGGAAGCATTGAAGTTTATGCGTATTATAACTCACCTCAGCAGTGCTCCTTGAGACGGGAGGGAGCCTTGCGTGTTTTACGGCGAAGAGATTCTACTTCTTGCTGCTTGACTCTTGAGTGAGATCTGCGATTCCGTTCGTATTTTACTTCCGAATTGTTTAAAATAACTTTTTCTTTGTTTCTTTTCAATTTCTTGAATTTAATTTTAACTTTTTTATAGAGTTTCTTATTTGATTCGTGGTTCAATTAATCAATTTCTGAACAATTTTTTGTAGTCAATGTGTTACGAGTTAAATTAACTTGGTTCTTTTATTTATTAGCTGTTTTTTCTGTGTTTTGTTTTGCACGTACGTAAGACACTTCTTTCTGTAAAACGTTAATGCACTTGATTCATTGATTGATTCAGATACATTTCTGAGGTTTAATTAGATGAATGTTGGTTTAAATTATTAAGTAAAAGGTTCGGAGAAAGAGAAAAACACACCCAAGGGATACTGATTCAAAATAAAGTTAGCAAATTACTTCGAATTATATTTGTCTCTCATTCCATATCAATTTCCAACTCAATATTCTTAATATTATAAATTGTAACAAGAAGTTTTAAACTCCTTAAAATTTCTTAAGATATTTAATTGATATCCGATCATTCTATACAAAAATTAATCATTTCAACAATTGTAAATCAGTTCATGAAAATCGAAGTTGAAATCCATTGATCCGTAACGCACGCTATAAGTTTATTTCAACATTTTACACAATCCATTATTATTCAATTAAATATTCCATTGCATTTGAAAGAAGACATTTTCATTTTCTTCATCCCATTACTTTTCGTTTTCATTTTCTCTTTATGAAATATTAATCAAATCGTTACGTTCAAAGTGTATGTCCTTCGTTTTGTTGCACTTTCAAATCCCTTAACTCAATTTCATATCTTTTGATGTGTTTTACTGCGCTGCATGTGCCAGCTTTCCAATGTGACATTAAATGAATTATGACAGTATTAAGACAGAAATAATGCCAATATAAATATTTAATACCCCTACCTTCCATTTTTTTTGTCGAACTTTGCGAGGTACTGCTTGGCACTACAATGTTAGGATAGTTATTGTTAGTTTAGAATATTGGAAGTGTATGGCGGATACAGGATACGGGAGGCTATTAAAAGTCCTTTTCCTTCCCCCTACATTTGAAAATTAATTAGTTTTGCTCATAATTCCCTACCGTGCGTAGGTATGCAATTTCCAAATTTGCTTATCAAGCCCCTGTTGTCAACAAATATACCCGCCTTAACTTTCAATGAGCATAGCTTTGGGCCAGAAAATATCCCAACCATAACCATCAACAAAAGCCAGAGCTACCATTAAAGGATATACAGTATACACGTTGCAGATTCACACTTCTCACTTGTAGGCTATTTCAATATGCGTTTTAGGCTTTAAGCTTCCTAAACGTTTGCACAAAACCTCATGCCTGAATAAAATTACTATCCTCCCTTACTCTTACGAGGATGACCGACCCTCTCTGATTGCACATTACGGGAATTACTGTCACCCAATAGCAATAACAATTTCCAAGTTAGGAAATCAGGAATTCGCACATATTCTGTGCGACTAGGATTGTAGTGGGAAGAACCGTGCGTAGCCTTTATAAACATGTTGCACTGTCATCAATTTTAAATCGAACAATGGAATCGAATTAGTTTTGCAAATCCACCTCCGCTTCTATATGACTTCTGGAATATCTATATCTGCCCAATGCACTGTCTGATGTAAGCCTTGTTACAAGTAGGGAGGCCAATGTGGATGGCATTGGTATCGGAAAGCAGAAGGCTTGAAGCATTTTCATTATTTGGCAAGTTAGCAAAGGCAGAGTCTTTGTGGAGGCAGCGGCATGAGAAGGCTGTGTTGGTAATGGCCGACTAATGTTTTGCATAATTGAGGCTCCATGCACACAAGTGCCTGAATTCTGCCTGCTTCCATCTACATATATAGGCAACTTGGCTGCCTACGAAGCAGATCCATCTTGTCATTTGTCAATACAATCTGCTGTATTATTCATCAGCACGTCAAGAAGTCCGATGAGCTGGGTAACATTGATGGGGGTTGCTTTTGCTGTTGCTGTTGCTTTTCTACCTTTTTGCTGTGTTGAATGTTGTACATTGGCTCATTGAGCATCAGAACGCCTAAGAGGCTCATTTATTAATTACTTTAAGGCCCCCCGCAGACTGCAGACTTTTTATCGGCCGATAGTTTAGTCGGGTTGGGCTGAAAGTGAGCACACCGAGCCAACTAAACAGTTTGGTTGGTGAACAGGGCGCAGACTATCCAACTATCGACGGAACTTTCTACAATCAACAATTGTGATTTGGGCGACGCCATATTCAAAATACACGCACACGACGCCAAATCACAGAGCGAACTGAACTATCGGCCCACTAAACAATCGTCATGTATGCGCAGGCGTGTATGCGCACATACTGATTAAACAGTCGGCCGATAATTGGCCGACAGATTAGTTTGAATGTAATCGGGTAGCCCATCAAACTTTTTTATCGGCCGATACTGAATCGCTGTAGTGTGCGCATATGCATTCCTCTCCATACTGATTAAGAAGCCGACTAAACTATCGGCCGATAAAAAGTCTGCAGTCTGCGGGGGCCCTAAGGGGGAAAAGGAGGGATTTTAGGTTTTGTTATTCACATAACACACCAATGGCAATGTACGTGTATTATTTTGTTATTGAAAAGTTATTTAAGGACCAAGCAGAGGCACAGAGAGCAAAGAATAGACTGATTAAGGCTTTAGAATATAATCTTCAATGGTGGTTTATTATACATAAATTAAGGGTGGAACCGGTAATAAATAAGTTTAAAGAATTATGTTGAAAGCTTTTTGCTAAATTCAAGATATACTTATCAGAATAAATGAATAAAGCAGATTTTTTATTGAATTCTTTTGTCCAAAGTTCGATCCTGATCTGATCTAAATTTTTCAACGTCTTAGTTTTCAGCCATGTACCTTCATAGTTATTCGCATATAATATCGTTTAAAAAAGCTAAATTTCGAAATTGGTTTAATTGTTGGGAGATTATCTATTTTTAAAATTTACCTGAACATATCAATATAATTATTCTATATTAAGATTAAAATATAATTATTTAACTTTAACATAACTATAGGTGAGTACGTAAAAACGTTGATATAAGTAAGCTTTACAGCACTGTGGTAGTTTATTACTCGAAGTACCTATAAATAATAATATATAAAATCGATCGTACGTATTCAGAGTGGAGTTTTATATATTTCAAAATACTTGTATGCATGATCGTGAAAATAACTGGACATTTGGCTGCTTAGTTGGATCAAAAGTTATTTAGATGACAGAAAACAATATGTACAAATTGATGATGAGTTATATAAGAAAATAGTCTCAGGTGTTCATCATTTTTGCTAATTACTTGTCAAGGTTCATCTCTTCTTCAAGATGCCTTTTGCATGCTGATGATGAAAATACATTTTTCTCTTCATATTGATTACAAAATGTTTCGAGGATTCTATACACTTAAAATCACTTACACCAGTATTGTAAGACCGTTTCTGGAGTATTGTAGCGTTATATGGAATCCTAACACTCAAGTATCCTTGGTATAGAAAAAAAAGGTGGCCCTACAGCCCTGTGTGAACTAGGGCCTCACCCAACAAACTTCTTCGTCTAGCTCCGTCCCTAGCTAGATGTCTCCAGTTTCGCGCTCCAAGTTGGGTGAGGTCACTTTCCACTTATGCGCGCCAACTAATCCGCCGTCTTCCTCTACTGCGCTGTTCAGTGGGTGTGGATTCGAAGACTTTTTGGGCCGGAGCATTGGTTTCCATGCGTTCTACGTGATCTTAGTCGTTGGACTTTTACCCTTCTGGCTAAGTCTACGACACTGTACAGTCCGTATAGCTCGTCGTTCAATCTTCTCCTCCACTGTCTTTCTATGCACGGGACTGTAGATCACACGAAGAACTTTTCTCTCGAAACGACCCAAGGTGCTTCTGCACCGTATAGCAGGACGAGGATGATGAGGGTCTTATATAGCGATACTTTGGTCCCTCGAGAGACAGACCTGCTTTCTTAGCCTAAAGAAACAGCGGTTAGCAAGAGTTATTCTCATTAACCATTAAACCCATTTTTGCCGCCCCTGCCTCAATACTCACAAAAGCCCCAATGACATCAAGCTGAGTTCTTCCGATTATGTCAATGTCACCAGCATATGCTAGTAATTGAACAGACTTTTGAAAGATAGTGCCTCTAGTGTTGACGTGGGAGCTCTGCACTATTCCTTCTTGTCTAAAGCCTTTTTTGACATCGAAAGGTTATGTTAAGTTGTTTCCAACCTTTATGGAGCAGCGTGAATTCTCCATTTTTATCCTGCACAAACGGACTAGTTTGGCAGGGATGCCAAAACTAGATTGCAGCTCTCCACCACGTTAAAAAATAAAGCTTCCCTATATTTGACCCTACTTATCAATATGGGGCCTACACGTGATCCGCGTTGCTATATCTACAATTTTAAATATATTTGACATAATATCCTACTTAAATAAAGATTCTTTCTCCTTTTAAGAACTCCGTTTCGTGTTTCTCACAAACAAAATTAATAAATAGTATTTAGTAGGTTGTTTAGCTTAAACAATTTATCAAGCATAAGAATTTACTATTACCTACTGCTGAATGTTTGATGGGCACATATAAGAGCTTTTAATCATTATTTTTGAGGAAAAATCATCCAAAAGCTAAAGGGACAAAGCTCACACGCTTACTTATGCTTTTTTTTGTTTGTTTTTTTACCCAACGAAGTGTCTTCCTAAATAAGCAAAATTTGAATCCATTTAACT
This sequence comes from Eupeodes latifasciatus, assembly GCA_920104205.1. Classification (NCBI taxonomy): domain Eukaryota; kingdom Metazoa; phylum Arthropoda; class Insecta; order Diptera; family Syrphidae; genus Eupeodes; species Eupeodes latifasciatus. The sequence goes on from OV049924.1 coordinate 160,783,048, forward strand.
TAAATAAACTTCACACTTTAAAAACGTTCCCGCTCTTAGTCCTGATTGATGGTAATGAAGACGAACATAAAACTTTCAAAACTAATTGCTAATAAAAATCCGTTTCCTAAAGTTAGTCCCTCAACGTTTGTATTTTCGTCGTCAAAGTTGTAGGGTTGTGAGATTTGACGGTATAAATATACCTATATAGCTTTGGCGCTGCCATCATCGTCAGCGTCATCGTCAACTCCGTCGTTGTCTTCGTCGTCAACATCGTCATGAGTTCACTTGGTTAACCAATAAACAAAGTCAAATCTCCACACAAAGTTGATAGTCAACATTTTTACCACACTGTGCCTGCATCGCCTCACCGAATTGAGGGAATATATTAGTGTGGAACATCAAACTAAGTTTTCCTGCTCGAATGTGAGCAGCGAAACTCTATATAATGTAGTATATCCTGCCCATCAGCATCAGTAGCACTACCACTAAAAGCCAAAAACGCCCGCAACAACATTGGCATCAACAGCAACAGCAATAACAAGCAAAAAAAAGCAACCTTCAATTGAATAAAAATTTAAAAGCACACACTCATAACCCTGCACGAGCGGGAACACACTTTAGCCCTCAGGCAACTAACAAGCAAGGAGCCAGCTAGGTTATACCTATCTACATAAAAACCTCTGACATCGTCATCGTCAACGTAAACGATGTTCTGCCACCACCCTACCTATTTGGGCAAACTTGCATCCGGGAGCCGACTATATGCATTAACCTAGTGAAAGACCGATGGTCCTTTGGAGTCCTTTACTGCGGTCCCTGTGCACAAAATCAAAAGTCTTTGTAGACGGAGTGCTTATTTTACTCTTTATTGAATCACAAAAGGCGCCCGCATCCCAACTGTGAGTTGCCAGTGATTCACCACATACCTCTCATACTTGGGGTGTTAAAGAACCGTCTCGACGACAACAGTGGTGTGATGCCCGCAGGGATTGTGTTATATGCTACCCTATTTCTTGTTCGGAAAATTCAAAATGCCATCTTAACTGCAAAACGTACCTATCAAAATATGCCAAGTCTTTTTATATTTCCCTTAGCGATCTATAGATGGTGGTTGAAGTTTAATGTATCAGTTTTAAGCTTTGAAGTTATAATAATTTTAGACTCCTTCTTAATCTGATACATACATCGAGAAAACTTACGACCACTTTTCCATGCCCTATATAAAGGCGTCTTCTCCTAATTTTGATGATGTCGGTGTCCATCAAACAAAGATAGACTACATGTGATGTTGACATAATAGGCTTCCGACTATGAAACGCACTTTGCTCTAGGGCTATGTTCGTTGCCCCTTCGGTGTCTGACATCATCATCACCTTCATCGAAGTCGGACAGTGGGAAATCCCTTAGCAAAAATTAAAAAGAATAACTGTTTGAGTGAATGGAAGTCATCCCGAATATACTCGTATATATGCTGCATACAAAAATGTTTGCATTAACAAATTAGTGAAACAGTTGAACAACAATCAACATGTGTTTACTTTAGAAGAACCAAATAAAGTAGTTATATTGAATTTTCAAAAAAAAATTTAAATAAACTTACACACTTTGACTTTGACACAAACACAAGACAGAAGGACTGCTGGTCAAGTCAAGATAGACATTCAATTCATCAAACCTAGGAGTAATTCGCATGTCAATGATAATTGGCACAGAACCTGAGGACATCGTTATTAAGAAGTGACAAACAGTCCCCAAAAATCCCAAGTGGCCATAAGGAGTTATCAAGGTTTTTTTTACATATTTAGGCTGTAACTTTTGAACAGTAAATGCTTAAAGCTGAACTACAAAACAACTTGAATATCCTTTTTCTACATACGAGGAAGAGATTAGAAGTAACAGTGGTTTCAAAAAATTTAATATGTCGAAAATATCGATTGTTGGCATATTTTGCATAAAAGGCACAATGTATCTACGATTCTGGTAGTAAATATATTGTTTTTCTATCAGAAAACATTCATATTTGTCTAAGATATTTTTTTTCTCAAATATAAAAAATACACTTGCAAGACAACAAAAAGGGAATAATGTGCCCATTTATTTCTACTAAAATCAGATAATATATAGAAAAGAGTTAGTGGGGTATACTCAGGCGTATACGTACTTTTTGTGCTTATTTAACATTTAAATTTTAGACTTAGAATAGATTTCAGTATAAATTAATGAATTTCAGAAATTTAAACTTAATTTCGCATCCCTATTTGTTAATGATAGGGAACAACACAATCTTAAGAGTACAGCCGAATTTAAATAGAATTTTTTAAGATACTGCAAAAAGTACCCAAAAATCATAAGCACATGAAGTTATTCAATTTGTTCGTTTTTTTTTGTTAATATTTTAGTCTTCATGCTGTAGTATTTAAATTTCAAGTTTTAAATCTATTAGTTTTATTTGGATACATTTATTCTGATATTTTTATTTATATTAATTGATGTTATTAAATACAAAAATAATATGATATATTTTTGTATAACGTATTTTACATTTCTAGCACCTAACTTTTTCAAGGATATTATAATTTGTGTGTTTTATGGTGCTTTCTATCCCGTAATTCTGAATCCTTACTTAGTTTAAAGTTTAATTCACTAAAATCTTTAAAAATTATTTAATCACAAAATGATTTAAGTACCAAAATTAACTTGGAGCACGAATTTAAGGTCAAATAGTGGAGATATGAAAAAATCCAAAAAAAATCCTATTTTGAAACGATCATATTTTTTATTATGTGGATGGTATGAAATATAAAATATTGGTTTCTATAAAAAATATTTTGAACTAAGAAACGTGTATTAATTATATGTCCAAAATTTCAACAAAATATGAAAACGCCTATTTTCGGTTTTGACCAAAGGTGATAAACACGAATATTTTTCGAATAAGGATAGCGCTAAATAAAAAAAACTTAGATTTTTAGATATAAATAAGGTCTAAAACAACTGCAATGGCAAACAATTTATGAAGAGAAGAATTAAAAAGTTGTATGCGGAAAATTGAAACTTCTACAATTTCTTATTGCAATGTTTTATTATATATGTATGTTGCTTTACAAAAAAAAAACTAAATCTAGGCAATACCGCAATACAAACAATTGATGTAATATTTTTTAACTGCTTTGCTGTTTGAGAATTAAGACGAAAAATGGATTTTTAAACTTTTCCCAATTTATGAAACATAAAATGCAGACTTAGTTGCACGAACTTGCTCATGTTAATAAAGAGTTTAAAAATATATCCTGTATTTTTAAATTTTAAAAAGTACCTGTAAAAATTCTGTTATCAAAAATTTAAAGACATTTGCTTTTTCAAAAATAAAACTGAATTTTTTAAAATTTGTATTCAAAAATCGTTAGAGCAGTATTTTTTTAATTAATATTCCATATATAAAATTTTTCAATTTGAGTTTAAAAATATTTCTAGTATGCAGTTATTTGGAGCTTATTAATAATACAAAAAATTATTGAAATCGGTTGATTAGTTCTTGAGAAAACTTAATAACAAAATAACGGTTCTATGGGGGTTACCCTTCTCGAGCAATACAAACAAATTTTTTTTATATTGAAAAAAAGCCAAATCAGAAAATAAAAAATTTAGCGAGAATAAAAAAAAAATTTATAGACTTCGAATTTTTAATTTTTGACCAGCAAATTTGTATGGGCACTGTGATTTTTTAGTCTCAAAAAAAAAACGCCTAACGCGAATCGGCTGAAAACCTAAATTTGCCGTGTTTGATTAAAATCTCGAGTGTGAAATTTTTACGAATGCATAACTCGCCATATACATAGTTCCTATAAGTCGCGAGTAAAAAAGGCAATTATATTATTTTCTAGTATATCTCAAAATCTAATCAAAAACAAATCATTTACCGGTTAAAAGTAAAAAAACCAAAAGTAAAAAAACCAAAACTTAATAACTTTTTATGCTCACTAGGGGTTTTTTGTCAGTGAGAAGGCCGTTACTATTTTGTTTCCAAAATAAGCTGCATAGTTTTTATTTTATTATTAAAAGAATTTAAAAAAATTAAAAAAAGGTAAATTTCCTGTCCAAATATTTTTTCTTAAAACCCATACATTTTATTTGCTAAAATGCACTTATCCACCTGTTTTAAGCTGGAATCATAGATATTAGTAAAATGATTTGAATAAATGCAAATGGCATTAGATTCAATATTTTTAGTAAAAGGCATTTGAAATACTGTTTTTCCGATACATTCCCACTGTCCGTTGCTGTCGTCGTCCTGATTTGGCCAAAACGGTTATTGAAAAAACGAAAATGTACGTTAAACATTAAAAGCCTTTATGTGAAGTCAGACTTCATTTTATGTACATATGTATATTCATAATTATACAATAAATTAAATTACAATAAATTAAAAATGATATTCGAATTAGTTAGTAAAATTATAAGAGACAAGCTGACCCGGTAGACTTCGTACTGCCTCAATCGATAAATAAAAGACCTAAACTTTTGTATAAATTAATTTCAAAACAAACAAAACGTATTGAATAAAAAAGCATTTTTTTAATGAAGCATGAAGTTTTATTATTATTTTCGACACATCATGTTGCTTACTTAAAAAAACAGAGTTTTCCTGAAATACTGGCTATTTATAAGGTTTAAATTTTTACTAACAGACACACAATGTTATGAGTTTGTTAATCAATTTAAAGCTTTCTCATAAACTATATTTTTTGTTTTGTTTTGTGGTGCGTAAATAAACAAAGAAGACGGTTTTCCGACGCCCGAACACGCGACGTATAATTGTCCATGCGTGAAACAGGGAAACTCCAAGTTGATTCCGCAAACTTCTAAAGACTGTCCTTGCGATTTATTTATTGTCATCGCAAAGGCCAAACGTACTGGAAATTGTAAGCGTTTAAAATCGAATGGTAAATCCGTTGGAATCATCGGTATTCGCGGGATCAAGACATCCTCTCCTTTGTATTTTCCTTTTATGATTGTTGCCTCAATGACGTTATTCATCAGCTTTTTCACAGCCAGTCTTGTTCCATTGCATAGTCGAGGTTGATTAATATTACGCAGCATGATGACAACTGATCCTACGTTTAACTGCAAATTGTGAGGTGGTAATCCAGGCAATTCCAGTGAATTTAAAAACTCCGTGAGATAGTTGACTACGTCATCCTGGTTCATAACGGTGTCGACTGATTTGAAGAAAAACCAACTGTCCTGGAAGAAATTTCTGAATGGTCGCATTAAAATCTTCGACATCTTCATTTTTTTTTTTTCGTGATAATTTTTTCAAAGGCCTATGACCGCAGGTTTACATTCAGAGATATGAAATATATTTTCTTACTACTGAAACATTATTTAACAAAAGAAAAAGAAAAAAATTATAAAGTAAATTTTTTAATAGAAGGAAAACACGATTGAAAAACCTCCATATAGTTTAGAAAAAAAACAGTGTTCAAATAATAAAATAATATGTATGTATACGCTTATATACATACTTGTATACGCTAGTATACATGATATTTAAAGAGTTTATAGCTCAAAAGTACAAATTACTATTATATAATAACAATAATAACGTAATACTAGTTAAATAAATAACAAGTAAATAAATAATAACAGAATGGAAACAATAACTAACTTAAAGATATTAATAAATACAATAAGGAAATACACAGTAAATAAACAATGTACATAATAGCATACAAAAAATAAATAACGTGAATGAAAATCAATAAATAAATTAATAATTAAATAAACACAAAAAAAACATTTAAATAAATAAATAAATGAATAAATAAATAAATAAATAAATGAATGAATAAATAAATAAATAAATAAATAAATACATAAATAAATAAATAAATAAATAAATAAATAAATAAATAAATAAATAAATAAATAAACAACTTAATAAATAAATAAATAAATAAATGAATGAATAAATAAATAAATAAATTAATAGATAAATAAATAAATGATACAAATAGTTACAAAAAAAAAATGACATCAATTGAACATTAGCACATATAGTACAAAAATATATAATATAGAAAGAGCAAAACGAAATAAGTTAATTGTTTATTATCACAGGTAAGTAAGCTGTTGTATGAGTGGATTTTCCGAAATCTCGCAACTGTTGTAAAAATTATTCGTTAGCTTGCAAATCCTATCGGAAATCAATTCGACATTCGCTCAATTATGCAAATCAATGGTCGAGTGATGCCAGGGAAGATTTAACATCATCTTCAAAATCTTATTCTGTGAGATCTGTAATTTTTTAATGTGAGATTTTGCTGCATTTTTCCAAATAGGGCACCCATATAGCAGTATTGATTGGAAAATAAGTTTATGAATTAGTATTTTATTTTTGTTCGATAGTGGTGATTTTCTGTTGATAAATGGATATTGAATATTGATAGCAAGGTTAATTTTCTTTAATGTGTTGAGAATATGCTCCCTATAGGTAAGTTTGGTATCTAGACGTACTCCAAGATACTTTAAAGTCTGATTCCAGTCGATTATATTTCCATTAATATGGATTTGACTGCTGGGAAGAAAACAAGATTTTCTTTTTCGGGAGAAAAAGATGGCTTGCATTTTTCCAGCATTGAGTTTAATCTTCCATTCGCTATAATATATTTCTAAAATTTCAATCGCATTTTTTAGATTTGTCTCAATATTGAGAGAGAATTCATGTGATGAAAAAATTGGTGTGTCATCAGTAAATAATGCTGAATTGCAAAAAGGAAGCACTGGGAAATCTGATGTATATTTATTGTATAGAGATGGTCCAAGGACGGATCCTTGTGGCACTCCGAAACAGAAAAAAAGGAATTTGAAATACCACTATTGACATGCACTTGAAAACATCTACCAGATAAGAAACTTTGAACAATCTTACACAAGTACAATGGAAATTTAAAATTAATCATTTTGTATACAAGACCATCGCGCCATACAGAATCGAAAGCCTTTTCTATATCTAACACTATCATTCCTGTTGACTGACCATATAAACGATGTTCTTTAACATGGTTAAAAATTCTAAGTATTTAATGGGATGTGCTGTGACAACTTCTCGTCAGGAAGGAGATTTGAATTTGAAACAAACTTTGAAATTTGATCTTTTATGACTTTTTCATATATTTTGCTTATGCTGCTTAGTAAGCTAATGGGTCTGTAGCTTGAGGAAACATCTGGAGGTTTACCAGCTTTCAAAATAGGCACAAATTTTGCTTTTTTCGAAACATTGGGGAAATATTGAAGTTTAAGATATGAATTGATTATAAATGCTAAGTACCTAATTCCGTTCTGCGGTAGGTTTTTCAAATAAACATTTTTGATACCATCTAAGCCTCCGACTTTCCGTGTTTCGAGGTTTTTAATAATACTCGTTATATTTTCTTCGTTAACAAAAGCATTTGATGGTGTTGTCACGTTTAGAGCATTTGCATTTTGGATTTGAACTTTGACGAGATCATTTGTCTCCCTGTCACCTAAGCTTTGTGAAACCAAATGGTTTTTTGAAAAATTCCTTGCAAGTTCTTCAGCCTTTTCATTGTCGGTGAAGTATATTGACGTCGAGTCTTTTAGAAATGGAAGAGTTCTATTTTTATTTTTAACGATTTTAACAATATTCCAAAATGGTTTATCGTTTTTATCTAAAGAACTAAGCTTTTTATTCCATTCATGGTTGCGATGTTTCATAAGCTCGTTTGAAATCATCTTACTGAAATGAGAAACCATTCTTCTAGAGAAGGGTTGACGATAACGTTGCCAATTCCTTTGATGAAGATTTTTCAATTTAATCAGTTCTAGTATGTTAGATGGTAATTTCTTATGTAAAGTTTCTCTCTTTACTCTTTTAGGCACACTTTCATCTATTGCAGAGTTAATGTTTTCTGTAAGGTCATGAATCAGAAGATCCACATCATCTTTACAGTTAATATTTTCGAGCTGTGTAGAACAACTTTGGATTTTCCTATTGATTTTTCTTCTAAAGCAAACCAGTTTACTTACTTACTTAAGGTGGCGCTACAGTCCTGTGTGAACTAGGGCCTCACCCAATTGTGAATTTCGTTTCACCTGTTCATAAAACTTTCGAACTTCATTTCTGCTTTTAAACCTCTCAACATCTTCGACCGCACGCTTCTCATGCTCTCTCTTTTTCCTTCTGAGAAGTCGGTGTTCCTCTCGCCTCTTCTGCTCATAGAGCTCATGAGCAGCTCTCGTCCTTTTATGCAGCGCCGCTTTGCGTGCCTGATGTTTGGCTGCATTTGCCTGCCGACATTCCTCATCAAACCAGGGGTTCCTTGTTGGTGGTCGCTTGAAACCCAGCACGTCAGAGGCGGCTTCTCTGAGTGCGTCTTGGCAATGTTGCCACTGGTTTTCTATACATTGTGTTGGCGGCACAGAACTTCGAGAGAGGTTACTTGTAACTCGGTCGGAGAAGGATTTGGCGATCTCTTGCGATTGTAGCCGTTCGACGTTGTACCTTCTCCCAACATCTCCCTGTTTTGCCTTGGGCTTGGAAACCCGAAGTGCTACCTTGGCTACAACAAGGTAGTGGTCCGAGTCGATGTTAGCTCCTCGGAAAGTTCGGACATCCATGATGCTGGAAGCGTGTCTGGCGTCGATCGCAATATGGTCAATCTGGTTGACGGTAGATTGATCTGGAGATCTCCAAGTTCCTTTGTGGATGTTGAGGTGTGGAAAACGCGTACTGGCTACCATGACTTTTCGCCCCGCAGCAAAATCTATGAGCCTGAATCCGTTGTCGGAAGTGTTTTCGTGCAGGCTGTTTTTCCCGATTATTCCACCAAAGATGTCTTCCCTTCCTAGCTTGGCATTAAAATCGCCCAGGACAATTTTAATATCGTAGCTAGGACACTGCTCGTATGTTTTGTCTAAGAGTTCGAAGAACATATCTTTGGTGTTGTCATCCTTCTCATCTGTGGGGGCGTGCGCGCATATCAGGCTAATGTTGCCGAATTTAGCCTTGATGCGGATGGTCATGAGGCGCTCGTTGATGTACCTATAGCTTAAGACTTGTTGCCTAAGTCTGGCTCCAATGACGAAGCCGCATCCAAATAAGCGCTGTTGGTTTTCTCGGTAGCAGTCACCATAGTAGATATCGCAGTTTTTCATCCTCTTTTTGCCCGCCCCATCCCATCATATTTCCTGGATGGCGGTGATGTCTGCTTTATAGCAGTCTAGGGCCTCCGCCAATTCTTCGACTGCACGTGGTCTGTTAAGGGACCTAACATTCCACGTGCATATCCGAAGTTCGTTGTCCTTAATTTGTTTGCGTTGGTTGTCAGCAGTAAATCCGTCCGTATCCGAGGCTTATTGGTGCTTCGCAACTATAAGATTTTTAAGTGGTCAGGAAGTCACCCTGACGGCACAACCCCCAACCTGGAGGGCCAGATCCTTAGTATAACTCCAAGGACGGGGAGCCGGATAAACCGCTCCTTATAGGCCTGGGCTCCGAATAAGTCGTAGAAGCCCTATAAGGCGTTCACTAAGTAGTTCAGCCTTACTGGAACTGTAGACGCCACCGTTGATTCCATCTCGGGAATTCCTCCGCTGCCGTCTGGATAAGGAAAGGTGCCTTAGTGGTCGCACCTCTCCCCCCCCCTCTCTCGTTTGCTGCCCCCAACAACTTTCCACTGGGGTTGGAACCCAATCTCCAGTTGAGGTACTAGGCACCCGATGTTCACCACGGGGAGGTGAGAGTAGGAGTTGATAGACAGAGGTTGGTTTTGAGAAAAACCTGTGGACGCTTGTGTCCTCTTGAATGCACATGTCTACCATTTGAACATGAAGCACCAGTTTGCTTTTTCTAAATCTTGAAAGTATTGCACATTTTTTTCACCCGACCATAAAAGGTCACAAAAAACAGGATTATGATCAGAACTGAGAGCTTCGAAACTAGTTGGTTGGGTTATAAGACATGGTACATTTGACACAAACAAATCAAGAACGGAAGGACTACCACGTGAACCTGAAGGATAATATGTTGGACAAGGAGGGTAATAAATATTAATTGGAATTGACAAGGGCAGACTTGCTAAGATATTTCCCCAAGCGTTTGCTCTTGAACATCCCCAGTCTCTATGGCGACAGTTAAAGTCGACGCCTATCAAGAAACGACCACTAATTGTGAAAAGCTTTTTTAAATCTTGGGTAAACCACTTTTTTTTGAGGTCAGAAGAAGTTCCACCAGGAAAGTACACATCTTTACGAAACTGACTACCAGCTGATTGATTTACTATGGGAGGGCCATTTTTTTTTCATATTTCGACCTATGTTCTTTGGGGAAAGTTGTTGAGTTTCATGAGCACATTCACCTCCTTCAGAGTTGATACCCTCTTCCGTTACACGCTGTGCTGTATATATATTTTAGTACAAACTTGCATATTATAAAAAAATATTCTGGTATAATGAATTCCACCTAACAATTCAATAACAACAACAACAACAGCCATGGCATTCTCTAATAGTATCAGGAATAAATATAATAAAAAATTTTGCAGAAAACTAAAACAATATAGAATATTCTGGTATAATACCTTGAAAGTGGGCATGAAATTGTCCTGTATAATATGTGTAGCGCCAAATGATGTCATCTGGAAACACTACTTGGAATGTCGCTATCACAAAGGATCACAAAAGTAAAGAAAGTTCTCGCGCACGTAGCGAAGATAGAAGGATGCACTCATAAAATATCGTAACCATGATCGTAACACAATATCAGCAATCGTAATACTTTTTTCCGTGTTCTGATTTTTTTATTTATTTTTTTGGAGTTTACCTTTGAGCCATAGATCTCCATGTTCTGAAGTGCGACAGAATGATTGATATATTAGTTGGTTGTCAAATCTAATGTCAAATATTATGGTTGTGTTCAGAAACTTAATTTGTGACAAAACTTAAGATTTACCAAACTTAAAAAAATAATCTGATACAGTTACAACTGAAGTTAGCTAAAATTAAGTTTCGCCAAGCCGACCAAATTAATTGGAAATCAGTACTACTAATAGTTTATTAAATTTTTTGTCGCGTTCGCGATTCGCTTTTGTTTATTTTCGGAACGCGACATTAGATCCTCCAAAGCGCACGCGAAGACTATTTTCATAAATATGATTGAATTTGAACTTTATGCAGCGGTAATAAATTGCAAATTGACTCTTTGACGTTAGGAACATACCTAAATTGCTTAGACAACAATGAGTGATTATAATTTAATATGAACTTTATTGAATAGCAATTCAAATTGACTCTAGAAAACGTTTGTATGGGAAATAGAAAAGGGCTGTTTTTAGGGTTTTCCCGGAAATTATTCGATTTTTTCTCGCCTTTTAAACCTTCCCTAAACCTCCACGAACATTTCAAGACTAAGATAAGATAAATCCGTTCAGCCGTTCTCGAGTTTAAGTGAGACTAACGAACAACAATTCATTTTTATATATATAAGAAGAAGATGAAACATTCTTTTAACAAACAAAAGGATACATAATAGGTTGTGGAATTTTTTTTTTGGGGTATCATATTTCCACTGTAATATAATATTTTTGCAGTTCAGCATTTTATACTGAGTAGAAATAATGTAAATCTATTGAGTTTTACAGAAGCCTCGTAATAATTATTTCGAATTCCAACATCATTTAAATAAAAATACAAAGTAAAAAAGTTTTTTTGTAAGTTTAAAGTCTAAAACTGAACTCATTCAATTTTTATGTCAACAAAACCACCTACAACGATTTTAATAATACATTGTTCCTTTGATGATATAAAATCATAAGGCCTAGTAGACGCATGGTTATTTTTAATAGCGGAAATGCTTTTAAAAAGATAAAAACGAATAACGAACTTATTCCACTTAAGATAAATAATTATTAACCGTTATATATTTATCGTATACAAAAACCAGTCCATAGAAACTAGGGCATAGTGACTTGCAACTTTCAACCATTCATGTGTGCGAGTCAATTCCCCAAGTTCAAATGGTAATTAAAGCTTGATTTGAGCATTGAAACCTGAACACCATTTAACTTTAACACAAAATCTGTTCAATTTTCTTAAATATTCCATCATTTTATGAACATCTAACCAAAAGAAGATGACATCATTAAAATAAATACAAAATCTCAACTTTTTGCTTCATCATTACAAATAAAAAAAAAAAAACATTTCTTTCTTATTCACTCAAACGTGTTATGATGTTCGTTTCATTTACAAATCATCAGATTGATTTCATTAAAAGTCAAAACTTTATAACATTAATGAGACACGTTCCACTGAACAAATACAAAGGGACGACGAAGAATGTTGTAGTCGTTTTTCGGAATCAAAAAAATTGTCTTCTGAAATATATATTCTAAATTACAAGGATTATAAAAAGGTACAGATACAGATATACAGTAAAACTCATCCATCCTTATACCTACTTAGATTCCATTTATGTAGTTGTTTTACTCCTCAAATTGAAACGTGGTTATTTTTATTACTCAATAATAATACATAATAATCTTTTTAGATTTAAATACAATTATTACCATAATACCTTAACTTAACTGTTTTGTGTGAGTATTCAATAGTAAAATGCCCGCAAAGTTTAAAGCCCTATAACTTCTTTATAGCTTGAACATTTTCCATTCATTTTGATGCAAACCAACCAACATGGCATACTGTTGCTGGGTTTTTAATTACGAAAACGGTAGTTAGTATCATCCAAATGATGACAGATATCCCGCTGGCAGGATGCTTACACATAGTATGCATACAGCCACACATTTCTAGGTACAAACACTCGTATCAATGTAGGAAATTTCTAATTTCAAATTGATTGCCATACTGCAAATGTGTGTATAGGTACAGGTGTACAGAGCTGAGCAAAACTGTCATAAGTTATTCGACATGTTTTAAAAATACAATTCGCACGTAACTGTAATGCAAAAAAACTCAAAACTGATTGGGGTGCGACCACTTATAAAACATTGGTGGCCTTAAAAACTTGGGAATGATAGTTTTTGTGGACCATTATCATTTAACGAGCATCAAAAACTATCTAATTATAAATTGAACTTGGATTTTTTTAATTTTATCAAAAAATATAGACGGTAATATTTTTCATAAGATGCATAAGTTTGAAGTCAATTTCTTCTTTTTTCTCTCAAGATATTTGAGTCGAAAAAATTTTAAGTAGGATTGTTTTTTTTTGGTTCTTTCTATTGTAAAAAAAAAATATTTTAAACCATACCAATTGCATTCGATATTATAATGTATGAAAGAGAAATTAATTGAAGTCAATAGCATTATTGGTTCCTAAGATGTTTAGAACAGTCAATTTAAAAATGTTCGTCTATTGTTTTTTTTTAATAATATTATTTTCTGTTCTTTAGATACGGAGAATGAAAAAACAGTATTATGACAGTACGGACGTACAGACACACGCACACTTAGACATCTCTTTCAAAACATGGATTAAGATGAAAACGTCGAGAAATATCTATACTTTTAATTCAACGAAACTTACTTACTACAATAGTTTAATAATTTAAATTATAAATGTATGTCATGCTGTTTACCCTTTACAAACTTTTATATTATCGGAAGTTTTTTTGAAACATTTTTGGCAGTTACAATTTGAATGCTAACTTTATTTAAAAGTAATTCCCTTTAACTCACCGGTTCATCTCATTTTCTGATTTAATTCAAATGTACGTAAATGTAGAATATTTACAACTAAATATTTCCATTAGAACATTTTAATTAAGGATTTAATATTGAAATAAATACTTAGTATTTAACGCTGTGTAAGAGACTGAATATTAATTGTTGGTTTTCACCAAAATAAACCCCATTTTTTTAAGGAATTGTATTTGGGTGGCCTAGACATATTCTTCAAGTTTAAAACAGCTTATTTTAAAGAAAAACACACAAACAAAATGTAAAAAAAACAACAACTTCTAAGTTAAAATTTAACTTGTAATTTGACAGTTGAAATGATAAGATAAAGTTATATTTTACCTTATTTACAGGATTCTCGACATTATTGACATATTTTCTACGTTGAGTTGTGGACTAGTAAAGTCGACACATAGAGGAACCTCCGTCACTGTATGAAATCTATCTATGTGCATACTTTTTTCGTATAGCACTGTTCCTATCTATTTTGTTGTATCTAGATATTCAGATTGTATTTTCAGGGGACGCATTTGGTATTAATCCAACGTAGATATAGACACATGGGGCATTTCGATTCCCAAGCTAATTAGCATTTCCATTTGCAATTAATTACCGTTTTCATAGAATTACAAAAGGACCAACAAACGAAAAAAATGTATACCATACATAATGCTTACGGTAACTTGTAATGTGTGTAAAGCGAAACCATCTATGGCAATAAGGACTAGAAATATTTAATCATCGGCTATCGATTTATAGTTTATATTTTACATATATTTTCAGTGATGTGATATCAATAACCCTGTTTTGTTCATTCGTTTTTTTTTTTTTTTAAACAGGAAGAATTTTTTGATATTTATGAACAAAATATTAAAAAATCCTTATTTTTTAAAATTAAATTCAAAACAAAACTATGATTAATGGAGCGAACAATATTTCTAGGAGGAACTAAACATATTTTTCGGAGAGGAGGAGGAGTTTTAACATTAACAGTAATTTAATTGCTTAGAGATGACAGAAAATGTCAACAATTCCAATGAAAAGGCATGAGGTGCAAACGGTAACGACTGACTTATGTAGGTACATGAACGCATTCATATGTAACGTATGCATCAGTACTAGGTTTTTGTATGCTTCTTGTTTATTTTTAAACTTCATAAATTATTTATAGTCCTTATAAAGATATAATTCTGAAAAGCTTCCTTAATGATAGAGAATTTATTTGTTCTGTATTCGTACGTATAATTTATATTTATCTGTGCAAGAAATATGGCTCAATGAATTCACAGTATTTTAAGGATTATGTATGATGTCATCTAAACGTTATATTTATTTAAGGATGTGATAATCAAGAGATATGATTTGACCTTACTAGGAAAAATAAATTACATTATTAATAATAAGGAAAAGTATACATTTACTAGTATAAGATAATAGCAACAATGAGGAAGAAGGCGGATATTGAATGGTAGTTATAAAAGTAAATATATGATTTCTTGCTAGCTAAAAGATTGATGTTTGGCAAAGTCGAGCAATTCTGTACTTAGTCTTAAATACATTAAACATTGTTTATAAGACATGTCTCAACAAACTATTACTTTTTGAGAATTGTTTTGTATTTAATGCGCATTTAATAATACAAAATAAAATCAAGCATTAATGAGCGGTTAGTAGAGTTACGTGAGCCCTCTTTCTGTCCTACTTTCTCTCCTCTGTCCTTCTGTCTTGTCCTAATATCTTGTGTTTTCTTCTTTGTTTTAACTGCATTCACATTTTCTATCTCCATAAAATGTTGTTAACATCTCTTCAAAATCCTTCCCTACATTCTCAATGTTCAATATTACAATATCCGACATCTACTAAGCTTTCTCGACAAGATTTAGGGTCAATAGTGATGATTCACAACTTTCAGCCACTTTTAAAAATATTTAAATCGTTTATTAAATTGAGAAAAGTTTATTTTGAACTGTTTAAATGCCTAAAATGTAATTTCACAAAACAATTCTACCAATAAATTATTTAAAACAGAAATTATTGAATGGAATGTAAATGTTAAAATAAAATGCATATTCGTTTGAAACAAAACTTTTCACAGAATCCTTTTAAAGAATAACCTTTTTCCAGACATCAATTTCAAAATAAACCTTTTATGAAAACAAAGCCACAAATCCGTGTATGGAGCATAAGTTTTTAAATATGCTTTGCGTGTACGCATTTGTATGTGTATGTGTGTACCTACTTTCAATGAACTTCTCGTTTAAAATTTGTTAGAAGAACCCTTCAACATTGTTTTCTTCTTGCTTGCAGCATATTTGCAAATTAAAATATTATATTCAAAATTAACAACATTTTCGTTCCCTTATAATTTCATAGATACTTTTTCCCCCTCTGATTTGCTGGTCTCAAGTTGCAGCTCTTATTGGCCATCAAGTGCTGCCTTTTTAGTCTGATGTTGGGCTGATGTCAGTTTGACAGGATGAAAAGAAGAAAAGAAATAAAAACAAAAAGATTTACCATACCATACCTGCATCCGCATCTATACCATCCAGAAAGACCTGAGAACCAGAAGAGCATAGTGAAGGAAGATAAAGTTTGACTATCAAAAAACCTCATATATCTCTGATGGAATATTCAATTTCATTTCTTGTAACCTCAACTGGCAGTTGAGAGCAGAATGTGCTATATTGCGTGGTAAAAGGGGATTGGGGTGGTAAACCTTTAACAAAATATTCGAGTTTCTGCCCGCGGCAATTTTTGGAAAGGTAGCCAACATTACATCTTTCTTTTTTTTGCATCTTTTATTGAAACACAGAAAAAAGTTCCGTAGAACATAAACCAAGTTCTTGTCATTTTTTGTATATCCTTATTCATATACATTCATACATATATAACTGCCTTTTTACATGAAGCTTTTCATAACACACTACTTTATATACTTCCTTATACCTCATCGTAAATGTGTGTAAAAGAGTAAGAAGATACGCATATAAACTTACATAAATGTATACCTACATTCACTTGTATTATCGTCTACATAATTAATAAAACATATCGAAGGAAGGAAGTGAAAGAGTATACAAACACATTGTGGATTATACCTATACATAATATATCTGCATAATACATATTTATATACGAGGAGTCCTTATAATTACGAGAATGTACACCGTTTGTATACTTTTCTCGTTTTCTGGATGAAACCAAAACCGAAAAAAACTCGTTCGATATTTTACAAAAAATACCCGAAATGGTATAAAAAAGGACATCTTACTGTGGAAAGATGTAATGATGTGTCATCTTCATTCAGTTGTACCTCCACTCAAGGTTTTCTTTGGATACTTTCTTTCGTTAAATGTGTTTCCAACACCATAGTAGACATATTTATATATAAATGAAGATATAACTATAACGCATAGTAAAGATGTCAGATGTGGGTTGTTTTTGTACCCTTATATTTATCTGCTTCCTTTGCTGACTAGATAGATAGATAGATAGATAAATTTCTTTATTACAATATATAAGTCTTACATTATATTAAAACTAAGAACATAAGGACATGGCTAAGCTGCCGTCTGCCTGTTAGACATTTTTTAAACTAAAATACATATGTATAAGTGAAATATAAAAGTTTTTAAATTTTCAATACACAGTTTTTTAAATATTTTGTATATATTTTATCAACTTATTCGACTTTTAAAGAGAAAATTGTTAAAGAAAAAGCGAATCTTAAAAAAAGGAGTAGTTTTTGTTCCAATACAATTAGTTTATAGCAGATCAAAGTAATGATAGATGATGTTGAGATACATTTTATATTTTAAATTTGAAAGATATTACACTTCTAAGCAATTTTAATGACTTGGAACATACAT
Organism: Eupeodes latifasciatus; assembly: GCA_920104205.1. Classification (NCBI taxonomy): domain Eukaryota; kingdom Metazoa; phylum Arthropoda; class Insecta; order Diptera; family Syrphidae; genus Eupeodes; species Eupeodes latifasciatus. The sequence continues at coordinate 160,800,618 of OV049924.1, forward strand.
AAATATCTACTATTCAATTTTCACGTGATTTGAAACACAAATATTTGAAAGATATAAAGCTTTTTATGAAATTTTAATGATTTGAAACATAAATACTATACAATTTTTTCGTGATTTGAAACACAAATATTTGAAGGATGCTTTTTATGCAATTTTAATGATTTGAAACATAAATACTAGGTGTACAATTTTCACGTGATTTGAAACACAACTTTTTGTTATTTTTTTTTTTTTTTTATTTTTAACTGGGAGAATATTTCTTAAGGTTCAAAAACTATTGCGATATGACAACGCATGTTTACAAAATTTAAAGAGATTTACCCAACCAATTGATCCGTTGAGAATATCAATAAGCTCGTTCAAAGTCAGAAAACTGGCTTGGAAATATAATCGCCTAATTTCTTGCAATATTGGGCAAACTGCTATAAAATGATGAGTACCTTCAAGTTCTCTTAAATTGCAGAGAGTGCAGATTTGTGATAAATCGTCTCTATAAGGCACAAAGTTTAGATTAAGTATTTCGACTCTAGCCCTAAAGATGATACCGATAGCTTCTGCAGTCAGTTCCTTGCAAAAATAACTCATATCAGATGACAATTGGTGGTTCAGGTTCCTGTAAATGTTTCTACTTTCTGAAGAGGATGCCCTTTCTAGATATTGTAAATATATCGCATTATCAGTTTTAGCAATCAGGTCATCAAGTAAATTCTGCCATTCAATAACGTTATTTTCAGTTAGAGGAAGCGTTACATTTTGTGCCGCGGCAAGATGGTTCCATTCTTTGAAAGGAGTTGCGGTGCTAAACCTGACTCCACATGTAAAGCATACGTTGGTGTTGCGTTAGGTAATCGGAATAGTCGTTTGAAAAAGAACCTCTGGATACTTTCGAATTCCTCATGTTGTGCGTACCCAAATGCTTGCACCCCATAACACATACTGACTATTTTCTATTTAGTTTTAGAAAAATATCTGAACATGTATATCTTTCCAATATACATATGCAGGTATAAATGTTTACTCCATAATTTAACTATCGAAAAAATGATTATTTAATTTCTATTTTTTGGATTTAAATTTAAGAAAAAATTAATTGAAGATATGAAATAGGTCTTTTGGGTAACATTTATATTTTTATTTGTATTACTATTAATAAAAGTCATGTTTTATTGTTAAGTAATAATAGTAATAGCAATAGGTCCACTGGTGATCTCATGGTTTATCTCACCGAACAGTGGAACAAATCTTTACATCGTTTTGGAGAAAGTAAGATTATTGCACTTGATATTTCAGAAGCATTTGATAGAGTTTGGCATCAAGCTCTCTTATCGAAAATGCGTGCTTTTGGTATTGATGAATCTCTTCTTCGTTGGATTAGAAATTACCTTTCTAACCGTTCAATACAAGTTGTATTGGATGGTTTCAAGTCTAAAATTCATAAAATAAATGCTGGTGTCCCCCAGGGCTCCGTTTTGTCTCCGACTCTCTTCCTTATTTTCATAAATGATCTTATGTCTAATCTATTAAACTGTTTCGCCGACGACAGTACCCTCAGCTGTTCATATTCGTTTCTAGATTCACATCCATGTCCTTCGGATGTGAAACTTCAACGGCAGCGTATGATAAGCTCATTAAATTCTGATCTTGACAGCATTGTTCAAAGGGGAATCAAAAACCGTGTAGAATTTAATGCTTCGAAAACTCAATGCTGTCCCCTGTCGTTAAAGCGTAACACACCCCGATGCCGCTATCTATGAGTGGCACTTGCATCCAGGAAACTAGTCAACTGTCAGTACTCGGTATGTGTATCATAGATCACCTTTTTTGGAATGATCACATATTTGACATTGCCAAAAATGCTGCCAAGTGCTTAGGATTTCTCCGACGCACGGTGCAAGAATTTTTTTACCCCTTCTGATCTGGCTGTAATTTACAAAGCCTTCATCCGTCCAAGCTTCAATATAATTCGCATATCTGGGCAGGTGCCCCTAAAACAAATTTAAATCTCTTGGATAGAATTCAAAAAAGGGCTTTAAAAATGATAGGCAAAAGAACTATAATCGAAACATTTACATCGCTACAACACCGTCGCAATGTCTCATGCTTTTCGTTGTTTTATCGATATTTTTACAAACAATGTTCTGTCGAATTAGCCAGTTGCATTCCACCTCTTAAACGATTCAGCCGTAATACTCGCACTTTCCAGGAATGCTCATCAGTTTACCCTTGAGCTCAATTTCAGGCGTACTGTCAAGAATAGAGATTTTTTCTTATATCGCACATCGAGAATGTGGAATGCTTTGGCAAACTCTGTTTTTCAGAACTTTAAGACCAATGTGCACCGGTATCTCCTCTTTAATCCTTCCCTATTTTCCTAACGCTCGCACTGTGTTTAAATATAAACATATAAAGGGTACTAATAACCCCTTGAGTGCCTGTAAATTATAAAAAAAAATGCATCGCATAATTTAGCATGGAAAACAACAATAACGGATTAGTTTAAAATTTGAGCGAAGATATACAGTTTCGGATTGTGAAACGTACGGGGCAGTTTGATAGTGACAAAATGAATTAATATTGAGGGTGTGGTTACTGATATTTATTTTATTTTGTGCTTCATCTGCAAAAGCCTTAATGTATGATATTTCCTCAAACACTATTTTGTTATTTTCACATTCATTTTTAACAAAATAAATACATAGATTAAGCGAAGAAAACTTATTCCAAATAAATACTTTTAATAAAAAAAAAAAAAAAAACAAACAAATAGTGCACAACGTCCTTAGATCAGCCCTCCCTATCAAAGTTTACTTTTTAACTATAAGGTAAGGGCAAAGAGAAGCAACTTTGATTAGACGCTCTTTTTACCGACCAACTCTTACACGTTCATTAGCTTATTTGCATTTAATTTCAGGAACATGGATTATCAACATTTTCGTCCACTTTTAAATTATTTAGGCTTTTTAATCAAAGTTGTATTTATTAATATTAAACTGTTTCAATGTTCTCTTCAGAATGAATAAATGTAGAAAATATAATTTACACACTTTTACTCATCAATACAAGTGACTAATCATCAAGTTAAATCAAAACATTAATAAAGTATAGCTCAAATTATTTTTCCAAATATAACACAAATTTATCATATGAAGAACCAGCAATGCTATAATAAGCAGTTCAGTCTCGTGAAAGATATATAATGTAACGGTTTTATTTAGCTTAACTAGCTCACAAAGTAACTAATACGCACTAAACCAAAATAGTAATAACAAAAAACTATTAACGAATGTATTCACTCAATCTTATCCTCTAGTATTCTCTCAACTTTGGTTTAAAGTGCGCAATATCCCTTCCCGACTTAACCCTCTTTGAGAGATCGAAGGTTACAGGTGTTCCTAATCAACCAAAAAGGAAGTGGAAAAGGTTGTCTTACTTCCCTCCAACGATAGGCCTGCAAGCTCTTGATCATCCTAGCTCGTCGGACGGGTGGGATCTTGTCAGAAGTAGTAAGACGAACGTTACGTTTTTATTTCAGGCCTGATCCAAGATGTTGTTTGGAATTTTGAAATATAAAGGAAATAAAAGAGAACCCGCAAATTGGTTACCTTTGAGGAGATGGTCACTCTTATTGAGAACATAGATGTTCGTGTTCTCCGAGCAATTCTCCCTCCCTCAGCGCTTCTACTAAAAAAACCTAAAAGCACACCTTGGTTAACGCGACTGCTCTTAATTTGAGCGTTAACCCCTTAAGTAAATTAAGTGTCTTTTTTTATATTATTACTAGCTTTTACCCGCGACTTCGTCCGCATTAGATAGGTTTTTTGGATAGAAAAAAACCTGAGCGGTACTTTTTTTTACGTAAGTATGTTTGAATTGTGCCCTGATGGGATGAGGCCATACTACATAAGTGTAATTGTCATAGGTTAGGTAAGGTTAGGTTAATACATTTTAAGAAGAAGATAGGTTACTGCAATACATTTTTATATACGACGTTTTTTGTTTTTCCTTCCTTGGCCAGAACGTAAAGATTTTGTGGGTTTGAGACTCGTGAGCACGCTACATATAATTTTTTTTTTTTTTTTTTTTTTTTTTCCGCAGGAAGGTGAGAAATCTTCATGAGACACTATAAGCCCGGTGCTTATAGTAGTGTCAGATTTTTACTGACTAAAACTCACCTCCCTTATCTTCTATATTATTACTACAACTAAGTCCAGCTTAACAAGTAGTTTTAGCGTCATTTTGTTCGCGTTTTGTCAGGAAGCTCCCCAACGAGAGGACCTGAAGATTCCACAAAATTCGAGTGGAGAGATTAATTTGTTTGCGCTAGATCAGAAGGTCTTGTTCGGTGCAGACGCCGAAAAACGAACGCCTCGCTAACAGATTGTTGGATTAAGTTATTACTATGAGTTCTAAGTCGTGATCTTAGCTCTGTAGCAAATTTTTTAATTTCGTCTTCTACATATTTTATATTTAAATCTCTATGTAAGTCGCTATTTCTTACATACCATGGAGCATTTACTATTATTTTAAGTACTTTGTTTTGGTATGTTTGCAAAATTTGTATATTTCTTTCGTTGGTACAACCCCAAAGTTGTATACCGTACGTCCAAACTGGTTTCAGTACTTGCTTATAAATAAGAAGCTTGTTATAAACGCTTAGATTGGAATATCTTCCAATAAGCCATGTCAATTCGCGGAGTTTATTTTCGAGTTCATCGCGTTTCTTTTTTACATGAACTTTCCATTTAAGTTTCGCGTCTAGAGTCATGCCTAGATACTTCGCTTCATTAGCGTATGGAATTTGCACAGAATTTATATAAATAGGTAAGTTATATACTTTTTTATACGTAAAATTCGTGTGCGTCGATTTCGTTTCATTAAGAGCAATTCGCCATTTCTTTGTCCAATCTGAAATGCTATTTAATGCCTTTTGAAGCTTAGAGGTTGCCGTTTCTATTGAATCCGATATTGCGAGTACAGCTGTATCATCGGCAAAAGTGCCTAAAGTTGTGCCTTCTGTTTGGGGTATATCACGGGTATAAAGAACAAACAAAATCGGTCCAAGGACGCTACCCTGGGGAACCCCAGCGTTTATTTCTTTAAACTCCGAATACTCCGTTCCTTGCTTAACTCGAAAGAATCTATTTTCTAGGTACGATTCAAGAATGTTATATATTTGCTCTGGAAAGACTTTTAATTTATATTTTAGCCCGTCATGCCAAACTTTGTCAAAAGCTTGAGAAACGTCAAGAAATGCAGTTGAGCAAATCTTTTTTTCTTCAAATGCTTTTTCAATTTCGTTAGTTATTCGGTAAACCTGATCAATTGTCGAGTGATTATTCCGGAAACCGAATTGGTGGTCGGGAATTAAACGTTTTTCTTCAATAATTGGTAGCATTCGTTTAAGAAGCAATTTTTCAAATATTTTAGATATAATTGGTAAGAGAGAAATTGGTCTATACGATTTTTTCTCATTCGGTGGCTTACCCGGTTTGGGGATCATTATTACTTCGGCGGCTTTCCATTGCGTGGGTACGTAAGCAAGTCTTAAAGCAGCGTTAGTGAGCTGTAAGAGCTTAACCATTGCTTTTTTAGGCAACTCTTTGAGGACACGACCGTTAATCAGGTCGTAGCCAGGAGCTTTATTGTTTTTCTGCCGTTTTATTTCCTGGACAAGTTCAGTCAAAGTAATATTCCTGATAGAAAAATTTTCCGGCGCTGGTTGGAGCTCTCCGTCATTAGTCAGAAGCTCTTGACCATCGAAAGGTTTGAACGTTTCCTCAAGGTGCTTAGCAAATAAATCCGCCTTTTCCTTATCAGTTTTTGCCCATTCAGAATTATTTTTTCGAATAGGTGCCGACATTATTTGAGGCTTTTTAATACCTTTTATCGTCTTCCAAAGAGAATAATTTGTTTTTTTGTCTGCTGTTAGGCTTTCAAGATAGGCAGAATTCTCGCTGTTTTTAAAATCTCGTAACAAATTTTTAATCTTGTTTGATAAAAAGTTGACGACACTTTTATGCTGAGGAGCACGTGATTGCTGCCATACTTTTCGAGCTTTTCGTTTTTCGCGTATCAATTCTTTTATATCTTCTGGAATTTTTTCTTCGTATTGCCTTGACTTTTTACTACAGATCGGAGTATTATTCCAAGCTGCTTCCTGAACAATATTTATAAATTTTTCTGTTTCATCTTCTAACTCAAACGGAGTTTGCAAAGAGACGTTCAGTATAATTCTATTTTCGCAATCTTCTTTGAATTTATCCCAATTTGTGTTATTATTTGTTAAAATTAGGGGCTTTTCTTTTTCGATTACGTTACTGTTTATTGTTAAGATAACGGCCGAGTGATCCGTAGAAAAATCGAAGTTATCATCTACTGTCATATATTTTCTGTTCATTCCTCTTGCGATGAAAAAGTCAACAAGATCGGGTGTTTTCGCTGTATCGGTTGGCCAATACGTTGGTTTTCCTGATGAGAAAAATTCAACGTTACATTCAATACCCGCTTTGTAGAGTTGTCTACCCTTCGTCGAAATGCAACGTGATCCCCAAAATGAATGTTTCGAATTGAAGTCGCCGCCAATAATAAATTTTGGACCTAAAGCGTTGAAAAGATCTTTAAAATCGTTTTTGTCTATCTTGGACCGAGGAGGACAGTAAATAGACGCAATATTAAAAAATACGTGTCTAACTTTTATGTTAACGGAAGTAACTTGCATTGTATCGAGCTCGATATTTATCTCAAACGAATGATTGATATTTTCTCTGATAAATACGGAAGAACCACCCCTTGCTCTTTCGGATGGATGGCATGCGTGGTAAGCCGAATAACCTTTAATACTTAAATTTGAGTCTTTTTTCAAATGAGTTTCAGAGATCAAACAAATATCTATTTTTTCGTTAAGTAGAACCGTTTCTAGTTCTTCGATTTTTGCGGTAAGTCCGTTCGCGTTCCATGTTATTATTTTGAGTTGTTGGGACAACTGATCCATGTTTACGGTAAATTTGGTGTTTTAAGAGCCGCCGACTCAAATTTGTCCAATTTCTCAAGAATAATTGTGTTAATTCTCCCTTGTTCTTCTAATCGTTCAAGTATAAGGGAAAATACATTTTGAACGGAGTCAGGTTTAATAGTTTTAGGTTGTTCGGGCGCCGTGACTTGAGCGTACGTGTTCGTCTTTTTTGTTTTTATGTTTTCTGAGGGTAAAGCGTTTTCATTATTTTTCCCGTCCGTTTTACTCGACGCTTGAGTATTAGTCTTGGTTTTTAATTTTAATTCTTTGTTTTGCTTTGAGGTATTTTTTTTAGTTTTCTTACTAAATTCTTCGCGCCTCTTTAACATTTCCTTTGCGACCTCACAGCCACGGTAATTTGCTGGATGATTACCTTTGCAATTCGCGCATGTAGCCGGAGTTTCTTTTTTAAGACGGCATACATCAGTCATGTGCTTTCCCGCGCATTTAACGCAAACGGGGTCCTTCTGACAATAAGCTTTTGTATGGTTAAAACCTTGACATCGCTTGCACTGAGGAATAAGGCGTTTGTTCTTTCTTAGTGGTTCGATTTTTACAACAATATTCATTATAGTTTTAATATTATAAACATTGTCTACATTTTCATTTTTATCGAAACTTAGAATAAAAAGCGGAAGAGCGTGTTTTATATAAGCGGTTTCGATTCCTTTTTCTCGCTTCAAAAGATTTGTTGCGTCAAGAATCTTAAATCCTTTGGTTTTTAAGTCCGAAAGGATGTCTTCTTTTGAACAAGAGGGATGAAGTCCTCTAGCAACTACACGTAGAGGTCTTTCTTCTTTAATTGAATAACTATACCATTCAATTTTTTCATCGCTGAGTTTTTTTGACAGTTTTCTATAAGAATCTGAATCATTTACGTTAATTTTCCACGTATTATTGTGAGTGGATGTAGCTTTGAAATTCTTTTGCGCCGTTTCTTTTAGAATAGGAAGAATTTTGTTATAATCCGCTTGACCAACGATGTTTATCGGTGGAGGAAGTTTCTTATACGCAGAAAACTGATCTTTCCGTGTAATTTTATATGGTTTTAGCTGATTTTGAGACTTAGGCGAATGTTCAGCCTTCCGTTTTTTACAAGGTCTACTTTTTTCAGTTTCCCGAGCAAGTTCATCTTCATCAGTTTCATATTCGTGCCGATCTCGATGTTGTGGACTTAGAGTATTTACTTTCATGTTTTCAGAAGTTTTTAACATCTTGTTCTCTTCACGAAGACTTTCGACTTCTTTTTTAAGCTCTTCGTAGAGTCTTATCATTTCGTTCAGCTTCTTTTGCAGTTCACAATTGTCCTGCTCAAAACTGTTTGTTTTCGGTGAGTCGCTTTTAGTGCCTTTTGGCACAACCGGTGGACTCTTTCTGCCGGTAACTCTCGGTACAGATGGAGGTGATGGAGGGACCTTATGCGCTTTCGCGAAAGGATTTATCAAATGCAATAAATGGCTCTCCCCAGAATCCGTAGAGCCTGCCTCCGAAGAGGATGGATTTGCCAGAGAAACTGGCTTTCCACCTGGGGTAATTAATCTATTTGTTTTTTCCATTGCATATTTTGTATACTTATGTAGTTCTCAGTATACGGAGATTGGATTTTAGTCGCCTTTTACGACAAGCATACCTTACTTCGGGTAAATTCTTAACCCCTACCCGAAGGGGTAGGGGTTAAGAATTGTCCATGGGAAAAAAAGTTTTTTTTCCAAATTTACACCTGCAACTTTCAGCGTTTGCCCCTGAGCTTTATTTATTGTTATTGAAAATGCTGCTTTCTGAGGAAACTGCACTCTTTTAAACTGAAACGGCAAATCGGTTGGAATTATCGAAATGGGGGGAAATAAAACATTTTTTCCTTTTGCTATCCAGTCATGATTATAGCTTTTATAATATTTCGTCCTGGCTGACGGCACAGTCCAATGCTCTAATATTGTGAAAAATGTAAAACAAAGACTAATTATTATTGTTAAATAAAATCACATCCTACTACTACTACTACTACTACTACTACTACTACTACTACTACTACTACTACTACTACTACTACTACTACTACTACTACTACTACTACTACTACTACTACTACTACTACTAATATTTCGTCCTAGGTGAGTAATCTGTAGCCGTGTACGATTACATAACTTTGATGCGTCAAGATTTCTCATTAACAGGACTGGAACACCAACCTTCAATCTCAACTTATGAGAAAGGTTGGGAATGCGTTGTTTTCCCGTAATACCAATTTTATCCAAATATTACTCAAATATTTGGTAATTTAGGAGTGAAAGCGATCAGATTCCCCGGAAAGTAATTTTTCCCATGGGAATGCGTTGTTTTCCCGGGGTTAAAAGTAACTCATGTCCTTTCTTAAGTCTCAAACTATCTCCTTACCAAATTTCATTTAAATCTGTTCAGTAGTTTAGGCGTAAAAGCGATCGGCCCACCTGAATTTTCCCATCGGAATGCGTCATTTTCCCCGAGTGAAAAGTAGCCTATGTCCTTTCTCGGGTATCAAAATATCTCTATACCAAATTTTATGCAAATTGGTTCAGTAGTTTAGGCGTGATTGAGTAACAGACTGACAGACAGAGTTACTTTCGCATTTATAATATTAGTATAGATTTTTAACAAGTTAACTCTCTTAACATCTCTCTCTCATCACTTCACATCCTAAATTAAACCCTTTTACGCGATCATAATTTGTTCTTAACTAAAGTGAAGTTTCGATGACACTGTGTCCATCGGACAACTAAATTAACTTCTAATTGAAATGAGTCTGTAGTAACTTAGGTTTTGGAAAGATCCAACAAAATAAAATACATATAAGAGAGTGACTGAAAGCATTCTCAAATATCGCAAAAAAAGCAAGAAATCGCGGGCGTGTTCACCAAGTGAATATATCTACGAGTATATCTCAGACTTGTTGCAGTTAAACTCAATCAGTTGTTTTTTTTTTTTGTTTTTTTCCCGATTATAAATTAAATGTTTATCAATTAGAAAAAATTTGAATTTGTACAATATACTATTTAAGGGTGTTAAAAAAAAACTCAGTATAGGAATTCCAAAAAAAGTAGATATAAAAATATATGTTCTTTCCGTTCGAGGCTAAACCTCGAAAATGAGGCACATCAAGTCCAGAATATTCAATAAAAAAATTTAAATGGTAACTTACTTTGATAGGTTTGTATAAAATAAAAGGTACTTTATCCTTTGCCCGAAGATCCTGGTGAAGCTGTGCACATCCTCTCCGGAACCAACTGGGTAGCCGCCGTTTTTTTTTTTGCTATTTTTTTTTTAGTGTAGATAGTTAACAAAAATTTAATTTTTTTTCTTGAACGACTGAATCTTTTCTTCTTAAATAATTCACCAATTCCATAAGCACTGATTTTCTTTTTCTTTGAATTTATTCTGGGTAGGAAGAAGGAAGAAGGAAGAGGAAGGGGCTTCGGATCGGGATTACAATTTTCTTAAATCTAAATTTAAGGTCGGTGACAAACGCCAACGTGGTTGCACCCTCATATGCTTCGCTGGTATATCTAGGAAAGCCTGGGTGTGCGAAGCGATCTAGAAATGTTTCGCTCGAATACACGTGGTTCGAGTTGAACCCGTGACGAGATTTGATAAGGTTATACGATAGCAATTCTTCCAAAAAAACGTATTTAATTCTGCTATATCTTTCCTCCGCTTCTTCTAAAAAAATTATAGACACCGGTCAATCACTAAAATTCTTTTCATCATTTTATCAAAACTTACTATTTTTCTTTTAAATTCTGGAAATTATTCTTAATTTGTTTTTCTTTATATTTTTAGCCGTACTGTCTTTAGCAAACTTTTTTTTCTTTTTTTATTTTTGAGAATAATTTTATTTTGTTAAACTTTTTTTTTTATTCTACATATGTTTTTGCAAAAGTAATTTTACTTTGGATTTAGTTAATAATTCTTTAATTTTTTCTTTGTAAAACTAGTTGGCATCTAATTTTGTCGCCAGTACGCTCAACTTGACTTTTGATCACCGACTGCCTAATTGCCTAAACTTTCTACTTTACCTTCTTGTTCGTTTCTTTTAATAACTTTCAAGAAAACAACAAAAAAAAAATGGATACAAAAATTGAAGCAAGCCACCTGCACTGCGGCATTTCGATTCCAATAATCCCACTGCAGTATTCTTGATTCCTTTTGTTACGCAATTTTATTAACGCATACAAACCTAATATTAGCCGCGTTCTTTCAAAAGTGACATTACGAAGCAAAAAATACCAAAAATGGAAGCTCCACAACTTTTGACAATGTTTCTGCAAATCACCATTGCACTCTCAAACTCAAAGCATCCAGGAACGCTTTGGTCTCACATGTAGTCCAGATTCTTTTTGACCTTTTAATAAATGTGACACTTAAATAATTTAATTAAGAGATTACTTGCAATTTATTTGAACATCTTTTCTCCCATTTGTGCTGCAGCTTTCTCGATTTTATTTATAGTTTTTGACATTTAAAGCAGGGTTGCCTAAAGAACATTTTGCTCAATGATTTTTTTTGTTCCTTTTTTTGGGGGAAAATAATACCCATAAATTATGACAAATATAGATTTTTTTGGACTTAATTATTTTAATTTCACCAATTAATATCTAGTTTTGTTAAAATATCTAATTATTTCATGGATTATATACCAAATAAATATAGTTTCTCGCTTTCTATTTAAAAAATATTTTATTTCAGTCAAATGGAAATGTTTATATGGCAATACAGGTTTTATTTAATTTGTTTGCAATGATACCAACATTTACATGTGAAATAACAATGATAAAGCGCTCCTTGTTGTGAAAAATAGAATTAAATTTATGATCTCAAATTGAGATCTAAATACAAAGCAGGATCTTGTGTTGTTGTTGTAATGCATGTAAATTCAAGATCCGGATCAGATCATGGCGATAATCAAACGGGGCTATTATATAAAAAAAAACGAATGATAGTATAGATATATGTACATCTTTTTTTTTACTAGAACTAGTGTTGGCAGATGGGCAATTTGAAGGGGAGTTGATGGTGATCATCAAAGCACAGGTTTTTTTCTAATACTTCTAATGTGGCGAATTTATATTTTTTTTTCATTAATTAATTATTATTTACAGAAAAAATAACACGTATACGCCTAAGTGACTTCATATAGTTTTCTTATTATCATGAGTTATTATTTATAGCATATGCGTAAGCATTTTCTACAATAATTAACACAATACAAAACAGTCTGAATTCAAGTAAGATATTTAATTTTTTTGTTATAATAAATGTATCCATGCTTAAATAAAATATATGCGATATCAAATTAATGTGGAAGCATGGTCATGTTAATATTGTAGGTAAGAACTCTTGAAACAAGGTGCAATGCTCTAACAATTATGTTTGAATCTTTTACAAGAAAAGACCTCAAAAGATTAAAACCGAAAAAAGTAAAATTTTCTGGACTATATGAATCGAAGAGTCTCACAAAAGCAATTATTGTTATCATAATGATATCTCCACACAAGAAACACATCCATTCTGTCCAAATTGCTACCATGTCATCATGATACCTCATCTATTAAGCTTATACCTTTGTGCTCACACATCTTTGATTTTTAAAAGTAAATGAGATATCATTTCCAATTCCAATACAATAATTTATTATTTAAAAAGTATCGTTAGAAAGAAATAATAATTTTAAATGCAGACACTCGCAAAATATAGAATTTGTAAATTTATTATTAAATTATTTAAGGCAAGGAATAAGGATAGACTATACTCGTATGATATCAAAATAAAAAACATAAAAATAATTCCTTATGCAAACACCTCCGAGTAGTCAAAGGACATGAAAAATTAACTAGCTTTTTGGGCACACTGTTTGCTATTTTATTTCAATGCATTCTGAAAATAAAATATTGAATACTGCTCATTTCCACACTGTCATAACTCAAAAATCTGATTTTGCAAAAAACGTGTTTAAAGTTTTTAATTTAATATCACCTTAAATAAATTTTTAAACAAAACCTATACTTTCGAAATTTTTTAGTGAAGTAGTATTAAATTCAATTATATCCACAAAGGAAAATTGTTTTTGTTGATATGCAATTTAATGTCGACGTTTCTTCAAATATTGTGCAATAGTTGGAAAGTTAGTTTCTGTTTAATTTTAAAGTTGTTAATTGTGGCTTTGATACTAATAATGAACTATAAACCAACTGGGAAACTATAAATCAACCAATAAATCATCGGTAAATGGATTATTTCTGAAGCAATGGACTTTTTAATGCTGGGTCTGAACAAACTATATCTAATGGCAGACATAGTAACAAAATTCTAGTTGAAATGTTCATTTAAAAAGAAAATTAATTAAATTAGGTGGCGCAACAGTCCGTAGAAAAGCAAGGCCTAGTGACTTACAACTCTCGACCATTCCTGTGTGCGAGTAATTGCAGGGATGGAGGCGACCTACAGTTTATATGCCGAATCCGAACGACTAATTTGAGAAAGCACTTTTTCATGACAAGAATTACTCTTGGAGAATTTGTAAATTCCTCACAAGAGGCAGTACCCGTGAAAACTCTTTTTTTTAATTAAGGTGGGCACAGGCAGGGATTGAACCCAAGACCTCTCGCATGACAGTCCAACGCACTTTTATTTTTTTCTAAAATCATTTTTATTACTTCAATCTTAAACCTATCTTAAAGCTAGACAAAAATTCATAAAACTAGCCTAATTAACCATAACTTACAACTAACTTACTGATCCCATACGGACACTCTAAGTTAAACAATATTACAATGCCTTTCGGCCCTAAGATCTATTTAACTTCAATTCAATTTTATTTATTTTTGTATTCATTAGAAAATTAAAAAAAAAAAACTAATATCAATATCCTTTTTTATTTTTACTTAAAAACTACTTAAAATTAGGTCCTTAAATAAAACTTAAAACTAACTTAAACTACCTATTCTACCTATAAACTACTTAAAACTAGAACAACCACAGCAGCAAATCTAACTATCTAACATTTTTTGTATTTCATATTTTGTTGTCCTTTTTTTTCTTAATTCATATTTTTCTTAATGTTTTTTTTTACATTTTTTTTGTAATTTTTTTTGTGCCACCATGCCTATTCTACTAAAAACTAAACCCTAAAACTATAAAACAAGTATGTAAGCCAAGCCGGCCAAGGCTTAAAACCCCATCCCGACTACCCACTATCAAGTGCCGATTGAAGCCACCAAAACTGCTTCACCCTATCAGTTCGATCCCGTTCGGACACAGCCCTACTGAACCGAAGGAGCTCTGCTCCGCCTTGTGCCATGACGTCCCGATTGTACAGGAGTCGCCTATCCACGGTTCGTCGTCTGACGTGGTAGATTAGCGGAACTGCCAATCTATCCTGTATCAGACCGCATCTGTCTAAAAAGAGGAATGCCTCTGGTAGAATACTCATCGTTCGGATAGAACGCCCCGAAAATTAAATTGTTGGTCGAAGACATAGCTCTTGCAATGTGACCTCGAACGAGTTTTATCACGAAATTGTCAATTCTGTTGATTCGAGCCCCGTTGTATAGAACCTCGTTGGAATAGTAATGCACGTAAGAAGATTCGGCTGTTCGATATAAGCCGGTACAACGTCGTAAACACTGCCGCTCGAACACCCGAAACTTCTCCATCTGGGAAGGGGCAACGTTGAACCACACAGGACAACCATAAACGATCATCGGCCGTGTGAGGGCCATGTAGCAAATTACCTTCACTCTGGGGTCAAGCTGACTGCTGTAAAACAGCCGTTTCGTCAGAGCGAAGGCTCCTCTGGCCCTGGTCAGAGCAGCATTTATATGTCTATTGAAATATAAATACCGATATAACCAGATACCGAGGTACTTCACTACACTTTTGCTCGCTAATCGCTGTCCGTGAAGATCAACGATGACCATCTTGCGCCAATTCTTGCACGTATCCCTCGTGGCCCTAGCCAACGGAGTCCGGAACAGAATTGTCTCCGACTTCTGGACATTTATTTACAGTTTCCAGTCGTCGCAATATCGCTGAATCTTGTCGAAATCACGCTGCAAGAGAATTCTAATAACCTCAACCTTTCGGGCCGTTCTGCACGCAATTAGATAGTCGGCGTACGCAATTGCCTTTGTAAGACTACCTATCAGATCGCTGGTGTAAATGCTGAAGAAAATCGGCGAATTCACTGCTCCCTGTTGAAGACCATTTTTAATTAAGAATGGTGTGGTAGAGTTACATTGCCACTTTTGACAACAAACTTTCTACCGCTAAGCATATCATAAAGTATATACAACAATGGTTTGCTTATGCCCAGCCTGCTCAGTTTTAGGTAAAGACCTTATTACCATACGGTGTCAAAGGCCTTTTCCAAATCAACCAGAACAGCACCTGTGCATTGTTGTTTTGATCTATTCTATTGGATATCAGAAACGAGTTAAGACGCAGCATGGATTGTATCATGACCCGCCTTGAACCCGAACTGTTTATCCGGAATTATTTTGTTGTCCGCAGCCCACTTAGTCAAAGCCCTATTGATGATCTTTTTGAAAACTTTGCTGATGCTCGGAAGAAGACTTATCGACCGAAGATTTGACGGGTTGGAGTTATACTTTCCCTTTTTTGGGAGAGGATAAACCATAGCGGTCTTCCAATGCACTGGATAATAAGCATTATTCAGTGCATTATTGAAGAGTGTGGTGTAAATGTCAATACAGTCCAACGCACTAACAATCATGCCACGGATAAATGTTCATTTACTATGCTATAATGCAAGATGCTTACTCTGGGAAAGAGACACTTCCTGGCCGCGTAATTTCTCGTCGTACGGATATCAGCTGGCCACCAAGATCATTAGATTTGACACCGCTGGATTTTTGTTGTGGAGCTACGTGAAAGACGAAAAAGGTATAAACCGAGATAAAGTAAATAAAGTCCAACGTTCAGCTTGCCTATGTATAAGCGGATCGCTTCGCACTACCCCATCTGCGGCACTGGACACCTTACTCTGCCTAACACCTCTTGACATCTTTAGCAAACAAATAGCTGCAAGTTCTGCTATTCGCCTCAAAGCTTCGTCGCAGTGGACTAACAACAACATTGGCCACTCCGTTATTCTTAGTTATTTAGAATCAATCCCAAAGCACACAGACTACACCATCCCCCAACTACAATTCGACAGAAATTTCCAGATTTCTATACCTCCCAGATCTTTTTGGGAGGATAGGACATTCCTGGAAGACGAGTCAATCCACTTCTATACAGATGGGTCAAAAACAAAAGAAGGGGTTGGTGGAGGTGTGTACTCTGAACGACTGAAATTAAGTCTCTCATTCTGCCTTCCCAATCATTGTAGCGTGTTCCAGGCGGAACTTTTGGCGATAAAAGAAGTCTTGTCCTGGCTTAAAGAAAACGTGATATCGACATCTGATATCCGTATTTTCTCAGATAGTCAGGCCGCTATTAAATCTCTGGATTCTGTCTCTACAAACTCTATAACAGTCCAGAACTGTCGCTCATCTCTAATGGAGATGGCACAACAGTTTAATATTCACCTTTGCTGGGTGCCGGGCCATAGAGACATTCCAGGTAACTGTAAGGCAGATGAACTCGCCAGGAACGGTACAGTACAGCCCATTCTACCACGTTTGGCACGTACTGGCATACCAATCGCTACTTGTAAACTGTTGCTAATGCAAGACGCTGTGAGGAGGGCAGGCACCAGGTGGAACAACATCACCACGTGTCAAGTCACAAAAAACATCTGGCCAACACTGGATTTAAAACGTTCAAGGTGCTTGCTCTCTCTAAGCAGATCGCATATAAGCTCGATAATAGGTGTCATAACCGGACACTGTCTAATAGGAAAGCACGCCACGAGATTAGGCGTATTCTCAAATGACTTCTGCAGAAGCTGTATGGACGAGGAAAAAGAAGAAACAGTTCTTCATCTTCTCTGCACATGCCCTGCTCTGGCTCGAAAACGCAAGAATTACCTAGGAGAATTCTTCTTTAACAATCTAAACGATCTAAATCATATCGGCATAAGCAGCCTCTCACGTTTCGTAAGAGACTCAAACTGGTTCCATTGAGCTTAGGAAGAAACCTCAAGATTCATGTGGTATCACAATGGGCCATCAAACTGGCCTAAGTGTGTCCGTTTCCATCTTGGACAGCCACTTCAACCTAACCTAACCTAACCTACGTGAAAGACCGTGTTTTTGCAGATAAACCTTTAACTCTTGAGCACTTAACAACCAACATTCGTCAAGTTATGGCTAAGATACCGCCCATTATGTGTCAAAAAGTGGTCGAAAATTACCTCAAAAGCATCGATACTTTCAACAATTCGCGTGGTGGTCATTTAAGTGATTTATTGTTTTACACATAATGTAAAAGTTCAAACTTTATAATACAAAAGAAATATCATGACAACAAAAACTTTAAATGTGTTTTATTTACGTTTTTTATATTATGCGCGCACTCAAGGGGATATGAATACCCTTATAATGATTAAACACAGTGCGAACAATTAGGATAGGATTAGAAAGGAGATACCGATGCACATTGGTTTTGAATGTCTACACATAGCAATAAGTGGGAAATATTGAGTCTGGTAAAGCATTCCACATTCGTGTAGCGCAACTAAGGAAAGAATCTCTGTACCTTACAGTACGTCCGAAATTGGGCTCAAGGGCAAACTGATGAGCATTCCTAGAAGAATTTGTATTCCTGTTGAATTCTTTGAGGGGAGGAATGCAACTGGCTATTTCATTAGAGCATTGTTTATTAAAGTAGCTATAAAATAATGACAGGACATGCCCAGATCCTTCATAAAGTTATGGGTCATAGTACTACAACAAACTATAAAATGCCCGAACTTGATTTTTCATAAACCATTCCAGGCTGCCATCCCAAGCAGAGAGGAATGGATAGATAATATACCATACTCCAATGAGTCGTCAATAGCTATCTATACTGATGGCTCTAAAATGGACACTGGTGTAGGGGCTGGCTTCTATTCTGAATCTCTCAAGTTAACCGCGTCGCTTAGGCTTCCAAACTACAGTAGCGTCTTCCAAGCGGAGGTCCTGGCAGTGACAACAGCTGCTAAAAAGGTATCAATGATGGCGATACCACGAGCTGATATCACCTTTTACATTGATAGCCAAGCGGCAATAAAAGTGATTACTGCAACTGAGGTAAAATCAAAGCTTGTTTCATGCTGCCGCGAAGAGCTTAAGGTTCTTGGCGCACAGCACAACATTAGACTCTGCTGGGTCCCAGGCCACAGCGATATACTAGGCAACGAGAAAGCCGATGAATTAGCAAGATTAGGGTCAATGCTTGACGTAAGCCAAGCTCAGCTAGTTAGCACCCCTACCTTTTATTTAGAACAGGAAATCTCAAAAAGAATAACTATCAAGGCCGATGAAAGGTGGAACCTTCTTGACACCTGCGGCACTACAAGAAAGATCTGGCCCTGTTTTAACAAACAAAGAACGGAAAGAATTATGCAGCTACACAAGGGATCACTTCGATCTCTTGTAAGCATAATCACCGGACATAATCTGTTAGATAGAGATTAGATTTTAGATTTTTTTTTTTTTTATTCATCAAATTCTTAAATTTCTAACAATGGTTTTGCTTATAAGTATTGAATAATATATAGGGCATGGCAGATATGCCGTAAGCCCGAGAGGTTACTTTACAATGCTTAAATTTTTAAATTTTTAGTTGCAAGTATCTCTATCAAAGTGATGTTTTTATTATTATTATTTTTTTTTTAATTTATTTTTTTTTTTAATTTATTTTTTTTTTAATTTATTTTTTTTTAATTTATTTTTTTTTTTTTAAATAATTTAAAAAAAAAGTTTGAATTCGATTTCTTTTATATATTTACACATTTTCAAAAAAGAATATAAACAGTTTTTGTGACTTTTAGTTTAGTCAAAACAAAATATAAATTTTAAGTTATTTAATTAAAAAAGATTTACATTGCATATTTTGGCATGAATATAAAAACTAGAAACACTCATTAATAATTTTATTTCTGTATGATGTCGCTTCAGTATAATATTCTGTGAGCTGATTCCAGTTTTGACCGTTTAGCAAGTTCCATACATCTTCTTCTCTTAAAGTGTTTCTACCAAAAAATGTCCTTCTTAATTCCTTTAAGATTGGACATGTTCCAAGAAAGTGGCCAATATCTTCTCGCTCGCGTGAATTACATATATTGCAGATGTGATTTATTCTGTTAGGTTATCATATGAAAAAGATGAGAATCAGTTCAGATGATCTATGAAAGGGATGCGGTGACGAGGAGGTGCATGAAGACACTTCGCACTTTCTGTGTCACTGTCCCGCACTCTCCCATCAAAGGAAGAAACTGCTTCGCAACTATTTCTTCGGGGATTTAAAAAAACTCTCTAGTACGCCAGGTACTAACATTCTGAACTTCGTCAAAGCCTCTAAATGGCTAACTAACTGAACACATAGGTTTTTGTTATTAGCTTGAGTAGCAATACTCACGGGTATCACAATGGATCTGTATTGATCTGAGTGTCACGGTAAAGACATCAACTGTCAGCCCCTCAACCTAACCTAACCTAACCATGAAACCTTACGACGCGGCGGCGGCGGCGGTGCTCAAAAGATACAAAATTTTCAGTTATACAATGTTCACCTATCAATTTTAGAGCTCTCTTTTGAATTCTGTATAATGATACACAAATATGTTATAGGAGCACCTGCCTAGACATGGGATTTGTACTCGAGTTTCAGACGAATATAGGCTTTATATATTATAGCCAGATCAGAAGGGGTAAAAAACTTTTTGCATCTTCGAAAAAAACCTAAACACTTAGCAGCATTACACGATTTTTGATTCCTCATTGAACGGTCCGAAAGGTAATTTCTAACCCAACAAAGAAGAGATTCATCAATACCAAAAGCACGCATTTTCGATAAAAGAGCTTGATGCGAAATTCTATCAAATGCCTTTGAAATATCAAGTGTAATAATCTCTCCAAAACGATGAAAAGATTTGTTCCACTGTTCGGTGAGATAAGCCATGACATCACGAGTGGATCTACGAAAACCATACTGCCCGTCATTAAGAAGCTTTCGTTCTTCAAGATATTTCTTAAGCAGATAATTTATCAGCGTTTCCATGACCTTGGAAAGAAGGGACGTAAGTGCGATTGGACGATAGTTAGAGGGTGAGGAGGATTCGCCTTTTTTAGGGACAGGCTGAACAAATGCTGTTTTAAATCCACTCGGAAAGAGACCTGTAGAATAGGACAGATGAAAAAGCTTATGCAGTGGTTTTGCCAGCGTTGAAGAACACCTCTTCAGAACAATAGCGGAGATACTATCCAGGCCAGCGGATTTGTGAATGTCAAGATCTTTAAGTACTCTAGCAACAGAACAAGTGCGAAAGAAGATTCGTGCCATAGAATCGTTTACGCTTTCGAGTACAGGAGGAGTCGTGTCACTCATTGGCAGCATCGAATTAACAGAAAACTGTGCTGCAAGCAAATTGGCTTTATCAATCGACCTTACAAAAGGAGTGTCATTGGAGTGTAGGAACTGACAATGACGTAGTGTTGCCCACATTTTTACATGGCCGTATTTTTTGCCGTAATTAACGGTCATGCAAAAATTTTATGCGTCGAATATGTCCGTTACAAGTCTTTCTAGCTTGTTTGAACTTATTCCGGTTTTCCTCATTGGGGTTGACTTTTTAAATCCGGAAACTTATCTTTGATCCTAATAACCTCTTTACAGCTCAATTCAAAACGTGTAACCACATCTGCGCTGGAATCCACGTCACTATCGAGGAAGCATAGTGACCAGCTAAAGTTCCTGAAAAAGTCGTTGAGACCGTCCATGAGAAATTTACAGATATGACACAGTGGTCTGATGTGCCTAGAGGTAATAATACACTCATCGTATATTTATTATAATCAGAGGTAAGAAACAAGTCCGACCAAGGTTTTTCCGCAATGGAGGCCGAGGTCTACGACAGCGGAGATGAGGACATTCTTTAAGAATCGTCCTCTGATATGGATGACTCCAACATCACTGTGTTGGAGGCTGATCGGGAGTACGGTAGCGAAAATGCTGCGGTTACTCCAGATTAACTTCCAACACTCCATAAAGGCTTCGGCCTTCCTTCTTCTTCGCTTATCCAGCAGCGATGAAGATATTATCCTGATTCAAGAGCCCTGGATTGTTAAATCCATTGTTTGAGGAATCAGGACTCCCAAATACTGCATGCTATATGCATCAGGTGAGGATGAACCCAGATCTTGCATATTAGTAAAACGTAGCCTAAATGTATATTTACTCCCTAATTTCAGCGATCGAGATATCACCGCCGCAAGTCTGGAAACAGCCAGAGGAACATTCTGGCTGGCGTCGGCGTATCTCGGCCACGACCATCTTGGCCCTCTCCCGGGTGACACTCTGGAGAGATTAATAGCTGAAGCACAAAGGCTCAACATTGGCCTCATCATCGGAAGTGACGCTAACGCCCACCATACAGTATGGGGTAGCTTGGATATAAACGACAGGGGTGAGTCTCTTTTCGACTATATTCTAAACACTAACCTACTCATAAGTAACGTTGGTAAAGAGCCAACCTTTATTACTAAAAACCGACAAGAAGTTTTAGATATAACTCTTGTCTCCGACTTCATTTAATTATATTTTGAACTGGAAGGTATCTAAAGATCACTCCTTTTCTGATCATAGATACATCCAGTTTGACTTTATAAATGAACCACCTTGCCAACCGATCTTTCGAAATCTAAAAAGAACAAATTGGTCAAAATATAAGAGAACGTTAAATAGTTTAGTAAAACCTGAACTCTTTAATACTCCCTCCAACACTGAAGATCTTGACGACAAAGTCAATCATCTAACATTAGCCCTAAACAAAGCTCTAGATACTACATGTCCTCTTATACAAGTAAGAGGTAAAAAGAAGCCACACTGGTGGAACTCAGGGCTTCGAAAAGAATGCAGAAAACTATTTAACAGAGCGAAAGCTTCTAGAGACATGTCTGACTGGGATTCATATAAAGAATCACTGAAGATATATAAAAAAGAACTGAGGAAAACCAAACGATCGTCCTGGAGAAACTTCTGTAGCAACGTGGAAGATTGCTCCGAAGCATCCAGGCTGCGCAAAATCCTCTCCAAAAATCCAATCATGCCAAGCTGCTTGAAAAACCCCTCTGGCCTCTGGACCAATTCAAGCGAAGAATCGCTCAACTTGCTACTAGACGTTCACTTTCCTGGTAGCTCTAATATTATTAATAATATTGCACCTAATAATTGTGACAATACATTACATCCCCCACAAGGTCTAGTACCTAGGGAAAAACCCAAATGGGCTATTAACAGCTTTAAGCCATATAAATCTGCAGGTCCGGATGGTGTAATTCCAGCCGAGCTGCAAGAAAATGCAAGTTTTCTAATACCCATCCTAGAAAACATCTTCAAGGGATGCCTTGAATTGACATACATCCCGATGTCTTGGAGACAAGTTAAAGTTGTTTTTATTCCAAAAGCTGGAAAATCCAGCCACGTTAACCCTAAAGACCTAAGACCTATCAGCTTATCATCATTCCTTCTCAACACTTTTGAACGTTTGATCGATATCCACTTAAGGGCAAGTATTGATAAGTCCCTCCTTTCAAAGGCTCAACACGCCTACAACAAAGGGAAATCAGTTGAAACGGCTCTACACAGTATAGTACGTACAATCGAATATTCCCTCCATCATAAAGAGTACACCTTAGTTGCCTTCTTAGACATAGAAGGTGCATTTAACAATGTCGACACATCTGCAATTGCACGTGTATTGACATCTCTGAAGGTAGATAAGTCGATCAGCGAATTGATTAATCAGATGCTGATAAGCAGGATTGTCAACTCAAAACTGGGCGATTTTACTACACAAAGGGGTGTCAGCAGAGGTACGCCACAAGGTGGTGTCCTATCCCCTCTCCTCTGGAATTTAGTAATAAATGAATTACTAATGTTCAAATGGTAGACATGTGCATTCAAGAGGACACAAGCGTCCACAGGTTTTTTCTCAAAACCCACCTCTGTCTATCAACTCCTACTCTCACCTCCCCGTGGTGAACATCGGGTGCCTAGTACCTCAACTGGAGATTGGGTTCTAACCCCAGTGGAAAGTTGTTGGGGGCAGCAAACGAGAGAGGGGGGAGAGGTGTTTCCACTAAGGCACCTCTCCTTATCCAGACGGCAGCGGACGAATTCTCGAGATGGAATCAACGGTGGCGTCTACAGTTCCAGTAAGGCTGAACTACTTAGTGAACACCTTATAGGGCTTCTACGACTTATTCGGAGCCCAGGCCTATAAGGAGCGGTTTATCCGGCTCCCCGTCCTTGGAGTTATACTAAGGATCTGGCCCTCCAGGTTGGGGGTTGTGCCGTCAGGGTGACTTCCTGACCACGTAAAAATTTTCTAGTTGCGAAGCACCAACAAGCCTCGGATACGGACGGATTCACTGTTGACAACCCAAGCAAACGAAATAAGGACAACGAACTTCGGATCTGTACGTGGAATGTTAGGTCCCTTAACAGACCACGTGCAGCCGAACAATTAGCGGAAGCCCTAAACTGCTGCAAGGCAGATATTACCGCCATCCAAGAAGTGCGATGGGATGGACCGGGCAAACGCAAACTAAAAGACTGCGATAAATACTACGGCGACTGCTACCGAGAACAAAGGCAGCGCCTATTTGGGTGTGGACTTGTTGTTGGAACTAGACTCAGGCAAAAAGTCTTGAGTTTCAACAGTGTGAGCGAGCGCATCACGACAATCCGCATCAAGGCTAAATTCGCCAACATAAGCCTAATATGCGCGCATGCCCCAAAAGAGGAGAAAGATGAAGACACCAAAGACATATTCTTCGAGCTCTTGGACAAGACATATGAGCAGTGCCCTGGCTATGACATTAAAATTGTCTTAGGAGATTTTAATGCCAAGCTAGGAAGAGAAGACATCTTTGGTGGCACAATCGGAAGATACAGCCTGCACGACACCACCTCCGACAACGGATTCAGGCTGATCGATTTCGCTGCGGGGCGAGAAATAACTATAGCTTCAAAGTGACTATACCTCCCAGGTCTTCTTGGGAGAATACATCATTTTTGAACGATGGTCCTATAAATTTTTATACAGACCGATCAAAAACGGAGGATGGGCTTGGTGGAGGCGTATACTCAGATAGACTAAACTTAAGTCTCTCTTTTCTTCTACCCGATCATTGTAGCGTGTTCCAAGCTGAAATCCTGGCTATAAAAGAAGTCATATCCTGGCTTAGAGAAAACGTTATATCAACTAATGATATATGCATCTTCTCGGATAGCCAAGCTGCGTTAAAGTCCCTAGACTCTGTCTCCACAAATTCACTAACAGCCCTAAGTTGTCGATCATCTCTTACGGAGATGGCTACACAGTCACAGTCACAGTCAACATTCACCTTTTCTGGGTGCCGGGCCATAGAGACATTCCAGGAAATTGTAAAGCTGACGAACTTGCAAAAAGCGGAACAACTTTACCTCTGCTGGCTCACAATGCTAGCATAGGTATCCCCTTAGCTACATGTAAACTCATGCTAAAGCAAGATACCATAGAGAAAACAAACTTCAGGTGGAATAACACCACCACCTGTGCAGCGACTAAACTAATTTGGCCTAATCTTAGCGCCAGGCGCTCAAAACAATTAATCTCTCTGAGTAGATTGCACATTAGCTACGTTATAGGTGTCCTGACTGGGCACTGCTTAATAGGAAGGCATGCTATTCGACTTGGAGCCCCTGCAAATGATTTTTGTAGGAGTTGCATGGACGAAGCAGAAGAGGAGACAATCTCTCATCTTCTGTGCACATGCCCTGCCTTATCACAAAGACGTAGAATCCACCTTGAAGAATACTACTTTAACGATACCAGCGATCTAAAAAATTCAGACATTACTTGTCTCCTACGCTTCATTCGAAGCTCCAATTGGTTCAACGAGTTAAGCTGATTAACTGATCCATGTGGTATCACAACGGACCATACTTTGTGTTGGACGTCCCAACCAACAGCCACTTTAACCTAACCTAACCTAAGAAACAAATCTAGAGAGTTGGCGGATTGA
The DNA here is from genome assembly GCA_920104205.1 of Eupeodes latifasciatus. Lineage (NCBI taxonomy): Eukaryota > Metazoa > Arthropoda > Insecta > Diptera > Syrphidae > Eupeodes > Eupeodes latifasciatus. Next base: position 160,825,839 of record OV049924.1, read on the forward strand.
CCTGCAACGTCAGGAATCCGAGTTGGCTCGTCAACTAACTGAGTCAGGTGGTTTAACTCAGCAAAAATCTCGACATACTCTACTTCGGGTATTGTCTGACCAGAATAGCGCAGCCACGAAGAATTGTGTGCATTAAAATCGCCCTTAACAACGATCTCACTGTGCGGAGATCGCATCGAATTCATTAGAAGTCGAATTGCTATTCAGACTTGGGCTACTATAAATAAAACACGTGTGAATGATGCGCCTTTGGACGGTGAATTTAAATCACTTATAATTAAAATTTGTGTTGGTGCACTGACCATATTGTGGTAGAAGTTGATAGGCAACATCATTCCGTACATAGGTATGGCTATACCTTGGTGAGAAAAGAATAAACGCACTAAGCTATAACCGAAAAGGTTAAACTCCGAGCGATCGGTGGTCTCACTGTAGTAATGCATACCCTATTCTAAATATAAGAGAGGTTGCACTCTCTTAATCTCATCTGCACAACACGACATAACTGACCGTTGTCTTTGGATGAAGTTTAAGCAGCACAGCGGTCAGTCGTTCAGAGAAGTTTGCCCACCACACATTAATTAACTAATTGCTTACGATAGTCTTAATCTTTTATATTATACCTACATATATAGAATAACTGAATTAAAATAACACTGAATTATAAGTACATAAAGTAGTTGTTTGTGTTTATTTACTACATTTGGCGACGAGTATTTTTTTTGTATAGTAGTTAAATTCAGTTTGTGTGGTGGTTGAAACATATTTTTTTGATGGCGATGGATGCTGCACTGGTAAAAGATCTGCTGGAAAAGCAGAGGAAGATTTTTGAGGCTCTTCTAGTAAATCAAAAGCAATGGATGGAGGGACAGATTAAAAAGGAAGGTAATTTGTCAGGTAGTATGAGCGTAGGGGCCATATCACCGTTCCATCAATTCGAGAAAAGTAGGCACCAGTGGGACACATATTTGAAGCAGCTGGAACAGCATTTCACAGCATATGGTGTCAACGATAGTGAGAAAAAAAAGGCATTTTTCTTATCGTGGGTAGGTACCGAAATTTTCGATCTTATACAAAAAATAATTGGTAATGACGTTGAGGGCAAATCATTCGATGGTATAACGGAAAAGCTAACGGAGCATTTTAAACGGAATGTACATATACTTGCAGCTAGGTTTGAATTTTTGCAAGCTAAAATGGCTGAAGGCCAAAGTTATGCCGAATGGGTAGCTGAGCTAAGAGGGTTAGCTCGAAATTGCAAGTATGTATGTCCAAATGCTAGCTGCAAGAAGGAATTTGTAGATGAGCTCCTTAGGAATACAATCGTCATTAACACGCCCCATGATACCGTTCGTTCATCCGCGCTACAAAAACCAAATCCATCATTAGAAGAGGTTCTTTTGATAGCTGAATCATACGAGGCAACAAGAAACACAGTTATTGTAATGAAGAAAGAAAAATCTGCCACACAGCCATCACCAGAGGTATTACAGATTCAAGCCAATGCACGGCGGCGGCGTAACAGATCATTTAGCACGGGGGCACGTAAGGTTAACGGGAAGAAGCTCCAATCAATGAAATCTTGCCAAAGTTGTGGCGTGACTCACAAAAGGGAAAACTGCAAATTTCGGGATGCAGTTTGCTATACGTGTAATCGAAGTGGTCACATATCAGATGTATGTATGAGCAATTCAGATTGCAAAAATAATAACGGCAAAAGAAACTGGAACAGATCTCGATCGCAAAATAAGTTTACAACTAATTCAGACAAAAGAATAGAAAAAGTTGACACGATTGATTTTACGTCTGTTTCAAATCATGCGATTGGGAATGTCAATGTTATAGGGACTGGGAACAACTGCGAGTCTATCACAGATCACGTTGCTATAACAAATTTTACGAACAACCACACCGCGTAGGGAACAAAATCTTTGTTCATGTAAAAGTTAACAATCTTCCTATAAAATTATAAGTCGACACTGGGGCGTCGTGTTCAATGATCGGTTTGGACGAGTATGAAAGGTTACATGGCATGCAGATAGAGCCTGCAAATTTAAATTTGAAAGGTTATGGTAATGTTGTGGTACCGGTGTTGGGAAAGGCAAGCGTTAAGGTGGAGTTTTGTGGATCGCAGAAGATGTTGCCTATTATTATCACAAAAGTAAGAGCTACCAATAATATTCTTGGAATTGACTGGATAGATGAGTTTGAGCTGGGCATAAGACAAGAGGTGGTAAAATCTGCAGATACAATGGGAGGAGAGAGAAAAGTGAATGATTTGTGTTCTGAGTTTAGTTTTTTATTTGAGAAGGCCGTAGGTTGTTGTGTTCCGTATAAAGCACACCTTTAATTAAAATCAAACGCACGTCCAAAGTTTTGTAGAGCTAGACCAATTCCGTATTAGCAAATTAAAGCATTTAAAGATGAAGCTGAACGACTCGTGGCAGCAAACATTTGGAAACCCATAAAGTTTAGCGACTGGGCAGCCCCAGTCGTCATCGTCCCAAAACGTGATGGTCGTGTTAGAATTTGCGGCGACTTTAAGGCTGTAAATTCACAACTTAATGTGGACTAATACCCTATTCCCAGGGTGGAAGATTTGATCTACAAACTTCGAGGTGGCAGATTTTTTTTCGAAAATTGATTTGTCTGATGCGTATTTGCAGGTAGAACTGGACGAGGACTCAAAGCGTATCATGGTGGTTAATACAACACAAGGACTATATCAGTATCAACGCCTGCCATTTGGGGTTTCGAGTGCACCGGCTATTTTCCAGCGGCTACTAGAGCGGGTAATTGGTGATATTCCGAATTGTGTAAATTACCTAGATGATATAGTAGTGACAGGGACAACTGAAGATGATCATCTCAATTCATTGAAAGAGGTTTTCAAACGACTGCATGAAAAAGGCCTTGTTTGCAACAAAGATAAATGTTTCTTTTTACAACCTAAGATAAATTATTTAGGTCATACTATAAGTAGCTCTGGTATAAGTCCATCCGAAGCGAATGTCAGTGCCATTAAATTGCTCCCAAGACCGTGTAATCTTAAGGAACTCCAAGCTTTCCTTGGGAAAATTAATTATTACAATAAATTTATTAAGAATTTTTCCCAAACAGCAGCCCCGTTGAATAGATTACGACAGCAAAATGTGCCATATGTTTGGGGTGAATAACAAGAGCATGCTTTTCAAACTTTAAAGTCCCAGTTAGTAGATGCCACATTGCTCACATATTTTAATGATGATCTACCCATTATCCTAGCCACAGACACCTCTTCCCATGGAATCGGAGCCGTTATTTCACACCAACACCCTGATGGTTCAGAGATCCCGATAGCCCACGCATCCAAAACGTTAAACATCCATCAGAAACGGTACAGCCAAATAGAGAAAGAGGCTCTCTCAATTATTTATGGCATTCAGAAGTTCAATCAATACCTTTACGGTCGCCGATTCATTTTATATACTGACCACAAACCATTAGTGACAATATTCAGCCCACACAAAAGTTTGCCTGTGCTAACAGCACAGCGACTGCAACGTTGGGCCCTATTCCTTATGGGTTATCGCTTCGATATACGATACAAACCAACAAATCAGCATGGAATCGCCGATGCCCTCTCGCGTTTGCCAATGGGTCCAGACGAAAAATTCGATGGCAATGAACATTCTTGCATGCAGATAAATTTTCAAAACGAACTAGATGAATTTCCAATAGATTCCAAACGAATAGCCCACTTTACGCGCATAGACCCTATTTTGAAAAAAGTTCAGAATTTTGTCAACAACGGCTGGCCGGAACATCTCTGCGATGAAGATAAGGCTTTGAAGCCATATTTTGACCGCCGGTTCTCGTTACTCATGGAAGAGAATGTTCTTCTGCTTCAAACCGAATCAGCTAGAGTTATCATCCCGTCAGCGCTACAGACCAAGATTTTAGATTTATTGCACAGTGGTCATTGTGGTACTACACGAATGAAACAGCTTTCTAGACGGTATTGTTGGTGGCCCACGATAGATAAGTGCATCACAGAGCGAACAGCGAAATGTAACCAGTGTCAACAGCTAAGCAGCAGCTCCAACAAGGAATTTTCACCATGGCCTACACCTACAAAAGCATGGGAACGAATACACTTGGACTTTGCAGGCCCATTTCTTGGAGACATGTGGATGATATGCGTGGATGCATATTCCAAGTTTCCATTTATCGTTAAAATGAACTGCATCACCTCTAATGCTACCATAACAGCCATAAAAGGAATAATTTCCCTCGAAGGTCTTCCCGAAACCATCGTCACCGACAACGGACGACAATTTGTGTCGAACGAATTTTCAGAATTTTGTAAACGAAACGGAATTAAACATTTAACTTCTGCTCCGTTTCACCCAGCTTCCAATGGAGAAGCAGAGCGTTTTGTAAGGACGTTCAAAACAGCATTAAAAAAAGCTATTGCGGGAGGAGAAGACAAAGACTCCGCTCTGCTCTGCTCAATCTTCTCAGCACTTTAGATCTACTCCAAGCACGATTTCAGGGAAATCGCCAGCAGAGATTCTCCACGGGCGACAACCAAAGGTTCCTCTATCATTGATGCTCCCAACCACACAGAGGAAAAGTATTAAAGTTGGAGGTCGTTTCAAGAAGGAAGATTTAGTCTTTGCAAAAAACTATGCACGTGGCCCATGCTGGGTTCGTGGAGTGATTCAAAAAAACATTGGACGTATGATGTATCTTGTGTCAACACCATTTGGATCTTGGCGGCGACACCAGAATCAGTTGAGAGCCCGAAACCAATACGCTACTAGTACTGATAGGTGCATAACCGATGACAATCTTATACGAGTCGAATGGGATCAGGCAAGTGTGAAATCAAGTAATGCTAACAATAGTTCTCCTCATATTTCTAGACCATTAGAAAATCTGCAAAACAGCACCGCTAGTAATCCTTTGGTCCAGCCAGTACACTCTCCTGAGACACCTACTTTGAGACGTTCGACCAGGACCAGAAAGCCAGTGGTCCGATTCCAGATAACTCATTGATGTCTTAATTAACTGGGGAGGAAATGTAGTAATGCATACCCTATTCTAAATATAAGAGAGGTTGCACTCTCTTAATCTCATCTGCACAACACGACATAACTGACCGTTGTCTTTGGATGAAGTTTAAGCAGCACAGAGGTCAGTCGTTCAGAGAAGTTTGCCCACCACACAATAATTAACTAATTGCTTACGATAGTCTTAATCTTTTAAATTATACCTACATATGTATATAGAATAACTGAATAATAAGTACATAAAGTAGTTGTTTGCGTTTATTTACTACACTCACCAACCTGAGTTTCGCTTAGTGCCAAAACAGCTGGCCTTTTTGCAATTTTAAAATATTGTATTTAAGGGATCTAAAATCGGTCAATGAAAAGTTAATTATTAATTAATTAATTTTTCTTTTAGAAGAGGTCAAGGTTATTTTTAAAAAAAAGTTTCTTGTACTTCCCGTAAGTGCTTCGTTGAATTCATGTAATACTGTACGTACATATGTATGTAATGTACCTACATTATGTATGTATGTATGTATGTATAATAATTTCCTCTGAAATATATTATTCGTTTGTTCTTATTTAAAATATTTATGAATCCCTTGATGTTCAAAAACAACACACTGCAAAGTGTTTATAGAAAAAATATCTAATAACACAGCATGTCACTCCTTCTAAGTGGGTTCACATTGTAAACTTTTTACAATCTTATTTAACGACTGTTAAATTCTAAACCGAATATAAATCTTCTATCTCAAATTCTTATAAACCTAAGGTACATACGCAGAGTATTAACTTATTTTAATAAAAATATTTTAAGTATAAAATAAAATAATAAAATAACATACCATATACACGTAAATACTTATTTGTGTATGTACTTGAGTAAGTATGCGCGATGAGTATAACTTTTAAGATCTTATTTGGGATTCTCATTATAAAACATATATAAGTATACATAACTGTTTTGTATATACCTTCTATGTTATGGTAGCTGCCATTAAACACCTTCATCTTCCTCTTCATCCATAATAATTATGTTAATTAAAATATGATTTATGGAAAATGTACTGTTATGGCATTGGTTTGTGCGCGAATACGAAGTCGACGACGCCGATGTCGGCGGAAAGGGCACTACATCATCACCGCGTGCTCTCATGTTGTGTGTACTTTTTTTCATTTTTGAAATAATTTTTCATTTCAGTTACCGTGTGATATCATTTTGTAAAAAAATCATACCTCATGATTACTTTAAAAAGAAAATAACAAAAATGTATACCCACATGTATGTAGGAAGGTAGACCCCATTTAGAGCACATATCCCAGTTGGCAGTCCTGCCCTGCCGTGCCACACTTAGGTTGATTTATTAAAAAGGTCATTCAGAGCGCCTGCTGACGCCACCACCACCGCCGCCACCACACCAAACCTCTGCTATGCTCACCAGTCATCACATACAAAGTTATGAACTCTGTATGGCTTTTCTGGGTCAAATATAGCTTTCTACCATCAGCATTCATGTTTGGGCAGACTCCTCATATTTAAAAAAGGAAATAAAAAAACGTGTGGGAGGTGTATGTACTCTCTATCCTTAGATCGGGAGGTTATTTTGCAAGCTTTTATTTATGTCAAACTTTAAAACCGCACAAAAAATTTCCAAACTTTTTCCTTATGCAGGCAAACCTCTCAAGGGAAATTGAAATTAATACGAAACTAGCTAAATTATTTATTTCTCCCTAGTGGTTCAGTGTTCATCATCATCATCAATGTAGATATACTCTGTATAATGTTTTTCTCTATAGTCCCAAATCTATAAAGTTAGTTTTCAATTATATTACATTGAGTTGTCCAAAATGTTTATAGGAGCCATAACTTAAGCATAGGAATTTTGTGATATGTACAGTACCTGTATGTTGTATGTATAGTACGTACATACTTTTTTGACCACATGCAATGGTCATAAAAGTTAGATGTCCTATTTTTTGAATAGAACTAAATACATATTTGGATTATTCGCTGACATTTTAGATAATTTCAAATACTAAGTTAACAAAAACATCCAAGCAAAGTAAAATTAAAATTTAAATAAGCCCGGCAAAACATTTGTATAGAAAAAGGATTTTCTGTATTTTGTATATTAAAAAATAGAATAAGGATATTAAATTATTTTTCAACCAGCAAGCATTTTATGCTCTTTCATGTATGTAGATGAAGGCTTGTCAACGCCAGAAAAAAATATTTACACCAGATTTAATAAGCAATGAGCTAAAAAAAATCAATAAAATTGCGTTAACGCCCAAGTGTACCAAATTTGACCATGACGGTGTATTTTGTTGTCAATTCTTTTACTTAATTTGTATTAACAAATTTGTTAAGTAATTTAATCCACTTATGCATATTGGATAGGTATGTGCATTTATGAAGATATAAATGTGTGTAATGTGTTATTATTTTAAAAAGCTATTCAGTTTCGTTGCAAAAATACAGCAGACATTTTGAAATAACATCAGAAATATATATGTGAATTAAAGGTTTGATGTCCACCCAAAATGAGGATAGGTTTTCGAGTGTAGATGAATTAATTATAATAAATTTGTATATGCCAAAACATCTTAAAAATAAAATAAATCTTTTTTGTAAACAAAAAAAGTCATTGCAATTTTTCTAAAAATTACACCAGATGTCTACAACTTTATTCTACGCCGCGCCGGATAAAATTATTCTGAAGGTAATATCTTTTCGGAGATGATGCACGATAATTTTCTCACCTACTGTTCTACCTACAATCTACAAAACCTATACACGTAACTTAATTAAGCCTCTTGGACAGTATTTAAAGAAGAGCTTTTAAAATAATTGGTGATAATAACAAATAGCAAGTTGCATTCCTCCCCTTAAACAATTTAACCGTAATACTCGCTTCTAGGAATGCTCATCAGTTCACCCTTGAGCACACCCTGTGTCGTAGTAAGAATTACAGAAATTAATTAAAAATTTCGAATGCCTTGCCACGCAATATCGAAACTAATTTTCAAATTAAAATTAAGATAACTAACGAATTGATGACACACAATTTGATTGATTCCGTTACTGACCAAGAGGATGTTATCAACTATCCAACGAATTGCTTAGATTACCACCTTATAATCTGCAATTCAAAATCGGATCAGTAATATTGTGGAATATAAACCAGACATGCCTAGTATGGAGGCCTTGAATGACATTTGTTAACAAACGGACAACTTACTTCTCCAATTTTGTGCATATAGAACCAATTACCTTTTATTTCAAACTATTTGACAACAAATTTAGGTAAATTACTTAAAAACAAAATTTTGTGTTGCTGTTTCTACTCATTTTTATTCCAAATTAAAAATGCATCATTTAAATATAATTGAACAACAAATTTCATTCGAATATTTGGAATCGCTGAATGAAATTGGGACCGAAACTAGAAAAAAAAAAAGAAACTTCTCATCGGTACGGTCATTATTATTATATTATATATATATATATATATATTATTAAAAGAGGGGATATACATATGCAATCCAAAACTTAAGTGGAAGCTGTTTTATGTAAAGATGGATTCGAGGAGTTACTTACTTGAAGTGGCGCTACAGACCTGTGTGAACTAGGGCCTCACCCAACAAACTTCTCCATCCAGCTCGGTCCCATAGCTAGATGTCTCAAATTTCGCGCTCCAAGTTGGGTGAGGTCACTTTCCACTTGTGCGCGCCCCCTGATTCGCGGGTGTGGATTCGAAGACTTTCCGGGCCGGAGCATTGGTTTACAAGCGCTCTACGTGACCCATCCATCTTAGTCGTTGGACTTTTACCCTTCTGGCTAAGTCTACGTCGCTGTACCTACAGCTCGTCGTTCCATCTTCTCCTCCACTCCCCTTCTATGCACACGGGACCGTAGATCACACGAAGAACCTTTCTCTCGAAACGACCCAAGGTGCTTTCATCCGCTTTTGTCATAGTCCATGCTTCTGCACCGTATAGCAGGACGGGGATGATGAGGGCCTTATATAGCGACACTTTGGTCCCTCGAGAGAGGGCTTAGCTACTCAATTTCTTTCTTAGCCCAAAGAAACAGCGGTTAGCAAGAGTTATTCTTCGTTTGATCTCAGCACTGGTGCTGTTTTCTGCGTTAATAGCGGAGCCTAGGTAAACGAAGTCCTTAACACTTTGACTGCGGCATGGTTTGACCTGAGCGATCCCTCTATGCGGAACTTTTTTTTTGTCAAAAAGGTTTCCTTTTACTCTACTTATATCAGTGCTTAATTTTACTAATATTTTGTTTTTTGACTATAAAAAACGATTGTCGACGTCAGCATCTAGTATGGCGTTTTTACCGTATGCGGGGTGTGCGGAGGCATTAGGAGAGGTCAGAAAGAAATAAACACACGATGCGTCGACATCCGCCGCATAGAACAAATACGATTTGTCGACGACGCGTCGACGTCAGCAGTCAAAGTGTTAACTACCTCAAAGTTACGACGTTTTGACCGAGATGTCGGTGTTGTAAGCCCTTTCTTGACGAGACCATGTACTTTGTTTTGCCCTCATTAACCGTTAAACCCATTTTTGCCGCCCCTGCCTTAATACTCACAAAAGCCCCAATGACATCACGCTGAGTTCTTCCGATTATGTCAATGTCATTAGCATATGCTAGTAATTGAACAGACTTTTGAAAGATAGTGCCTCTAGTGTTGACGTGGGAGCTCTGCACTATTTTTTCAAGTACGATGTTAAAAAAATAGCATGACAGCGCATCACCTTGTCTAAAGCCTTTTTTGAAATCGAAAGGTTCTTTTAAGTTGTTTCCAACCTTTATGGAGCAGCGTGAATTCTAAATTGTCATCCTGCACAAACGAGTTTGGCAAGGATGCCAAAACTAGACATGGCTCTATACAGCTCGTCCCTGTAGATGCTGTCATATGCGGCCTTGATCTCGATGGAAAGATGGTGGGTGACGATTTGATGTTCTTGGGTTTTTACCAGGATCTGCCGTAATGTGAATATTTGATCGACTATAGACTTTTCTGGTCTAAAACCACACTGATATAACGAACTTTCGAACTTCATTGCTGCTTGTGAACCTCTCACCATTTTCGGCCGCACGCTTCTCATGCTCTCTGTTTTTCCTTCTGAGAAGTCGGTGTTCCTCTCGCCTCTTCTGCTCATAGAGCTCATGAGCAGCTCTCGTCCTTCTATGCAGCGCCGCTTTGCGTGCCTGTTGTTTGGCTGCATTTGCCTGCCGACATCCTCATGAAACCAGAGGTTCCTTGTTGGTGTCTGCTTGAAACCCAGCACGTCAGAGGCGGTTTCTCTGATTGCCTCTTGGCAATGTTGCCACTGGTTCTCGATACATTGTGTTGGCGACAGAGAACGTCAAGAGAGGTTACTTGTAACTCGGTCGGAGAAGGATTTGGCGATCTCTTGCGATTGTATCCGTTCGACGTTGAATCTTCTCCCAGCATCTCCCTGTTTTGCCTTGTATCTGGACACCCGAAGTGCTACCTTGGCTACAACGAGGTAGTGGTCCTAGTCGATGTTAGCTCCTCGGAAAGTTCAGACATCCATGATGCTGGAAGCGTGAGAAAGTTTGACGTCAATATTTTTTATCAAGATACTTGAGTCAGAAATCAATTTTTACCAGGTCTAAGTTGTTCTTTGCAGGTTTTCGTTCTTTGTAAAAAATACTAAGTGAATGTCAACAACCATATAGTGTGCAGAATCAAATAATTTCAAGTAAATACCCTAATTTTTTTCTGGAAATGTTTGAGTCGAAAATCATTATTTAACAAATCTTAGTACTATTTTTGGAAGGTTTTATTTTTTACATAATATTGGTAACAATATTATGAATAAAATTATGTAAGTTATTTTGAATGTAACCCAATTATTTATTTTTAGTGGTAATTTTTGTGTGCCTTTACTTTTTGAAAAAAAAATTTCAATTTGATTTTTCTAAAAATTGACCAGATGTTTAAAAAGTTATTCTTTGTTACATAAAATTATATTGGAGTTAAAATCATTGTTTATTCAAAAAATTTTCGAGGAAATAAACATTTTTTTTTTCAATTTTTTTTATTTATAAAAAAACCGTTAAATATTTTCTTTTTTTTTCAAAATAATAATTATGATTATGGACGACGAAAAATCTTCCCGAACGTACACACAGACATCTCTCTAATAATCTTTTATTTAGCTTCTAGGGTCCTTGAAACGTCGAGAAATGTCAACATTTTCAATTCGACAAATCGGACCAATTACAATAACTTCCGATAGGAAGTTAAATATTATGAAGCACCAATCAATCCGTTCCAAGAACTGAAAGAAAGGTGTTTTAGATCGAAATACTGACTCTCAAAAGTAAACATGTTCAATTTGATTGACAAAGTTTAAAATTACCTTAACGCAGATTATAGGAGCCGGTTTACATTTCCCCAAATATCCTAGTCATTGTTGCAATAAGATATTTGGATCGTAAAGAGGTTAGAAAGATAGCTTAGTTTTAATTTTTTCCAAAATCGTTCATTTTGTTTTCGACAGAACTCCAATTTTTACTTCGTTTTCTCTTTATTTATTTATTCATTTTTAATTTTTACCAAACCAAAAAAATTAGAATTATAAATCAATTTTAAATAGAAAAAATTAAAAATTACAAGCAATTAAACAAAGTCTGTACAACAAAATAATAATGTTCGCTGTTCGGCTGTCAAACTAAAAATAAAAGATGTCTGACAATGTTTATCTAGTACAATGTTGGAGCTGTTCAATAAATAGATAACATGAGAACAAATATATAATTTTAATTATATTTAATATTTAATATTATTTAATAATTATAAAAAATATAATTTATCAAAGGAATAATTTCACTATCGGTGTGTTTTTTGCGTTTATTACGTTTATTATTATCATTTAGAATTCATTATCATTGTTAAGGCATGTCTGCTATTGAAAACAGACAAAACTCATTTCTTCTAAATTTAGCGCAACAAAATCTGATCATTCGTTTCTGCAAATAAAAACAGTTTTGTTCAGATTTAGGTAACCTTATATGAATTTTAGTTTTGCTGCATTTATTCAAGACAACGAAAAACATGAAATGTAAAAGACATTCTTAAATTTAAAAGTACATACTCGTACATGCATACATATACGAGTATGTATATTTTGAAAGAGCTTTAATACAAATTCAATACTCGTAAAATGCAAACATAAAACTTTGATTTTATACCAACAGTTTGGTCTGGGTTCTGGTTATTGATATATACCGATACATAGATTGTTGTCTATAGCAAAAGCGCTTTGCTATTATACTTTTTATGGATAATATTTTTTGATAACTTCAAAGGAGACCTATTCATCGAGTACTCAGTTCAAAGTTATGCAAAATCATTTTGAAAGAACATCAAAAAATTTCTTCAGGAAAATCATCGTACTGTGAATTGCAAATTGTGAACGAATCCCTTACCCGAAGAAGACGCTGCTGTCACCGCTTCCTACCTCCCTTAATATGCCCCATAGAAAAAAATGTTCCTTTCTCACTTGCTTTATAACTATCCTGGTGTTGCAGTACATCATGAACTCGTAACACATTCTGTTTGTCTCGTGTATGCGTTGACGCCCTGTGAAACACAAACGAAGTTAATCACCATGAATTCTGCATGAATTGTCGTCATCGTCATCGTCGTAGTCGTCCTCCTGCTCACATCATCATCCTTGTCGTGCCCAAGTCGTCCTGGCCAAAGTTAGAGAAAAGTGCCGTGCTCTTCTCATACATCCTACATCCATATGTATGTATGTACCTATACCGTGACCCAGATATTATGATCCTTAAAAAAAAATAAAATATCAAGTTTTATATTGCGGAAAAATACTGCCTTCGTTTGCTGCACTTCATCACATGCAGAGCAATGTAAAGTGAGCGGAACAAATGGGACCAACAATTTTGAACACTGAAATCTACACTTCCAGGGCATATGTGTTGCCGAGCCCGAGCACCAGATGAATTTCAAAAAGATGAAGTTTTAACTCTTCATATTTTTTTGTTTTCTGAGACACAATGGCGACAACGAAGACGGTGAATGACGGTGACGGCAAAGACTCACGGAAGAGGGAGATGTACCAATCTGAGTGTAAACGAAATCAAGATTTTTCTATGAATGTGACTAGTGTCATGAATAGAGGCGCAAACATGATATCCGTATCCGTTTCCAGATCCACACATCATCGCCGCCGTTGAAGTGATTTCATTAATAAAAAAATAACCTTAAAATTGGTACATAAAAGGAATCCAAAAACCCAGCCATTCATCCACCATCATCGCGATAGGCAGGTAGGTGGTAAAGGTACCTCTGCAACGAACCAAGAACCAACCAAGACTTCTGTTGTTCCCTTACTCATTTGGTAAAGCAAAAAAGGATTTATAAATTGTTATGCTTCGGGGCGTTGGCATTTTTCAATGTACCTTTACAAGCTTTATTTTGTAATAAATTTCAGCAGAAAGTGTTTTCATATAAAGTTTAAATGTTTAACTTTTGCTTTGGTCACTTGATTTATGATTAATTATTGTTCATACGAGAAGGTTGTTCGTTGCTAGAAGGTTGTGAAATTTAAAAATAAGTAAAAGCTTTTGGATATTTGATGAGAAATTATTTTAATTTCTTAATTTTGTATTGTAGATAAAAATAATGAGTGTACCATAATGAATTATCTAAAATAAACATGGTCAAAGATCAAGTCATTACAAAATTTAGTACTTTATTTTAAATTCATGTAGAATGGCAATGCTTATTCATCTATTTATCTATCTACATATCCATCTATCTATTTATGTATATATCTATCAAAATTTTTATTTATTCATATTTCAAAAATTTTACGATAATAGTTATGTTACCCACGAAGCTTTTACTTATATCGAGGTAGTTGATTTTTCATAGTATTTGAATTGATTGGATTTTAATGTTGAACAGTTGTATATTAATTCAGTAAAATACATATAAATTTACTAATGTAATTTAATCATACAAGCGATAAAAATATAAAAGTCTAAAAAATCAATCAAATTTAGGTAGACATTCCTTTATTGACTACAAAAACATGAAAACAGAAAAAAATTTTAAAAATAAAAAAAGAAAACACGAACTAATTTGTTTTTTAATTTTTTTCCACTTTATTTGGATGCATTTCAAGCTGTCATGCAGCCCATCATCAGCAAATTACACTCGGTACTAACAAAATAAAAGAACAGATTTGTCTAAAGAAAATCAAAACAATACAATACAAACAAGTTTTAATAAATTATTATCATAGTAGGTAATTACACTAATGCAAACAAAGGAGAACAAATATTTCCATTATCTGTGTTCATAACACTTTTGGTCTTAGAAATTAAGAGAGATTCAAACGCATCGAGCTTTCTTTGATTGCGTACGTTCTTAAGTAACCGAACACTCTCTTCAAAATCAATCTATCTATATATCTATCTACCTACTTATCTATCTATCTATCTATCTATCTATCTATCTATCTATCTATCTATCTATCTATCTATCTATCTATCTATCTATCTATCTATCTATCTATCTATCTATCTATCTATCTATCTATCTATCTATCTATCTATCTATCTATCTATCTATCTATCTATCTATCTATCTATCTATCTATCTATCTATCTATCTATCTATCTATCTATCTATCTATCTATCTATCTATCTATCTATCTATCTATCTATCTATCTATCTATCTATCTATCTATCTATCTATCTATCTATCTATCTATCTATCTATCTATCTATCTATCTATCTATCTATCTATCTATCTATCTATCTATCTATCTATATATCTATCTATCTATATATCTATCTATCTATCTATCTATCTATCTATCTATCTATCTATCTATCTATCTATCTATCTATCTATCTATCTATCTATCTATCTATCTATCTATCTATCTATCTATCTATCTATCTATCTATCTATCTATCTATCTATCTATCTATCTATCTATCTATCTATCTATCTATCTATCTATCTATCTATCTATCTATCTATCTATCTATCTATCTATCTATCTATCTATCTATCTATCTATCTATCTATCTATCTATCTATCTATCTATCTGTCTATCTATCTATCTATCTATCTATCTATCTATCTATCTATCTATCTATCTATCTATCTATCTATCTATCTATCTATCTATCTATCTATCTATCTATCTATCTATCTATCTATCTATCTGTCTATCTATCTATCTATAGTTGGCAAAATCTTCAATTCAAATATTTAAACTATTTCTTTTGCATTCAAAAAGAAATCCTTTCAAGTCAATAATATTGAACCTGAAAATAAATTAGTAAATCATACATTGACATTTTGACTGACTTACAATCAAATTTCCAGAACCATGCAATTTGTGTTGCTAGTTCCAGATTGTGAGTTTAAAATAATAAGCAGACATTTTTTAACTTACCGCAAGACTTTTTCTCATTGTATTTTGTATTCCATTTGCCTACTTAAATTTCATCTCCCATAATAAGCTTAAGTTAGAAACGGAAGGAGGGCACAAGGTAGAATATAAATACTATTCATGAATCCTGAGAGGAAGCCTTTAATTTTACTTACAACTTTTTCCTAAAGACTTTTTGCGATTAAGAATTAAATTCTGTCAGCTTGTCCTATAGCCCAAGTTGGTCTAGGTCTAGCTCTGGAGTCTGGACTTGACCTGTTGCACGGAGTGGCTCTGAATGTTCTCGCGAATATCTAAGCGAAGACACACCAAATGTGGCAAAGACATATTCACATCGGCGAATATGGCACTTTACACGGCCTGACCTAATGGTCCTCCTACTTGTACATCCTTGTTTTTGCTTGATGGGCAACTGTGTGTGTTTGGCTTGTAAGTGTAGCCAAAGTGTTAATAACCCTGTTCAACAGGCTATACACTTATAGTGACTCCTTGGAGCATCGTCATTGGTTCAGTTCGGGCCAGCCCCGACGAGAGGGGGGGGGAGGGGTGAAATTTCCCGGGCCCGGGATTTTCTATGGGCCCGTAAAATTGAAATGAGAATATACTCTATATTCATCATCATCATACCTATTCCCACTTATTTTTAGGTTCCCGAAAATTTAAAATCATTCATGCTTTCGTAATCGGGCCCCTGTTTTGCATGTTATCTGCCAATCTATCAGTCCCAAGCTTGCCGATCTGGGCCCCTGATTATTATTGGCGTACATTTTTGTTAATATTTAATGGAAAATTTTACAACTCTGAACTATTGAAAGAAAGTTATAATAAATTTCGCTTTTCTTATTTAATTTAACGTAAATTTCAAATTTATTTTATTTTGAAAATTTTTAAAGTCAAAATAAATGCCCCGGCAAATTAAAACAAAACACAAATATTTATTTCGGTTTCTGTTTTTATAAAGTTTCTTTTCTTCTGTTTTTGTTTCTGTTGTAAACGAAATTTTCGATTCGGTTTCGGGGGACCGGAAAATCCCATAGGGGACTAGGAATACGAGGCGATGGCAATCTTATGGGAGAGCCAAATATAATGGAAATTTTTTGGGCATTTTGGAATTAATTAGTCATTATGGCCCCTTATTTCAGGAGCACTTGGAAAAAGTAAGAATTTCACAACAAAAGCGCAAACGTTTGCAAGTCCACTGCCTTTCTGTTGAGAATCAAAATGAGTTCATTAAAATTTGTGCCCAACATGTGAATTCAGCTATTTTGAAGGAGATAAAACGCCAAATACTTCGCTATAATTGTCGATGCAACACCCGATTCAAGTCATGTGGAACAAAACACATTTATTTTGCGATATCTGCGCTTGGAAGAAAATGTGTTCACCATCCAAGAACGATTTTGGAATTTGTCGATTGCAGCAAAAAAACTGGAACCGCAATAGCTGATTTGATCTGCGAAACATTGGCAAAGAACGAAATCCCTTTAGAAGACTATTGTGCATAAGGCTATGACAATGGAAGCAATATAAAAGGACAGTATAATGGTTAACAAAGTCATATTTTAAACAAAAATCCAAATGCCGTGTATTCACCATGTGCAGCTCACAGCCTTAACTTGTGTGGAGTCGATTCAGCGGAATGTTGTACTGCCGCAATCACATTTTTTGGAGTTGTTCAAAAGTGTTTCAACTTGTTTAGCAGCAGTGCCCAACGTTGGGAAATTCTTAAGAAAAATGTGCCCGGATTCCTTTACAAACTTTCCCATACAGATGGTCAGCTAGAATTGAGGCAGTGAAACCATCTGAAAAACCTTAGAACATCATTAGAAGCCTTAAAGCAATATTCACATGAGCACGACCAACGACCAACGAATGAACGAATATTCGTCGATTTTGACATTTCTTTCATATAAGAGTTTTTAATTCGTCGCGAATGAAGTTTGACATTCACCACCGAAACCAAAACAAGAACGATTTTTTTAAGTTAAGTACGCGCGATTTTTTTATTCGTTGCGAGTGTGGATAATGTGGAACGCGAATAAGGTTTGACGGTTCGTATCAACTACAATTTTTTTCGCGACGAATAAATTTGTTTTCTTAAATTTATTAATATGTATATGATATTGAAAAGTAAAAGTATGCATCATAAATCAAATAGAAACTATATTGCTATAGTTTTGTTAAGAATTTGTGTGGAAATATGTCTTCAAACGTATATAAACTCACATTTTGTAATTCATTCGTCGTTCGTTGGTCGCGCTCATGTGAATGATGCTTTAGTGATATTAATTTAACTGCTGAAGCTCGAAGAGATGTAAATGGCGTTTTAAAATATATGCACAAATTTGGATGCGTCCTGATGTCTTCGATTTGGTGCAAGGTTCTTAGCGCTATAAATGAAAGAAGTTTCCTTCTTCGAGCCAGAAACAGTACTATTGACGTTGAAATTTAAGATCTCGACAACTTGATCTTCGATTTGAACATTATTCAAAACGGATGAGATCAATTTGTATCTGAATGCAAGCAGTTGCTACTGTATTGGGGGATGTTCCAGAATCGTTCCCATCGAACCGAAAAAGGCAATTAAAGAGACAGTTTGAAGAAAACCGAGAAAATTGGAACAGACGAAGAAATAAATTTCAAGAGAAACACCTTTTACGTTATAGTTGATTCAATTATATCTGGAATTTCTCGTCGGTTCGATACGATGAAGAATTTGAATGTTATATCTTCATTTTTATGGTAGTTTTCAACAATGGACGAAATTGAGATTAAAAACTGCGCTACAAGGTTCATCCAAAAGTATAACTCGCATGTGTCTCAAGAGCTGTTGAAAGAAGAAATTATTCATCTGGAACACATTTATGAAGCCAATTTCGAAGCAGAACTTCCGCCATTGAGTTTGTTCAATGCTATTTATTCCCAGAACTTGGAGAAGATTTTCCCCAACATTTGTGTTGCTCTCCGTGTGTTTTCCACCATACCTGTAACCCTAGCTAGTACCGAACGTTCATTTAGCGTCCTTGCCAAAACAAAGAATTTTCATCGTTAGTGCTCATCACATGATCGTGTTCCTGGACTTGCTTCACTATGCATCGAAGTACCTTTGGCAATGGAATTGAATTTCGATGTAATTATAAGTTGTTTTGCTGCTCAGAAAGCTAGGAAAGCTCGTTTGCAAAAAGAAATATTTCATTGAATGCAAACTAACTCTAATGAAAACATTGTGATAATAGATATTTTAATATAAAGAAAAACAATAAAGAGTGTTTAATGTAAACCTTTTAAAATACATAATTTTTTTTAAAGACAAATTTCAAATACTTTTACTTTGCTCTATTTTATTTTCATAGTAGGTAATAGATCTTCATGTTAATTTTTTTTATAAATAGTTAATCGACCGTATTATCAGTTCCTAAAATGTCGTTGGCAATATCGAATTGAATGTATGATTCTTTTCGGAATCTGATCTACTTGCATGTAGAATTATTTTCTATCCATCTTCCATTTCAACTGAACTGGACGATACCCGTGAGATTGATTTGATGATTAGCACTTTTTTTTCGGTTGACTTTGCAAACGAAAAATTATTATTTCCGTTAATTCCAACTAATTTCATGCTATTCGTAATTGAAATTAGAACGTACCATATCAGTAGGCATGAACTTTGAAAAAATGGTAAATATGGGGGGCCCGAGATTTTTCCGTCGCGGGCCCGGAATTCCTCTCGACGGCTCTGGTTCGGGCTTGTACTTGAGGGCTATGCATGCAGAAAGCTAATCATAAAACATTTTTTTTTGTTTTCATATGCCTTCATACTAATACATATAGCTTGTTCTTCCCTTGCAATAGCAAAATGGGATCTCATCCACATTTCAAGTGATGGAGGAGGAGGTGCATGCAGATAAAAAAGGAACTACAGCGGAAACATTTCCAGAAAATCTTTCTAAATGAGAAATTCAACTCGTGATGATGGGCACATTCTTTTCGTCGGCTTGTGAAGATAAGTTGTGGGTGGTGGTGTTGTATGATTTGGTGTGATGATGATGGCTCCAGAAGAACTCTCCAGAGAGTTCATGGAATTTATGTGGGCTCTCAAAATATCTAGCAGAAATCATGACATTGAAAAATGCTTAATTGCTGGTGGTGTGTCAAGTGGCAAATGGACTGCAAAACGTTCTGTTTGAGCGTCATGCGGTACAAGACCAACAACTAAAACATTCAAAGTGGTTGTGGGCTGTCGACGGAGCATATGTTGGGGTATGTTGTAAAATGTCAGAGGATAAGCTGGCAATGACATTGGCATTAATATGAATGTAGATATTTATGTATGTACAGTACAGTACAATCTTACTCAGTCTGAAAGATTGGAAAGTGTTGGGTTTGATGCTTCACGTTATCTAACCTTTAAGATGATACAAACAAACGAGACATACATTATATTGTGTGTATATTACATGGACTGAGAAACGATAGTTGTAGACACTTGTCGGAGAGTCAGAGAAGCTCACGTATGTACATACTTAATTCTGTATGAAAACAATGTGAACTTTAATTCATCAACTACTATATCCTCACAGAACTTAATTTTGCCTTGAGGATACTCACAAATAATTAAAACATTTTTTGATTCGTTAAGCATTGTAAGTATTGTGTATGAATGAATGATTATAAGTAAGTTCAAGCAAACTCACTTTGATACTTGTATCAATCGTTATGTTTCTGAGTTTAATGTATTAATTTGGAATACATATATTAGAGCGTATATTTTAAAGATACGATTTACAAAGCTCGTTGATTGATTTGTAAAAAATGGAGGAGTATTTTTTTATAGATTTTAATCTAACCATTTAAGTTGGCATGTTTATACCTCCGCGAATTGACATGGCTTATTGGAAGATATTCCAATCTAAGCGTTTATAACAAGCTTCTTATTTATAAGCAAGTACTGAAACCAGTTTGGACGTACGGTATACAACTTTGGGGTTGTACCAACGAAAGAAATATACAAATTTTGCAAACATACCAAAACAAAGTACTTAAAATAATAGTAAATGCTCCATGGTATGTAAGAAATAGCGACTTACATAGAGATTTCAATATAAAATATGAAGAAAAAGAAATTAAAAAATTTGCTACAGAGCTAAGATCACGACTTAGAAATCATAGTAATAACTTAATCCAACAATCTGTTGGCGAGGCGTTCATATTTCGGCGTCTGCACCGAACAAGACCTTCTGATCTAGCGCAAACAAATTAATCTCTCCACTCGAATTTTGTGGAATCTTCAGGTCCTCTCGTTGGGGAGCTTCCTGACAAAACGCGAACAAAATGACGCTAAAACTACTTGTTAAGCTGGACTTAGTTGTAGTAATAATATAGAAGATAAGGGAGGTGAGTTTTAGTCAGTAAAAATCTGACACTACTATAAGCATCGGGCTTATAGTGTCTCTGAAGATTTCTCACCTTCCTGCGAAAAAAAAAAAAAAAAAAAAAAAAAAAAATGTTTATACCTGGCTGTGGCACGAGTACGATAACTTTAGCGCCAAGAAATAATAACGGTTTTTGGTAAGGAGGCTTAATACAAGCATTTTTTACTATGGGAGGGGGGGTCTATCTCCCCCGTTCAGGCGGTAGGGGCAATTTAAAAAAATTATTATTTAAAATGGAAAAAAATAATTACAAAATAACGGTGATACTTACAATTAAGTTTTATACATTTTTTTAAAGCCAACATTCTGTTTTATTAGCCAGTTTTTAATTTAAGTCAAAATTGTGCGTAGTTTTTGAAAAAATTAATTTTAAACTCAAAATTTGCGTAAAAAAAGTTAAAAAAAGGTTTAAAGTGTAATTTTTCAATACTTCAACATTATCTACCATTGTTTTTATTTCAGAATTTATTGCTCTTATTTGTTTTTGATCAAAAACTGAAAACTAGATGATTTTATGTCTTTTAGTTTTTGAGAAAATTAAAAATAACCACAACTACTATTTTAATTTAATTCTTTTTTTATTTTGCTTGAGTGGTCTTATTTTGATAGTAACAGTGCGAGTTTGGGTGTATGCAACAGTAATGTGTGTGCGAATTTGGGTGTATGCAACAGTGGGATCTGTAAGGGGGCATGCTGCCCCCCTGCAACCCCCTTGCTAGGGAACACTATAGGATTTGGGGCGGGTGCAAGTTGGAGTGCGTGCAAGGGGGGGAGGGGGCACGGTTCGGTGGGTGCAAGATGGGGTGCATGCAAATTAAAAATAACCACAACTACTATTTTAATTTAATTCTTTTTTTTTTGCTTGAGTGGTCTTATTTTGATAGTAACAATGGTAGGTGCGAGTTTGGGTGTATGCAACAGTAATGTGTGTGCGAATTTGGGTGTATGCAACAGTGGGATCTGTAAGGGGGGGCATGCTGCCCCACTGCAACCCCCCTGCTTGGGAACACTATAGGATTTGGGGTGGGTGCAAGTTGGAGTGCGTGCAAGTGGGGAGGGGGCACGGTTCGGTGGGTGCAAGATGGGGTGCATGCAAAGTTTCTTTTGCATTTAAATAAGCTGGATTTAAGAAAAATTAATTTACCCTAGGTGTATCTTAATCCATATTCGATTATTACTATCAAAATAAGACTACGTTAATACTTAAGCAAGGAAAAAGTAATTTAATTAAAATATTTATTTTGGTAATTTTCAATTTTCTCAAGAACTAGAAGACATAAAGTCATCTAGTTTTAAGTTTTGATCAAAAACAAATTATTATTATTATTATTATTATTATTATTATTATTATTATAAGCTTTTTATTGCCTTAAGTTTGATATATATACATTAATTGATACGTATTACATTTAATTTTCATTTAGATTTTACTTAACATAAAATTACATCTAATATTACATCCATATATACTTTTAAGTTAAAATTGAATTGCAATTAAAATATAATAAATTAAAGTTAATAAATTAAAGTTTAATAAATAAATTGAAATCAAAAAGTTTATTATGTCGGTCGAATATTGGCATAAGCCTCCCCCAGGGTTGCCCATGTATCTCTATTTTTGGCCTCGTTGTACCAATTTGTTGTTAAATGGGATAAATCGTCACTCCATCTTTTATTGGGTCGTCCTGCTGGTCTCTTGTTATCTGGTTTCCATTTCGTCGTCAGTTTTGTCCATCTTTGATCCGGAAGTCTAGATAAATGTCCTGCCCAACTCCACTTCAGTCTTCTTGTTCTATTTATGACGTCTATAATTCCAGTTCTTGTGCGGATATCTTCATTTCTAATCCTATCTCGCGGTCGTATGTTTAGAATTTTCCTTTCCATTTTGGTTTGGCATATTCTAAGCTGGTCAAGTGTTTTTGTAGTCAAGCTCATTGTTTGTAGTCCGTAAGTTAGAATCGGCAGAGTAGCAGAGTCGAAGATATTTTTCCTTGTGTCTGCACTTTGGTCCAATTGTAAGATTTCTTTCAGGCTCCAGAATTGTCTCCAGCTGTTCGTGATGCGTCTGTTTATTTCTTTATTTTCTTGGTCTTTGAATGATTTTATTTGTCCCAAATATATATAATCTTCTACGTAGGTACTCGATTTTTTCTCTGTCCAAAGTTATATCATCTTTAGTGTGATTTGTCATGACTTTAGTTTTTGATTTGTTTATTTGTAGTCCATAATTTCTGCACAAGCTAGTTAGTTCCGTCAACATTTTTTGAATATGTAAAGCTTTTGTAGAAATAAGAACTATATCGTCTGCAAATCTTAAATTGTTAAGGACCTGTCCACATATCGTTATTCCATAGTTCTTCCAGTTAATTTTTTGAAAAATGTCTTCCAGGACAGCATTAAATAGAGGTGGTGAAAGTGGATCTCCTTGTCTGACTCCTCTTGTTATGTCAAATTTTCGTCCAATTTTCTCTGTTTTTATTCGTGCTGTGTTATTTTTGTATATGTTTTTAACTGTTTCTATTAAATCTGGGTTTATGTTTAGATTTCTTAGGGCGGACCATATCATTTCATGTTCAACGGAGTCAAAAGCTTTACTAAAGTCAATAAAAAGAAAATAAACAGGTTGTTTAAATTCGTTGCACTTTTCTATTAGCTGATTCATTGTCTGTAGGTGGTCTGTTGTGGAGAATCCTTCTCTAAATCCAGCCTGTTCTCTTGGTTGTTTGTTATTGAAATCGTTCTTTATGGTCCTGTAAAGTGCTTTGGAGAACAGCTTGTAAATTGTCGAAATGTTACTTATTGGTCTATAGTTGTTGATATCGTCCTTATTTCCTTTTTTATGTATTAGTGTTATTGTTGTTTCTTTCCATTGTTCAGGGATTTGTTTTGTTAGAACGATTTCGTTGAATATGTTTGTAAGAATGTTGGATAGTGAGTTTTTTGCGTATATTAACATTTCCGCTGATATTCCGTCATTTCCAGTGCATTTATCTTTCTTCAGATCGTCTATGGTCCTTTCGATAGTTTCTTTGCTGAATATATGGGTTTGTGTCGATATTGAATCATTGTTCTCTATTGTTTCTTCTTCTGTGTTGATTGTAGTCGAGGTGAACAGTTTTTCAAAAAATAATGTAGCGTTTTCATTTATGTACATATGTCTCTTCGGTTTGTTATATTAACTGCATTTTGATCCTTCATATTTACTTTCCATTCCTGTTTATTATTCAAATATCGTTTTGCTTTTTTTATTGATTTTTTTTTGTCTTAGTGTATCTTTTATAATTTTTTCATTATATGCACGAATATCATTCGTTATTTTAGATTTTATTGTTTTCCTGAGTTCACTTAGTTCTGTTTTTTCTTGGTTGAGTAGTTGTGTTTTTGTTCTTAAATGTTCTCTTCTTGATATAAGGGCTTTGGTTTCGTCTGATATTTTTTCTTTGGAAGTCTTAATGTTCGTTATTGAGATTTTTGCTGTAGTCTTTATGATATTTTCTAACTTGTCATATGTATTTTGAAGGTCGTTATTTGACGGTTCTAAAAGTTGGTTGATCTTTGTCTTTATTGTTTCGTTGTAGTTGATAAATTTTTGTTCTGGTATTATTTTAGGGATGTAATAGATTTGTCGATTTCTTCTTAATGTTTTATGGTTTATTTTTATCTTTATTCTTACTAGTCTGTGATCGCTGTCAAAATTTACATTATTAAGGGCAGTAATGTCTTCGATAGTTTCAATTTTGTTTGTGATTATGAGGTCTATTTCATTTTTTGTCTTTCTATTTGGTGAGATCCATGTCCATTTTCTGCTATCTTTCTTTTTGAAGAATGAGTTCCCAAATTTTAAGTTCATTTCTTCCAGCCACTTGACGAGTCTCTCCCCTCTTTCATTTCTTAGTCCATATCCATGAGGTCCTTAAACTGAGTTTTCTTCTTCATTTAATCTTTTTCCAAGTCTTGCGTTAAAATCTCCTATCACGTACATTAGTTCTGTTTTTTGGTTGTTGAATGTTTCTTCAAGATTATCGTAGAATTGTATCATTTCTTCTTCCTCAGCTTTTGCTGTAGGTGCATATACTTGTATTATAGTCATTTTTATGTTTTGAATTTTAAGTTGTATGCTACATATCCTCTCATTATGGAATCGGATATTAATTATTTTGTCTTTTAATTCTTTTTTAATTAGAAATCCAACTCCATATAGTCCTTTTGTTTCACCAATGTAGCAGAAGATATCATTATCATTATTAATTATTCTTTGTCCAAGCAATCTTACTTCAGCTAGTCATATTATATCCCAATTAATGTCTTTTAATGCTAGTCTTAATTCCTCCTGTTTTTCGTCCGAAGAGAGTGTCCTGACGTTGAAAGTACAGATTTTTAATGTATTTTGTTGTTTTTTGAGTGTTATGTTCTCTGTTCGCTTATTTTTATATGGGGGGGTTTGATCCCACGGTGATCAGCCGGGTTGGGAAGGATTTTTGTTGTATTATAGTTGAATGTGGGTTTTGGTTATGTCCGATATTTAATGTTGATGCATGGTCTTCATATTTCGTCTGGTTATTGTTAAGTAGGATTTTCTATTTGTTATTATATGCTTTGTTTTGTTGTTTCGAGGTTTGTGGGTCATTGTATTTTTCTAAAAATTCGTTAGCGGTTTTTGTAACAAGAAATTTTCTTATTGGATTTGTCGGTTGTTTCTTGGGGTTCATTTCGGTTGATCCTATTATAACAGATTTTGTCTTATTACTGTTTATTTCTTTGTTCTTTGGTTGTTCTGGTGGTGAGCTTTCATTCGATCGTATTCCTTTCCTTGGATTTTCTTGTTCGTTTCCTGTCCAAACTTTTCCATCTACAACGAGTTCGTTAAATTTAAAGTAAGCTCTCTTTCCTTCTCTCTTAAACTCTAGCAGTTTTGGGATAAGAGGTTTCCGAGCTTCAATCATTGATTTTGGAAGATCTTCCGTCATAGTAAAATTTGCCCCCAAATTTTTTCCCAATAAAACTTGTTGTTTTTTCTCAAAGTTTTTGAAAACTAGCCTGATTAGTCTTACTTTTCCTTCGCTTTTTTTGCCTAAGCGAAAGCAGCTTGCAATGTCCGTTTCTTCAACTTTGAACTGGTCATTCGATTTATTTATTTGGTCAAGTATCACTGATAAAAGTTCTTCTGAGGTCCGTTCACTCTCTTCTAACTTGAAAATTATCAAATTATTTTTTCTCGAGTCAATTCTAGTTGAGTTATTTGCTTTTCTTGTCTAGCACAGGTAGCTTCTTGTTGCTCAATTATTGATCCTTGCGTCTCAACGATTTTTTCGAGCTTTTCAACTTTCTCAGAGAGGATTCCCACCTTTTCGTCTGTGTTTTTTATGACTCTGTCCGAAGCTTCGTTCATATTTTTAAAAATGTGTTTTTTTTTGTTCTTCTAATAAAAGTTTTAAAGTTTCCAGTGTGACAGCCATTATTTCGGAATACAGCCCTGGTATAATGTTGTTACTTACGTAAGGTTGTTGAATTTGCTAAATATCAAGAAGTTGTGGGATAAGATACTGGAATAATGTCTGTGCTTTATTGTGAATTGAGTGGTTTGTCAAGTAAATAGCTATGAGTTGTTTTGGTTATTTATTTTGGTGAGAGTTGAAAATTTACTCAACGTTATAGTTCTACTGAGCATGCGCAGACAAAATTGCAAGCGTGAGAAATGCCTTTGTTTCTTCGATTGCGGTGTATTATACTATATGTATTTGATTGTTATCAATGTAGTAAAAATGTTCTACTCACAAGTATGTTAAGACTCAAGCAAGATTCAAATTTGTATATTCTTTGAGTTCAATAATTAAATATATTATTGCAATTTTATGCACTAAGATTTAGTTTTGTAATATTTTTTTTTAAGCACAATGATTGCCACCTTCAAATTACAATGACTTGGCACAGACTTTATTTTTTTACATAAATCTTTAATGACTTTGAATTCAAAATCTTCTAAGAGCAAAATTTAACACATCCACTCACTAAGCTAGAGTTGCCAACAAATTAGAGCAATGAATTCTAAAAAAAAAAAACAGTAAATAATTTGAAAGTTTTGAAAAACTACACTTTAAACCTTTTTTTTTAAATTTTTTTTTGCATACATTTTTAGTTTAAAACAATTTTTTTCAAAAACTATGCATAGTTTTGACTTGATTTAAAAACAATCTAATAGACAAAAATGTTGCCTTTAAAAAAAGGTATAATATTTAATTGTAAGTATTACCGTTAGTTTTTAATTATTGTTTTTCCATTTAATGTACATATTTTTTAAATTGCCCCTACCGCCTAAACGGGGGGAGATAGACCCCCCCTCCCATAGTAAAAAATGCTTGTTTTTAGCTGGTCTATACAAATCCGTCATTAAACTTTGTCGCCAAAGTTATCGTACTCTCCCCCTGGCTGTTAACAAATTCTACAGAAAAATAAAAATTTAGAATGTAAAATTTTGAAATGTAAACTTTTTAAATTCGAAACTACTTTATTATTATTTATTATTAATACTTTCAAACTACTATATGAAGACCTAATTCGTCAAATGAAATAAAGACATATGTAGGTAACTTTATTTTTGAAATTTTGTTGAAACTTCCGCCACCGGAAGAGGAATCCTTAAAGGTTATCTGTAAATAAATGGAACACATGTTGCTTACTATTTTATTATCTTCGTCTATTTACTCACTTTTAAACATGTGTTTTTATTTTTTTATATAAGATACATGATGCATGTTGTGCTGCACATAACAAAGGTACTTCACTCCCTTAAACTCAATACATTACATTACAACCATCAATTTAGTAAGTATCAAGAGATAAATTATTCAACCGTTCGAAGCAGCCATCAACTGTCATATATTTTCATCGAATAATTGTCATTCAGAAATAACTATTGTGACAACCTTCTTTAACCAACAATCAACCATCCAGGGCCAAAGTAACACGCAGACATCAACTTCATCATCGTCGGCAAAAACACGAATTTTCACTTCCAATCGAAATGAATTATTAATCGCGTATTGACTTTGGGTATAAATATAAAGAATAGAACGAACGGAACGTTATGTCGTTGTGCGAGTAAGGATACCTGAATTTTAAGAAGAGAAGAGGGACATGGGGCACCGCTGAACATGGAATCTCCATCGTAAATCTCTTTGCAGCTGATCAATAACACTGACAGTCAATTTGAGCGAATAAAGGAAACTTCCAATCGATGCCAAACCAAAAACTTTCCATCAAGTAAACAATTGCTTTTGGTACGTACATTATAAAAGTTTTAACTCCAATCTCTCTCTATCGCTCTCATATGCCGTAAAATAACAACACCAACAACAAAACAACGACAACAACAATTGTTTGCGTCACTACTACATATTCGTATTCGTATCTTCACGTGAGCAAGCAATCATAGCAAAGGCACTTCACGTCTACAATAAAAGATAATTGACATGTTGAGAGCACTTTTGTGACTCCATCTCCTGGCGAAATTAAATATTAAATTTAAGAAAGGTGAAGTACGTTTGAAATATACACCATCTGAACACTATATTCGCTTTACATATGTATATACATAGTATGTATGCTATATACATACGTACATTCGAATACATATGTATCTTCTCACTGCTTCAGAAGCGTTTGCCAGCAGACAAAATGCTTTCCCAAAATACCAGTGACGCTAGCGGTGGTACATATCAGCGCTTCTCTACTTCTGTGTGGACGACGATGAATACGAAGCTTTAAACTCCCGCATCCAGATATTGAAGGGTATGAAAATGAATCAATTGGTTGTCAAGGAGGAAATTGAATTGTCAACTGACAAGCGAGAGCAACATAATACCCAGCAGTACCCCAAACCTGGCCGGAAAGTGTAGGCTTCCTTTTAAAAATATTGACAGTGTTTATGAATAAATTTTCTGATTTGATATACGCGCCACTCATAAATTTACAATAACAACAAAAATAATAATGAATAAAATAATATTGAATTTTTCCTCAGAAACATTATGATGCTTTACAAACGGGTGAGGAAATGGATAGGGTATAACGTATGTATAAAGTACCTTTAAGGGGAAGGTTAAATTAAATTAATGTGTGTCTAATGTGAAGTTCGAAAAGGGTAAATTAGATTCACATTTTCTTGTGTGTAAAAAGCTACTTATACAAATGTCAATAAATTTGTTAATGAAATCTAACTGTGACGGAGAGTACCTATTTATACATGTACATTGTACATATTTGCGTAAGTGATAGATCTGAAAAGGGAGCAAACATATTTTAAAAATTCGAACCGTTCATCACTTTCAAACAACTTTAAGTAGAAATCGTTTGAATTTGAATACGACTCTATCGTGCTAACCAGCTTTTACAATACTACCCATGATTTTTTGAGATTCAATATGTGTACATACATATAGGACAGTAAGAAATTGTGTGTTTAAATATTTGTTAAAATAATTTAAAACAAAAACACACACTTTGAACATGCAGAATTAATTTTAATTTAATAAAAAAAACAGCAGTGTAACATCAATAGCTAATTAAAGATTTAGATTTAATGGAGCTGTTGACGTTGCTTTTGCTGCTCTTATTTGTGCTGAACGATAGAAATACATTATTTGTTCTAAAACAATGGCCGCCGCAGTTGCTGTTGCTATTATTTTTATCCATTTTAAGCATTTATATAGCTTGCTGAACTCTGTATCGAGTACTAGTAGGGATCGTAAAATGACTGGGTCGTCCCATTTTGATTTGTAAAATTTTAGCCAAATGACTCGTAACGAACATTCAATATGTTAAAAAATCTTGACTTTCAGTTAGTATTAATAGTTCATGTCTAGAGTTCGTAATAAGTCCTATAGCTAAAATTAAATAATTACTGAAAAAGTATTGACTTCAATTTAGTCGTTTAAACTTGGTTTTTTATTGGTTACATTTGGAACACTCCCCTTTAACATGAGTTGTCGTCATTTATCAAAAGGTATTATAAATTATTAAACGGGCATTATTGAAGTCCACTTTTGAATGTAAGTACTCAGAATCAGCGTTACCACTTTACTTCAATTGAAGTAGATCTACTTCTTTTTTTTCAAATAAATTAAAAATCTACTTCCTACTTCGCTCCATCATCAAAATATTGAAATGCACTTCATTTTCAAGATCTGTGTTTCTACCTACTTCAATTTTAATAAAATGAATATGAAAAGATATTTTCAAGTTGTCCAAAAACAAAGATAAAAGGTTTGTTGATGTAATTATATTACGATTACAATAACTAGTCCTTTGCAATCAAAACACCCTAAAGTCATTTCATTTGACCAACACGAGCCCAATCTTTGCGTTTTCGTTGCCAACAACTAGGAATTAATTTAAAAAATGTTACATATTGAATTATATGATATGAAGGCTTAAATAATTCTAGTTTTTTTTTAATTTTTTTATTGAAATAATGTAATTTAAAAATATTAAGAAAAATATGAAGAAGCTAATTTTTGAGATCTACTTCCATTTTTCACAATCTACTTCACTTTTTTCCTAAAATCTACTTCCACTTTTTTTAGAGAAGTGGTAACGCTGCTCAGAATTCATTAATCCTATAATTCACTTAATAATAATAAGGCCTTCTAATTTCTTTAAAATTTTCCTTCTGCACTTTTCAGTTCTCACGACTGCAAAGGTACCTAATTAAATTTTTGAGAATCTCACGCTAACAACTTTGGTTGGTTGAGTCGTAAAATTCACAACAGCTGCTGTAAGTTTTGGGTGGAAGTTGTGATGATATGTATCTAAAATTGTTCTTCCATTGAGGGTTAAAACTTTTCCGACAGTTACACTGACGACAAGCAAGCAAGGTAAACGTTCAAAAACAAAAACCCATTACCAGGTTATGCGAAGTTGGAGGATGCAATTCGAGGACTCCGATCTGACTTTTGATAAGTATTCAGCACACGGTGTTTATCGTTTTTGAATATCTGTTGGAGTTCAATTAAACGTAGAAAATTAATTTCAAGCACTAATATTAGCTAGATGATGGAGGTGCGGGTTGTTGTTGGCAAATGGAAAATATGTGAATGAATGGAAACAAATACCAATATATTAAAATGAGCTGCACTTCTTTAATACAACAGACAAGACATCTCTTCTTCATTTGTGCCCTCAGTAAATCTATGCAAACTGAGCTGGGTACACCCTTACTGAATATCCGCTCTCCATCCGAATGGAAATGTGATCCACTTACTTGCTTCATCTTATGAGAGTAATTTAATTCCCAGAACAAATCCGAAAATTTATAATTATAATTGTTGATTCATCCTACCAGAGGATAAAATTTGTATGTAGATATACTTACTCCACCTCTACCTACTGGTATTGCATATTCTGTCTTCTTCATTACAAATAGAGAGACAATAGAACTCTGTACCAACTCTCCTTTTAATAGGTAGGTACTTTGAGTTTGAGTACCATTCGTCGACATCGTTGTATCAGAAACAGAAACATTATTAAGATTCAGGATCAGAAACAAAGAGGAATGGAACATCTGTCAAGGCAAGGCAACCTACGTGCAAATTTAATTTTCCTCTGTCCACTGAGCTAATTTTCGGTTTCTAGAACACTGCATTCACTCGTGCAAATAAAGAATCCGATTCAAGTAAGGAAAAAAAACTAGAGAACCAACACACAAAAAAAAACACCAGGAAAATTCGGTTAAGTTTGCGTAGCCGGAAAATTCATTGAATCGGCGATAATTGTAAAAGAACCTAATTATGTCAGTTTTATCCAAGAACACACACAAAATATATTTCTTTGTATATCTTTTGTAACATGTAGCTACATTTAATGTTGAATTCAAGCAGGATTGAGTTTTTTTTTTTTAAATTAAATTTTAGAATTGGTATAATTTACTCAAGTTGATTAGCTTTTTTAATAGCTAATATAGGTTTCTACTTCTTGTTATGAAGTTCCCTTCAGCAGCGTATTAGAGTTAAATAGATACAATTCATTTCTGAGGAAATTGAAAACTTCTGATTTCTATTATTCATGTCGATTGTAGAATCCTATTTATAAATGCGATAATACTATTTTTTTGTTAAATTTTACTCAAGGTTGACGCACTTTGACAACCCCAAGTGTTATCAAAAAACAACTTAAATACAAAAATAATTCCGCAAAATTAGTTTTATATTACTTTAAAATAATCTATTTACACAAATATTACATTCTTTGCAACTCATCTTACTTTTGGCAGTCTATTCAAAATATGCATTTGTCATTTTGGACTTTTTTGAGTCTTCGTCTGACGGAAATCGATCACAAGAACAGTTAATGTAATTTAACTCAACCAATATGTATGTAGGTATATTGTATGTATAAGTGGTATCTAACCAATGTAATTGCATAAAAACCACAGGATTATAACCAAAAACTACGAATTTACCCTCAAATTATTGTGTTTGGTTAAAAGTCAACATGTCTGTCGTATCTGTATCTGATGATAATGCAATCAAGGAAACATTGTCCTTTGGTAGTTTGTTTCAGTATGAGCATTACACATACATACCTAACTTTACTTTGGCCTTCTACAACGCAACGCTACCACAACTTTTGGGCTCGGATCGGAATCTCTACACTTAAGGTTGCCCTCTACATTTTGACTAATTGCAACGCATTAAGCCCTTTCCAATGCAGAAAAAAAGTTAAAACAATACCTTATAACCCGTAATCGTTTTGTTTATGCTCGTTAGTTTGATGTATGCATGTCCGCTACCAGACGCGCCAGTCTGACTTACACGCATAATGGAAACGTAGTGCGGAATCGTACAGATTGTCAGGACAGCCCATTTTTATGTATGAATCCTATAGATAGAGTTTTGAGCAAGAGATTCATACAGCGGACGGTCGCACCCGTTTTCGACATCTTCTACCAGAGATGGATATTTATATTTTGTACATTTCATTTAATTTTTTTTTTGGCTTCCATGTGATAAACTGGCAAATGTAAGGAGCGAAATAAATAAAATCCCATCAAAGGTTCTGACATGTCGTCCGCCATTCTCCACCTTCGTCTGTCGTCTTTGTATGTGTCTGTTTTCTGCTGTTGCTGTGGCTATGATGGTTTTAACGAAATTAAACTTTTCGGACGAGTAAGCGGGTAATAAATGAGTTTTTGTGCTTGAGAAAGTGCTCCTCCGTTTTGCCATCATCGTCATCGTATATTGCAATGATCATCGTCATGGATATGGAACGGGAAAGACTACGGGAACCTTCAACGATCTAAAAAAAAAAACAACGGAAAGAAGGGCTATTTTTGAATCAATCAAAAGACCTATAATTGCTGGATCAAAACAAGTCATGCATTACACGTGATTTTGTTTATGCAGGGTAGCTCTAGTTCTTTTTCCTTGTGTGCAGTGTGCACGTCTTAAACAAAAGATTGCTACGGGAGGTATAAGGTGCGATATATAAACATGAATAGATTTTCGTTTTCTACTGCAATTATTCTTTGTTCAAAATTTGCAAGACGACCAACCGTTCGATCGACACACGACGCACGGGGAGTACATAGTTGCTACTCTGTTAATCATCAGACCGTGTCATAAAAATGAAATCATCATTTCCATCATATCAATAAAACTTTAAGTCATTGAGGAATTATGATTTTGAACGAATGGATGTCAGGAAGTTGGCAGATTTATTTCAGGATGCATTTATTTTAAATTTGCGTCTTAAGTAAAGGCTTATCACAACGACAAATACAGGGCTTAGGGCTTAAACAAAACAATTTTATTTTGTAGATGACTTTTCAGTGTCGATATCAAAACAATGAAGCCACTCTTGTGAGTTGAAAATGTATTAGTAAGTTACATCCCTACTTGCGTCGTCGAATGTTTCACAATTTTCCTTGCAAAGGTGTTAAGATCTTTTGTTATACAATGCAAACGAGTTAAAGCTGTATTTTTTTGGTTTCTTCTACATAAAAATTGCAAAAACGGCATGTTTTGGCATATTAAATTTACTATTGGAAAAAAAAACATTAAAGTCTTCTATACCAACTTTATAAAAGGTGATCGATTCGACGTTTAGCTGAAGGTTTGCAATGCAAGAAAACTAAGATATAATATCCATGAATAATAAAAAAAAGGTTTAAAGTTTAATTTTTCAAAACTTAAAGGTTATCTACTACTTTTTTATTAGAATTCAATGCTCTTATTTGTTTTTGATCAAAAACTGAAAACTAGATGATTTTATGTCTTCTAGTTCTTAAAAAAACTGGAAAATTGAAAATTACAAAAAAAAAATATTTAAATTAAATTATTTTTTCCTTGCTTGAGTATTTATGTACGTAGTCTTATTTTGATAGTAATAATCGAATGTGGATTAAGGTATACACCTACGAAAACTTCCAGATTATTTAAATGAAAAAGAAACTTTGCATGCACCCCACCTTGCACCCACCACAAATCCTATAGTGAGCCCAAACAGGGGGTTGAGAGGGGCAGCACACACCCCACTGTTGCATACACCCAAACTCGCACACACCCCATTGTGGCATACACCCAAACTCGCACCTACCATTATTACTATCAAAATAAGACCACTCAAGAAAAAAATATAATTAAATTGAAATAGTAGTTTGGTTATTTTCAATTATCTCAAAAACTAAAAGACATAAAATCATCTAGTTTCAGGTTTCGATTGAAAATAAATAAGAGCAACAAATTATTGAAAAAAAATTATTGATAAACTTATGGTTTTGAAATATTGAAATTGAATTTTTTTAGCATTCCATTCCATTCCATTTTTTAAATAGCACCTCCAGCCTAAACTCCTATAGTAAAAAATGCTTGTTTTTAACTTTTCTAAAAAAATCCATTATAATATCTTGTCGCCTGAGTTATTGTACTCTTGCCGTATACAGTGTTCCACTTTCACTAGCAATAAACCATTTATAAATAATCACTCATGTCAGAGATAAAAAGTTTTTCAACAAATTCATAGTAAATCATGGCATTTTGATAGAACCTTCCAAATACATAATGGTCACTTAAAATTTAACTCAGAATTGAAAACCAAAATCATTCTGTCAATAAAACCCTGTACAAGTCTTGTACTAGTGCAGATCTTCTTCTGCAAGCCTTTTGCAATTCCCTTTCAAAGTTCAAACAAAGAAACTTGTGACATTTTCCAAAAGTGCTTCCACTTCTTCTCTATCGAGTATGTCATTTTAAATACCTAAAACGCAAACCAAACAGTATCTAAATATCTTATCTGATGTGAATAGAAATCATATTTTGATTACATATTTTGCTAACAAAAGCCCTCAAGAAAACGATGTACTTCCTTAATTTCCCTTGACTTATTTTGACATTCCTAGACAACTATGTAAGTGTACCATTCTATCGCCTTCTTCTGTTTCTCTTACCAATGCCTTGCCATTCGCTTCGTTTGCCTTTGCCTGAGTCACATGCTACTTGGGGGTCTGGGGCACGGTTGCCAGTTTGGTCATTTACGACCAAATTTGGTCATTATTTTCTCACTTGGTCGCATGGTCATTTTTTATTCCATTTGGTCCCTTTTTTAAAAAATTGAAAAAAATATCTCGACTCTATTCCTTTTATAATCTCAAAAATAAAATACATACCTAAAGAATTTTGGGAAAAGTTCAATTATCATAAAAACGCTTCAAATGAATATTGTTTTCAAAATTTAAGTTAGTTCGTTTATAACTTGATGTTACTTCCTCATAGCTCAGCTGCTGCTGAGAGGAATTTTTTTGAATTAACTTTGATAAAAACGAAAGGGAGACTTAATTTGGGTACCATTAATAATATATTGCTGGCTAAAGAGCGTCAAGATGACAAAAATAACCATAGCGTTTGGTCTGCAAAATAAATTTTTTTGAATTAATTTTGTATGAATTTTATTTAGCGATAGTATTCGATCTCCTGACTTATTCGATCTCCTGACATAATGTTAACATATTGTGATCTTAAAAAAAAGAGGCTGGGGTGCGTCCCACACTGATAACTTCCCATCCCGTCTGCCGATTTGTCTTGCTTAAAAGGTTTGTAGGCTTTCGTGATTTGCTAGTTGTTAATTGAATTATTCTAAAAAAAAATTAAAAATTACCAACAATATTTTGAGTATGATGAAATAGTTTGATTTCAATATCTGTTCTTGTTAACGAGATTTTTAGTCGAAAACCAATTTTTACCGAATTTTCGTAGCATTTGCGTACTATTTTTTGTAGATTTTAATTTTTTATGAAAAAAACTGACTGTTGGATTTTAATGCACAATTTACGGAATGTCGGAAACAATATTTTCTGTGAGATAAAATTAGATTAAAGGTAAATTTTTACCAAGTTTTACTATTGTTTTTTTAAGGTTTCGATTTTCTCAAATCAATTTTAGCAGATGTCAAAAACGTTATTCTTCCCGAACGTACGTACACACGCACGCACAGATATCTCTCTAAAAATCTTTTATTTAGACTCTAGGAACCTTGAAACGTCGAGAAATGTCAAAATTTTCAATTCAAGAAATCGGACCGTTTACAATAACTTTCTATGGGAAGTTAAAAGCCATTGCGGACACAAATTATTTTGGTCCTTTTTTGGTACGATTGGTCATTTTTATTTTCAGCTTTGGTCATGCAATTTTTTTTCAAGTGGCAACCGTGGTCTGGGGTCCAACATCTCTTCCGTAAAGTAATGCAATGTCGTTTTGATTTGCTATAAGTAGGAACAAGAGAACTGATGATGTTGCTGATGAAGCTGGAACCAGACCGCAGAAAGGAGATTGCGAATGCTTATCGTCAAGGCTTGACACCCTTTTCACAAGAAATCTGCCATCTTTATTCTTAGAAATGTCAAAAGGCGGAAATTAATTTCATTTGACACATATACCACATTTAAGTGTAGCAAACAAAATCCGACGAGGCTTTGACTCTCTAATTAAAAATATGTCAAACTCGAGTCGAGTTGAGAGACATGGCCAACAACATATTATACGGAACGAAGCAGAGGGTGGATCTAGGAGGTGGTATATAGTTTTTTGACACATTTTGTCATGTGACTGCCTGGCTATCAAAGAAGGCGTGTGCTTCTGATGATGTTTATATAGTTTGCACCTCTTGTTTGTCTTAGGCTTTCATTTCCCATTTAAAAGAAAAGCGATTCTGATGAATGCAAATCTAATGAGAGGTAGTGCTCTTTCCCTTCTTTCTTTGATAATGATGATGAAGGTGATGGAAAGATGTAATTAAAGTTAAGTTAAAAGCTGATTATTCGATCTTGGGCTGAACTTCTTGCAAGGAGATGTAGTTTTCTAATTACTTTGACTTTTACTATACTATTTCCGATTTTTTGTTTGAAAAATCAAAAAGTTAATTTGGGTCAAAGAATTTAATTGAATAGCACACAAAAACATACTACTATTCATAATTATTGCACTTTTTCAAGCAAGATTAATATTGTAAGATAAGTAAATTTCACAAATCATGCAATTATATGAAATCAATGTGAAAATAATTAAGTAAGCCTTTGTTTTTGAGAATGGTATCCGTCCATTTTTACATGTTTCGTTTGCGTTTGTAAGTGTTTAAAAATATATCGCAATTGAAAACCCCAAAGATAGTTAACGTTTTTTTCAGCCCCAAAAGGACTTTTATAAATAGAAAAATTATTAAAATGAAAACACAAATTACAAAATAAATATTTAAATTCATTAGAAACTTATTTATTTGTTATGTAAAAAGAGAATATATTGCAGGTAATCAAAAATTAAAACTATGCTTTGTTAAGAAAATAAATTAAAACTGTTTATCTTATAAAGTAAACTTTTATGGATATTTTTTATATTAGTTGTTGTCATCGTATTAAACGGTTCATTGAAAATGGTGGCATGTA
Source organism: Eupeodes latifasciatus (assembly GCA_920104205.1). Taxonomy (NCBI): domain Eukaryota; kingdom Metazoa; phylum Arthropoda; class Insecta; order Diptera; family Syrphidae; genus Eupeodes; species Eupeodes latifasciatus. Next base: position 160,863,735 of record OV049924.1, read on the forward strand.
ATGATCATCTGTAAAAACAACTCAAGTAAAAATAAAACCAAAAAATATACTGTTTTCAAAATCAAAAGAAACAAAAAAGAAGCCACACTGATAACATTTCATTGGTACCCGCTAAAAATTTTCGAATGGTATTTTTTGTAACAAGCCAATTTTATTATTAAGAGAAATTGAAAGAGTAGATACAAGAAAAATTTTAAGTTTAAGATGTTATTTGTGGGACGTATTCGAGGAATTAAATCTATATATTTGTAATGGAAAACAATGTTCATAAATATTACAAAACATTAACAACAATACATTTATGGCGTGAAACAACTTGGAAGTCAGTATCTTCATTTATTCTCAAGATATTTAACTCAAAATTTAATTGTTTGCACTTTTTGGTATATTTGGTTTTAGGTTCCTATTTTTCTTGGTAATAACTTTATATGATATTAATAACAAAATAATATGATGAAAAAGTATCAGTAAACTTAAGTCGAAAGTCAATTTTTACCAATTCATAGTTATTTTTTCTAGGCTTTCGTTTTTTGTAAAAGTAATTGTCAATCGAATTTTTCCCAAAAATTATATAGGTAAATATCAACAACAATATTTTGAACAGAATCAAATAATTTAATAAGTTAATACTCTCATTTGTTTTCAAAATTATTATTATTATTAGATTCTTTATTTCTTCATACAAATTTAACAATATTTATGTAATGTCATAATGTTTACGAGATATTTGGCTTGAAAATCATTTTTAACAAAATTTTAGTAGTTTTCCTTGAAGATTAAACATCTTCAAGTCTGTCAATCGGATTTTATTAAAATCTAAACTAATCTAATCTAAAACTATTTTGAGGCCAATATCTTTATTTTTTCCAAGATATTCGAGTGGAAAATCAACTTTTACAAAATTTATTTGAAGTCGATGTCTCTACTGCTTCTTGAGATATGGACGACAAAAAATGGCATCCTGAACGTACGAATGTACAGTGGAGTGCCATAACCCCCGCGGCGTTAACCCAAATGAATGGGAATTATCACCCGCAGGGGTTAATTCCTTTTTCAAGTGGCATTAATCCCCACAAGAAAAAGGAAATAACCCCCGCGGGTATTAATTTCCATTCAGAAATGGCTTTAACCCCCATTTTTTCTTTTGTTTTAGCTTTGCTGTACAATAGTAAACAAATAAAGGAAAAATAAATAATTATATAGGTATAAAATGCACAACAAAGTTGCGATCTTGTTTCTTGAGTTGAAGTTTAAAATAATGTATTTAAATATTTTTGGAAAATAATTCTTATTTTGTTTAACGCATTTTTAAATGTACTTAAACCTTTAGCTTAAACAGAAATAAAGTACATATCTATTCTTTTTAGAAATGGTGAGTTTTCAAAATGGAATTGAGAAAGCTATGACATACCTTCCTATAACAAATAAACAAAAAATACGGGTGACGTGAAATAGTACCAAATGAAATAACACCAAATTTCAAATTTGGCCTTATTTCGTTGTTCAAAACGAAATAAAACTAATTTGGCTTTATTTCGATTTATAAAAAGAAATAAGGCTAAAAAAATAAAGGAAACAACGCCAAATATTTTAAAATTCGTAAACTTTAATAAAAAAATTTAAAGATCACTTTTTTACATACAAAACACGCAGAAATGGTTGATTTATTGTCTAGAATAGCTACTTTTGCTAAAAAGTTTTTTTGAATTGATAGCACGGCGGCGGCGTACTAACAGCTTGGTATGTAAGGGGGGCATGCTGCCCCCCTGCAACCCCCTGCTTGGGATCACTATAGGATTTGGGGTGAGTGCGAGTTTGGGTATATGCAAAGAACACGAATGCGTTGTGATTCTTTCATAACTGTGAGCCATACTTGCTTTTTTTTTGTTGGGAATTTCTTTGATTTTAGTGCTCAAATGCAAGAGTTTTTTGCATATACCCAAACTCGGTGGAGTGCCATAACCACCGCGGCATTAACCCCCGCGGGGGTTAATTCCCAAATGAATGGGAATTAACACCCGCGGGGGTTAATTCCATTTTCAAGTGGCATTAATCCCCACAAGAAAAAGGAAATAACCCCCGCGGGTATTAATTCCCATTCAGAAATGGCTTTAACCCCCATTTTTTCTTTTGTTTTAGCTTTGCTGTACCATAGTAAACAAATAAAGGAAAAATAAATAATTATATAGGTATAAAATGCACAACAAAGTTGCGATCTTGTTCCTTGAGTTGAAGTTTAAAATAATGTATTTAAATATTTTTGGAAAATAATTCTTAATTTGTTTTACGCATTTTTAAATGTACTTAAATTTTTAACTTAAACAGAAATAAAGTACATATCTATTCTTTTTAGAAATGGTGAGTTTTCAAAATGGAATTGAGAAAGCTATGACATACCTTCCTATAACAAATAAACAAAAAATACGGGTGACGTGAAATAGTACCAAATGAAATAACACCAAATTTCAAATTTGGCCTTATTTCGTTGTTCAAAACGAAATAAAACCAATTTGGCTTTATTTCGATTTATAAAAAGAAATAAGGCCAAAAAATAAAGGAAACAACGCCGAATATTTTAAAATTCGTAAACTTTAATAAAAAAAAATTTAAAGTTCACTTTTTTACATACAAAACACGCAAAAATGGTTGATTTATTGTCTAGAATAGCTACTTTTGCTAAAAAGCTTTTTTGAATTGATAGCACGGCGGCGTACTAACAGCTAGGTATGTAAGGGGGGCATGCTGCCCCCCTGCAACCCCCCTGCTTGGGATCACTATAGGATTTGGGGTGAGTGCGAGTTTGGGTATATGCAAAGAACACGAATGCGTTGTGATTCTTTCATAACTGTGAGCCATACTTGCTTTTTTTTTTGTTGGGAATTTCTTTGATTTTAGTGCTCAAATGCAAGAGTTTTTTGCATATACCCAAACTCGCACCCACCCCAAATCCTATAGTGATCCCAAGCAGGGGGGTTGCAGGGGGGCAGCATGCCCCCCCTACATACCAAGCTGTTAGTACGCCACCGTGCTATCAATTCAAAATGATTAAGATACATTTTTTTTATTGTTGAAGTTGTTATTTTATTTTTTAAATTTTTGTTTTATTTTGAAAAATAAATGAAGAAATAATTTTGTTCCTTTATGTTTGTTGTTTTTTTATTAATGTGGGGCTTATTTCCAGTTATAATTGGGCATTAACCCCCACTTAAAAAGGGAATTAACCCCCGCGGGGATTTATGCCATTTGAAAAAGGAATTAACCCCCGCGGGGTTAATATATAGTGATCCCAAGCAGGGGGGTTGCAGGGGGGCAGCATGCCCCCCTTACATACCAAGCTGTTAGTACGCCACCGTGCTATCAATTCAAAATGATTAAGATACATTTTTTTTATTGTTGAAGTTGTTATTTTATTTTTTAAATTTTTGTTTTATTTTGAAAAATAAATGAAGAAATAATTTTGTTCCTTTATGTTTGTTGTTTTTTTATTAACGTGGGGCTTATTTCCAGTTATAATTGGGCATTAACCCCCACATAAAAAGGGAATGCCGCGGGGGTTATGGCACTCCACCACGTACACACGCACACACAGACATCTTTCTTAAAAAATTTTGATTTAGATTCTAGGGACCTTGAAACTTCACTCGTCGAGAATTATCAAAATGTTCAATTCGCCAAATCGGGCCGACTTCCTATGGGAAGTTAAATATATCAAGGGGTGCTAAAAAATGTAAAGGATGGTAAAAACAAAAACAAATATCGACCAAGTTAGGACAGCTACAAGCTCTCTCATTGCAATTGACTGACCAAAAATACCGTTATCTTTCTGTGATGATGATGTTCTACAAAGTACAAACTGATGCCTACTATGTGATTGCTGCACATTTAGAATAATTATTGCTTGAACTTTTCTTATACACAAATTTGGACTTACACAACTTCAAAAAAAAAATGTTTTGTAGTAAATCTTATAAAGATAACTTCGCATGTACATTTAGTTAAAAAAGTAATTTTTTTCTGATAGTTAACATAAGAACCTTTAAAAATAAAACCTTTTTACTATCAATTTTAATAAAACGACTATGGAACGCATATCAAAGGAGAAAAGAGACTTTTGACTTCTTAATAAAATTTAAAAAAAAGAAACAGGTGACCGCAGAAAAAAGCAAAATAAATGCTACTTTAAATGGATCAGGTACTTGTGTGTGGTGTTATGTGTTACATGGACTGAAAAGTAGCAAACAAGTGCCATAAAGGAGTCGTTTAAACAACCAAACAAACATAAAAATAAAATCAAAAATACGTCGGTCAAAAAAAATAAAATTGTAGAAATAAAGTTGCTATTACTTTTCAATATCTTTATTGTAAACCAAAAATTTGATAAAAAGGCGAATAGTTGAAAATATTGATTATCTTTATATAATTTCAACTTTAATAATTGTCTGTAATTTTTGTTATGTAATTTTATGAAATAAATTTTCTTCCACTCTAAATACAATTAAATGATTACGCATTATACTTCAAGGATTCAATATAATTATAAGTCTTTGAAAAATAAACGATAGCTCATCAATTTAAAATTAAAGTTTCCATAGATTAGTCACCACTAAAGATTTAAGTAACAATATATTTACTTTTTACAAAAACTTTATATTTAAAATGAGCACACATTAATTTATGTATATGCGTTTTATTCCTTCTTGAAAACACGCTCAAAAAAACACCCTTCATTTTTGTTCGTCTAAATGTGACCTTGCAAGGGCTCACACCGGATTTGGTCATAAACAAATGATAAATTACTTCGACAACTTTACTATCGGTTGAAATTTTGTTTCGAAAAATAAAAAACAGATACATATGTATGTATGTACTTATATGCACGTTTATAAACAAAATAGATTCACTTAATTTTGTCAGTTCAACAAAGGATTTAGGGAAGCCAATACCCTCCCCCTGCCCTTAAATTTGTGTAATAGATATGTTTGTGGTGAGAAGTCAAGGAGCTACACTAGACACAAGAATATCTACTTACTCCCCGTCCATCGTTAAAACGAATAGGTATAATCCCCAAAACAGATTCGAAAAACCACTTAAAAAGTATCGCATATTCTCAACAGCCTCTTCTAATTGATGGAATAAATTTTAATTAGTTTCCTTAGCCAGGCCAGGACGTCGTATGTACAATTGTATAAGTACATACTTATAGTACCTACATTTAGCAATCAGTGACAGAACAGAACTGGCAGCCAAACTGACATCCTCTCATTACGAACAACCTTTAACGCCAATTCGATGTATAGACGTGATTATCTGCTAAATTGGCTTTGTGTGTTCCAGCAATTTGTTACCTTATTGCAGTTAAAATTGTATCTGTGCCTCCCGCGACGTTCGATGACTACGGTGCGACGCAACGACGACCGCGACGACGACGACGAAAAGCAAAAACTAAATCGAAAGCAAGCAAGCTCAATGATAATTCCATTCCATTAAGTGCCACTTCATGAAACATCCATTATTCCCAAACGTAGATAGAGACATAGAGTGCCCATTTGTGTAATGTGTACCTATCTTCAATTTGGATGATAAACGTTTACCTTGCCGTATTCCTTTTTGCTGTCCCATCGTCATTATTTTGGTATAATTGTTCACGCTTTCCAAATATTTGGACTTTAGAGATCCTGTTTCTAGAAAAATGTTGTACGATACATAGATTTGTTGTATTAGAATCCTGTGGAACTACGACGACGCGTTCAAACACTACACGACACGTGGTCTTTTTTTTTGCTGGCAAATATTTAAAGTTCCAAAAATGCATAGGCTTAAATTTTTTCTGATGACTCTTCCGGCTAACGGGGAAAGCTGTTCGATTTACCGTATATTGCTTGTACAGAAATACGCGGGGGAAGACGGAAAAAAGAGAAAAGAAGAAGCTTTTTCGAGGAGATAATTCAGATTAAACGTCCGGAAATAAAATGTTTATCCGGGCGTTCTTATGTGGTGCACGTAGAGTGCCAGTAAGTGAATGAGTGGCCTGATAGTGAGAGACAAAGGGAACCATCATGATTTCGTGAAAATGTCGAAGTGAATGAATGGTGGAGCTGCTGTATAGTACTAGGAGTGTAGTACACGATACACCACCTTTTTTGTTCCTCCCAACAGACGGAGGAGGCAGTGGTTTAACGTGCGGTGCCATAAACAGAATATTTAATATTTACATGAAAGCCACATCCATGACTTGGCTCTACTTTGCTCTATATTCCGCTCTACCATCATAGGCAAAAATTGTCAGTGCCTGCTTTCTGATTGTCAATGAGAAAAATCTTCCTGCGTGTTTTCGTCTACGTCACCGGTAAAGAGAAAATTTAATTTATTTCTCCGTATACTGAACTGATGCGATCGAACGTCGACGACGCCACCGCAGCCGACGAACGACGCACGCGACGGTAAAATAGCTACAAAAGGGGTTGCGATGATTGTGCATTTAGGCGGGGAAGTTGGCGGTGTTGAAATTTGAAACAATGTCATGGGTGACTATAGGAAGGTCGAGGTAGTTATATATAGCAATGGATGATGGTGGTCGATAGGTTTCGACTTGGTAAACCGTTAATAATGTAAATCGACAATTTTGTTTGTATTTACACAACAATGTACAAATTAAATTTATTTTTTTTTTTGAATAATTTCTCTCTGTGAATTTGGTTTTGTTCACTTGTAGATACTTACAACATTTGTTTGTATCTGAAACAGAAGCGGATTCTAAAGGTAGTTCTTGGGAAATCAATGCAATTATTTGCTTTTGTGAAGATGTTTTCATAACTTCCCACTATATAATTCTTTAAGAATTCTTTTAAGATCTTGTTAAATTAATTTAGAATTAACGTAAATAATGCGAACTCTGTAGGACTATTTTACTATTTTAAACGATCGAACTTGAGATTTTTACTAACAAAATAGCCTCTCCAAGTGTCTTAGACCCGCCGCAAAATATAGTATTACCATAGTTACCTACTTTCACTTTAGATTGAAACATGGCCGTATTGAAACACGGATAACTCAATAGAACATTCTAAAAAAATATCTGAAACTTTAAAGAAGAACCAGAAAACCAGAAAATAGGTTAATGCAACGAACAATAACTTTTTTGCCACATGTTGTAATTCTAAGAAAAATACAAATTGTTAAAAACCGAAATTCGAATTGAATATCTTGAGAACGAACAAAAGTATTGACTTTAAACTTATTTCATCTTATACAAGACTAGCCGACCCGTGCTCTCGTTGTTTCGCAAATTGTAACCACGAACATTTTTTGAATATTAGTATTAGCATATGAAAAAATTTCTCAATGGGACTGAGCATATTTTCTACAATAATATTAATTTTAGTTTATATGTATATATGGTTTCGCTTTTATATAATAGTATAGATTTGCGGTAAAAAAAAAAACAAATTTGTGTTTTTAATGTTCTCATACATCTATAGGTATGCGTGTGTAAATATCCATAGACACATTTTTTTATACATCTGCTCATGTTCAGTGCAGTGCAACTGACTTAACCTACCCACATTTGTGTGCTCTTTTTATCGACGTCATTGTAAGGACCTTCTTCGAGTTATTTGTAAAGAAAATTTTAACTTAATTTCAGTTTTATTGTTCGAGGAAGTGATACAAAATTGGTAATTCAAGCTATTATAATAGAACTTTTTTAATTTTTAATTCGGAAGAATTATAATCTATTTACTTCCTCGAACCAGAAAAATAAAAAAGATCTAATTTTTCTTTAGATAAATCGGCATTTCATGTGCACGGCACTGTAGTTAATTAAATGTCCATAGTAACTTAAAAAAAAGAGCCCACACTGCTCAGCGATGTGGCGATAGAATTAGAGAAACAAAAAAATAATGTGTGTGTGTAGGTTAGTTGATGAACTATACAAAATACAATACAGAAAAATTGAATATGTAGGTAGGTAGGTAAGAAAAAAAACGTAACTATTAAATGGAACACATATTAAGAGAGAAAAGCATGGGAAGAAAAGAAAATTAAAAATTTTGGAATGATAATGAAATGAAACAAAGCAGCGACCTCGCGATTGTGATGGAATCTAATTTCCTTGATAAAATAAATTCAAAAAGTTTATAATTTTATAATTTGTTTTTATTTATTTCTCAAGTTGTATGTTTAACTTAGAAGATTTTACGCTTAAAATTTGCGCAACAATATTGACTTTATGAAGCAATGCTAATCTTTGTCGATTATTGTATAGGTTTTAAGATATGAGTGGTTGTATAAGTCAACTAATGAAAAAAAATGGACAAAAAATGTAAAATTAATAATATTTAAGTTTGACAAATAATTAATGAAAAAAAATTAAAGCCATAAACACTCTCATAACAATATAGAAAATAATAAAATATATTTCAAATAAATCGGTTGACTACTTTCTGAGATCGTGCGTTACAAACTTTAAAATGGTTTCGCTTTTATATAATAGTATAGATATACATAGATATTATTGTTAATTTCCGGTAAGTAAAAAAAATAAAAAACTGTTTTTTTACAAAAAATAAATGCAACATCACGAATATCAATCACTTTTGATAGTCTTTAAATAATATTTTATAGGGCATCAATGTGCCGACCTTTCCGTTATATGTAAGCTGTAAGTATTTATTTTATTTTCCAATTAAATGCTTTCCTTATTTTAAGAATTCGTTCACAAAATTATATAGTTCAAGATTCTGAGGATACTTTGGGTTAGGCTGTATTAAAATAATCGCCTCCTAGTACAACCTCCCCGTATATATATAATTTCCATATACTGCCCTCAGGCCAACCCTGGAATTAAACAACTGCAACAACCCACATGAACCAACCGAACTCGTAAGTTTGAGGTTGACTGACCACAAAACAAAATGAATTTGATGGAACGCGATGCTGGACTTGATTAATTCTTTCATTCGGTTGCATTCGGAATTCGCCTGAGGTTGCAAAATTCAATGCTGCATCTGCCTGGTCGTGAGCTAGTGTGGTCGCGGAGAAAGAGAAAATAACCCTCAAAGTACATTCCAAATTCCAACTCCAGAACTTACCGTTCAACAATTAAAACTGTTCAAAATACACATAGGTACATAAGCAGTTTTTTATTGTCATTTTCACTCATATTAGTATTATAGTCAATGTGAGTTTCTACACGTTAATCTGGATGCATTAGGATCAATTGATAACTATAAGTGTTATTTGCAATTGAATTTAATTTTCAGTGTTATAAAACCTATAATTCCATCTATACACCAAAAAGAAGCCCTTCTGTTTCCTGGTTAACAATAAATTTCTATTTCATAAACTCGCCTATGCCCCTCTGTTCCAAAATTATACAATTTCAGACCCAACCCAAATCGATCGGAAATGAATTAAATTCGCATTATTTTTATTCGCGCACTTATGCTATTTGCATATATTTGGTAAATGGTGGTGAGGAGCTGGTCAAATCTGAGGGTACGAGCTGAGTTGAGCGGAGTGGATACTATCCAGCAGGCGCTGCTTCTCATATATTCACCATCAAAACAAACTAAAGTGCGGTTTATGCAAAAATCAAGCGATTAATCGATTTGGTTGAAGGATTTTGTTTTCCTTTTTTTGTCGATGATGCAGGAGGTTCTCCGAAAAAAAACACAACAAAAAAAGAATTTCATCCAAAGAATATCAAAATGGTCATCAATCATTGCCGCACCAACTGATGGCAGCCTGTAACTTTATACTATCAGAATAATTACGACGCGCGAACGATTAAAAGGGGTGGTGGTTGGATTGTGAGGGGCAACTATTGTATCTCCAGGAGAAAGTTAGACTGATAGAGGAGGGGCTATTGGGTGGAACAGCAGAAAAGCACTTTGCATTCAACTCATTTACTATGCAGCGACAGTATAGTGGTTGTGGCAAAAACATGTACATACATATGTAAGGGCTATGGGGAGAGACTAGACAAAGAAAAAGAGACCGAATTCAACCGAGTTCGGTATGGTATAGTGCCGGTGTTCGGAACTATTAAAAATGAATTTATATTTTTCCGAGAGAGTATATAAATTATTTATGAACTTTTCTCTCTAGCTAAATGAGGAATGAAGTTTTTCTTTTTGTTTGTAATAGGTATGTGTATGCGTGTGTAAAAAGGAGCTCGCAATCCTAGGGGATTAAATTATGTTCATAGAAATGGGTTAGCAAACAAATTAGGACAAGGGCCACCGCATGCTTAAATGTGGCCGAAGCAGTGATGACGACGGCCGGCGCGGTGGTGGCGGCGCACGGTGACGGTAAAATTACAACCTTAATTTTAGTGAAAGCTTTTTATAAAGGTATATGTATAATAAACATATACATACGTAGGTATGTACATGTACATATATACATACATTTGGAACGTTGGATTATTTAATTTGCGTAAAAGTTTACCTATGTGGGTAAAACTTTTCGATTGATTGGTTGAGATAGTTGTTGCACGATATCCTAATTTAATTTTAATGTAATAAACTTAGTTGTGGTATTTTGGTTTTTCTCTCCTAATGATCGTTCTGTCGTTTGCGCTACGGTATAAATACGAACATTTTTTATTTTCGTTTTCTTAAACGAACTGAAATTAATCGGATGAATTAGGTAATTTATGGAGAAAGGAAAAATATTTGGAAGATTTATTAAATATGTTAAATGGTTAGTTTAATTATGGTTGGAATGATCTACATAGCATGCATGAACATTAAGGGAAAGAGTCACAGCTACTCTTGGGAGATTTATGAACGATCATCATATAGTAAGGCTATCAACTTTCGAGTTTTCGATATTTAGAAATGGGGAAAATAAAATGAGTTTTGAAAAATTCAGAAACTTGACATACATTTTTTCATAGTTGAATTTAAAAGCGTATAGAGTGGTTTTGGAACAAAATATTTTTTTCGCACTTGTGTTTATGCAGCTTTTTCAAAATTTAGGTTTTTAAAACAAAATAAAAGTAGTATTCTGCCCTGTTTTGCTAGGGATCACCCACGGACTTTATATGTAGGTCTGATGACCTAATCAAATAGGTAAGTAACATCTTTTCAATTATGCATATGAAGGTACATTTGGCGACTTTAATTGTTTAGAACAATTATTGTTTTCGCTTATAACACTCTTAATTTTTAATTTAATCTATTGTGGTACCCGTGGCATGATGGTTAGTGCGTTGGACTGTCATGCGAGAGGTCTTGGGTTCAATCCCTACCTGTGCCACCTTAATTAAAAAAAAAAAAAAAAAAAAAAGTTTTCACGGGTACTGCCTCTTGCGAGGAATTGACAAATTCTCCAAGAGTAATGCTTGTCATGAAAAAGTGCTTTCTCAAATTAGCCGTTCGGATTCGGCATAAAACTGTAGGTCCCCTCCATTCCTGCAATTACTCGCACACAGGAATGGTTGAGAGTTGTAAGTCACTAGGCCCTGGTTCTCTACGGACTGTTGCGCCACCTAATTTATTTATTTATTGTTCAAAACATATACATATATAACAACTATCTTAAATATAGGAATATAAAAAAATGAGCTTACTCAGTACATTTGGCTGTTCCGTATTTTTTTTTTTGCAATCGCATCAAAACTCTTAAGGTCTGTCGAATCAATTTTAAAAACAGGATGTCTTTAACACTTAAAGGACAACGCTTGTCACCGTCTTTTCAGTGAATTACGTGATTCTGCGCAAGCTTTCACAAAGTCCGTTTTGTATTCGCTTGCCATCTTTTATTCTGTTCACTTTTCTCGTATACAACATATGGCAATGGTGTGCTTTGGATACAAACCGTCGAGTTTGTACAACGATGTGTGTGAATTAGATCTAACAAAAATTAAGGTCTGTATTTATTGAATTCGTTAAACAAACTAACGTTAGAACTTAAGACTAATATTACATTTATTCTTAGATTTATAGATTTACAATGCTTTAAGCAATTTGCAAAAAAAAGCTAAACTGAAGTATTGAAAAAATTAACTTTAAATGTTTTACTTTTAAAATCATCGCTTACGGAATATACCAAAAAGTAATACCTACTTGTTGTAAACTGAAATCAATTGGTTGAGGGGACTGTTTTTACCATAGCTCGATGTGCTTGATATGGGGCGTAAAGGAACTTGTCTTCTAATACTTGAACGGCTATAAATAAAGTTTAATTGTTCCAAAATTGATGGTGATATGACTGACCCATTGATTAATTTTATAATAAAGCACAGCTGAATGTACTCTCTGTGTTTAGAAAGCGATGGAAGATTTATGAGCGTGAGCCTACGATTGTACGGTGGAAGTTCGACCCTATTGGACCATGCCATGGGAAGAAACGGAGGCAGAAGCGCATGAATCTTCTTTGTACTCCTTCTATTCTGTTTATATGGACTGAATAAAAGGGAGTCCATATTATGCAACCATATTCCAATATTGGTCTTACAAATGATACTCGTATATAAAGAAGTTTAAGAATATAAGGGTCGCGAAAATCATGTGACAACCGTTTTATAAATCCGAGTATCTTATTTGCTTTTTTAATAATATACCTATAGTCATAATGATTTGTAAAAGTTAATTTTGAGTCAAGAATAATACCTAGGTCAGAAAAAGTAGAGTTTAGTCAAATAAGAAGAGTCTAATTGATAATTGAAAGTCAAAAAATTTTGTTTGCGTGTAAAACACATTGATTTACATTTGTCTATGTTTATTAAAAGCTTATTTATAAAACACCATTCGCGAAAACTATTTAGATCATCTTGTAGGAGTAAACAGTCGTCAAGTGAGTCAGTACGTTTGAAATGTCATCAACGTAAATTAAAACAGATGAGTATTTTATAATAGAAGGTAAGTCGTTTACGTACAAAATAAACAGTAAAGTTCCTAAGTGGCTACCTTGTGGTACGCCAGAGTTAATATAAAAATATGATGACCGCTCATTCCTAAAAACTACGCTGTATGATCTATTATATAAGTACGACGAAACCCAACTAACAAATTTATCGTTAAAGCCTTGGGATTTAATTTTGGAAGTTAATGTTTTATGGCACAATTTATCAAAGGCCTTACTGAAGTTTGTGAAGACACAGTCAACTTGTTTCCGTTTTTCAAACGAATCTAAATAAAAAGAACTGAAATGAAAGAGGTTAGTAACTGTTGACTGTCACAAATTATAGACTTACAATTAAACCATATGACTTCACAAAAAATAATGGACTCTTAGGGATGACGGACAGTTTTGCAATGGGATGATAATTTTTTATTTCATTTTTACTACCCTTTTTATGTATCGGTGTTATGTACGAACTCTTCCAAATTTCAGGAAAAATTGAAGATTTGAGCGATTCATTAAAAATAATATGAAGAGGATAGGATAAATAGGATGCGCATTTTTTCAAAATATAAAAAGGTACATCATCTGGACCAGGGCTATAACAAATGTCAAGTTCTGAAGCTTTGCGAACGATTTCATCTTTAGAGATCCAAAGACTAATTGAATTCAAATGAGGAAAATCTGCAAACTCGATATACACATTACACTTTTTTCTCCAAACTTTTTTTTTCTTTAAAAATTTACTTTATGATTTTTTTAATCAGTGTGAATTCCGCTTAAACAACACTTCCACCTATTTGAACACCTAATTAAATTAAACACGTCAAAAGAAAAAGCTGAAAAAATTGGAAATCCAAATTATAAAATTTATTTATTTTTCTTTCCCATATACTTGACATTGTTACAACTATGAATGTAGAGTTTCAAGCTGAAGGTTTTCGGCTCCATAAAATGTACGAGTATCACACCTTTGAAGACAATTTTAAATTGATTCTTTGCTTTTTTATCAAAAAATACATTATTTTTAATACAGAACACATATCTGAAATAGATGTTTGTGAAGATTCTCACTATTTACCATTAAATGAAATTTACATTGGCGCAAATGCAGAAACATATATCAATAATCTCAATTTAAGCAGTGAAGAAGAAGGAAACATTAAACTAAAAATGCTGGAGTTTTATGTAGAATTATGCTTGCAGATTAAAAAAAGATTTGATTTTAACAGTGTCGCATTACAAAACATTTCACTGGTAGATCCAGAAAAAATAGTAAATGAAAATGTTTCCATGTTACCTTTACTGACTAATTTCCCAAATTTGTATAACTTTGAAAAAAAAAAGAAAAAATTTGTACTAAATTCAGAAAGATACAAATACAAAAAAAACTTAAAATATACAGAAGATGTTGAGAAATTTTGGGGCAATGTTGGCTCTTTGCAAAATGCTCAACAGAATTTGTTTATAAAATATTAAGTTTACCACACAGTTCTGCGGCAGCAGAACGTATTTTTTCAGAGCTAAATTTGATAAAAAATGACTTAACCAATAGGTATCACTTGAATACCATTGAATCAATAATGTTTGCAAAACAAATAAAAGATCAATTCTCTTAATTTGCCTAAACATGTTTTATGTAAAACTTAAAATGTGTCTTACTTATAATAATTTATTAACTTATTATTTAATGTAGGTATATAGTTTTGTATTGAATTTAAAAACTGTGATGAAGAAAACTTATGTTCCTATTAAAAATAAAAAATTGAGTTTAAGAGCATTCTTTGATTTAAATCATTTTTTTCAATTTGTTACATTTTTTTCGCTTTTGTTACGTTTTTTAAAAAAAATGTGTTACACTTTCGTGAAGCCCAGCGGCAACGCTGACTGTAACACTTTTTTGTATCACTTAAGCTGTACAATTTCTTAAGTGAACATTCAATGAACAAATCTTATCAGAAATTGACAGACTTTCTCAAAAAGTATAAACTGTATTCTAAGAGAATTTAACACGCAATTGTCATCTAATCTTGTATGTGATATAATTTCTAAAATATACCTAATACAATAAAATATAATCACAACGTTAAAAAACGCTTAAAAGTTTAACATTGACTCGTATCCCATTTAGATGTGGCAAAAAATTGGGCTCTGAATTCTATAAGTATTTCACTCTACTTTATACTTTGAGTTCATATTTATGCACTTTCATCCTTTGTAAACTACAACCATCAATTAGATAAACATTTTTTCGTTAACCCAACCCAACTCAAAGTAAAAGATATGCAGCGTACTCGTGTTGTAATATCAAAGCAAATTTATAAATAAAAATACATTCATATTTAGTTTTGAAATAGCATTCATTTGGTGGGTAGTTACATATGTACAATACATACGTCCTTTGAGTGCAAGTACTTTATTTACCTGTAGATGTCATAAATTCAACTACCACTTACACCACATACGTTTATCTCAATATGTACACTTTATCTCATATATCGTTTTATTCCGACATTCAAACTGCCATTCCATTAGTTTACATTCTACCGCATGAACGTCTCTGTTAAATGCTGATGAGAAATAAAAACAAATATCTCTATATAAATATTCATAATTACATATGTACATACATATGTATGTGCATACCAAAAAAAACATGCATGCATACATATGTATGTATGCACGTATCGAATTCCAGACTTGTGTATACTCAAAAAGTACAGGAAAAATAATTTAAACAATTTCAAGAGAGCCGATAGGCGAGTTAATCCGATCCGAGCGAGGCTAGCCTAGATAGAACTACATTGAAAGAAACATTTGCACTGATTTACAAGGCAGTAATAAGATATTACGATAAACCCATGTTCAACTAAACGTTCTCGGTATTAAAGATACAAGCGGAAGCGAGTTAGGTGTTACGTTTTCGGAAAAAACATTAAACATATAACTTTAAAAAATATAAAATGTCTATTAATTTTGAGTCCCCAAAATATTGATATAAAAAAATTGTTATATAAAAGAATACAGGAACTACTGTTAAATTATACAATTTAAAATCCTTATAATCATTTGATAGAAATTAAATGGAGAACATTTTTTCAAATATTTTAGTGGTATTTTACGATTGCTATACAAACTTGTTAGAAATAAAATAAATACAATAAATTGTGTTTAATTTTAGATACATTTGTGATAATAAACCATGTTCAAATAACATCCACGAAGCATGAAATAATCCGGATTGAATACATACAACCTTTTGGTTGTAGCCTTTATTTTCGAGCTCAGCTTTTATGTTTTTTCGAGCCTATAAAATTACTATAGTATATATTTTTGGAATCAACATATTGATTATTTATTGCGTACATATTGTCTACCTTTTTTCATTTCTTATGATCAAAATATTTTGTTTAAAATTGATCAATACCTGAATTTCTGTATGTGTCATTAATACGAGTAGGTAGGTACCCAATAGTTCTGTACATAGATGCCTACAGTCAAATTAAGACTTGATTTTTCTACTCTTAAAACACAGCGAAAATATCTAAGTTTTTGAAATACTATTCTGTTTTAATAATGTTTTTATTTTTCTTTCCAGCCATTCAAAAATTGGTGTTTGCCTAAGCCGGACAATATTGCCACAACCGTCGCCTACGGGAGCTTTGACTATATATTTATTTCAAACTTCATAAAAATAAAATGTTAATACGAGTAATACCGAAAAAAAACTCAACCTTCAATTTTTGATTGCATAATTTTTGAAGTCCTTCAAATAAAAAAAGTGTTATTTCAAATGCGCTAATGGAAAGTTATCAGCGTTGATCGTATCCCAGCTTCTTTGATGTTCATTAATATTAAACAGATTTTTATTGAGCCATGCCTTAAGCCAATAAATAAAAAAGAGCCTGAGATGCGACCCACACTGATGTCGATTTGTCTTGCTTAAAAGTTTCTAATTTTTCGTGTTTTGTTAAGAAAGTTGTCAGTTGAATTATTCTAAAAAATTTTTAAATTACTAACAATATTTTGCATATGATGAAATAGTTTGATTTCAAAATATATTTTTGTTGACGAGATTTTTTGTCGAAAACTAATTTTTACCAATTTTAGTAGCATTTATTAAAAGTTATTATTTATTTATACAAAATGGAAGAATGAAATTGATTTGAAGTCAATACCTTCATTTTATTACGAGATATCGAGAATCGAATATCAAGTTTTACCAATTTTGTGTTCTATTTTTTGTAGATTTTAATTTATTGTGAAAAAACAGACTATTGGATTTTTATAAAAAATTACTGAATGTCGAAAGCAATATTTTCTGTGAGATAAAATTAGTTTGAAGGCAATATTTTTAATTTTTGAAAATATATTTGAGTCGAAAATCAATTTTTACCTTTTTAACTTTTAGTAATGTTCTTTTTAGGTTTTTATTTTTTGTAGAAAAGTTGTCAATTCGATTTTTCTCAAAATTTGACCAGATGTCAAAAACGTTATTTCTTGTTGCATAAAATTATTTTGGAGATAAATAATTTTTTGTTCGTAAAACAATCGAGGTGACAATTATTTTTTTTTTCAGTTTTTTTGATTTATAAAAAACCGTTAAATTGATTTTTTTTCCAAAAATATATTTATTTTGGATCACGTCGCAATACATTATATAAAATGTATAAAATTATATTCAAGTCGCTAGTGTTATTGGTTCGTGAGATATTTTGGGTTAACCAAAATTTGCACCTGTTTTTTAAATTTCTATGGTTAAAAAAAAAAACACCAACTCAATTTTTCAATTTTTTGAGAGTCCTTTTCGCATCTTTCTGCATTATTATCTGTATAACAAAATTTATTTGAAGTCGATATCCCTACTGGTTCTTGAGCTATGGACGACGAAAAAAACTTCGCGAACGTACGGACGTACAGACGTACGAACGTACGTACACAAGCGCGCACAGACATCTCTCTAAAAGTCTTTTATTTCGACTCTAGGGACCTTGAAACGTAGAGAAATGTCAAAATGTTCAATTCGACAAATCAGACCGATTACAATAACTTCGTATGGGAAGTTAATAATAGGATATGTGCCCAGTGTTCTTTCTCCCGCTTAAGCCTAGTTTAAGGTCTAATTTCACTTTAATACCTTTAATAACGTTCTCTTTGAATTTTGACTTGATGTTGACCATTACAGGCTAGAAGTTGTTGAAAGTTTTTGATTTTATTATACGATTTGTCACATTGAAGTTTGATCATTAGAGATTAAAGTTGCATTTTAAATTTTTTTCTTCGGGTGTAGCGTATATATGTAGATGCAATGACGCTATCAGTGCTCAAGCCCGCCGCATAAATTCTCACATAATCGGAAATAAATTCTGGGAATTTTATTTTATTTTGTTAACCGGGCTTCAGCCCGGTGTTCCGGCGCGGATGAATACGTAGGTATTCTCCCAGCAATATGTGCTCCTGGCAGATTTAAATGTTCACGAAATATTCATGGCGGACGGATATTTGCACATTGAATATCATTCCTCACTGCTCCTCGTATTCGGACGGGACCCTTCACATACATACCTATGTATGTACATACGTGTGTAGGAGTAGGGTGAGCAACCATCATACATTTCACAAATGCACAGTGCACATATGCACTGCTCATACCAACAGTTATGTTGGCTTGAAAGACCGGAAATTAATAATTAAAACACTTTATGGTATATATTCTCTGAAATGCAGGTTCTTCTATACCTATAGGTACCTACTTTTTTACCCAGACTTTTTGTAGGTAGATACGTGGATTTTGACTTCAAAAAATGAATCGTTTTGGGGGTAAAGTATAGATATTTGGTAGGTGTAAGAGCACAAGTGCCTGAACGCAAAAAATCTAGTAATTTGCCTGTCGAAGTGTAAGGGACGTATATTTGCGAATTTTGTGCTCAAAATGGTTATACGAGTTTGAATTTGGTCCACTTTTAATTTGAGGATAATACGAGTGCAATCTACCCTAGCATTTTTTTTAAACAAGCGTAGCTAATTGCTGATGATCATCACCAAATTTTAAAATTTTTATTTATTGATCAATGCATAAAATAAGTTGTATAAGCATTCAATCATCTATTACTTAGAACTCAACTCCTTATTTTTTTTTTCGATTCCGAATAGAAAAAAATAATAGAAGTTTAAATGAGTCCTGCTAAACGTTGTCTTGGAAATCTTAAAAATTGAGATTAAAATTAAAATAATAATTCCAAAGAAAATTAGAGGCAGAGATGTGATTGGAGCTCTTAATATTGGAACTAACTTTACGGTCACTACTCTACCTCTGGGAATTAACTTCAACTCCAGGGAAAAATAACTTGTTTTTTTTTCTATTAATTATTTTATTATTTTTTGGGAAAGTTGTTTCACACTTAAGTTGGGAATTTCATTAGAAATTTGGTATGAAGTTACTTTCCACAAAATAAACACCAAGCCTTATTATATGCCAAAGCAGAGGCATATCACTATATACCGCTTTATACCTCACTGTATTTGTGTAAGCAAAGCACGATTTTTATTCATGAAAACTCGAAAACTGAATTTTTAAATAAACTGACGATTTTGATTCAGTTTTAAGTAAGTTTCATGGTCTTTGAAAACACGTAAATACAGTTATACATGACAGATGTATTTGAGGTATGCAACGCTAAATGACTTGCGTCATAACAATTAAGAAGAATATTTATACTTTACAAATCTTTTTTTTCACCCCAACAATAGAGTATATATTAGTTTTCGTTTAATAAACATACGAAAGTACGTACTTGAAATGGAAAACAACATCACCGGAAAAAAACAGCGATAAATTTAATTCCCAGGTGAAGTAAGTGCCCGTTACCAAAACTTTTGTAGTAAGCTTAATTGCTATTTGTGAGACTTCAAAAGTAGGTATGTAATCAATCAAGTTAAAGTTTTTTACTGTCGAGATATTTGAAACTTTAAACGAATATAGTAGTATTTTTGGTAGATTTGTATATCTTGTGAATAAAATGATCTGAATTTTTGTAAAATTAAATTAAATAATAAAACAATGTTAACAGCAACAAATTTTGTGGTAAATGAAACAAATGGTCAATATATTCTTAACAAATTCTTCTTCCAAAACTAAATTTAAATAATATTTTTTTAGATGTAAGTACACAACTGGGTAGCACGAACTTGCTTATGTTTTAAAATATACATACATAAAACTGTACTGTACCCATTAAACAGTAAGTATGCTATTATTAATATACATTTATTAATACACCGAGTTTTTTAAAAGCCTTTCCTGGTTTCTACACATTTTGATGTTACTGTTTATAAAACAAATTTTATTTTAAGGCTATATCTTTTCTCCTTTTTGAGATGAGGGTAATAGAAAAATGTTTCCCGAAAGTACGAACGCATGCACTACACGTACGTACGAATGTGCATACGCACACAAAGAAATAGCTCTATAAGAACGATGGATTCAAATGCTTGGCACGTTAAAACGGCGAGAAATGTTAAAATTTTAAAAAATTGAGGGAACAAATTAATCAAAATAGCGAAACCCATCCTTTCCAAACATAGCCTCCAATTCAAAATCAGAATCATACCTTAGTCAGAAGATCAATTTTATTCAAAACTTTAGTTACTTAGCAACTTTAAAAAAAAAAAAAACAAGCTTATAAAAATGTCATTTAAAAAATAATATTACTTCAAGGAATCAAAACAAAACACTTTCGGCCTCGTTGTTCAAAATTTCAGTTTTATTCAATGGCAACTGCAAATGCAAGTTATTCAGGTAACAAAATTATTATTCTTCTCAAAACTATTCAGAATTATGTTTGAATTCAAAATCGAAATTAGGCTGTAATCCTTGGGATGACGAATTTGATAATAACAATGAAGCGATAGAAAACAAAGTCCTTAGGAACTCCGCATCGACTATAGATTTGCAGATCGGAAATACATTGCCTCGTAATAACGAATCAAGAACATATTTTGAGCAAAGCGAAGATGTTATACTTCAAGAGCCACCCCTTCCAATTGAAAACGAATCTGAAAAACCCTTGCGTAGTCGAAAATCTATTTTAGAGGAACATGGTCTCTTATTGGGAAAAATTATTGGTTGTGGAAGTTATGCTAAGGTCAAGGTTGCTTACTCAGAAGAGTTGCAAAAAGAAGTAGCTATTAAAATTATTTCAAAACTTAAAGCTCCACCAGAATACACGAAGAAATTTCTGCCACGAGAAATTGACGCTGTAAAGGGTTTGCATCATGAAAATCTTATACAATTCTATCAGAGCATTGAAACAAGCCATAGGTTAGTAGAAATTAGAAGTTTGTAAATTTTTGACAGCGATTCTATCTTAGTTCATAAAAAAACAGATAAGGTTAATGTTAAACATTTATTTCCATATAGAGTTTACTTAGTGATGCAGATAGCGGAGAATGGTACAATGCTTGATTATATACGAGAAAAAAAGTACTTAGATGAGATAAGCGCCCGCAAACTTTTTCGACAACTTATTAGTGTTATCGGATATTGTCATTCCAAAGGTGTTGTACATCGGTAAGCTGTTTAAACTTTTTGATAGTTTAAAAAATGTAATCACCAAGTACAACTTTTCAGAGATATCAAGTGTGAAAACCTCCTGCTGGATTCAGAATTCAACTTAAAAATTATTGATTTTGGATTTGCTCGAAAAGACACTCTAGCTAGCGATAACTCGGTTATTCTTTCGAAAACTTTTTGCGGTAGTTATGCTTACGCAAGTCCAGAAATTCTGAAAGGTCAAACATAATATATTTATATAAAGCAAATTATAATTTTTTTAAAATTAACAGGAATTGCATACAACCCCTTTTTATCGGATATCTGGGCAACAGGGGTTGTTTGCTATGCAATGGTATTCGGTCGACTGCCATATGATGGATCAAATGTACATGTCTTACTTAAAAGAGTTAATTCGAATCTTGTCTTTCCTAAATCGCCCAAGGCAAGTAACGAATGCAAAAATTTGATTAATCACATTTTGGCACCTCTGAAAATTAGATATCGCATACCACAAATACAAGAAGATGCTTGGTTTAATGGTAAAAAAACAAAAAATGGAACTAACTCATCAGATAGGGCTATAAATAGCTAGTTACATTTTAAATTAAATTCAAATCAATAGTGGAAAACTGCAGAAAAATCGTTTTTATTATTACTTTTGAATGCTAGTTATGATTGTCTGTCAAAATGTGGAACACTGAATATATATTTAACTTTAAATTGATTTTTTTTCAACCTATTTTTTGTGTTCAAAACCTAGCCATTAAAATAAACAATTTGATAAATTTACAAGAAAAAGTTGTAAGATTTATAGTTGTGATTGAGTTTTATTGTTTATTATTTCTGCATGTTAATTAAATATATGAAATTAAAAAGCTTATTAACAAAAAAATTCCGAAAGCTGTCCACCTTATAGCCTTGTTCACTACTTGAAGATCATGGAACACAGTTGAAAACGATATCGGAATCGACACTATCTCATCCAATTGAAATTTTATATCATGTCTCTTTTCCATTTCAATTGTTGCTCGATTCAAAAGATTTTGATGTTTGACCCCGTCAACGTCTTCTTTAACGATTAAAAATTCATATTTCACTCCAAGAATCATATTCTCACAAATAAATGATTTGTCCTTGTCCAAATAGTAACCGATTACTGGCAAGTGCTCGTAGCTCATCAGCTCGATTTTAGTCCAGTAATCAATCTTGTTTGCAGGATACCCCAATATGGAAATAAAGTTATCATCTTGAAGTTCTAGAATTTCACTGACTTGAAAAAAATTAAAGGTTCGAATTTGTAACTGTGCACAAATGTTCGTAAAATTAGAATCCCTTGTTAATTCAGTTGAGTTATCAAGCTGAACTGAACATTGGACTAATATACTTTCCCCAAAGTTCAAAGTTAGTTGGCTGCTTTCACAAAGTTCTTGCCTTCGTCTTGGTACAAAAATATAGATTTCTTGTGTTCTTTTAGAGTGGAAGTAACTTAAAATACGATTGGAATCTACATTTTCTGCTGATTCGTTGAACAGGACCTTTTGACCAATTATTAGTGGCCTACCCATAGTATAACCCAAAGGGCCACTTACGTTCAAAGAACTTTCTTGGATTTCATTTACATGCACAAAATCAACTTCATAGTTTAGCCAAATTTCACTTGATTTTTCCTCAGACTGAACAAAAAATACTTCACAGCTTATTAAGTTTGTGTGATTATGAGTTAACTTCGTTTGAATCAAATTGCTATAAGCCGAGTCATCCAAATATTCGATGTTAGAATTATTAATTGATACTGGAACACAATCATATTCTTTGGAACAACGGAAAATTGTTATTGGAATTAATTCGGTAAGAGTTTCCTTAATAATTCCATCTAATGGTATTTGAGTATTGGGTCCCTGCAGGAGAAATGAGGTACAAAGTTTTTGAAATAACGCAGTCTCTAAACTTTTTGCTTCTTCCAGCGGAACCTGGCAAGATGATTGTTTTTTCTTCAAATGACGCACAGGCTCGTTAATTTGACAATGATGGCCGACTAGGGAAAATGGAAGATCTTAAAAAAGAAAGTTAATAAAATAAATATTTTGTGTAAACATTATTTTGTTTTTCTTTTGTTTACCAAATTCGAGAATTTCGTCAACTTCTAAATTATAAAGCAATAAGGGTTCTCCAATTTTGTAGAAACTACGATCCCTTCCTAGTTCGTTATCTTCCCTTAAAAGTTGGGGCCATTCATGGAAATTCGATTTTTCGAAAAAGTAGTTATGGTGCTGAAATTAATGATTAATATTTGAAGTTCTAAATTTGAAAAAATGCTTATAGAACAAGAATTATTGAAATGAAAGTGAATCAAAAGAGCTGATATCCCAACTATCACAATTATAATTTTGCAGATAATAAGGAGTCCTCATGTGCTAAGGGATTAAAGGGAAATTCAAAGGTATTTAACAGTCGTATTCTGCTTTTCGATTTTAGGGGGCAAATTATTAAAATTTAAAATGTTTCGAAACCTTTTTAAATGTTCGTGCAATAATATTTCTCGCTGGCATACATAACATAATATACATACATACATATATTTTTATATATAAACAGTGAACAAGTCTGTAAATAAAACGCGCGATTGTGGAAATGTAGCAGGCAGGAAAATTCTTTGTTGTTTTACAAGGCAAATAATAAACTTCAAAAGTGGCATAAGATGTTTAGTAGTTGTTGTGAAATTGCTCCTTTTTTTTGATTTTTGAAATAGAAATAAGAAAACAAGTTATAGTTTTATAGTTTATAGTTTTTGTTTAATTTTAGTAATACTATTGTGGGTTTTTTTTAATCGAAAGACCTTTTTGTTTGATAAAACGAAAATTTATAACCTATAGAAAACTATACAATAATGACTCACTCAGCCTATTTTGAAGTACTATAACATTTTTAAGTATTGTAACCATTTTTCAAAGGAATTCATAATTCATACACATTTATGTTACGTTGTACCTATGGCCTTAATAAATATTTTTACATTTTGACTTTTTTATTTTTCGTTGTTTTTTTTCAAATATGTACACATTTATTTACATGTGCATAAGGCTGCTTATTATTTATCTAATCTAATACTTTTGAAAGTATTTTGGTCTATCATTTGCTCCGATTTTTAATGAGCAATGCAACGAGTTGTAGTCTTTTTTTTAAATAAGTTTAATAACTGAACTATGCAAACATTAGGCAGGTTCAGATGTCAAAAGTGACTTGAAAGTTAGGCAAGTTTCTAGTATCTGATTGGCCAGCTGCCAAGAAATTATCCTCCAATTAAGGCAACTTTATTGGAAAGTTGACTGGAAAGTTAGTCAAGAAAAATCTCCCTAACTATCAAGTCGAGTCTAAATAAAAAATAAATTGGGTGGGGCAACAGTCCGTTGAGAACTAGGGCCTAGTGAGTTACAACTCTCAACCATTCCTGTGTGCGAGTACTGTTGTCAGGGATAGAGATGACCTACAGTTTTAAGCCGAATCCGAACGGAAAATTTGAGAAATCACTTTTCATGACAAGAATTACTCTTGGAGAATTTGTCAATTCCTCGCAAGAGGCAGTACCTGTGAAAAAAAAACTTTAGATGGCATAGGCAGGGATCGAACCCAAGACCTCTGGCATCCAAGGCACTTTTTTTTTCTAAATTCATTTTTATTACTTCAATCTTAAACCTATCTTAAAGCTAGACAAACATTCATAAAACTAGCTTAATTAACCATAACTTACACTAACTTACTGGTTCCATACGGACACTCTAAGTTAAGCTATAACACTTAATACTAATGCCATTCGGCCCTAAGATCTATTTTACTTAAATTAAATTTTATTAACTTCCCATAGGAAGTTATTGTAATGGGTCCGATTTGTCGAATTGAAAATTTTGACATTTCTCGACGTTTCAAGGTCCCTAGAGTCGAAATAAAAGATTTTTAGAAAGATGTCTGTGCGTGCGTGTGTACGTACGTCCGTACGTCTGTACGTCCGTACGTCCGTACGTCCGTACGTCCGTACGTTCGCGACGTTTTTTTCGTCGTCCATAGCTCAAGAACCAGAAGAGATATCGACTTCAAATAAATTTTGTTATACAGATAATAAGGCAGAAAGATGCAGAAAGGGCTCTCAAGAAAATTGCGTGGGTGGTTTTTTTACCATAGCAGTTTAAAAAAAAGGTGAACATTTTGGTTAAACCTAAATATCTCATGAACCAATGACGCTAGAGACTTGAATTAAATTTTATATTATATATTGTAACGTGATACAAAACAATTATATTTTTGGAAAAAAATCCAATTAACGGTTTTTTTAATAAATCAAAAAAACTGAAAAAAAAAATTTGTCACCTCGAAAATTTTACGACTAAAATATGATTTCATCTCCAAAACAATTTTGTGCAATGAAGAATAATGTTTTTGACATCTGATAAAATTTTGAGAAAAATCTAATTGACAGTTTTTTTTACAAAAAATAAAAACCTAAAAAAAATTAATAAAAGTTGGTAAAAATTGATTTTCGACTCAAATATCTTTTCAAAACTTTGAGTTATTGGCTTTAAACTACTTTCATCTTTCAAAAATATTGTTTTCAACATTCAGTAAAATTTTGAAATAAATCGAATCGACAGGTTTTTTACAAAAAATTAAAAACCGAAAAAAAAAAATTAAAAAAGTTGGTAAAAATTGATTTTCGACTCAAATATCTTTTCAAAAATTTGAGCTAACGGCTTCTGACTAATTTTAACTTATAAGAAATATTTATTTCAACATTCGATAAAATTTTGAGAAAAATCGAATTGACAGTTTTTTTTACAAAAAATAAAAACCTAAAAAAAACAATACTAAAACTTGGTAAACATTTACTTTCGACTTAAACAGCTTTTCAAAAATTACAAATTGGCTTCAAACTTATTTTATTTCACAGAAAAAATTGTTTCCGATATTCAGTAATTTTTTTTATACAACTTCAACAGTCCGTTTTTTCATAAAAAAATTAAAATCTACAAAAAATAGTACGCAAATTTCTTAAAAAATGATACATATAGACAAACTTTTAAGCAAGACAAATCGACAGACGGGATGGGAAGTTATCAGTGTGGGTCGCATCCCAGCCTCTTTTTTATTTTTGTATTTATTAGAAAATTTGAAAAAAAACTAATATCAATATCCTTTTTATTTTATTTTTACTTAAAAACTACTTAAAATAAGGTCCTTAATATAAAACTTAAAACTAACATGTCCTATGGAACTGTTTATCCAGACTTTAGTTTGACTAAGTCTCAGGGCACTTTTGGCCGCAGATTCTTGAACAAGGAGGTCTAGTGGAATTAGATTGAGTATAACTTCCAGTCCCGCAGTTGGAGTGGATCTCATTGCTCCCGTAATGCCAGTGCACGCAAGTCTTTGAACTTTTGTCAAAGTTTTCAGGTTCGTGCTCTTTTCTAAAGCTTTCCACCATACCAAATTACCATAGGTTAGTATTGGTCTAATTATTGCCGAATACATCCATCTGATAATTTTAGGGTTTGGTTCCCAGGTTTTCCCGAAAATTCTATATAGTAAAAGGCAATCGATGCCTCTTTGAATCCATCTTTGGTGTTCAGGCCCCAGTTTAGTTTTTTATCTAAGATCACACCGAGATATTATGCGTGATCAGAGATTTTAAGAGACAGCCTTCAATTGAAGGTATTTTAAAATCAGGTATTTTGCGCTTGTTAGTTAATAGCACTAGTTCTGTTTTAGCTGGATTGACTGTCAACCCACAGTTCCTAGTCCATTTGCTTACCAACGAGAGGGCGTATTCGGTTTGTTCACTGATAGTGGGAAGGAACTTGCCAGTCGCTAGTAATGCAAGATCATCAGCGTATAGGCTATTATCCTTACTCCACTTGATTTCAATTTAGAGAGTATGCCGTTCATGACAAGAACCCAAAGTAGCGGTGAGAGAACTCCACCCTGAGGGGTGCCCCTGGATGTGGTTACTCTCACCCTATCTTCCGCTAGCTCAGAGTTAATTTGATTCTTTCTGAGCATGCACATTATCCACTGTGTTATTGCCTTTTCGACTTTGTGGTCGTCCAAGGCTTGCTTCACTGTTTCGTTCTTCACGTTATTGAAGGCTCCCTCAATATCCAAGAACGTTGCAAGGGTGTATTCCTTGTCATTCAGTAATTTTCTATGACGCTGTTTCAACGCTTTTTCCTTTAATGTAGGCATGTTGAAATTCCGATATACAGTCCGGTTTCAGGGTGCTTCGGATGTGTATATCAATTAGCCTTTCAAAAGTTTTCAAAATAAACGATCTTGACTAATGGGTCTATAGTCTTTGGCCTCCGTATGGCTAGGTTAACTAGCCTTAGGGATGAAAACTACCTTTACCTCACGCCACGATAAGGGAACATACCCCCATTTAAGGCTATTATTGAAAATGCTAGCTAGGTGTGGGATGATAAGGTTTATGCTCTTCTGAAGCATCATAGGGAAGATTCCGTCTAGACCAGGGGATTTGTACGGCGAAAAGGAGTGAATGGCCCATTTTATCCTTTCTTCCGTTATAATATCCGATGGTACTAGGGTTTCTGTATGAGACTCTGTTTCTGGACTGCGGATATCAGCTACGCAGCCAGGAAAATGAGTAATCACAAAGAGCTCAAGCGTTTCGCCACCGGATTCAGTCCAGCTGCATGTAGGTTTTTTGAGAGATCCTAGAGTGACTGAATCCTTGGTCAGAATTTTCCTGAGTCTTGCTGATACATTTGTACTTTCTATTTCGTCTAACTATCTAACATTTTGTGTTTTTCATTTTTTTTTTCCTTTTTTTCCTTTATTTCATGTTTTTTTTTTTAATTTTTTATTATTATTATTATTTTTTTTTTGTAATTTTTTTTTGTGCCACCAGCTTATCTACTTAAAACTAAACCCTAAAACTATAAAACAAGTATGTAAGCCAAGCCGGCCAAAGCTTAAAACCCCATCCCGACTACCCACTATCAAGTGCCGATTGAAGCCACCAAAACTGGTTCTCCTGCTTCACCCTATCAGCTCGGTCCCGTTCGGACACAGCCCTACTGAACCGAAGGAGCTCCGCTCCGCCTTGTGCCATGACGTCCCGATTGTACAGGAATCGCCTATCCACGGTTCGTCGTCTGACGTGGTAGATTACCGGAACTGCCAATCTATCCTGTATCAGACCGCATCTGTCTAAAAAGAGGAATGCCTCTGGTGGAATGAAGCCGCTCAAGCGTGCACTCTCAAAATACTCGTCGTTCGGATAGAACGCCCCGAAAATTAAATTGTTGGTCGAAGACATAGCTCTTGCAATGTGACCTCGAACGAGTTTTATCACGAAATTGTCAATTCTGTTGATTCGAGCCCCGTTGTATAGGACCTCGTTGGAATAGTAATGCACGTAAGAAGATTCGGCTGTTCGATATAAGCCGGTACAACGTCGTAAACACTGCCGCTCAAACACCCGAAACTTCTCCATCTGGGAAGGGGCAACGTTGAACCACACAAGACAACCATAAACGATCATCGGCCGTATGAGGGCCATGTAGCAAATTACCTTCACTCTGGGGTCAAGCCGACTGCTGTAAAACAGCCGTTTCGTCAGAGCGAAGGCTCCTCTGGCCCTGCCCAGAGCAGCATTTATATGTCTTTCGAAATATAAATACTGATCTAACCAGATACCGAGGTACTTCACTACACTTTTGCTCGCTAATCGCTGTCCGTGAAGATCAACGATGACCATCTTGCGCTAATTCTTGCCCGTATCCCTCGTGGCCCTAGCCACGTCTCCGACTTCTGGACATTTATTTTCAGTTTCCAGTCGTCGCAATATCGCTGAATCTTGTCGAAATCACGCTGCAAGAGAATTCTAATAACCTCAACCTTTCGGGCCGTTCTGTACGCAATTAAAACGTCGGTGTACGCAATTGCTTTTGTAAGACTACCTATCAGATCGCTGGTGTAAATGCTGAAGAGAATCGGCGAATTCACCGCTCCCTGTTGAAGACCATTTTTAATTAAGAATGTTGTGGTAGAAGTTACATTGCCCCTTTTGACAACAAACTTTCTACCGTTAAGCATATCATAAAAATATACAACAATGGTTTGCTTATGCCAAGCCTGCTCAGTTTTAGGTACAGACCCTCTAACCATACGGTGTCAAAGGCCTTTTCCAAATCAACCAGAACAGCACCTGTGCATTGTTGTTTTGATTTATTCCATTGGATGTCCAACGCACTAACCATCATGCCACGGTTACTACTTATGTCAAAATGACACTTGTTCAAGTTTTTTATTCAATTAAAATCTGAACTTTATTATTTTATGATTTATTAATATTCTGCACAATTCCATTAACTGTAACTTGTAACTTGTCTAAGAAGTGCTTTTTGACACGATAAACTAAAGGTAGAGGTTTGTGAAGTAAAGTTACGAGTTTGAAATGTATGACACTTGAAAAACTAATTTGTTGCTTTGGTCACAATTTACGTTCAAAGAATGCAGTTGACTGCAAATGAAGTCTCTTATGTTGCTTGAACCTGCCTATTCACTTTGGAGAGGTACAGTATAGTGAGAAAAAGTGTTTTTAATTTCCAGTATTTCAAAATACGCAATTACAGACATACAGCCTCATGGAGCAACGGTATAAACCTTATTTTCATCTGCACTTATGAGGGTTGAGAAACGCACTGAAGTGCACATAGGCATGTATTTTATATTTAACAAAAAACCATTTTGCTATTGTTATATATATATATACGAAAATGTTCCCATATCCAAAGAATCTGTTTAGTATAATACATGTACTTAAAGATTTAAAAATATACAGTAAATCAAACTGATATTTGTGCAATAAAAACAAAAATTACTTCTTTCCGGTTTGTTAAAGAATCACATAAGCTTGCTTTGAGTGTTATTTGGTTGTAAAATCAAAGATCAGGAGAGCATTTATTTATTATAAAACAGAACAATTAATCACAAAAGCCCAAAAAGATTTTAACAGACAACAAGTTTACCTAACTTTGCTTTGTAAAAGATTTAGCAACATTTTTTTTTTTGAAAATGTAATATGTATTTGTTAAAAATTAAAAAAATATGCACATATATATATTTTTGATCATCAATACTATTTTTTGAGCTTGTTTAAAAATAAATTATTTATAAAGGTTCAATAGTTTCTGAGCAAATTTAAAAACAAAATAATGGTTCTATGCAGAGTACCCTTCTGAAACAATACACAAATATTTTTCTTATATTGAAAGAAGTTCAGAAAAAAAATTTAAGAACTTTTTATACAAATCTATCCGTTTTTGAGAAAATTCGAATTTTCGAAATCGAAATTTTATGGGAACTACTGTTGTTTTTGGTTTCAAAAACAAATTAGAAAAACGTCTAATTCGATTCTGCTTAAAACTTCAATTTCCAAGTTTGAAACAGGACAACAGACTATGTGCAAAAAAATGTGAAGAAGTTCTTATAAATTAGTCAATAAATTACCTTGTTTCGAGAAACTTCAATATTTGTCCGAAAAACACAAAGCCACCCTTCATTAATCCTACAAGGTGGCAATCCTTGGACATAATCAAAATCTTCTAGACGATCATCTTTCCTATGACAATCAAATGAATTCAGTTCCTCAGATATGCAATCAATGTCACAACAACAATTTATATTACAGAAAAATTGTCTTAGATCGCAAGAACAAAAATACCCCGATCGATCGTTGTTTGTTTTTCTAATAGAAATAGACCGGGAATCATTATTCGGTGGTGTCATTATTGTTGTAGTTGGTGGAATTGAAGTTGTTGTCGTAGTCGTTGTCGATGTTGAGCTTGAGATTGATTTATTAGATGTGAATCGTGTTCTTGGAATGCTCTTAATTGTTGTTGTTCTGGCTGAAGTAGATATTGTCGTAATTTTTAAAGTAGTCGTTGGTTCCATTGTAGTTCCTTCAGTTGTAACGTTTTCACTTATAACCACTGGTTTTGAAATTCCAATCTTAACTGATTCAATGAGTGTTATTAAAAATAGTAGAGCAATTAAAGTCTTCATTATTGTCACAACCATATTTTTGAACAGATAGAGATATATTATGTTAAGTTCAAGAAAATTCAACACCATACTTTGAAAAATTTCGAAATATCAAAGAAATTTCAATAACAACACTTCCAGATGATTTTGTTTGTAATTTGTATCTGAAATTTTTTGATTTTCACGCAAAAATGTTAGTTTTAAATATTCATGTCTACCTCTCTGCCCCCGAAAAAATAATATCTTCCTTGCTTAGTGCAATGCCACCAGATCCAAACCTTTCTCTTATACCGTCCCAAAACGTTACAGGTGCAACTTTCCAAGTGTCGACTTCAATGCGATGGAATCCCGGTCGCATAGGAATATAAACAACTCCAAATCTGAAAACAAATTGGAAAACTCATAAAAGTACTTCCGACCAATGAAAATAATTAAATTATACCCCACGGGCCAGGTATTCTTGAGAAAATTTACTGCGTAAATTTCCAAATGCAATTTAGGCCAACCTTGCACACTGCCAGTTGCCAAATGTATGTCCAGTGGGCAACAAAATTCCGAAGATTTCTCCAATGGATTCGAACAAACAAAAGTGCTTCCTTCCGTCCTGCCTTGAACAACTTTCCACGCGGAACCTTTTTTAAAGAATTATTTTTAAAAGCATCTTTGTATATTCTATATATGTACCTATCTATAACACTATCTTTTCTTATCAAACTTAGGTCTCTCTACACTACACTCTGCGAACAAAAGTTTTACCCTTTGTTGTCGCATCCAATATGCATTTCACATACATACCACTTTGAAGGCTCCACTTGCAGAAGAGATGAGACTCTTCAAAATCTTCCGCCTTCAATATCTGTCCGATGATATGCACCTCCGCCATCAATTTCCTCCTATAACTGCACAGAGTTGTGGCTTATGCAATAAATTCTTCACATCCAAAAATTCTGCAAACACGAAACTGATGACTACCTGTGAGTGAGTGAATGTGTGCTTGCAACTTGATTCAGAACGCTTACTGACAGAATTTCAAATAAGGAACAGACTATAGCAGGAAATCGAATTTGTTTTGGTTTTGGTCATGGTTGGCGCCATGGCGACAGGGCGAGGACAGGTGAGTGAGTATTTTGTCAAAACACCAAATGGAGGGTGTATTTTCATCATCGGCATCGTGTCGTTGTCGAAGTTGACGTCGTTGTAGTTGCCAACGACATCGACAAGCTAGGACAATCGTGAATCGAAAGGACCAACTCACGCTACGGACAAAACGTTCGTCGTTAACGTTGTCATCCCTTTTCGATGTGGCATAAGCATATGGGTGACTGCATTGCATACCTATATCTCTACACTTTACCAATGTATGTGGATTTTGTGTTACCCATATCCAGTGTTACCGCTATGTGACTTTAGTCGCATTTTGACCCTTTTTGTGCCTGATGCGACCATGATACGACTTTTTAAAAAATTGTCTATTTTGACCCTTTTTAAAAAATTACGCGACTTTTTTGACCCCATCTCTAGAAAACTACATTGAAAAGATAAGTTATTTTCTGAGTTCATACAAAATTTCCAAACTTCTATTGAAATAAGAACATAGCTACGCTGTCACACATAATTTCAATCTATAAAATGGAATCAAGTTGTTTGGGTCGACTCGATCACGTTCGCTCACAATCGAAATCTTGCTATTATAGCATAAAAATTCATTTCAACCTTTCGACTCTGCATCTGCATATACTCGTAAATGTAGTTAATAGTTAACAATTTTAAGTTTGTATGAGTAATTTTGGTTATTTCACCACTCCGTTCCTCTTTAACAAAGTTTTCCAATTTTTTCTATGTGTTTATTCGACTGTGGTGAAATTTAAATAAATTCATGAATTCGAAAAAAAAATTATCCAAGATTTACCTACTATTTTGTTGTCTTTTGTGTTTCGGCCGGCGGCGCGGCGTTCATTTGTTGGGAGCTCATTCTCGATATTGCTTGTCTTTTTTATAAAATGGATAGGTAAGTTTTCATGAAATATGTATAAGTATCTAAACAAATTTATCACTCGTATTTATAAAGCAAAAATAGTTATTTCAGCCCTGGAAATAATTGTGTGTGTTTAGAAAAAATTACGTGTTTAGGAAAAATACGCCATGGAAATATTCCGCACTCAAATGGAACAGAAAATTCTTATTTTTTTCATCATATCTAAATACTAGTATAAAAATTTATTTTTCTTTAGAAGGTATACCTAATAAAAAACTAAAAAACAACTCATTTTTTTTTGCAATTTATACAGATTTCGTTTGATTTAGGTATGTATTAAAAAAAATCTAAATGCGACTTTTTTTTTCATTTGGCCCTTTTTTTTGCGACCTTTTCAAAAATCCCAGCGGTAACACTGCCCATATCCGCCTCTTCACCAACTCTACCATTCAAATCGTCTAAAATAAAATCGTATCTCGAAACTCGAACTCTCATAGCTAAATATGAAACCGAATATCCTTTTGTTGTCTCTGCTCTCTGTATATAATGCTGCCGTGCGGATGATGCGAACCAGCTAACGACCTAGCTATAATATCCACGGGGAAAAAACAGTACAGTAATACCTTCCTGAATTAAATCAACATTTTTAGAAAAGGAAATTAGAAACATGAATTCGGGAGGGATTACAGGTTTTTTCAATATTTTTACTTTGGTACTATGTTACAAAAAGGGGGATATGATTTTGTTTTTAATGCAAAATATCCTTCATGTTAATTCTGTTTTCTGTATGTACATTCTGGTTTTCGGATTGCGATTCTGAATTCTTACTAAATAAGTTGAGAGGAAATTAAGTCCTATTGGGATTTGGGGGGATAACAGCTCAGTGATGTGACATCTCGTTTATCGTGTGTATAAAGAGTATATACATACATAGGTACATATCAATTTGATGGTGGTACTTATACGCAAACAATGGAATTATAATTTTGAAAAAAAAAAGAGTGGATTTGTCTTCTTAGCAAATAATATTTTCATTCTGCAGACAGACTTTTCCCACTATGGTTATTAAATATTATTACATTTTCAAAAAGGAAAAATATCTCGCATGTTCACCACATCATCACTTTACAATAATCCCGTCTATATGTCTATGTGATTTTACAATAGGTGTTAAATAATCGGATGGTGCAGGTCGGGCCAAATAAGACGTACTAATTTCTCGAAGCAGGTTCATCTTGTTGGAACAACATATTGGGGTTCTGTAAAATCGGTTCCGCGGTTTCATCTTTGTATATAGAGTGGAATAGTAATATTATGAAGAGGAACGAACGAAGCGACGCCTGGCCTAACGTCAATGAACTAAATCTGCACAGTTTGTGCAGAGTTTTAATTGAGGAAATTAAGAGACAATTTGACAATACAAAAAGAGAAGAATGAAAACAAAAGAAGCTATGGTTGGAGGGGACAATAAAGAGACATTTTTTTGTTTATTTATTTATGTATAAAGCAATAATAAAGACAAATACCAATAAGCCAAATACCAATTCAAATTTAAATTTTGAACTGTTGCCGGTTAGCCGATTGCCAATGAATACAACAAAAATACGTTGAAATACCCATTTTCAAAACAATATTAAGACGATTTTAGGCTACATATGAACGCGCACAAGCTAATGCAGCGCAGCGTGAACGTACTGCACAGAATAGATCTGTTGACCCTGTACCTGTACTTAATCTTGCACGGCGATCACGAATACGTCGTGCTGTTTTGGATGAAATGCCGCGTGCTGCGACGCAATATGTCCACATTGTGATGCGGCTAACTTTCCAGGTGAAACGCCCGGAATGTGTTGTGCTAATGGCAAAGTGAGATTGCCAACATTAGAAACTCCACCCGAACCATTGTATTCATTTATTTTTGGTACATCTCAAACGTCGAAGCAGTTTTTAGTAATATTCAACAATACAATTCGGCATTTCAAATGACTTCTTTTGGTGCTACTAAAATTATTAGAGATAATTTTATGCCGACTTTTTAGGTAAATACCTCAACAGGATTGTCCCATGTTTATATATCAATCTGAATCATAAAGTCTTACAAATTCTGATTCAACATCTACCTAAAATTGCATACATGTTACAGATTCAGGGCCAGAATTATCATCAAGCTGGTTCGTTATTGCCATACCCCGACGCTGATTATCAATTTTTGCAAATTTATTTTATCGGTGATGAAAATCGTGAATTGGATCAACGTTGTGCAATAGTTTCAAATACAAGACGAGAAATTATTCGTAAGCTTCAAAGGTTTTTCCATCAGCATAACGCATTAGTTCAATTGTTCAAAATTGCTCTTGATCGTATGCCATCTGATAATCACTAAATTGTAATAGCACCAAATTAAATATTCAACAAAAACATGTATATGACACAAGCCGTTTCCAATAATGCAGGTGGATTATATTTCTTGGATGCACCTGGTGGTTCAGGCAAAACTTTCGTTGTATCATTGATTTAAGCGACTATTCGATCGGAACAGAAAATTGCATTGGCACTTGCACCTTCTTGAATTGCTGCTACATTATTAGAAGAAGGTCGGACCGCACACTCTGCATTAAAATTGCCATTGAATGTACAGGTGATTGAAACTCCAACTTGCAATATTTCGAAAAATTCTGCTATGGCAAAAGTTATGCGATTAACGTCAATTATTTTATGGGATGAGTGCACAATGAATGCAATAGAAGCATTTAATCGAACAATGCAAGATTTACGCAGTAATCAACAGCTTTTTGGTGGTGCTCTAATATGGCTGTCAGGGGACTTTCGTCAAACATTGCCTGTCATTTCTCGATCAACTCCTGATGATGAAATAAACGCCTTTTTGAAGGCATCAGTTCTTTGAAGATATGTAGATATACGAAAATTGAACCTGAACATGAATATGCGTATTCACCCACATAATGATGCAACTGCCCGGGCCCATGAGTTTTCAAAATAATTGTTAGAAATTAGTGATGTCAAAATACCAATCGACAGTACCAACCGATTGAATGTGTTTTTTCGAATATTCTTCAGAACTACAGAAATTATGATTGGTTGAGAAAACGCGCCATTTTAGTACCGAAGAACATTCATATCAATGCCATTAATTTTCAAATTCAAGCGAAACTGCCAGGGTCACGACATATAAATCAATTGACAGTGTTATGAATCAAGATGAGGTAATGAATTATCCAATTGAATTTTTAAATTCATTGGAACCGGCTGGCATACCATTGCTTGAATCTGAAAATTGGTTCTTTGATTATATGATTGCGAAATATTAATCCACCAAAACTTTGTAATGGCACCAGATAGGCAGTGAAAAAGTTATTGCCAAATTTGATTGAAGCTACAATCTTAACTGGTAAATCAAAAGGATAAGTGTGTTTGATACCGCGTATCCCTATGATACCAACTGATATACCATTTGAATTCAAAAGATTACAATATCCATGACCAACTTTATGTTACCTGTTCCAGAGTCGGTACCCCCAACTGTTTTAGACTAACCCATATTTAACCCATATTTTTTAGTTTTTACTCTTTGCTGAGAAATATAATATAAACAATATATCATTTGGGTCATTTGGACTTTTAAATAGCTAGCAATTTAAAAATTAGATATTTATCAAATTATTTATCTTACACAAAATATTGTTATGAATATTTTGTAAAAGGTTTAAGAAAGACAAATCGACAGACGGGATTTAAAGTTATCAGTTTGGGTCGCATTATTATTCTTGTTATTATTTTAGTTAAAATTATTAAATTCCAATAATAAGTTATTTTTATCGGTCCAGAATGTCTTAATGCAAATAAGAAAAACGTTTTCGACACATGGATCAAATTTTGGAAAATTAAATTGACTTCGACTCGAATGTCTTGGCCAAAATGAGGATACTGGCTTCAAACTAATTGTTTCTTACATTAGGTAAAGTTTAAAAAAAGATCTAATTGACACCTTTTTTTCAACAAAACAAAAATTAACTAACGATTGGTAAGTTTTTTTTTTTGCTTCGAATATTTCGAGGACAGTTGAAACTATTGTCTTCAAATTTAATTTATTTAATTAATTAGAAAATTAAGAAAATTCGACCTACAGTTTTTCTATATACCTATGTAGGTACCTATAATATACTTTATAACTATGCTTACAATAGAATACCAAATACGAATAACCTATGATAAAAATGAAGCTATACCTATACCTACATGTGCATAGGTACAAATTTGTAAACACTATCTAATTAGTGTTTTCAAATTTGTACCTTAATATCCAAGAACTTACGAGTAACAAAAATTGTACCTACCTCCCTACATACATATCTGACTCAAAATTGAATTTCCCTACCTACCGTATTATTTCTTTCCAAAAAATGCAAAAAAAACCTACAAAAATCTGTTGCCAATTTTTAAATATGCACATCCACACAACTATGTACAATATTCAAAATATGACAACAGTGTATTCATTGTGAAAAGAAATTTGAATTATTTTAGATTTTATAAATTTGAAAATTTGAAATCAAATGCAACAAAAACAAAACCTACATAGTTCAATACATAGGAATATCTCCATGACAACACACAAAAAAAACATAAGCAACTGTATTATTTTGTTGCCTCACTTACTCTCTTCATTTCTAACAAGAGAGAAAATAATAAAACCCTCTTTTCCTCAACTCTTTTTTCTTTTAATTTCTAAAATCTGCACAACAAATTTTCAGTACTCCTAGCGCCGCCTGTATAAGCCGTCAATGAACTAAAAATTCGTGTTCCATGAGAGTACTATTCACTCTATATACAAAGGTTTCACTCTCCAAAACCCGTTTGTTTACATTGTTGTATTTGTAATTTTGACAATTAGTCCATGAATAGATGTGAGCACAAACAAAAAAAAACGATGCCGTGAGCTAGCGGCACTTTGCAAAGCAAAAACAAAATGGAGGGGTTAATAAGTTTTTTTCAGGTTTTTCTTTTTACTTTTTTCGATGAAAAAGTCAGTTTTAAGCTTTAATTTTGCAGGCATTTTGTGGATAGTGAACCAATGTACCTTTTTGTCTTCAAAAAAGCATTCACCATCAGTTTATTATAATTAATTCACTAATTTACAAAAATCACTACGAAATTCTTCAAATTTCAAAATTAACCTCGGATTTTTGTATCAAAGATGCGTTCGAAGAACCATCAAGTTAAGGGTGCGAGCGCAATTTTTGTATTGAATTCTAATAAATTTTCGTTAATGAACGGCCCAAATATTTTTTTTTGCAAGTAATTAAAATCTGTATCAATTTAATTAATCCAAATGTATTTATAGTTTGTTTTTAATGATTTAAGCTTGCAACTATTTTTCAATTCCATTATGATTAATAAATATTAAATTTAAAAAAAGAGTTATAATCGAAAAATATCTTATCCATAACATTCTTGATTGATGGAAGCATACATGTATTTGTTATCAAAAAAAACTATGCATCAAAGGAACACCAATGTTTTAAAAAAGTAATCAGAACGATTATAGCGAATCTGTTGAATAAATGCAGAGCAAATAAAATGCAAAATTTGACATATATCACAAAATGAAAACGTCTTCGTTCTGAATTCATGCACAACTAATTCAATAGAACATGTAATCGTCATGAATGTTTATTGTTGACGTACAGAAGTTTTTTTTAGTGAGTTTCCACAGTTTAACGCAAAATATAATTTTCATTCATTTCTTAAAAATGTTTCGTTACCAAAGTTCAAGCTTTGTATATGAAGTGGATTATATATACAAAGGTGAAACGTACGAAAGATTCCGGTCTTGGTAATAGAGTGTTTTTGCACGTACTTGAATGTGAGTTCTCATTCTCATCTACAAAAAAAAACAACAACAAAAATATATGGAGTGTCTTTGATTAGTATTTGTAGTAGAAAGTAGCACAGCAACCTACCTGCTCTCTTCTTTCGGAGACATTTTTTTGTTGTTTTCTTTGTAGATGAGAACTCACATTCAGGAACGTGCGTGATACAAAACCGCACGTACTAGCCCATACGATTCAATATGAATAAGTATTTTGCTTTGTCATACTCTCTATGTTAATTTTGGGACTCGGTGTGCATAAAATATATCTTGCACATATGAGATGGCATGGAACTTTTTTGTATTGAGATTTTTTCTTTTTTTCTCTTGCATGAAACTTTTTTGTGTTGAGATTTTTTCTTTTTTCTCTTGTACGAACAGGGTGAAATATTTGGAAATGAGGTAAGTAGGTGTCTTTGCTACAAATGGTCAATTGATGTGCAAGTTTTCTTTTTTGCACACTGATTATCGAAACTAACATGGGAGATATTTAAAAAAAAACTTATTTATACGGAATCATATGGGTCAGAGCGTGCAGGTTTTCTTATTGCACACTGTGTAAGAGTTAAGTGCCTGATTACAGATGAAATTTTTAATAGAATGGAAAAGGAGCATAGAGCTGAAAAATTAAAGAGGGATGATTCTATGTGGAGTCGAATTGTTCTTGCGCAGGCAGTTTGTTTTTTTTCTTTGTGAAAGTTAATGACTGTTGTAACGGCTACTTTTAATGTATATCTAGTCTGGTGCAGAATGCAGATTGTTGCAATTGTTTTTTCGCTTTGTTGTTAATTAATATTAAATACATAGCTATCAGTTTTTAGTAGAAGTGACGTATTTTGTGACAAGACCGTAATGTGACTGACTCAGTTGATTTTAGACAAGCTTGAATTACATGAAATTTTAATAAGTATCTAACTGTCAAAGCCAAAGTTATGATAATAGTTCGAATAGGCTTCGTCTTGTTGAGTGGACGTAATTTTATAAAACTAAGAGACTGTGTCTAAAAAACAACTAATGTGCTTTACAAAAATAAACTAAATTAATATAAAATAAAAACCGTGTAGCCTGACCAATTCTAAGTCGGCAAATTAATAACAAGCTATTGAAATAACTATGTATAGTATAGGTACATAGAATTAAGAATCATAAGTGTAAAAAAAAAATCTCAATAAAGTACATCCATACATACATACATAATGGTTCGAATATAAAAGGAAAAGAAGCGAGTGTTCAGAATCGAATCGAACCCTGGAACCAAGAGCATTTTTAGTTTCATGTTGCCTGCATTCCTTAAATTTAGTGGTTAATGATGCTGCTCGGTGCTTATTTTATGCAGTTAAATTTTTCGATACAATTCAATGTTTGTATAACTTTTTTTAAAGTTCCACAACGAGGTTGGATATTTATAAGAAAAAAATTCCAAGTCATACTTTGAAACCCCCTTCTGAGACAAGATGAGAGAGCAGGTTAGATGCATTGAGGCCTTTAAAAACAAATTAAGAAGACATATATGAAACAAGAGTTTGAGTTGTCATTGTGAAAGACGTGTCTATAAAGTGCTCTTAAAGAAAACAACAAAATAAGAAGGAAATATAAGGAAACAAACTGAAATTTAATCACTGAGTGAAAATATTTTTGTTCAAGGTTAGGAAAGTTGGGCATTACATACGAAAAACGAAAAACAAAAAACAACATTACACCAAAGAAAAAATAAAGAAAGTGAAAATTCAACCCAATAAATAAAAAAGTTTAAACAAAAACATATCCGTTTTGTTTACAAACCGTTGAAAGTGCTATTTAAGAGAGTTTTTATCTTCTCTTAAGATAACAAAAAATATTCCCTCCTGTCTTTGAAAGCACAGCCGAGGTGAGTAAAAAACAAAACAAAAAACAAAAAAGAAAAAAATAAACTTGATTTTATGTAAAACTGCAAACAATTGCACTTTATTATTATATAGTAATTAATTACAATAAAAACTGCTATACTACTATTAATTATAATATTAGAAATTAGCACACAAAAATACAAAATATATAAACAACACAAATATCAAAACATACTTCATTCACTTTGACATAAACTTCTGACACCACACTGACAGCTGAAATAACAGTAGCGTCCTTAATTAAAATGACCAGTATGGAGGACAGTCAAGTCGACAATAAATTGGACAAACTTTTGACTGCTATTGAAAACCTTGGGACAAACTTAAGGAAAGAAATTAAAGAACAAACTGAAACCTTAGAACAAAAATTAAACTCAATAATAGACAGAAACAACACAATTGAAGAGAAACAGGAACACCTAGAAAAGAAAATAAAATATTTAGAGAGATGTATAAAGAGAAAAAATCTTGTTATTTACAATATAAAAGAAACTGAAAAAAGCAACGAAGAATTAGTAGACACCATTTTACACCTTTTAAACACTATTCTCGAAATAAAAACTGAATACTTTGAAATCGATTTTGCAAGACGTCTAGGAAATAAAGGAGACAAAATAAGACCTATTTTACTTGGATTGACAACACAAATAAAAAAAGATACTATAATGAAAAACAAAACTAAACTGAGACATTATAAAGAGGACATCATATACATAAAAGAAGACTACATAAAAGAAGGTTTTAATAAGACAGTCCAAGAAAATAAACCATTTTCCAAAAATCTAAATAATCAAAAAATGACACCAGGAAACGATATTGAGAAGAAAAAACAACGAATGCCTAAAAGAAATCGACAATATGACAACGATCCAAATGCAAATGAAAATGAACCAACATGTTCGACCAAATTGAAGAGACCAAAAACAAATGAAAAAGTCCAAAATGACAAACATAACAAAATAAGAAACAACAGCATTCATAGATTTCTACAATCAAACCAAAAAGAAATTAATAATATGAACAGTGACCAACACAACAACTAGCAACAAAAGAAGCAAATTTTGAATAATATGGACTCTACCCCAAGCCGATTAGCCATCGTGGGGAATGACGGCCAATTCCCTCCAAACTACCCATCAAACCAAGACCAATCCAAAAATACTCTAGACATTTGTACATACAATGTAAGAACATTAGCTACAGAAGCAAAAAAATCAGAACTAAGACTAGCATTATCAACTATCAACTGGGATATACTGGGACTATCCGAGCTAAGAATTTTTGGACAAAACATAATTGAAAACCAGAATGATATATTCTGTTACATTGGTGAAACCAAAGGCTTGCATGGAGTTGAATTTCTCATCAAAAAGAGTTTAAAGGACAGAATAATAAATGTACGATTTTTTAGTGAAAGGATTTGTAGCCTATGTTTAAAAATACAAAACACAAAAATGACGATAATTCAGGTTTATGCCCCGACCAAAACAGCAACTGACGAAGAAATTTCGAACTTCTACAATCTATTGGACAAAGTATATAATGAAACAAAAACGGAGATAATGTATGTTATAGGAGATTTCAACGCCAAGTTAGGGAAACAGATTGACAATGATGAAGAAGTAATGGGACCATTTGGATACGGACGAAGAAACAAAAGAGGAGACCTACTTATAAAGTGGCTGGAAGAGACGAATCTCAGATTTGCAAATTCTTTCTCCAAAAAGAGAGAAACACGAAAATGGACCTGGATTCACCCAAATGGGATAACAAAGAACGAAATTGACTTAGTTCTAACAAATAAACTGAAAACTATTAATGACATCTCCGTATTGAATAATTTTAAATTTGATAGTGACCATAGGCTAGTAAGAGCAAAAATAAAAGTGGACCATAATACGTTGAAAAGAAACAAACAAACACTCAGTATTCCTAGAATGATACCAACCGAAAATATTGAAAAATATAAT
This sequence comes from Eupeodes latifasciatus, assembly GCA_920104205.1. Classification (NCBI taxonomy): domain Eukaryota; kingdom Metazoa; phylum Arthropoda; class Insecta; order Diptera; family Syrphidae; genus Eupeodes; species Eupeodes latifasciatus. The sequence continues at coordinate 160,906,912 of OV049924.1, forward strand.
GACATGCTTAAGAAAGAAATAAGACTTAATATAACTACAAATAGAATAAACGAAAACTTTCAAAATACATATGATTCATTAGAACAGATAATAAAGAACTCGGCGAAAGTTTCAATCATGACTGCTGTTACTCCAAAACCTGATAAATTAACCGATGACACTAAAGCGCTGATAACCAGAAGAGATAATCTACGAAACAAGGACAACTTATCAGACCATGAAAAAAAAGAACTAAGATACCTTCGGAAAACCATAAAAGAAGATGCGAAAAATGATATCCAAACATATAGCGAAACAATGATAAAAGATATTTTAAGCAACACAAAATCTATTAAAAAGACAAAATCATTTCTTGACGACGGAAAAGAGTGGATAACATCAATTAAGAACAAAAATAATAACGCTATTAATAGGAGAGATATAAATGAGTCTGCTACCAAGTTTTTCGAAAACTCTTCAAATCGTCAAAAGAAATAAAAGATAATAATATATCGATGGCGGACAGTTACTCCAACTTAAATACTATTACACTTTTTACAAAAACAGATATTGAACAAGCAATTGACGATCTAAAGACAGATAAGTGTACAGGAAATGACGGTATTGTAACAGAAATGCTCAAATATGGAAAACAACCAATTTCTACAGTCTTGACCACGATTTTTAATGACGTACTTATAACACAGCAGATTCCAAGACAATGGAAACAAGCTACAATTACGCTTATCCACAAAAAAGGAAATAAAGATGACATAAATAACTACAGACCAATAAGCAACATTTCTATGATATATAAACTGTTCTCCAAAGTAATGTATACAAAAATTAAGGACACATTAAACAGAAATCAGCCAAGAGAACAAGCAGGATTCCGAGAAGGTTTTTCAACAACAGACCATCTGCAAAAAATGAATCAACTCATTGAAAAAACTAACGAATTTGAAAAACCTTTGTATCTTTTATATATTGACTTCAGTAAAGCATTTGACTCAGTAGAACATGACGAAATATGGACAGCGCTGACAAACCAAGGAATTCATCCTATCTTTATAAGGACGATGAAAAATATATATACAGACAGCGTGGCGAAAATAAAAACCGAAAAAATAGGAAGAGAAATAAAAATAAAGAGAGGCGTAAGACAGGGGGATCCAATGTCACCACCATTATTCTCTGCGGTACTGGAAGAAATATTCAAGAAACTAAACTGGGACAATAGATATGGAATAAATATTTGGGGACAATATTTGAGCAACCTTAGATTCGCTGATGACATAGTTCTCATCTCATCAACTTCCGGACAAATACAAAATATGCTCATAGAATTGACAAATGAATGCAAGAAAGTTGGACTTCATATCAATAAGTCAAAAACTAAGATAATGACTAACCATATTAAAGATGACATAATGCTGGATAACGAACACATAGAATATGTAGAAGACTATACTTATCTAGGACAGACTAAGTCATTCATTAACCAAGAGAAAAAAGAAGTTTCTAGACGCATTACCAATAGTTGGAAACAATTTTGGAGTCTAAAACAAATATTACAATCAAATCTAAGGGACGAAACACGAAAATATATACTAGACTCTGCTATTCTTCCTGTTATGACGTATGGGTTACAGACTATATCCTTGACTTCAAGTTTACTTGACAAAATAAAAATATGCCAAACCAAGATGGAAAGAAAACTACTTAACCTACGAATAAGCCAGAGAGTGAGAAATAGAGAAATAAGACGAAGAACTGGTTTAACGGACGTGGTTGAACGAGCAAAACTCCTTAAATGGAATTGGGCAGGACATATATCTAGAATACAGGACCAAAGATGGACAAAAATCATTACAAAATGGACACCACCAGAAAGCAGAAGACCAATTGGACGACCGAAGAAAAGATGGGCAGACGATTTGCTTAAAGAAAGACAAAGTTGGTACAATGACGCAAAAGATAGAGATCTCTGGGCAACATTGGGGGAGGCTTATGCCAGATCATAGAATTTTGACACGCATCCATTTATTTATTCAAACTTTGCTTACATATTAAAGTTGATTAAAAAAAAATTATGTCAATTTTATATAGTAATTAATTCAAAAGAAACAGAAAATGTAAACAAAAATGTAAATAAATATTGTACAAAATATCAATAATGGCAAATAAAAGCTTATAATAATAATAATAATAATATGAAGCCCTTTTAGAATTAAGAAATCTAGAGGCAAAAAACATTGCAGAATCGTTAGGAAATACAATTTTTGATTTTACATTTATTTGCTGCCTGCTAATTTGGTTTGATATTTTAGAAAATATAAATTAAACTAGGAAATATTTGCAAAGCCCGTCCGTTAATCTGTCAACTGGTATAACGGTTTTAGAAAATACAAAAAAAAATTTGATTTTCATGCGTTCCGATGAAAAATTTAATGAGTAGGTATTTTCAATTAACCGAGCGTATTGCTAGTTCCCTAGAAATACCAAATATGTTTCCTGTAGCTTCATCATTGCGATCTCAACGGAGAAAAATACTTTATACTGATGAATGTCCTGAAACTATATTAGACCCGAAACAAAGATTTAAAGTTGAATTTTTTTTTAAATACTTGAAAGGTTTGATACGTATAGTATCAATTTTTCATTTTTTAGTAACATAAGCGAATGTTTAAAAAATAAAAATGTACCTACGTGCTTCATGCCTTAATTTGCAGAATGTTTTAACATAAAGTAATTTTAAAGATTTAGATGGAGAAGAATTGTTTCAAGAGTTAACCGTAATATCCCAGCTTGTTACACCACAAAGCTCAAGTTTAGATGTGTTAAATTTTATTTTTAGTTCAAACCTTGAAGATTTTGCCCCGAATTTAGTAATTGCTCTCCAAATTCTTAATACAATCCCGGTCACGAGTCACGGTAGCTTCAGGAGAACGTAGTTTTTCTAAACTTAAAATTATTAAAAATTATCTTAGGACAACCATGACTCAAGAGAGATTGGTAGGTTTATCTATAATGTCCATTGAAAAGAAATTATTAAATCCTTTAGACTTTGATGATCTCAGTTCTGAATTTGCAAAATGTAAGGCCAGAAAAGTAAATTTCCAAGTTTAAAAGTTTCTCCTCTGCTCATTTCTTCGCTGCGTTTTAGTTTAATGGTTTAGGCCTCCTGGGGATACCTCAATAAAAAAAAACGCATTAAAAGTCTACCTCCTGGGTAATCTGGGAAAGGCTTATGTTTGTGTATCAGTTTATGTATGTGTAAAAAAAATATAAAAAAGGGGCGCTTTCTACAAATCTTGCACAGGGCGCAAGTTTGGCTGGGGCCGGCGCTGAGTGGTTATAAGATAATGGATTAACTAAGAGCACCCGCATAGGCCCAGTAAGATATTTTTTAAGTTTTTGAAATTTACGCTAGTTTTTTTTAAGAATTTTTGTTTAGCTTTAAGATAGTTTTAAGATTTTGATAAAATAAAAATAAAAATAAAAAAAAAAAACCAACACACATCTCTCTATAGTTTATAGATTTATATTCTAGTGACCTTTAAACGTCGTGATACATAAAAGATCAACCTTTTTAACTTGTCAAATCGGACCGATTACAATAACTTCCAGTAAGAAGTCTTTATAATAAATCAAACAAGAAACCACTGCAAACAAGTCTCCATTTTTAGTATTATGTGCCTCCTAGACTCTGACTGTGTGTGTAGTGTATTATTTAGTTTAAGTTTGAAATTTTTTAAACTCATTTTTTTGGGCAAGAAAATAGAAAACTTGTTAAAAATAAATAATGTTAGTTTACCACAAGAAATACACAATTTTCTGATTTAATGCAGCATTAAACTTTTCATCTACATTCTACACCCACATGTGTCCTTCTATCTTCTATTTAATTTGAAATGTAAACAAACAATTCATTTATTTTCTCCGAAAACAAACTCAATACAAAACTTAAACATCAAAGAAAAACACCAAAACCCCAAGTAAAATATCACAAGCCATTTATGTCACTTCAAGATTTACACCCATGTCATACATGCCTGCTATTCTACATCCTCATCACAAGGAAAAATAAAACCAAAAATAACAAATGACTTTAGGTGTGACACACTAGGCATACACATTCATATTGGACATACAAACAACAACAAAAAACTAAACCCGGTTGCTCCTTCATGCTCATTTTAACCGTATGAATAATTCTTAAAGCAAGTCTTATTCTTAATTAAATTAGCATTACAAAATGAAACGGCGCGGCGGGCGTAGCAAACAACGAAAATGCCCTGAGAGTGTGGGAGCATCCTTGAGATCTACTTGAAAATGCGCCTTCAAACAGTTGAGTGCGAGTGCGAGAGTAAGAGTGAGAGTGAGAGTGAGATGGCCACAACATGTCGAGTGAAGGAAAAAGAATATTTAAGGAAAAGTGTAAAATTTAATAGGATAACAGACTTTTCTTGGAATTTACCGTCATTTAAAATGAACATTGCAAAGAAAAGGAGCAAAAAGAGTAGAAACGAGTGGGAGCACTAAAAGCTTGAAAGTGCAGAAAAAACCCTTCAAGTTTCGGCTTAGGTACCTTCCAGGAGTACACTTTTCTAATAAATCTTTCGCCGGGTGAAATGGAAAACGACTGGTAGACTGGTACATAAAGCGTACATATAACAACACAACAGCAGCGGCGAGCGACAACAAGGACGCGATGATGATGGCGGGAATGGCAACGGCATTAGCAGCGGCATCGGCCATCAGCTTCGGCATTGGCATCAGCATCACCGCGTGGCAGCGACAGCGAACGGCGCGCTGCGCTGTCGGTGGTTGTAGCTTCGTCTCATAAAAATTATTAGAACGGAAAGTGGATGCTTAACGGAGAGATGTTTTAATTAAAAGTTCAATGGTGATGCCTGTTTTAAACGAAAAAGGCCAAAAGAAGCCACAACGTTTATGTTACACGTCACAAAGTTTTAACCTTCAGTTATCCGGTGTGTTATGGTATACCTACTTGGATTTTTAAAAAAGAAAAAAACTTCCTCATAGGAGTTTCAAAAATTTGTGTCAACGAGAATAATATGGAAAAAAGAACAATATATGTATGTAGGTAGGTAGGCATTTCAAGTATTTTCGTAGAGGATTACAAAATTTATTTTACGGTGGTATAAGCGTATACAAAAGATTGCCATGGGTATGAATGTAAATCTTTAAGATAGCAGTTTAAAATATTTCAACAACCCTTATCCATAACACTAAAAATTGGTGAAAAGTATGGAAGGGAGATTCAATTTTCAGGTTAAACTAAATTATAGCCTAATTATGTCACCATGCAATATTCTAATTGGCTACCGAATATAGGATTTTCGAAATTCAGATTACAAAGGTTTCAAAATTCCTCCATTAGAAGGGTTTTCAATATAAATTCTTGTGCTTAGGATAGCTAGCAAAACCGATCTTGTAATCATTGGTCCCCAGCTAAATGGCTCCCGTTGCGCGCTCCAAGTTGGGTGAGATCACTTTCCACTTTCGTGTTCCGCCTGATAAGCGACCTTCATCGGACCTCTACTGTGCTGTTCTGTAGGGGTTGTTTCGAAGATTGTCTCGATTGGTGTTTTGGTTTCCATGCGATCTACGTGACTCAACCATCACAGACATTGAACTTGTACCCTCCTGGCTAAGTCTACGTCGTCGTCGTACCATCTTCTTCTCCAACTGCCGTCTATGCACATGGGAACATGGGAGCTTATCGCTTGTGGAACTTTTCTCTCGAAGGAATCCATAGTGTGACACGGTCCATGTTTTTGTACCTTTTGCTGTCGAAGGTCTTACATAGTGACACTTTAGTTGCTCGGGAGAGATCTTTGCTACTCAATTGCTATCTAAGCCCAAAGATACAACGGTTGTAAGAGCAATCCTTTTTTGATCTCAACGCTGATGGAGAATGTTAAACGGTGGCTTAGGAGTTCATATAAAATGTTTGAACATGAACAAGTTTTTTCACCTCACCTTTCGATCCTTTCTTGTCTTTAAATATTACAAAATATTATTGTGTAGGACTGTCACGCCAGAAGTCTTGGCTTCAATCCTAGTATCACAGGTACTGCCTCTTCGAGGAGAATTGACAAATCCTCCAAGAGTAATACTTGTAATGAATAAAAAAGTTAGTTAATTTGTTTTCGAGTTAATACTTATAACGTATTGTGTTACAATGTATAATATACAGTTTGATTGTAGTCACTAATGTTTTTAGATCAAGATATAATTGGGGTCAATATAGTAAAAAAAGTAACACTCAATTTTTTAATGTAATTTCTGCAATTTTTGGTGTTGTTATCTATAAAATAAAATTTATTCGTGGAAACTATATCAATAACTCCTATGGGAAGTTGAAAATGAATTCCTGAAAAGTTAAATTTCTTTCCATTTGCGAATCTCTTGATAAAAAGCATGACAAAAAAATTGAACAAAACTGAACGTTTAAATCTGAAACATGTAATATTCGTAAAACCAACCATTCATATGCCACAAAATTTAAAAATGCTCAAACTACATAAGCACGACACATGGGGCGGGCCGTGGGTCCTCAAAGTATATTATGGTTTAATGGCAAGACAATAATTTGTATATATTTCTTTATAGCACTTGCATTTCTTAAGCCTGTATAAACATTAACTTTCCTGAGGACTGGGACTAAGAATACATTTTTCAAAGTTCTTTGACATGCAAAAACTTCTATTAAGTCCATGGTTGCTATAGAGTTAACCACAAAACACTCATAATATTCGTTCATATAATAAAGAATTTCCAAGGAAACCATTTCAAATTCCAGAGAGTGTACAAGAATTCATATCCGGGGAACATCCCAGCCAAAGCTGTTTCAAAAGGATACACAACATTTATTCGAAATCTTCTCGACGTTGGCTTAGCTTACAGTTTCCTTCCGCATGAAGAATAGGTAAATCTTTACTTCTTTTTGGCTTCGCTTCTTCGTCTAGCTATACTTTTACTTTGCTTCATAAGCGCATTTACTACTCCCACCCTCCATTAGTTCGGTCTTTGGGCTTCGGTCGTTGTCGACATCGGCAAAAACGCTGAAAAGCAATCTAAAGTATTGACAAGGTGGCGCCATCCCCATGTTTTTATTATTATTTCCCCGCATCTTGTGAATAGGCCTGAGTTATCACCAAACCTTAAAGGTAAACCTGCCCTTATTGATTTGTGGTTTAAAAGGAAATAACAACCAACAAGTTCAATGAAAAAAAAAAGAAATATGCGATTGGAATATTTTATGGTCAGGATGATGGGTAGGGGACATATTATGAAGTTGTATTTGAGCTTCGTGTTGCTTAACAAAAAAAAAAAGAAATAATAGGGTATACAATTCAAAAAGGAAAGAAGGATATGTACCCTTTTACAATCATAAAAAGCCCTTTCACCACAAAAATAGAAGAAGAAAATAAGAATAGGGCTCAATATGCTCCGCACACAATCCTTGTATATTTTCTTTAGATTTTCTTAAATGTAACCAAAAATAAATCGCATTATGATTTCGATGGTGGTTGTGATGTGGTTACCTATCAAAGGAGAGAGCGGAGAATCTTGATTCCAAATGCGAAGACTGTGAATAAAACCTTTTGTTGAGACACGTGTTTCACCCTCTCGGATCGTGGATATGGTAAAAGTTTCTTGTATGCATTCTTTTATTCGCCTAAGTGGTTTTAAAAAAATATTGCTTATTTTGCTAATTTAAGCTGACAAAGGATTCAAGTGTCGTCTGAGAGGACTTTAAGAATGTTGTGTCTCATTTCAATAGGAAACTGACGCTGGGATGCGATCCACACTACTAGCTTCCCATTCATGTCCTTAAAAATATACAAATGGTATTTTGTGCAGTGAGCCATATTTTAATTTTAGGACCTTTAAAACGTATAAAATTAATAAAATTGACGTCTAAGCGGTTTGTCGAGATATTTAAAATGTTGAAAAAATTTAGATTGACTTTTTTACTTTTTTAGACAAATTTTGTTAGGTGGATGTTCATAACAATGTTTACATATATTTATAACACAATTGTTTCTTCTGTTAGTATTTTGTGTACTTCTTTTTAAATCTATATATGTCCCCATATAAAAATGAATTGCTGTTCGTTAGTCTCGCTTAAACTCGAGAACGGCTGGACCGATTTGGCAAATGTTGGTATTGAATTACTTGTCCAGAAAGGCAGTGGATGCACGCTACAATGATTGGGAATGCGGAATGAGAGAATTAATTTCGGTCGTTCAGAGTACACACCTCTACCAACCCCTTCTTTTGTTTTTGATCCATCTGTATAAAAGTGGACTGACTCGTCTTCCAGGAATGTCCTATCCTCCCAGAAAGATCTGGAAGGTATATAAATTTGGAAGTTTCTGTCTAATTGCAGTTGGGGGATGGTGTAGTCTGTGTGCTTTGGAATTGATTCTAAATACTTAAGAATTACGGAGTGGCCAATGTTGTTGTTAATCCACTGCGACGAAGCATTGAGGCAGAGCAGAGCTTGCGGCTATTTGTAGATGGGATCGTGCGAAGCGATCCGCTTATACATATAGGCAAGCTGAACGTTGTAATTTGTTAAGTTTGTCGAGGATTATAGCTTTTCCTAAAGCAGTCCACCATATTGCCACACCGTACATTAAAGTCGGTCTGATTACCGATGTGTATAACCAATGCGTGATTCGGGGTTGTACGCCCCATTTTTCTGTTGTGAGGTGATTTTCGTAAGTCTCTCAAAAGAGAAGCTAATTCAGCGTGTTTTCAAAGATATAGCGAACAGATGTCAAGGACAGTTGGTCATTCAAAACAAATCGCATCGTCGCGTCCAAGTGATGCCAGCCGGATAGCCAAGCATTAAATCCAGAGTTGAGACACCAGAGTAAACTTCTTAGAAATAAGGAAAAAAGGTAGAAGTGAGTCTGACACATAATGAGCAGCCCATAGGTCTGATGCCATAGGGGCAGCTGTATTTACCTATGGTTACAAATGATAGTTACAAGCACAAATATGACTTAGGCGGACACTTTGTAGGGAAATAAAAAAAATATAAAAGAAATTGTAGAAAATGCTAATTTGTTTAGCAAACCAAACATTTATAGTTTATATCTTAAATAATAAAACAAATTAAGTTTGGTCATCATCCAAATTTGTAGCTTTTTAAACTCTTTTCAGTTGTAACTTTCCGTATTTGTAGCTCCAATCCTGGTCCATGTTCCCTCGGCAATGCTCGCAAGTCAATCCTAAAGATCTAAGACCTATAAGTCTATCATCATTCCTTCTTAAGACCTTGGAAAGATTGATTGATATCCATTTAAGGGCAAGTATTGATACAAGACGCACCGTCGAATATTCCCTCCATCATAAGGAGTTCACTATGGTTGCTTTCCTTGACATCGAAGGTGCCTTTAAGAACGTGGACACATCCGCAATCACATCTGTACTAACATCTCTAAATGTAGAGAGTTCGCTTCGGGAGTTAATTCATTTAATGCTTACTAGCAGAATAATTAACTCAAAACTGGGCAACTCTTCTGGCAGACGATTCGTTAGTAGAGGGACACCGCAAGGTGGTGTTTTATCCCCTCTCCTCTGGAACCTAGTGGTGAATGAAATCCTAACTAGTATGGATGCGGAGGGTTTCAGAGTGATAGCCTATGCGGACGACGTTGCTATAGTAGATAGTTTCAGGAAAGCATCTCAACACGTTAAAAGAACTCTTACAAAATGCCTTAGACAGACTAATACTTTGGGCTGATCGGTGTGGACTGGGCGTTAACCCACACAAAACTGATTAAGTCTTATTTTCGAGGAGAAACAAAATTCCATTTGTCAACCCTCCCCATATTAAAGGAATCCAATTAAAATTCTCAGACGAGGCTAAATACCTGGGTCTTACTTACTTAAGGTGGCGCTACAGTCCGGGGCGGACCTGGGCCTCAACCAACATGCGTCTCCAGCCAGCTCGGTCCCTAGCTAGCTGTCTCCAGTTTCGCACGCCAAGTTGGTTGAGGTCCTCACCCACCTGAGTGCGCCACCTGAGTCGCGGTCTTCCTCTACTGCGCCGTCCCTCGGGATTGGATTCGAAGACCTTCCGGGCTGGAGCGTTGATGTCCATTCGCTCTACATGACCCAGCCATCTAAGCCGTTGGACTTTTATTCTGCTAACTAGGTCAGTGTCGCTGTACAGCCCGTACAGTTCGTCGTTATATCTTCTCCTCCATTCTCCATCTATACGTACGGGACCAAAAATCACCCGAAGAATTTTTCTCTCGAAGCATCCTAAGACGTTCTCATCTTTCTTTGACAGGGTCCAGGCCTCAGCGCCATAAATGAGAACCGGGATGATGAGTGTCTTATAGATGGTGATTTTAGATGCTCGAGAGAGGACTTTACTTCTCAATTGCCTTCTAAGTCCAAAGAAGCAGCGATTTGCAAGAGTTATTCTTCGTTTGATTTCAGCGCTGGTGTCGTTGCCTGTGTTTATAGCGGTGCCTAGGTAGACAAAGTCCTTAACTACCTCGAAGTTATAGCTGTCCATGGTGACGTTTTGTCCAAGACGTCGTTGTTCAATGTCCTTTTTTGATGACAGCATATACTTGGTCTTGCCCTCATTGACCACTAAACCCATCTTCTTCGCTTCCGTCGCAATGCTCAAAAACGCTCCACTGACATCGCGCTTTGATCTTCCAATTATGTCAATATCATCTGCGTACCCGAGTAATTGGATGGACCTTTGGAAGATTGTGCCTCTAGTGTTGACGGTTGAGTTTTGCACAATTCTTTCCAGAACGATGTTGAAGAAGTCGCATGACAGTGCATCGCCTTGTCTAAAACCTTTTTTGACATCAAATGCATCGGTGAGATCTTTTCCGACCTTGATGGAGCAGCGTGCATTCTCCATCGTCATTCTGCACAAACGGATAAGTTTGACAGGGATGCCAAAACTAGACATTGCTCTGTAGAGCTCTTCCCTATGGATGCTGTCATACGCGGCTTTAAAATCGATAAAGAGATGGTGGGTATCGATTTGAAGCTCCTGGGTTTTTTCCAAGATCTGCCGTAATGTGAATATTTGGTCGATAGTGGACTTTCCTGGTCTGAAGCCACACTGATAAGGACCTATCAGGTTGTTGACGAACGGCTTCAGACGTTCACATAGTACGGCAGAAAGGATCTTATATGCAATGTTAAGGAGACTGATCCCTCTGTAGTTGGCGCAATTTAAAGGGTCTCCTTTTTTATGTATCGGACAAACTATGCTGAGATTCCACTCATCGGGCATGCTTTCTTCCGACCATATTTTGCAGATGAGTTGGTGCATGCTCCCTACCAAGTCATCGCCTGCTGCTTTAAATAGTTCGGCAGCTATGCCGTCGGCTCCAGCAGCTTTGTTTGACTTCAGTTTAGATATAGCTATCTTCACTTCGTCTAGGTCGGGTAGGCGGAATTGTTGATCTGCGTCGCCTAAGTTGAGTGGTTCTATACCTGGGTCTTGTCTTAGATAAAAAACTAAATTGGAAACGCAACGTACAGGAAAGAGTCAAAAAAGCTACTGTAGCTCTCTTGTCTTGCAAAAAAGCCATCGGTAATAAATGGGGCTTACAACCCAGAATCACGCATTGGCTATACCCATCGGTAATCAGACCGATTTTAATGTACGGTGTGGCAGTATGGTGGACTGCTTTAGAGAAAGGTATAAACAGGGATAAGTTAAATAAAGTCCAACGTTCAGCTTGCCTATGTATAAGCGGATCGTTTCGCACGACCCCATCTGCGGCACTGGACACCTTACTCTACCTAACACCTCTTGACATATTTAGCAAACAAATAGCAGCAAGCTCTGCTATTCGCCTCAAAGCTTTGTGGCAGTGGACTAACAACAACATTGGCCACTCCGTAATTCTTAGGTATTTAGAATCAATTCCAAAGCACACAGACTACACCATCCCCCAACTGCAATTCGACAGAAATTTCCAGATTTCTATACCACTCAGATCTTTTTGGGAGGATAGGACATTCTTGGAGGATGTGTCAATCCATTTTTATACAGATGGGTCAAAAACAAAAGAAGGCCTTATCTGTCAACGGGTTATTTATGTTTTGTTCGTTTCCACGAGTCTTTCGTTTTTCTGCGTTTTTATGTTTTTCAGTGCCAATTAAAATTGTTGCAAAACAAACAAAGGCTATCGAAGTAAGTTAAATTTTATCTTTATGAAAGTGAAATATGAGTATAAATGCATGCTTTATGTTTTTATTTGTCTGTATAACAAAATTTAAAAGTTATTGGCTGTTTACAATTACCCCATTATGTTCCTATCATGGGTAAATGTAAACACCGAAATGGGGTAAAAGTGAACAATTTGGGGTAATTGTAAACATTCATTTTCAATGGCTTTGGTGTTGATCTAACAATATTTTATATCAAAAAGATGCCACGTACATATCAACCAAAAACCACAGCTCCATCATACACGTCAGTGGATCGGTGAAGGGAAAAATCCTACTGTCATTATATCTAGAGGCAGAAAACCAGTACTTTCGTCAGACGTGGAGGACACTATAGCAAGGTGCCTTATTTCAGATCTCGTGCTGGTTACTCCTACGATAAGGAAGATCTCCTTGGTTTAGTAGGTACCTACATTTATAAGGAGAGAGAACTTGGTTACCCCTTTCCACAATGGTAGAACGACTGGCACCGTTTTCATTTACCCCATTTTTCTCGTTTACTTAAAAAACTATGGGGGTAAATGTAAACATCAAATTTTATGAAAACTAATAAACAAACGCCATTAAGATAACTACTCTTTGATAGATAATACAATCCAAACTTAAGTAGCATAAACAAAAATGTTCGACATTGCATGGTTAAGCTGTCACAAACATTACAAGTGAACAAAAATAAAAAAATGCAAAATCGTTTACAATTACCCCTTTTGACCCAAGTTGATTTCAAAAACTTCATCTGCAGATTTAATATTTACGAAAAAAGCGGATTGTTTGTCAAAAACAACTAACGTCTTAGTAATAATCTTAAAAGTGTTCACAACATTTAATATTTAATATTTATTAAGAGATTATATACATATATTAATTCAGATTTTTAGGAATAAATCTTGAATAAGATATCTTGAATTTGATGTTATATTTTAAGAAAACAGATTTTTTTTTTTTTTATTTTCTTAACTCAGTCATCGGCTGACCTTCCAACCGTTCAGACCTATCTATTGAGGTAAAGAGTGCATTTTTTCAATCTCTCTTATTTCTTTTTCTTGACATCTATTTATAACGTTGTTTTTCCTCCCTATACTTTGTATACAAATAAAATATAAAACTTACTTCTCTTAACCAATTACAAATTTTTTCTTTCGGGATGGCCCCGAAGCCTAATCGCTTATCGGGCAACCGATACGGTATTCTCGGCGAGTGTGCGCTTTCCCACCCCCCTGATCCCCCTCCACCCCTCCTCAAAAAAGAACTAAAATCTCCAATAGTGTTTTTAGTGATTTCCCCGACCTACCAACCAAAACCGTCTTTAAAAATCCACGTTTTGTGCACATTACATCTAAAGATGAGAAAAATCCCTTATCCAAAATTAGCGTGTTCATTTTGAAGAAAACAATAGACTCAATTAGCCTTCAATATGAAAAGATCTCTCAACTAAGAGATGGTTCAATTCTAATTCTGGCAAAAGATCAAAATATAGCTGACAAATTTATCAAATCTAAAGCTCTCGATAACATCTGCCCGGTCAATATAAAACTTCATGCCAACCTTAATCTCTCAAAGGGCATAGCCTATGCGCCTTGTCTGATTGATGTTCCCGAAGAAGAAATCATATCAGAACTCAAAAGTCAAAATGTTACTGGTGTATATAAATTCACCAAACTTCAAGAAAAAGTAAGCAAACCTACTGGTCTAATGATTTTTAGCTTCGACGCGTTCCAAATTCCCAACACAATTGATATTGGCTGGTACAAAACTAAAATTTCTGAATACGTGCCTAATCCAATGCGTTGTAAACAATGTCAACTACACACACTAAAATGGTGCAAAAATGCTCCCTCATGCGACACATGTAACCTCCCCCCTCACGATGATAGGAACTGTACTCGCACTTTGTGTGCTAATTGTTCCGGTCGCCACTCCGCTTCCTCTAAAACCTGCCCAAAGCTTGTTCAAAGCAAGAAAATTCTAGAAATAAAAACAAAAAACAAATGCACTTTAGCTGAAGCATAAAATATCCGTCAGAACCAAAATGTAGCTATACTAACAGACAGTCAGGCAGCTATTAAAGCCATTGATTCAGCTTTATCATCCTCTAAACTGGTCCAGCAATGTAAAGAGGCCCTAAAGGAACTGGATATGAGCGTCACTCTTATCTGGATACCGGGCCATAGGGGCCATGAGGGTAATGAGAAGGCAGATGAGCTAGCCAGGCAAGGATCAGCCCTTCACAACTCTCTGGCAGTGAGAGTATATGCTCCTCTTGGAGTTGTGAAGGGCAATATCCTGACCAAATACACATCAGAAGCAAATCATAGGTGGAGGAGTTTAACGAGTTGCGTTATATCCAGGAAAATCTGGCCCGCCTATAACAAACCAAAATCAATCAATTTAATTTCCAAACCAAGGCATGACATAGCCAGGATTGTCGCTACCTGCACAGGGCATTGGCCTGTAGGGGAGCATGCGGCAAAATTGGGTATACCACATAACTCTTTCTGCCGTAGCTGTGAGAACCAGGATGAAAAAGAAACAGTCCCACACTTTCTATGCCATTGTCCGGCCCTGGCCAGGAAAAGAGCACTCCACTTGGGTAAGGAATTCTTCAAAGGTATTGAGGAACTCTCAGAATTCAAGATCAAAGAATTGATCTCATACCTAAATAGCACAAAGTGGCTTTAATCCCCTCCCCCCTTATTTCTCCATCAGTAAATGGTACTATGAGATAATAGGCCGAAGGGTAGGAGAATAAAACTACATTTTATATTTTACATAGAACTGCACGTGCGGAACGTGCACCACCAATAGCCCATTTTCAAATCCATTCAGAATCTCACAAGGTATGGTATCAAAACGGTGCACTCAGCGCTATTTGTGTCCTGCGCGAAGCAGGACAGCCATTTCTACCTACCTACCTACCTAGCTGAAGCATCGAGAAAGAACTAATAGAGAGAACCAACTTCGAGGGTTGCTCTCTTTTTGCCTACAAGCTGTGATTTGGCCACCAACTTGCATATGTATTAACTCCATATAAAAAAAATGTGGGGAACAAATACTTATGCAAGTTTGTGCACATACTCACCACGAGAGAGAAAAAACTTTTCTCTCTTTTCTCTCTGCTCACCACCTTTTAAAAATGGCGACCACCTTTGAAAAATGGCGGATGTAGTCAGCTGTTCAGAGGTGTTCAAAGAAAATTCAAAATTGTGTATGAACAACTTTTTGGTACTCTCATTGTGTTCGTTTGAGAGTAATATCATTCGAATATGAAGTGAAATAATTACTCTTGTTAGGTGCCAGAACAATGAAGATTTAGAAACAATTCTAAATTACGCATTTAGATAAATATTAGTTAGTTATTTGAAGCCAGTTTTAATCATTAAGTAAGTAAAATAAATTATGTGGTGCAACAGTCCAATGAGAATTAGGACCTAGAAACATAAAACTCTGAAAGCACTACAACTATTATTTGTATTATTAGCTGCGTTTATGCGTTAAATTTTCGCTCAGACCGTTGAAAGATGCAAAACAAACTCAGATTTGTTTCAATTTTCAGAGTTTATCGACTTAATTTTGTCGATGCGAAAGTTGCAGGAACATTGAAAACGAGAGTTACAGAATGTAAACATGGAACATTGAAAACATTTTTATATACTCATCTCTTTTTTCCATTCCTATTTTATTTGTGTGTACTCGTTGTTTATTTCCTTTACATTACTCACGACATTTTCAAAATGCTGAAAATAAGTGATTTAAGTAGACACTAAATAAAAAGACCGTCAACTTGTTACTTCTGTTACCAATTTTCATTGCATAAGATTTGTGAATAGGTGATAAGCTATTCTTACTGCTTTCCCCAAGGTAGTGTGTTGCTTTTAAAGGCTTAACTACATAAGCCGAAAAGTACTTTTGTACAAAAGTAAAAATATTTGTATTCTCGCTAGGTCAGTGGTTTTGTGAAAAGAATATACAAATTTGTTCTTCAACCAAAATTTAATTCTCATGCATCATTTTTATAAGTTTTCCAGTTCTAACTATTTATATCTTATCTTTCAGTTATATAGCGACAAGGAAAAATCTGTGAGGGAAAGTTCTAACTAAAGTTTTTCTGAAAGTGCATTGTGGCTTATTCATAGATGTTTGCTAAACTTTTTAGGCTAATCATAAATAAATGCAAATCAAAGTTAAGGGCTAAACCTGAATAACTATAAACATAGAAAATGCTATGTTCAAGTAATTATTATCACAGTCAAATTTTATAATTGATTTTTATGGTGTATACAAAAGTTGAAAAAGTAATTCATGACAAATAAATGTTACGTTAACATTAAGTTCCAGAAAATATCGATTGATGATGATTGCAGAAGATGTGGATATTTTATATAAATATTCCCGGTAAACTATAGAACTTTATTATTTCCGCCTTTTATAATTCAATGTAAAATAATTCAATGCAGTATAGTAAATGCAGTTAAGTTAATAGTTAAGGTATTACTATTGAAATAAACATAACATTCATTTATAAAAAAACATGTACTCGTTCATATATATCTACAAGTAAAGTCTAATCTAAAAAGCCTTAACCTTGTTAAACACTTTCTGCACACATACTTTCTTGTTTTGGTTGTTACTGCCATCTATCTGTAACTTAGAGAAAAAGAAGGGAAAAACAAATTCACCACGAACTACCGGTATAACTTCTTCCGTTATTTATTGACAAACAAAAATGTTTTGCTAGAATTAATTTGAATTATAGGAGTATTTTTGTAGGATGTAAAAATGACAAGATGTTAGCAAAATTAAAAAAAAAAATTCATGAGAATTACAAATATTATAATGAGACTTTAAAAAACATAGCCTTCTTGGCTATCAATAAACAAAAATGAAAAATGTCGCACTTCCCGGAAATGATGTTTTTTTGTGTACTCTTCTCCGAGGTGAAAACATGTATACACCGATACGAATTCAACACGCTACAAAAAATGAGAGTAAGAGGTTTCGAAGAGACGGAGACGAGGAAATTTTGTTCTCTCATTTAGTTTTTTCTCTCTGGCTGAAGCCAGGCGCATCCACAGAGAATGGAACCCAATACGTTCCACTTTCTCCTCTGATCTCTACTCAGAAAAACTAAGACAAAATACCACGCCTAAGCCTTCCAGTTCCTTCTCTACTAAAGCAGAGAGAAAAAACTAATCGAGATAGCCAAATTTACTCGTATCCGTCCACCGTTGGAAAAAGGTTTACTATTGTACTGAATTCATGACTATTTGATTTTCTCAGTACGTAAGTACATCTTTGCCATTTTCAGTACTATTTTGAATTGTTTGTACAAAATTGATTAATTACTTTACGAAATTTTCTTTTGTCTTCACAACTTCACTTACAAAAAATTATGTGCGATGCAAACATACCCAAATCACAATTACCCAATAAGTGTATTCATGAAACGTCGGAAACTTTCCGACGTTGTAAAACCGTAAAGATTCCGGCAAAAGTTTCATGAACGCCTCTTTATATAAAAATTATAAAATTGCATTAATTGTTATAAATGAAATGGTGAACAATTTCGGTGGATTTAATGAAGCGTTTAAAAAAAAATAAATAAAAATGTTGTGTATTATTGAAATATTTGTTGATGTCAAATTTTGATATATAAAATCTCATAATACCTTTCATACAAAAATTTTCACGTTTACTATATTTTCATTTACGACGTGATCGTAAACTTAAAATTTTAATGGTTGCAAGAAGACCCTGAGAAAAAGACGAAGAAATGCCTTTTATGTTGCAAATATATTATTGGAGGACACTTCCACATCGAAAGGCATATAAAAACAGCCACACACCATGCAGCCAAAAACAGTGTAAAAATTGATCAAATCGTGTCAAAGAAAAACATAAAAACATCGGAAAATGCCAAAAAATTAGAAATATCCTTAAGTCTTTTCATCGCAGAACATAATTTACCGTTTGCAGTATTGGATCATTTAAATATTCTTTTAAAAAAAAAACCTATCTGACTCAGAAGTGGTCAAAAAAATGGTCATGAATCGACACAAAGGCCAAAAAATTATCAAAGAAATAATATTTCCGAAATAACAAACCGCCAATATTTTTCATTAGTTGTAGATGAAAGTACCGATATAACTATAAAAAAAAATTGGCGGTGGGTATTCGAATATACGACGAAAAGTGCCATGATATGTTTTTGACACTTACTGAAGTTCCTGACGGAAAGGCTTCCGGAATTTTTAACACAATTAAAAATATTTTTAAACAAAAAAATATTTCATTTAAAAACATGGTTGGATTCACCGCAGATAATTGTCCTGTTATGATGGGCAAAACAAACGGTGTTCAGGCAAAATTAAAGGAAGTCGTCCCCAGTCTCATTGTAAATTGCTGCGTATGTCATAATTTAAATCTTTCATCGAAGGCTGCAGCAGAACAATTTCCAGACGTAGTCGATAAGCTAATAAAGGAAATAAATCACCATTTTTGTAACAGCTCTAGCAGAAGGTTGAAATTCCAAGAGTTCCAAGAACATTTTGGAACTAATTTACACACAATTTTAAAATATTGGTCTACGCGATGGCTTTCCCGTCAGGTACTTGAAAGAATGCATTTCAAAATTGCGCTTATGCTATTTTTTTTTGTGTTAATAGGCAGCACTTGACCGCATCTTATAGCAATGGGACCCTTTGTGTTATTACTTTGGACTTGGTGAATTTGAATCCAATTATGAGAAACAAAACCTCAACTTCATATCTTAAGGACTTAAATGTGAAGTTATATTTCACTTTTTTATTTTATATCTTAAAACTAATTAATGATGTTAACTTGCAAATGCAATCCAAAGATGTAAGAGTGCAAGTGCACGTCTTAATTCCAACATTGAAATCTATTTTTCAACAACTCTGCAGAAATTTTATGAAAAGGGAAGCATTTGATGATAAACCGATAAACTCAATTAATCTTTTAGAAAACGATTTACCTATTATGGAAATATATTGCGGCACCGAATCTGAAATCCTATACAATTCAAACAAATTAAGGGAAACAGATATTCAAAGCTTTAAAAATCATACTAAATTGTTTTACATGACATTTCTGCAAGACATTAAAATTTTTCCCAAAGTGCAGTGTTGGATGGTCGAGTTAACTCTATCGTTCAATTTATTTTAAAGCTTTTTCCAATGAACACAATATATTGAATATACAAAATATTGAACTGATAAACAATCAATACAGAGCTCTAGCTGACTGCGAATATTTAAAAAAAAAATGAGAAATGTTTCCATATCAGAGTTTTTGGCAAAAATTGGTCTTCTTAAAAATGAATGCAATGAGTTAATGTTTGAAAATATTCATCGCATTGTTTAGGGTGCCTTTTGTGTTCCTCACTCTTCGGCAAATGTCGAAAGAATATTTTCATACCAAAACATAATTAAAACTAAATTAAGAAATCGTTTGCAAGTTCAAACGTGCTCTGCACTGATAGAAACCAAAAATCTGATAAAAAATGAATGTTGTCACAGCTTCAGATTTAATAAAAATCTTGTGAGTAAGAATATTACAAACAAACCATTTCAAAAAGAAGAACTTTTAGAGTAAAAAATTATCTACATATGTACGTAAGTCATCAGATCATTGAAACTCACAAAATACAAATATTCAATGATGAGTTTCAATGAAAACTCCTAACTGTGATATGGGGATCCGTCCGATATTTATCTAGCTATTAATAATGGAGTTCCTTTTTTTTCTTATTTATGTTCATTTAATCATGCCTATTACCGATGTCGTCTCGTTTTTTCGACGACTCTCGTTTTTTAAGTGGCATTCTATAACTTTTTCGACGCGACTATTTTGTAGCAGATTTTTAAACGATGAAAATGTATCAGAGATCTGTCAAACTGAAATCAAATTCTAAATCATTTCATTACTCGATATTCAACAAATGTGTTTTTATTAAATTATTACCAAATAAATAAATTATTAAAATGATAAGTGTTGAAATGTATTACAACACAAGCAGCGATAGTGACAATGATGAAGAAGGTAGAGAGCGAAATATTGCAAAGGCACAATTAATTGTACAAAAAGGACAGTAAAGCGTCAGCATCTGCATTTGTAGCCTGAACTTGCTTTGACTTATGTATGTCCGGATGATGAAGACGTTGAAGTGGTTGGGAGCTGCGATACACCAATTGCATTTCCACTCGGGCTTAACCATCTGTTTATGTTTAAGTAGATTTGCAACAGCATCCTCAAGCGCAGATAGGATGTGCAATTGGTTTGGACCCCCTCCATTTCCTTTCACTTCTTTTTTGTTGTTCTGAACAATTTTTTTGTACTTTAAATTCAAAGTCAGCCCAAACCTGAAAAAGCAAATATTAAAAATGTGTTAATGTACATAAATAGAATAAACTGATTCAAACCTTTTGCGAACCATCACTTTCTTTTATTGGAGGACTTTTGCTTTTGAGTTTATCAGCTACAACATTCCATTCTTTTTTAAAATCGGCTTTGTTCATTCATTTCAAAAATCCCCTAGCCAACTGCTCGTTGCTTTCCATCAGCCGGACAAGCGCCTCGAATTGGTTTTGGTTTGTTAATTTTAACTGAAAATGTGCAAAAATATTTATTTTTTATTTATCGCAAATAAAGTACTAATAAATTCCATAAAATTAAAATTATTTAACAAGGAAACTTACAGTTTTCCGAACTTCCATTTCTTCCTCGTGAGCAAATTTTCAAACGAGAGATATCGTCGTTTTTTTTTTTCATTGTCGTCGTTTCCATTCGTCTTACAGAATGCTGAATTAAAGCGTTCAACACACTTGACGTTTACACACGACAACAAAACGAGTGACAAAAGTTGAAAACGACTTATGGAATGCAGATTGTGTCGTGTCGTATATTTTGCTGTCGTTTACGACATCGGTAATAGGGGTGAATATTAAATATGTAATAACAAATGAATTGTTTTTGTTTTTTTTCTCGTTAATAAATACCTATATTTTGTTTTTGAATTTGTGTGTTCGTTTACTTTAATTCATTTAAAAAAGCTCAGTACTATTTGGTCTTTTTCAGTACTTTTTTGTTTCAGCTTTCAGTACAATCGAAAAAAGTCGATTTCCATCACTGTATCCG
Organism: Eupeodes latifasciatus; assembly: GCA_920104205.1. NCBI lineage: Eukaryota > Metazoa > Arthropoda > Insecta > Diptera > Syrphidae > Eupeodes > Eupeodes latifasciatus. The sequence goes on from OV049924.1 coordinate 160,928,305, forward strand.
TCCCTTCGAAACCTCTTACTCTCATTTTTATAGCGTGTTGAATTCTTATCGGTGTATACATGTTTTCACCTCGGAGAAGAGTACACAAAAAAACATCAGTTCCAGGAAATGCGACATTTCTCATTTTTGTTTATTGATAGCCATGAAGGCTATGTTTTTTAAAGTCTCATTATAATATTTGTAATTCTTATGAATTTCTTTTTTTTAATTTTGCCAACATCTTGTCGTTTTTATATCTACAAAAATACTCCTATAATTCAAATTAATTCTAGCAAAACATTTTTGTTTGTCAATAAATAACGGGAGAAGTTATACTTACCGGTAGTTCGTGGTGCATTTGTTTTTCTCTTCTTTTTCTCTAAGCTACAGATAGATGGCATTAACAACCAAAACAAGAAAGGATGTGTGCAGAAAGAGTGTAACAAGGTTAAGGTTTTTTAGACTAGACTTTATTTATATTATTTAAAATATACTGCATTGAATTATTTTACATTGAATTATAAAAGGCGGAAATAATAAAGTTCTATAGTTTTACAGGAATATTTATATAAAATATCCATATCTTCTGCAATTGCGGTATCAATCGATATTTTCTGGAACTTGGTGGTAACGTAAAATTTATTTGTCATAAATTAATTTTTCAGCTTTTTTATACACCAAAAAATCAATTATGAAATTTGGCTGCGATAATAATTACTTGAACAGAGCATTTTCTATGTTTATAGTTATTCAGGTTTAGCCCTTAACTTTGATTTGCATTTATTTATGATTAGCCTAAAAACTTTAGCAAACATCTATGAATAAGCCACAATGCACTTTCAGAAAAACTGTAGTTAGAACTTTCCCTCACAGATTTTTCCTTATCGCTTTATAACTGAAAGATAAGATATAAATAGTTAGAACTGGAAAACTTATAAAAATGATGCATAAGACTTAAATTTTGGTTGAAAAACAAATTTGTATATTCTTTTCACAAAACCACTGACCTAGCGAGAATACAAATATTTTTACTTTTGTACAAACGTACTTTTCGGCTTATGTAGTTAAACCTTTAAAAGCAACACACTAGCTTATCACCTATTCGCAAATCTTATGCAATAAAAATTGGCAACAGGAGTAACAAGTTGACGGTCTTTTTATTTAGTCGCTACTTAAATCACTTACATATTTTCAGCATTTTGGATATGTCGTGAGTAATGTAAAGAAGAAAAAAAACGAGTACACACAAATAAAATAGGACTGTAAAAAAGAGATGAGTATATAAAAATGTTTTCAATGTTCTTGCGTTGTTTTATTTCTTCTTATTCTGTAACTATCGTTTTCAATGTTCCTGCAACTCTCGCATCGATAAACTCTGAATATTGAAACAAATCTGAGTTTTTTTGCACCTTTCAACGGTCTGAGCGAAAATTAAACGCATAAACCCAGCTTATAATAAAAAAATAATAGTAGTAGTGCTTTCAAAGTTGTATGTTTCTAGGTCCTAATTCTCATTGGACTGTTGCACCACCTAATTTATTTTACTTACTTAATGATTAAAACTGGCTTTAAATAACTAACTTATATTTATCTAAATGCGAAATTTAGAATTGTTTCTAAATCTTCATTGTTCTGGCACCTAACAAGAGTAATTAATTTCACTTCATATTCGAATGATATTACTCTCAAACGAACACGGTGAGAGTACCAAAAAGTTGTTCATCCACAATTTTGAATTTTCTTTGAACACCTCTGAACAGCTGACTACATCCGCCATTTTTCAAAGGTGGTCGCCATTTTTCAAAGGTGGTCGCCATTTTTAAAAGGTGGTGAGCAGAGAGAAAAGTTTTTTCTCTCTGGTGGTGAGTATGCACACCAACTTGCATAAGTATTTGTTCCCCACATTTTTTTTATATGGAGTTAATACATATGCAAGTTGGTGGCCAAATCACAGCTTGTAGGCAAAAAGAGAGCAACCGTCGAAGTTGGTTCTCTCTATTAGTTCGTTTCTCTCTGACTAAAGAACAATATAACAAAACAACGAAAAAACCACAAACCAAAATTCTCTTAACCATCAAACCACACTTAAACAACAAAATCTCAACACACAACCCATAACCCAAAAGAAAGACAAAATTGATCTCATTAAAGTCTCAAACTACGATAACCCTATTCTGACTCAAAGAGAAAACCTTCAAAAGCTCTCAAGCATAAGCACTGATATCGTAAAAACTCAAACACACAACACCCACTCACACTCAATACCACATCTTCAACAACCTGCATACGATAACAACACCGAATTAAACAAAAACTCTCCAACAGCTTCTACGTCTAGCTTAGACTTTATTAATTCCAACAATTCTCTTTCAAATTCCGCCTTATCAACCAAAACAAGTCTCTCAATGAATATTGATGATGACAGCTCTTAATAATAAAAACTTCTCACCCACAACTGGCTTCTGTCTGTACATTTAACTGTACAGATAACAAGACAGATTCCACCGCCTACAATGAACTCAAAATTCTGCAATGGAACATGAATGGTTATTTCAATAACTATCATGGGCTCCAATTGCTTATAAGCGAACAATTGCTTATAAGCGAACAAAAAAGATATAAATTCACAATTGTTTCTCTATACATACCACCGGAACAAAAATTCAATATCAGGGATCTTGAGAACATTTTAATTGACATCCCAACTCCTGCTATTTTGACAGGCGACGTTAATTCTTGGAGTCCCTCTTGGGGTTCTCCCGTTTTAAACAGCCGTGGCAAGATAGTTGAGAACTTCATATCAAACACTGGTCTCGCAATTTTGAATGACGGTCGTCCCATACATTTCTCCACACATGGTACATTTTCTCATGTCGACTTTACCCTCATCTCACCACATCTCACCCCAAAATCCATTTGGAAGGTCTCCGACGACTTGTATGGCAGCGACCATTTCCCTATTCTTACCTCAATTACAATAGATAACAGCCTTAACCTTCCAAAAACTCAACCCAAATTTCTGACAGACTTCGCCAATTGGGATTTATTCCAGACCGAAGTCACGAGACAAATATTACTTAGACCAACTTCCCCCAACATAAATAAAGAAGCTGCTTGCGTTGTCAAGTCTATTCGAACCGCAGCAAACCTGTCTATTCCGCAAACTACAATAAAAACCCACAGTAAAACTTTCCCCTGGTGGAATCCAAATCTTAGCGACCTACGGAAAAAAAAACAAGATGCGTTTAAGGCTTTCAGGAAGGCACCTTCTGAACCAAACCTTATTCGTTACCGAAAGGCAAATGCCCAGTTCCGTAAAGCGGCAAAGATTGAAAAAACTGCTTGCTTTAATAAATTGACTTCTCAAATTAACCAAAACTCAACCCCCAAAAAAATGTGGACAGATATTAAAAGCTTGACTGGCAATTATGTTCCTCATAAGATAAAAGTTATTAAAACGGAAACATCAAATCTTACTTGCCCATTAGAAATAAACAAATACTTCGCAGAATGTTGGGAGAAAAATCAAGAAGATTTTAATTTTCATCCAAATTATTTAAAAGAAAAATACGAATCACTAAACAGGTATGAGCCGCATCTTACTTTGTCACCTTCGGCAAAATTAATCGAATCTCCCATAAATACACTAGAAATTGAGAGCAGTTTGCGTTCTTCAAAGGGTAAAACCCCAGGATTCGACAGAATTTCTTATTCTATGCTAAAAAACTCTCCACCTTGTCTTAGAACAAAGTTATGGAATTTATACAACAACATTTTCGACAAAGGAATAATTCCTCAAACATGGAAAGTTGCGACTATCGTTCCTATACTAAACCAAACAAAGACCACTCTACAGTATTAGGGTACCGACCGATATCCCTTCTCCCTTGCTCTTCAAAAATTTTAGAAAAAATCATCTCTAAACGCCTTTCTTGGTTTCTTGAAAGAAACAATTTAATAGACAAAAGGCAACTAGCTTTTAAAAAAGGAAGAAGTACTATAGACTCACTTCTACATCTGGATACCTTCATATCTTCAGCTCTTTCAGAAAAGAACCATGTTTCTATTTTTACAGTCGATTTTGAACAAGCTTTTGACAGACTTGGTGCTCATGTCATATTAAATGAACTTAGGCAATTCAAAATTGGACCTAAAATATTTAGCTACGTTAAGGCTTTTCTAACAAATCGCAAATTTCGGGTAAAAACCAATAATATTTATTCCTCTATATATAGTATAAAGAATGGCATCCCACAAGGATCACCACTATCAGTCACTTTGTTTATAGTTGCTTTTAATGAAATAAGTAGAATCATTCAAGATCACTCACAAATATCCCACGTTCTTTATGCAGATGACTTAATACTGTTCTCAAAATGTAAAAACTTAACACTATTAGCAACAATTTTCTCGGATATTATTAATAACCTGTCAGAATGGGGAGACACATCAGGCTCCAAAGTATCTATCTCAAAATGTGAAATTTTACATATATGCAAAAAATACAGTTGTCAAAAATGTATTGAAGGCGTAAGCCTAAACAATAATTGTATTAAAAATGTAAATTATTCAAAAATATTAGGTATTATATTTGATTCAAAGTATAGCTTTAAGGATCATTGTATTTACATAAAAAAGAGTCTTACTACCAGGGTTAACTTAGTAAAGTATTTATCCTCCAAAAAAAGTAATTGTCATATTAATACTAGATACTATTAATGTTGCTCGGTCTATAATCCTTTCCAAAATCGACTACGGCCTACCTATATATGGAAAATGTTCTAAATCATCAATGCAGCTTATAAAAACACCATACCATACTGCCTTAAGGACTTGTCTTGGAGCGTTTCGCACAACTCCTATAAAAAATATTTTAACCGAGGCCGGACTCCCTTCACTTACCAACAGAATCCAGTTTCTTACCTGGAATATAATCCAAAAAATCAACTCACCATACCCCACACCTATTCATTACGATACCAAGAAATTGATGAAGCGGAAAAAAATTCCGAAATATTCCTCAGCTCTCCAAAAAGCTCATCAATCAGCTACTGGCCTAAACATCCCAATCGCCAAAGAAAGCAAATCGAAAACCAATCTTCCTCCATGGAATTTACCTTACTGCACCATAGTCTCTAAACTTACGGAATATCCAAAAGCAACTACAAACAATGCAGTATATAAAGCAATGTTCCTTGAAATAAAAGAAAACTATACAAAATTGGGTTGGCAATTTTGGTTTTCCGACGCGTCTAAAACAAATTACGGAACTTCTTTTGCTGTAGTGGATGAAAACGGCTCTATCATCAGCAAAGGCTTGCTACACTTTACATCATCAATTTTTACTGCAGAAGCTTTTGGTATACTAAAGGCAATTGAAGCTGCAAAAAACAAAAAAACAATTATTTTCACTGATGCCATCAAAAACATTAACTACAACTCTATTATTATTGCTGATATCCGTGACAAACTTATTACGAAAGAAAACAGCCTCAGATTGGTTTGGGTACCAGGCCACGCAGATATCGGTGGCAATGAAAACGCAGACAGAGAAGCCAAAAGCGCACTGGAGGAGCCTCTTATGGAATTTTATCAATTTAACCAAAAAGATTTAAAAAAATATCTTTCAACAATTAACAAAAATAAGATGAAGGAGTCCTGGTCCGAATATCAACATCATTATTCAATGATCAATCCAGGCGCTGAAACACCTTTATATCCTGCAAACCTATCAGCCTCGATGACTAAACTCTACATAAGACTCAGAATGGGACATACCAATTCAACGCACAAACATCTAATCACCAAAGAACCAGCCCCAGTTTGCTACTTCTGTGACGAAAGACCAACATTTACAATACCTCATATGTTGCAATGCGAAAAAATCAACTCCATCTCCAAAACCATCTCTAATAAAGACCTCCATCACCTTTTAACAAACATATCCGACATTAATATAAGATCAGTTAATGAAATTATTCTTAAGTTAAAATTATCTATATAAATATATACTCGTACATATTCTTTCATTATAAAATTAGCGAAAAGTCCTGGTAGCCATCGCTCTATCTAGTTTCTAATTATTGATGATGTATTTTATTTATATTTCAATAAAATTATAATAATAATAATAATAATATTTTCTTAACTCAAACTGAATTTCCTGAAACTCGTCTTCATTCCATCTTAGTTCTTAAGCACATAAACAGTGTTAGGCTAATTGTTTTTTCTTTTAAAATTGATTATCTATTAAACACAAAAGCGTTAGTGCGTAGGACTGTCATGCCAGAGATCTTTATCAGGAATTGAACCCTGCGGGTAATGCCTCTTACGAAGAATTGAAAAATCCTATATAAGAGTAAATCTTGTCATAAAAAGTGCTTCCTCAAATTAGCCCTTCGGATTCGGCTGAAAAAACAACTAACAATACAATAACAAGTTATTGCTATGGAAAAGTTAGTGTTTTATTTGTTATTGAAAAAAAAGTTGGAATAAATCACAAAAAGTAATCATTATTTGCCAACACGGGTTTGAAACCTAAGGCTAATGGTGTGAAGAATGTTTTAAATTTGCGTGAGTATTCTAGCTGCTGGGAAAATCGACAAATACTGTATTAATACGTAGGTAAAAACACTAGCATTAATGTTGATAGGTATCTGATAAATTGTTGTAAAGAAGAATTTCAAAAGATAATTTGCTAGGAATCGTCTTGTATGGCCAAGACGCTACTCTAACTAACATATTAGAAATATCTATGTATATATCTTGGCCTTTCTGTATGATACTATTTTTGAAATGACATTACCTTATCTGTACATAAGTTTTGTTTGATTTTCATTTTTACTTGCGACATATAGGATCTTCATGGCAAGTTTTGCATTCGTAAAAAAAAATCGAACTCGAGATTGTAATCAAACATGACATGGGTCCCCCGATTCCGTCCGTCTATCTGTCGTGGCCCCTACAGCCCAAAGAATTGGGTCGATTGACTTCACATTTGGAAATTTAGGTTTTGAGCCGATTTGCGTCAATTTTCACTTTTTTTTTTCTTAATTTGTGTTTCTCGGTTCTGGGGGTACCCTTCCCCCATAGAACCGTTATTTTCTTTTTAAGTTTTCTCAATAGCTAATCAACCGATTTCAATAACTTTGTGCATAAGCTTTTTTACTGCCTCAGTAATATTTGATGATCAAAAATGTCATTGTTTTTATTTTTGATTTAAAAAAATATTTAAGTTTTTTTTTTCGTAATTCGATACATATCTTGAAAATGGGTCGTCGTTTTTTACGAAATTAGAATTTAAAACGTATATTAATAAACTTTAAATAAATGCATACCAAAAATATTTTTAAATTGAAAATTGCTTATATAAAAAATGTATTAAAAAAAAACGCTGCAACAATTTTCAAATAAAAATTGTGAAAAAATAAGTTTTTTTTGATAATTTAAATGGCGTTAAAAATTAAGCAAATTAACTTTTTTTGCAGGTACATTAATAAATATTAAAATAGAGGAAATATTTGTAAACAGACCTTTTTGGATACATGAGCAAGTTTGTACGACCCAGTTTTGTATTTTACTGTCGGATTTTAAACTGCACAAACTATAATTATCTTTTATTGTGAAAGCATTTTCTATCAAACATTTTTGCTACCACAATTCATAACAAAGGCATCAAATACATCAGGGCAGGGTTTTAGAAATTTCACATTCCGAACTAAAAGATGACCCTCATCAATCCTACTCTACCTTCCTTATTCTAATATCCAGTTGAGTTTTGAATTCGGGGACCAAAGGAATGTTACGTGTTTTTATATACACACCTAAAGATACATTCTTGAAACCCATCCCAGTTTCGCATTTTGCAATTTTTCAATTCACAAAAGCCCTCAACCACAAACCACTGGTAATCTTAAAAGCAAAAAAAGTTTCCCTGCGGTTAAACCATTATAAGTCGTCAATTCGTAACGAAGGGGGTCACGACAGATTTTCTGTACCTTCTGTGTATTTTTTATAGATTTTTTTTTTCTTGTTATTTTGTTATAATCTGACAGACAGGAAGCTGTCCAACAAAAAACAAATCAATTTATCTCAAAACAAATCACGGAAACTCACCGCAGAGCTTTGCCTCCCGGCTCCATATTTCTATCTTTAGCCAAATATATGTACATACATATATTGCAATACCTACCCACACCCACCTCTATGAAGTTCGCTTCTTTAGAAGAAAAGTAATTTTTTCCACATCTCTCACTAGAAACAATAAATATAAACCCTCACCCTCACCCGCTCGCGTCACATGTATTCCTCTACTCTACATCAGTCTTAATGTAGCTCTGCACTTTCCGGGAGGATAAATAAAAAGAAATGTTTTTGGAGATAGTGGGACGAAAAAAGTCAATCCAGCTTTCCGATATGGTGACTTGCTTGATCCTTGTCCCGGGGATCATCAGACATTTCTGGGATGCTGCTGCTGCTCGTTTATGGGTTTTTGATTGGACATAAATGTGGGTTTTGTCTTTTTAAGATTAATAATGTATGTACATATGTCGATAGGGTTTGAAAGTCAAGGGTGAAAGTCAAAGTAGTTCCTATTGTTGGAAGGAAGGGAATTCGGGTTGAAAGTTAATGTATTCTCTATTTGTTTCATTTTTTAAAAATAAAATTGCTTTGATTTGGTGTATGTATAATAATAATGTATTTTTGTAGCCTTTAATTATTTTCGTAAATAATAATAATTAACTATAGATGTTCTCCAATGCTAAAATATTTTCGCAATTGTTCGAAGGTTGAGTAAATATGATGTATTAAGGTTTTGAAAAATTGTATGTAAAGATGCCGACATTGATCAGGGGTTCAATAACATTAGTCAACAAGGTTTTGTAACTGGCAATCAATTAATAGTTTTCCTATGGTGTTGATGTTATTACATACATAGGTGTAATTCGACTTTGAACCAATCTTTCACAACAAGTTTTTCAGAAATTTTTTGAAAATTCCAGAAAAAACTTATATAAGACTTTTTTAAAACTGTGTGATTTGAAGGGCTTAGTTTTTAGCTAAATCTATTGGTGAATATAGTGTTATACACACACCCAACACCGACGCACAGCTGTATACTACTACAGCGCCAACTGCTGGCAAATTGCATATCTACTTATGGAGGGCCAAACATCTCTTTTCCACTGTCATGTTCCCACCAACAAGAACATTCTAAGACGAGAACCTTCGACACTTAGTTTCGAGAACAACCAATTCGATTATATAGGGGAGTGTTCACGTTGAGCGCAGGACTGCTTATTTTTGGTTATGAAAGTGTGCAAAAGTTTTCTTGTTGGATTCTGGCAAGTGTAATTAAACAAGTTGAATAAATGAATAAAAGGTTTGCGTTGATGATAAATTGAGATGTATTGTTTTGGATTAGAAAGTATTAATATACAATAAAAACTAAAACGACTAATACGTTTTATCTTTGTATATGAAAACATTTTTCATATACAAAGATTTTATTTAACGAACCTAGACAAAAATTATTACAATAGTATCTTCATACATATTTAATCTTAAGGCTATTTCCCGAGAAAGGTGGTTGGTATTCACTTGATTCACTTTTACTATTAAGGGCATCATGCCCCCCCTCCTTTACACACCCACTGTTGAATACACCCAAACTCGCACCTACCATCAAAATAAGACCACTCAAGGAAAAAACAGCCATAGCCATATAGCTAAAATCGGTGTTCAAATTCGGAATCGCATACAATCAATATATGTATGTATATATTATAAAAAATATTATACTTCTGGAAAATAAGTAAGATACTAATATGATGAATATCTAGCATTGAATATCATTATTTTTTTTTTTAATTCTTAATTTGACCTTGGTGTATTATAAAGGTTACATAATATTTATGAAAGTCATTTACCTATATAACTAAAAATTTCAATAAAATTACATTTAAATCTTCAATTAAGGGTTGGCAAAAAGCCTTATATCTTAAAATGGGACAAGTTGGGGCAACCTTTTTGAAATCTAATAATACTTAAATCATAGAAAAAATCAGAGTTCGGATAGGGTAGGGGGAGAATATTAACAAATTTTACATTAAACATCAATAATAAATGAAAAAGGTTAATTGTTGAACATGTATAAAGGATCTCATCTTATATATGTATATAAATTACGTGTCACGATGTTTGTCCGCGATGGACTCATGAACTACTTAAACGATTTTAATCAAATTTGTACACCTTGTGAAGTTTGATCCAACTTGAAAGATAGGATAGCTTACATCTCAATTTATGATCGCAATATTATTTTATTGTAAATTATTTGTCTATTATTTGACAGTCACAATAACATGTTAGCTCCAAACGATTCTAACAGATGGCAACATCTGTTGACTCGATTGAGTAAGTATTCAATAGATGGCGCTATTTCAAACTTCCAAGCGTTTCATATAAGCTACAATTTAATAGCATAACCACCACGCGTTGCTGAGGCTAAGGTATAGGTTAAATTTATTTTGTAGTAAACGAAATACGGTGAATTTTACTTTTTTCAATTTTTGGTGTTAGCATAGCTGAACACGTGCTACTTAGACTGAAGTATAAATTCAATTCATATTACAGTGAATATAATACAACCAAATACGCAATGCATCAAACTGCCAGACAACTGTTCTTCAGGAAAAAAATAAATTGATTCAGAGTATTTTCCGGATATATGAAGTAATTTCTTGAATAGTTGAATTACAACTGGCTCAGTCATCGGGCTATTTTGTCAGCCAAAAATGTTGGTGTTGTCGAAATTAACTTCCAGATCCAAAAGTTCTTACCAGGCGATCTGATGTCTTTTAAATCAATCGATACTGTTGTTAAGTTCCCGGGAACATAGTCCACTGAGTTTAAAAAAGTGGCCTTTGATAACACACTAGGTGGGAACTAACTCCACTTTCTTATGGGAACTTTGTACACAATTAAAAATATGATCAGGGAACTAATTTTCAATAATAGCTTACAAGTTGTGATAACTAACTGTAGTCTTAAAAGTCTTTTTCAAACTATATTACTGTATGTCGAAATAAACTGGTGCTGAAAATAATCATGCTAGGAAAAAAACTATGCTATTAAAATTATTATACAGCTGTTTTCAAGCTTCTGAAAATGAGTCAAAAGAAAATTATTTATTTGTTAATATAGTTTGCAAACTTCTGAATCGCGCAATTGGTGCTTCAAGATTCTGAAAATAATCAAAAAATCGCACGATTTTCAACAAAAATTATGACTTAGAACTAGAAATGTGAGAAGAAGAGGATTCTGAGCCAGAGATCGCAGGACCCTTACCAAATATTAACAATGATAACAACGTCCCATTGTGTATTATTTGTTTTTATAATGCTCGCACATTCTTTTACTGTCATGTCACAAAGTCAAGATCTTTGGATTTTGTTACCAGACAATGTCAACTAACGCTCCATCTGTCGTATTGTGCCCTTGTTGTAGAACAATTGTTCAGGGATTTCCGAATTTTTTTTTGTAAATTACTAAATTATTTCGTTTTTCAATGTTGTTTCTTTTTTAATTTGTTATTTTTTTTTAATTTTTCTGACTTGAATTATAAATGTTTTTTTTTTTTTAATTTTTGATTGGTGTAAAGCTTCTCAAAATGATTTGTTGTTATTAGTTTAGTAAAATTGAAAGTACATTGCATTAAATTCAACTTTTCTTCTTTCAACTGGGAATTAATTTCACTTTCAGAGGAAACTAAAACCTCATATTTCTGGAAATAGATTCCCACATAGCGTGAGAACTAAAGCCCCTTTGCTAAAGTAGATTTCGTTCTCACTGAGTGAAAACTAAGTCCCTCGGTGGATTAGGTTTCCGGGGACTTAGTTCCCTGTACCGAAAGTTTAAAGTAAAAGTGTTCCTGTTGCCAAGTATTCCAATAATACCGTCAGATTCTACCATACCCTTCAGAAAGTTACAGTTTCCAATTCGTTTAGCTTTTGCCATGTCTATAAATAAATCTCAAGGCCAAACAATGTCCATTTGTGGTAAAGATTTGGAAAATACATATTTTTATCATGGACAGCTACATATATAATGCATATTCACGTGTAGGAAAACCGTCAAACCTATTTGTGTTAGCGAAAAAAAAGTTAACCAAAAATATTGTGCACCGATTAGTGCTAAATTAAATTGAAGTTTTAAGTATTCATAATTCAAAATAATACACTTTATTGTTAGAAGATTTTAAAATATCCGCTCTTTCTACCTAATTTATAAGTTTAACTGTCACACGTTATTTACTAAAATCTTTGTAATATACTCATTTGTTACAAACTTGAATAAAAATAGTAATGAAAAGTTATAAATAAACTTCACCCACAAGAAAAAACTAAAAAAAAGTATCACATTTTTCGTTTGTATCTTTTCCTAAACCTTAAGCTTTTATTCAATACATCCTGCCTTTCAGTATTTCTTATGTTTTATTATTATTTTTCAGCTTTTGATAATAAACTACAAATCTGTGTGGATTTTTAATGTTAATTACTTTTTTGAACTTTTTATTACTTTTTCTGATAAATTTGTTGTTTTCTTGCAACTACTGGTACACAAGTTTTGAATTCACATCGTCCGACGATTTTTCAAGTATATTTGATTGAGAAGCCTTCACATACATACTTTCACCCATACCCCACATGAGGAAGAATTTGTATACACAAGTATTACATACAGTAGGTACTGTGACGGCTCTCGATTTTGAAGTTTTCCAAAAAGCTATTTGGGAAAACATCAGCAATACTTGGGCTTGGGAAGTTAAATCTAAAATTCCTTGAACCCAAGGAATGAATATTTAATGCATTCCAATGGCACATTGTACAATGACTCCTTGCACTCTTAGAACATTCTTTATACCTTTAAAGCTTCCTTCAAAGTCATCTGTATATATAGAACTACAATATGCCGCCACCACTTTTGCCACCCTCTACCACTTTGCTGATGGCAAAAGTTTCGTCAGTTACATTACGAAAAGTGATTCTTGGTGTGAGAGGTGTACGTTAGGTCGACAAACTGGTCGTTTTGTGCTATAATAAACTTTACGATCCAGTGGACAATGATATCCATCCTTATCCTCGGAAGTCATTCACATATCCTTTTCAAAATTTGCCCAGGATATATGAACACAACACCAAACCAAACCGAACCGAACCGAAAGGAAGTCCTGGGCTATATAAGAACTGGCTTTAGGTGGGCTGCTGGCATTCATTCTTAGCTTTTGGTATGCTTGATGAACGAAGAGCTACAAATACCACTAACACAACCACCACAAACTAAATGTAAATACATGTGTGAGGTTATTGATATCCCTGGACTAGAGAAGAGGTTAACCGGGAGAAATATTTACAGCCAGGGAATTGGTCTGGGTTTGCGTGTCTTTTTGGCCAAAAAAGTTCAAATTGCATCGTTATCTTTAAATATTAATAACAAATGGGGGCTGGATGATGTCTTTTTTTGTATATACGTATTTTTTGTTCTTACTACATATTACTGTCTATATGCGAAATTACTTTGGAGCGGTTTGCTGGAAATGCTTTTGAATTTATGTACACGTGGATTGTAATTTATTGAAGGTGTGCAAGATAAGAAATTGGACTGTCTTACAAACTAGTATTGTTGATCTTTATAATTGAGAAGCTTTCAAATTTGCGGGAGCAATGGTATTATTAGCTAAAGTACGAAACTTAAATAAATAATAAAGAAAGAAAAATGTATTGTCACTCAAGTTTTCAATTATCCTTAACAACAAAAACCTATTTTCGATGAAATGACCTTTTTACAGTTTAAATACGAACACAAGAAAATCTTCAATAGTTGAATATTAATAATAAACAGGGGTTGTTTTAAAATGCATGACAATTTTCAACGGCTGTTGTTTACGGTTTGACACTTGAGAATGCCTAACTTTGTTGAGATTTCTGTTTAGTGAGGTTTGACAATTCTTCATGAATCAATAAACAAAAGGACAAAGCAATTGATTTGTTTCAGTACTTAACCATCTATTTATTGCAAAATCAATTTGGTGATATCATCATTTCAAAAAGTGTTAACTGATCTCACCTTTCTTGCGATTTGACGCCTCTTGCTAACTACTTATGGGGCTATGTTAAGTCATTTGCTTCTGCCGACAAGCCAGCAACTCTCGAAGCATTTGGAGCCAGTACTGAAGCCATCATTGACGACATAAGGCCAGATATATTGCAAAATTTTTCACTAGCCCAATCCTTAGCAATAAATTTCCTTGAGCTGGCTTTTAAATGTTTTCGAAATCCCACCAAAATCTCAAAGAGAAAATATCACATATAGATTAGCCACATGAATAAGAATTATTCTCATCAAACTTTATCAAAACATTTTCAAAATGTTCAACTCTCCATTTAATAATTTGCAAGGCCTCAAGGACTAACTTTATCCTCATATTTTATAATGATGTTGATGTATGAATATATATATACATATATATTCATTTATATATGTATATGAATGTTTGTACGTGTATAGGTTAGGTACCTACTTCTGTATAAACGAATCATCTATCATTTTTATGGATTTTTAAATTTCAATCGCAATGCAACATTAAAGAGGAGTAGGGTATTTTATTTTCAATTTGTTTTTTTTTTTTGCTGGTTTTTATATTTTGTCTCTGAGGTTCACATTGAATAACAAACAAAAGGACACAAAAAAGTTCCCCTTTTCACATAAAGACCAAGAGTGAAAGGATATAAAAATGTACACACTCTCACAATGGTATTGTTTCCTTCAGTGGAAAGAAAATTTATACATATTATGTGTACCTAGTATGTATACATAAATGCAGTGCATGTATGGTCCTGGTTTCGAGAAAAGTCGGTTGGCGCGCGGGGGCGGCGACGCGGGGCACTGGTGGAGGCGATGATAGAGAGCAAGTGTTGTTTTTTTATTATTCAGGGCCACAGGACGGCCCGTCCGTCGTCGTTGTCATCGTCCTCGTCTTCAAAGTTCTGCCTCGCGTCCTCGTTCGGTCTCTTGATAGAACAATAGACACACATAAAAGTCATCGTCATAGCCACTTGTTACGCATATAGGAAAAGTCCTCCCGTTGTCCTTGCTTAGAATATAGTACACATGGGTAGGTAGACCGTAGACATTGTGGGGAGCACTAGCTGAAGAGAAGAGGAAGACCCAAATGAAATATGGAAGCTTAGGAATTATTTCTTTTTAATGGCAGTAGAGATTACATTTTTGTTGTTGTGTTGTTGTTGTTTTCCGTTGTTGGTAATGGTGTTGGGGATTGTATAATGGAGATCCACATAATATCCTGTGTTTGTTTGAGTAGAAAGTGTTGAAGCGGCCTGGTTGAATGTGTGTGGTTGTGTATGTGTGTTGAGAAAACGACTGCGTAATGTTGCAAAAATGTTTCGCCATGCCTTTTCCTGGTCGGTTTCGTAGAAAAAAGAAATTGTTAAATGTGGAGTTTAGGGCTACATTTCGGAAGGACAATGACTTCTTTGTCATTAATGTTATAGGTGTTTTGTGTTCATTCACACTACACTCACATGATTTTATTGTTTGCGGATAGGGCCATTAGAGATAATAAACGAAAATTTACGCAAATTGAAAAGAATTTGCAATTAAGAAATTGATTTAAATTATTATTTAATGCCCATCCACGAAAAGATTTTCCTGAGTTTTGACAATTGGCATGGAAACGGTTTTTCAGGGAAAAGTTGGCATCTGTGTCCCGTAGTGTGGTTTGGTTGACGAACTTATTACTTTTTTTGTTACAAAGTGTAGTGGGAGTTAATGGAACCATCATTTAAACCTTTGAGGAATTAAGTAAGTAATGCATATATGTATTTTTAAATGTTTTGGACTAACATATTTTTTAACTTATAAATAAAAGCAATTGCCATTGGAGTGCTAAAACGCCGTTACTAAAATTTTATGTATCTCAAAGTTGCTTCCGAAATTGCTATACAAAGTTTGATATATGTACCTATAGTTTAAAACGAAATGTTAAAGGCAGTTTTTATACCTACTTTCTTTACTTTTGAAAACAATATTGTAAAAAATGAGTGTTATTTAATTTATTTTCTACATATGTATCTATATACATAACACAACTTGATGAAACCTGACTATTTTTTTTTAACCTAATAACACAAACATTGACCTCTTAACCTACATCTCAGAAGTTCTTAGCGATTTCAATTAGATAAAATAAGATGTATCTACTAGGTAAATGGGTCGGAGAAAAACTGGATTATACATAAATCTTACCTCGGGTGTGGTTCTCAAGCGGAGATTTTTTTTTTCAATTTAGTTTACCTTATTTGGCCGCGTTGTATAGGCTTAATTGACCGCCAAAGGCGTTGCGCTCATTTAACCTTATCACTCGAGTGTTGTCTGGGAATTCTAGCCCGAGGAAACTTCAAAAAGTGTTTCTGTTGATAAAAAAACATTTTATTTTCTCTGTGTCATTGTGTGTACAATTGTACATCAGTGGCGAAGCGTCCATATAAGTCGATTATTTCCGTCTTACCTTTTAAAAATTTCAACCTGAACATGTTAGACTTCTGGCAACATGAATAAAACTTTATCATACACATGAATACGCTGCCAACATTTGTTTAACAACTACAACTCTGCTTTCAGTCCTTTTCTACACACATGTTGGAACTTACTCCGTAAACAAACAAAAAGGTAACCCCAAATATGACGTCTTATAAAATTTCTCCGTGGATAGAACAAATTTGTTTCCTTTCCTCTTTTTTCTTGTACTATTCACTGCGCTTCATACTTCTCTGTTCAATGCACGCGTTCTTAATTCTTATGATTTATGAAAGAAAATAAGACGATGTTTTGCGTCTTATTTTTTGGTGAATTCGTTTGTATCTCTTATTCTCTGAGCCGCTCTGAGCGGCTGAATCGTACGTATTGCGCAGCGCACTAGCAGCACAGTAACGCAGTGCTCATCTGCCCTTATGTATATATTTATTTAAGACATTGTATATGAATCTGCCAAAGAAGTTTCATTCGAAAACCACTTTTTTATGCGTTAAGCTCATTGTCACACTTAATTAAATGACTAAAGGTATAGCAAAGTTGGTTTCAAATACTTGACTTTTGGGCTTTTAATATTTTGAAATTTAAATTGTTGGTGAACAAATTTTCTTCGACTTACCAATTGAAATTATTCACGCCTCGCCACTGGTGTACATCAATCTTATAAGTTTATTATATTTGTAGGTATGTATTTACGTATTTACGTGATTCAACAGAGTTCACAGTTCAACCAATCATTCGCATCGCTCTAACATCATGGCTTGCATTCTCTTGACCAAGATT
Organism: Eupeodes latifasciatus; assembly: GCA_920104205.1. Classification (NCBI taxonomy): domain Eukaryota; kingdom Metazoa; phylum Arthropoda; class Insecta; order Diptera; family Syrphidae; genus Eupeodes; species Eupeodes latifasciatus. The sequence goes on from OV049924.1 coordinate 160,945,678, forward strand.
TATATCGAGTAAAGTGCGCAATACGCACCACACATTACCGTAGAGAAGAAAGAAATACCGACCTTAATTATACCCTGACACAACCACATCTTAATTTGTCAAACAAACAATTTTATTTGGTCTTGCGTCTTTCCGTTTTCTTTTTATATCTTCGCAATCCAGATACAGATCCAACTCAGAGTCTGCCAGGCAAACAGCAGAAGGCAAACCAGAAGCAATGGCGTCTGCATAAATAAATCGAATTAGGGCACTGTATACGCATATTAGCCGAAACCACCTTCTCGACCCATTTCGGAATATGGTATGGCGTATATTGTATAGGTAGACCAGACTTTCTCATCATCTGCCACCTAATCAATTTCAATAAGGACAACGTTTCGACTTACTAACACCTCACTAAATAATCAGGCCCGCTGTTGGAATCATCATTACAAAACAAAACTCCAACCCCAGCCCCTAACATCAAGAAACGAAAATAAATTATGCAACTGCAAACTGATTACAAATTGAAATTCGAATTGAATGGAATCCCAAGTGAACCCTAAGAGCAGTGCGGTAAGACTTAATCGAATCGGTTAAGCCACCTCACTCACCTCAATTTAAATTTCCAGTATACCATAACCCACCGCCTCAATCAACTATCCAAAAATCGAAGTAGAAGAGACGAGACGAGTAACAATATCAGTGGCAGTGGTGGCGATTCCGTTAGCGGGAGCGGCAGTGGCGACGAGTTGCCATTGCCACCCCACGTATACTTTCCTCAAAACTTAAGTCCCGTTCCACGTTTCTTGTCATGAATAGATAATGATTCAATTACACCGCCCAAAGGGTCGTTATAAATTGAAATTTTCCAGCACAAGTTGCACACAGAATTGTATGGCGCCCGGGTTAGGCCTACATATTTCATTTTGGCAATGATGGGAGTGGTTCTGTTTCAGTTGCTGTGACCGTTTTTAAAAACACAAGGCCTTTTGAACAGATAGAGGGTTATGTTCACTGTTACATTTAACAGCCCTTGCTTTTAGCTACCTGTACGCTGTATGCGACAACCGATAACGATGGAATCCCGTTTTTTCCTATTTTAATTCGTTTGTTTGCTTATCCAAAAGAAAAACACAAGTATAAACCGCGGAGAGCGTTAAATTAGGTCGACATTATTTTGTAAAAGGGAGGAAGCTTTGAATGTTCGATTACTGTTTTTTTTTTGTATTTTTTGTATCATCCGATTGATTATGTTTGTCGATTGGAATTGAAAGGACGCTCTGTGGAATAGCATGGATTTGTAATACGAGTCAATAAGAGAATCGAAAGGAAAATTCTATGCGGAGTAGGTAAAAGTTTTGGAACATTTAAATGTTTGAATTTAATTTGCGATTCTATTTTAAAAAAATCCTGAGTGAATAGTGTGTTTATTTTATTCATGTCATGAAGTAGGTACTTTCTCCCCGATCTAATGCGGTTGAAATAGAAAAAAAAAATAATCTTATTGGTTTTGTTACATACTTATTCCAATGAGATCAAATAACTCTTTTACTTAATACCACAAAGAAATGTCCTTGTCGCTAAAAATTAAGAAGCCTTTTTAAAATGAAAAATAATGTTTAATGGAAGTATTCACATAGGCCCCAAATTGAAATGATTATTTTTCGTGTAGTTTTGCAAAATATTTTCAAAACTGAATATAATACCAAACCTAACAACCATTATAAACACATAAAATATGCTATAAAAACTGTCTTTTTTCATATATTTAACTTTTTACGGACTTAATAAAAATATGATATATACAGAATTCAATCAATAGATACCTACATTTGAAAATAGAATAAGAAATGTCAATACCTTAGGGCCCTTTCACACCAAACGAATCCGAATCAATCAAAATCACTCCGTATCAAGTTGAATCTGATTCGTCATCTCCACTCTTTCACACCAGCTGAATCAACCTGAATCTATAAAAATCCTTTCATCTTCTTTTTGTTTTCCTTCTTTTAAAGGGTGTCCCAAAATTAACGCAAGATTTGAATTTGCCGCCATTTGTGCAGTGAAGTGTTGGCAACCCTAAAAAAAAAGCAATTTGACAGCTAACAGTATAGGGTTATTAAAAATGGAGCGTTACACGAGAGAACAACGTGTCTTCATTATTAAAGACTATTTCAAAAATAGTGAAAGTGGACCCTGATTTTTCGAGCAAAATCATCCTAAGCGATGAAGCACATTTTCATCTTGATGGCTTTGTCAATCGCCAAAATTGCCGCATTTGGGGTTCGGAGAACCCACATGTGATTGTCGAAAAACAAATGCATCCACAACGCGTGACTGTATGGTGTGGATTTTGGGCTGGAGGCATAATTGGGCCATATTTTTTTGAAAATGATGCTGGTCAAGCAGTGACTGTTACTGGTGCTCGATATCGCGACATGATTACACGGTTCTTTCTGCCAAAATTGGATGATATTGATGTGTCCAATATGTGGTTTCAACAAGACGGTGCCACATGTCATACAGCCCGTGAAACAATTCAATTACTGCATGAGACATTTCCAGGTCGTGTACTCTCTCGTTTCGGTGATCAAAATTGGCCTCCTCGATCGTGTGATTTAACATCATTAGACTTCTTTTTATGGGGTTATTTTAAATCACAAGTCTATGTCAACAAGCCCACAACCACCCGTGCATTAAAGGAGGAGATTCAACGCTGCATCAACGAAATTCAGCCACATTTATGCAGAATGGTCATGGAAAATTTCAACAAAAGAGTGCGCATGTGCATGCAAAGCCGTGGAGGCCATTTGTCCGATGTGTTATTCTATACATAACCCTATCCTATGTACTTTACGAGTCAATAAAAATATAACTATCAAAAGACTAAAAACGGCGTTTTCTATTTAATTCAAATCTTGCGTTAATTTTGGGACACCCTTTAGTTGCTTTTGAGCTATTATCATGGACGCAGTTGTTTTAAATGCAATAGTTTTTCGTAGGAGGCAACGGCGGAACCAGAAAACAAGAAAAGTGTGGATACATCACATAAAGAGGAAAAGGCCGGATTTTGGTATGTTTCATCATTTACATCCTGACCTACAAAATGATAAGAAATTCTATTACTTCTTCCGAATGAGTGAGGAATTGTTCGTAATACTGCTGGATTTGGTGGGACCTGAAATCGCGTCATAAATCGCACTATTTTCTTTAACTTTCAAAATTAATAACTCCACGTCCATCTCGTATGGTTGTTGATTCAAGAATGACCGAACGAGTAATCTGACAGGTTGAATCAAGTGCGACCTCGAATCAAACCTGATTGAACCAGATTCGTCCGGTCTGAAGGCGGGAAAAGAATCCCTTCACATTTAAACGGAGCGCTCGAAGCCGAATCTTGGTCAATCAGATTCAATTTGATTCGGAGTGATTCTGATTGATTCGGATTCGTTTGGTGTGAAAGGGCCTTTACATGCAATATGTTTGTTACCATAATTAATGTGTGGTTTTGAAGCAATTTTTAATCAAGAGGAAAGTGGGTTCAATACCTGAATGTTTTATTATTGTATTCATTTTTTTAAATAAACAATGATAAGTACTCCGGGCACTTAACGTCATAATAGCCATAGTTCACTTTTAAAAATGAATTAAGACCATATTCCAGTTATGACTTTCAATCACATTTGAATAATGAGAATATGTTTTCGGCATCCAATAATATTCTTCGACAATAAAAATAATACTGAAGGTGTATATAAATATATCTATATCCTCTTTCATCACACGGTATGGGGTAGCTCGGACATAAATGAGAGAGGTGAGTCCTTATTTGATTACTTACTAGCACTAACCTACTCATAAGTAATATTGGTAATGAACCCACTTTTGTAACCAAGAATAGGAAAGAGGTACTTGATATTACACTTACCTCTGACTCGATCCACAATCTGATTTCAAACTGGCATGTCTCAAAAGAGAATTCCTTCTCTGACCACAAATACATTCAGTTTGAGCTCAGAGATGTGGCAAACATATCTACGGGTTTTCGCAATTACCGTAATACAAACTGGGAACGATATAGGGAGGTACTAACACAATTACTTGATTACAACCTTCTTAAAAGCTCCTCCAGTAAAGATGAACTAGATCTTTCTGTGAATCATCTCACTGAAGCCTTCAATGAATCAATGAGAATTTCATGCCCTGTAACCATTTTAAAGGGAAAAAAGAAACCTCATTGGTGGCGTAAAGAACTAGAACCATTCAGAAAGAGTTGTCGCAAACTCTTCAATAGATCTAAATACACTAGATCTCCTTCTAACTGGGACTTATACAAACAAGCTCTAAAGCAATATAAAAAAGAATTAAGGAAGAGTAAGAGGTCTTCTTGGAGAAACTTCTGTGGCAAAATAGAAAATACTTCAGAAGCCTCAAAACTCAGGAAAATTCTCTCAAAAAGTCCAACAATACCCAGTGCTTTAAAGACAGATGCAGCCACATGGACTATCACAGATGAAGAATCTCTTAATCTGCTATTAGACACCCACTTTCCAGGTAGCTCTAACATACTTAACGACTTAACATCAGAGCCTCAAGCTTCTACAAACGATTTAGTTGATCTAATAACGCGGGAAAAACTGCAATGGGCCATAGATAGCTTTGATCCATATAAATCTCCAGGACCAGACGGAATCATCCCGGCCGAACTACAAAAATGCTCAGACATGATCATTCCACCATTGGAAATCATTCTGACAAGCTGTTTAAGGCTGAGATATATTCCCAAAGCCTGGAGAATGGCAAAAGTAGTCTTTATTCCTAAAGCAGGGAAACCCTCCCACGTTAACCCTAAAGATCTACGACCAATCAGCCTATCATCCTTCCTTCTTAAAACCTTGGAAAGATTGATTGAAATTTACATCAGACATAACCTAAGACCATGTCTCATTTCCACAGCTCAACATGCTTACTCTAAGGGAAAATCAGTAGAAACAGCACTTCATTCGCTGGTACGCAGTATTGAATACTCCCTCGAATACAAAGAATATAACCTAGTAGCTTTCCTAGATATTGAAGGAGCTTTCAACAACGTCAGTTACCAGGCGATCACGACAGCAATGGAAAAGCTGCAATTAAAGAAACCACTCATAGATTTTATTAGTCTCATGCTCAAAAGCAGGACAATAACTTCAAGCATGAGAAGCTTTACTACCACCAGATCGGTGCATCAAGGTACCCCCCAAGGAGGGGTCCTTTCGCCTCTCTTATGGAACATGGTAGTAAACGACCTTCTAACATCATTAGAAGCAGAGGGTTTCAGGGTGATTGCCTATGCTGACGACGTTGCAATATCTGTATCTGGAAAACACTCCCAAGTTCTCCCGGAACTCCTACAAAATGCCTTGAATAGGCTAACAAAATGGGCTAAGCAATGTGGCCTGGACGTCAATCCACATAAAACAGAACTAGTACTCTTTTTAAGAAGGTACAAAATTCCTCAGCTCAGCCCACCCAAGATTAAAGGAATACCATTAAGGTTTTCCGACCAAGCTAAATATTTAGGCCTCATTTTAGACAAAAAACTAAATTGGAAGGCAAATATTGATGAAAGAGTAAAAAAGGCTACTGTAGCGCTTTTTACTTGTAAAAAGGCCGTAGGATCAAAATGGGGCTTCTCCCCAAAAATAACCCACTGGCTATACACTTCGGTAATTAGACCGGTACTCATTTATGGAGTTGTCGTATGGTGGACCGCACTGGACAAGATGGTAAATCTAAATAAGTTCATCAAAGTCCAGCGGTCAGCAGGTATGTGCATCACAGGAGCACTTCGCTCAACACCAACCGCAGCCCTGGAAGTGCTTTTAAGCCTAACACCTCTTGACATCTTCTCCAAAACGGTGGCAGCTAACTCATGTGTGAGGCTTAGAGCCACCTCTCAATGGAACAGTAACAATACTGGACATACTACTATCCTAGATAATTTTAGATCTATCCCAGATCGCCTAGACTATACCACCCCTAAAATGGTATTCGGTAAAAGCTTCCATGTGTCCATCCCTTCAAGATCCTCCTGGGAAGAAGAGAGACCCCTGGAAGACAATGCGATACACTTCTATACAGACGGTTCAAAGACCGATTACAGAGTTGGAAGTGGTATCTATTCGGAACAACTGAATCTAAGTCTATCATATAGACTTCCCAATCAATGTAGTGTATTCCATGCAGAAGTAATGGCGATTAAAGAGGCACTATCCTGGCTCAAAGAAAACGTTATATCTTGCAAAGATATACGAATTTTCTCGGACAGCCAAGCCGCTCTTAAATCTCTCGCGTCTGTCTCTACAAACTCTCAATTAGTCCACGACTGTCGATCATCTCTGAATGAGATGATAGAACAGTTTAATATTCACCTCATTTGGGTGCCGGGCCACAGAGACATTCCGGGAAATTGCAAAGCCGATGAGCTCGCCAAAAACGGAACACTTCTGCCAAATGTTAGACAAAAACATAACATAGGAACACCACTTGCTACATGCAAATATCTTCTCAAACAATATGCTCTAGAAGCAACAAATGCTAGATGGTCACAGAGCACCACCTGCCTAACAACCAAGCAAATATGGCCAATCATAGACTTAAATCGGTCAAAAAGCTTGATATCCTTGAGCAGACAAAATATAAGCTCTACAATTGGAGTAATAACAGGACACTGCCTCATAGGAAGACATGGTCTGAGGCTAGGAGTCTACACAAATGACTTCTGTAGAAGCTGCATGGACGAGGAGGAAGAGGAAACAGTCCAACACCTGCTATGTACATGTCCAGCACTCTCCACTAGAAGGAATAACTTTCTCGGTAATCCCTTCTTCGACAATACCAGTGAACTGGCAATGACTGACACAAAGTGTCTCTCTAACTTTATTAAAAGCACAAAATGGTTTGTTTAATTTTCATTACTCTCCCATGAGTAACCTTATTAGTGGTATCACAATGGACCCTTGAGGTCTAAGTGAGTCAATGACATCTAGACAGCCACTCCAACCTAACCTAACCTATATCCTCTTTCAAACAAGGAAACTAGTCTCCGGTAGAAGATTTTTTTTTTTTAATTTCGTCAACGGGTAATTTAAAATCAAATTCATTTTACGAGCTAATAATAGAAACGGTTATTACGACAATGCAATATCATAGAGCAAGGAACTAGAAATCTATTTATTTAAAAAGTATAAATTGATTTTAGGCACTGCTTCAGCACATATGTTCTTCCATACGCACAAGAGGGAACCCTATAATGTTGGAAAGAGAATTAAATTCTCTTTCATTTGACACCAAAATCAACCAAATATTAAATTAAAGGAAGTAATATCTGGTTTGTGAAGGCAAACCTTCGCTAAGATAGGTGTTTTAAAGCTCTTGCAATTAAAACAAAAATAAAAATAGTTTTTTTTTTTTGTCAAATATGGCATCCCTAATCCCTATGGATACAGGGTTATATGTATATATGTACCTATGTTGGAAGAAACTGAACAAATCGATTCGGTTATCAGTTATAACTTTTGGAGTATTGTTTAAAAGACTTTTAAGTACAAATCAACCAACTTTTTTTTCAAATTTCAGGAGTTTAGTAAGGTACACTTTTTGGACATTCTCTTAGTGGTTGTTATTTAAGAAACAGATCTGTAGTTATCAGTAAGTTCTGCAAACTTGAATAAATAATGAAGAGTTTGCATTCAAAGACTTTAAAAAACATTTATAATAATTTTCTTTTGTAACTAGACAACATTTTTTTTAATAAGTTTACGAAACAAACAAAGATTTTGATCTTCAATTTCACTTTCTATTCTAAAATTGCTCCAAAAATATCATTGTTTGATTTTTTCTTCACTTTCAAGTATAAATGGAATCTGATTTGAGAATACGAGTACAATAAACTTATTTGCTTTTTTATCTTATGATACAATATTTTTTAAAGTTTACGCCACACTTCGGTTGATAAATACAAACTAAATTCACACAATTTCATGTGGCACTGCAATTTCTTGCAGAATAAATGAGTTCACATTCATCCTATTACATGATGCTATCCTATAAAACTTACAACTGCACATGTCCTTATATATATATTTTTGTGTATCTAAGAGGAAATTCCAAGCATTATTCCCTGCATATAACATAAGTTAAGGATTCTGGGTAGAGAATATACATTATACATACTGCCCATGTGAGAAGCTTAAACGATGTACATAAATGCAATTTACTTGTTTTATTCTGAGTGAAATATTATCTATATTATTATTTTGCAAACTTATTTAAGGCAAGCGATAAGCACACTAAAGGTTGGTGGAAATGCAAGAAATCCTCCGTTTTTCTTAGTGGATGAAACTTTAAAAAGATTATAAGGCTTTCAAATAAATATGCTTTTATAGTTTGTCATATGCGTAATTTCTGCATTGTGACCGAATAGTGGTACCTATGATATAAATGCATTTTCGTTGTATGAACAAATTAATTTTCCAGAGCATTTTAAAAAAATTAAAAAAAGCTGTAACGAAAATCAAAATAAAGGTGAATCTATAATTTGTTATTTTTATATTATTATTTTATTTTTATATTATTTTTATATAAAACATAAAAACAAGACATTTATTTTACAAAAAAAGCATTTACTTCTTCTCAAAACGAAAATACAACTAATTGCATTTCTATTTCTTCTCGACGCTTAAGTCTTTCGCGTTTGAAGAATTTGATATTATTAGTAAACGCATTTATTTAATACGTAATAGGTATGGACAAAACCGCACTTGCTCGAAAATGAACTCAAATTAACCATTTTAGTAATTTTAGTCAGGCAAATAGCCAAGAGTACGATAACTCAGGTGACAGGCGGATTTTTTAGAACAATTAAAAACAAGCATTTTTTGCTATGGTTCGGGGGCCTATCTCCCCCCCGTTAAGGCGGAAGGGGCAATTTAAAAAAATGATTACTTAAAATAGAAAAAAATAGTTAAAAAATAACAGTAAGTATTAATTGGTATTATACGTTTTTTTTTTTTAAAACCAAAATTTTGTTCTATTAGCCAGTTTTTAAATCATGCCAAAACTATGCATAGTTTTTGAAAATTTTAATTTTAAATTCAAAATTTGAGTAAAAAAAGGTAAAAACAAAAAAAAATCAATTTCAATATTTCAAAACCATAAGTTTATAAATATTTTTTTTTAATAATTTGTTTTAGAATTCTTAAAACAAAAACAATAGTAGGTAATCTTAATGTTTTGAAAAATTACACTTTAAACCTTTTTTAACTTTGTTTTCCCCAAATTTTAAGTTTAAAATCAATTTTTTTTTTCAAAAAATAAGCATACTTTCGACTTGATTTAAAAACAAGCTAATAGACAAAAGTGTTGGCTTTAAAAAAATGTATAAAGCTTAGTTGTAAGTATTACCATTATTTTGTAATTATTTGTTTCCATTTAACGTACATATTTTATTAAATTGCCCCTACCGCCTAAACGAGAGCTTTTAATTGTTCTATACAAATCTGTCATTAAACTTTGTCGCCTGAGTTATCTTACTCTCCCCGCCAAATACCTTTTTTAAAGGCTTTATAATTGTTTTCCACACCACTAAGAAAAAAAACAAATCTGTCTTCAAGTAACCTTAAGAGCTTATAAAAAGCTTGCATTTTTGAAAGCACCCTTAGAAAACCTGAACAAGAGTACACCATTTCCACGGTAACTCTGATGACATCTTGTGTTTGTATTCTTTAAACAAGATTTTGATCGGTATTGAAATTATTACCGAGTGAATTACTTCAAATTATATCATTTCTACTATCCGTTTTTATATTGTTCATACAAGACAAACCCTATTAGCAGATGCATTGGTATGTGTAAGACTTAGTTTAATAATTGTTTACCAAAACCTTTCTAAACAATTCTGTGGTTTACCATTATAGTTTGAAGACAACTAAGCAAGTTTGGGAATGTTCTTGTTTTTTATAAGTGGTGTTTATTTAAACAGAAATTAGTCTAAAATAATTAATTTTCCAAACTTTAAAGGTTTTTATTTAATAATCACATAAAATAAATCTTGTCTTCAACTTTTAACAAAGTTCTATTTTCTTTATGACAGTTTTTAACAGATTTCAAGGATCATTGATTTGTTGAATCTATTTAAATTAAGATTTGGGGCGCCCAAAAATAACTTTAAGATCAAATGAGGGCAATTTATACAAAAAAAAAACAGTCGCTTTTTAGAATTCTACCATTTGTAGATTATTAAGGAAACAAATTACTATTTTAAAAGTTAGTTAAATACCATTTTGGAAAAAAACACCTTGAATATGCAAGAAAATTTTAATATGCGTTAAATAACTAAAATGAGTCCTAAGATGCTTTTATAAAATTATTTAATTTAAGTTTTTATTTCTCTTATCATATCTGAATGTTTTTTCTTTATTAACAAAAAAAAAAAACTACTAAGAAATCTCTAAATGAAGTTTATGGCTCAGGGTGTTGACATGCTCCTCAGATCCGCCATTGATATACGCTCGCTGAATAAGAAATGCACATCCAAGCTCTGTATTTAAGCTCTCCCATGAGGCCTGTACTGCACAAGTGCACACCATTATTGCAAAGAGTAAAGAATGCATTTGAATAAGAAGAGGGTGACGTGAAATAGTGCCAAATGAAATAACACCAAATTTCAAATTTGGCCTTATTTCGTTATTCAAAACGAAATAAAACCAATTTGGCTTTATTTCGATTTATAAAAAGAAATAAGGCCAAAAAAATAATGGAAACAACGCCGAATATTTTAAAATTCAAAAATGGTTGATTTATTGTCTAGAATAGCTACTTTTGCTAAAAAGTTTTTTTGAATTGATACCACGGCGGCGTTCTAACAGCTAGGTATATAAGGGGGGGCATGCTGGCCCCCTGCAACCCCCCTGCTTGGGATCACTATAGGATTCGGGGTGGGTGCGAGTTTGGGTATATGCAAAAAACTTTTGCATTTGAGCACTAAAATCAAAGAAATTCCCAACAAAAAAAAAGCAAGTATGGCTCACAGTTATCAAAGAATCTCAACGCATTCGTGTTCTTTGCATATACCCAAACTCGCACCCACCCCAAATCCTATAGTGATCCCAAGCAGGGGGGTTGCAGGGGGCAGCATGCCCCCCCTTACATACCTAGCTGTTAGTACGCCCGCCGTGCTATCAATTCAAAAAAACTTGTTTTAGCATAGAGAGAAAACAAAAGATAATTTTTAAGGGGTTTTTTGTGTGAAATTTTACACTCGCAGGTTAAGGCAGCTGCTTGCCGAATTTACAATTGAAAATTTAGAATGAAACAACAACAACTTGTGTGTGCTACCACCAAGTTTGGCTGGAGTTATAGCTATTTCACGGGGGCCAACCCGATCATCAGACTCCTTTAGTGGTGCTTAATCGCTTTATGTTCAATTTAATTTTTGAAAGAACTTTGCCCGAGCTGGGCTTGAACAAGCGACCTAGCGTGTGAGGAGCTAGTGCACTACGCACTACGCCACCGCACCCACATGAAAGTTGTAAGCCAATCACAGGTTTTTTTCGTTCTATCGAACTATACTGAACCGATTAGCATTTTTCTAAGTACACACAAGTAATTGTTGTTGTTTTATCCAGGTTCTTTCTATTATCTCCTCTCTTTTTCATAAGCCAACAATTCGATTGGATTCGTATGAGGAGGGAGATGAGGCGAAAGAGGTTGACGCTGGTCAAGATTTTTAATTTTAACAATTTTAAGGGGTTTTTGTGTGAAATTTTACACTCGCAGGTTAAGGCAGCTGCTTGCCGAATTTACAATTGAAAATTTAGAATGAAACAACAACAACTTGTGTGTGCTACCACCAAGTTTGGCTGGAGTTATAGCTATTTCACGGGGGCCAACCCGATCATCAGACTCCTTTAGTGGTGCTTAATCGCTTTATGTTCAATTTAATTTTTGAAAGAACTTTGCCCGAGCTGGGCTTGAACAAGCGACCTAGCGTGTGAGGAGCTAGTGCACTACGCACTACGCCACCGCACCCACATGAAAGTTGTAAGCCAATCACAGGTTTTTTCGTTCTATCGAACTATACTGAACCGATTAGCATTTTTCTAAGTACACACAAGTAATTGTTGTTGTTTTATCCAGGTTCTTTCTATTATCTCCTCTCTTTTTCATAAGCCAACAATTCGATTGGATTCGTATGAGGAGGGAGATGAGGCGAAAGAGGTTGACGCTGGTCAAGATTTTTAATTTTAACAATTTTAAGGGGTTTTTGTGTGAAATTTTACACTCGCAGGTTAAGGCAGCTGCTTGCCGAATTTACAATTGAAAATTTAGAATGAAACAACAACAACTTGTGTGTGCTACCACCAAGTTTGGCTGGAGTTATAGCTATTTCACGGGGGCCAACCCGATCATCAGACTCCTTTAGTGGTGCTTAATCGCTTTATGTTCAATTTAATTTTTGAAAGAACTTTGCCCGAGCTGGGCTTGAACAAGCGACCTAGCGTGTGAGGAGCTAGTGCACTACGCACTACGCCACCGCACCCACATGAAAGTTGTAAGCCAATCACAGGTTTTTTCGTTCTATCGAACTATACTGAACCGATTAGCATTTTTCTAAGTACACACAAGTAATTGTTGTTGTTTTATCCAGGTTCTTTCTATTATCTCCTCTCTTTTTCATAAGCCAACAATTCGATTGGATTCGTATGAGGAGGGAGATGAGGCGAAAGAGGTTGACGCTGGTCAAGATTTTTAATTTTAACAATTTTAAGGGGTTTTTGTGTGAAATTTTACACTCGCAGGTTAAGGCAGCTGCTTGCCGAATTTACAATTGAAAATTTAGAATGAAACAACAACAACTTGTGTGTGCTACCACCAAGTTTGGCTGGAGTTATAGCTATTTCACGGGGGCCAACCCGATCATCAGACTCCTTTAGTGGTGCTTAATCGCTTTATGTTCAATTTAATTTTTGAAAGAACTTTGCCCGAGCTGGGCTTGAAAGAGAGGAGATAATAGAAAGAACCTGGATAAAACAACAACAATTACTTGTGTGTACTTAGAAAAATGCTAATCGGTTCAGTATAGTTCGATAGAACGAAAAAACCTGTGATTGGCTTACAACTTTCATGTGGGTGCGGTGGCGTAGTGCGTAGTGCACTAGCTCCTCACACGCTAGGTCGCTTGTTCAAGCCCAGCTCGGGCAAAGTTCTTTCAAAAATTAAATTGAACATAAAGCGATTAAGCACCACTAAAGGAGTCTGATGATCGGGTTGGCCCCCGTGAAATAGCTATAACTCCAGCCAAACTTGGTGGTAGCACACACAAGTTGTTGTTGTTTCATTCTAAATTTTCAATTGTAAATTCGGCAAGCAGCTGCCTTAACCTGCGAGTGTAAAATTTCACACAAAAACCCCTTAAAATTGTTAAAATTAAAAATCTTGACCAGCGTCAACCTCTTTCGCCTCATCTCCCTCCTCATACGAATCCAATCGAATTGTTGGCTTATGAAAAAGAGAGGAGATAATAGAAAGAACCTGGATAAAACAACAACAATTACTTGTGTGTACTTAGAAAAATGCTAATCGGTTCAGTATAGTTCGATAGAACGAAAAAACCTGTGATTGGCTTACAACTTTCATGTGGGTGCGGTGGCGTAGTGCGTAGTGCACTAGCTCCTCACACGCTAGGTCGCTTGTTCAAGCCCAGCTCGGGCAAAGTTCTTTCAAAAATTAAATTGAACATAAAGCGATTAAGCACCACTAAAGGAGTCTGATGATCGGGTTGGCCCCCGTGAAATAGCTATAACTCCAGCCAAACTTGGTGGTAGCACACACAAGTTGTTGTTGTTTCATTCTAAATTTTCAATTGTAAATTCGGCAAGCAGCTGCCTTAACCTGCGAGTGTAAAATTTCACACAAAAACCCCTTAAAATTGTTAAAATTAAAAATCTTGACCAGCGTCAACCTCTTTCGCCTCATCTCCCTCCTCATACGAATCCAATCGAATTGTTGGCTTATGAAAAAGAGAGGAGATAATAGAAAGAACCTGGATAAAACAACAACAATTACTTGTGTGTACTTAGAAAAATGCTAATCGGTTCAGTATAGTTCGATAGAACGAAAAAACCTGTGATTGGCTTACAACTTTCATGTGGGTGCGGTGGCGTAGTGCGTAGTGCACTAGCTCCTCACACGCTAGGTCGCTTGTTCAAGCCCAGCTCGGGCAAAGTTCTTTCAAAAATTAAATTGAACATAAAGCGATTAAGCACCACTAAAGGAGTCTGATGATCGGGTTGGCCCCCGTGAAATAGCTATAACTCCAGCCAAACTTGGTGGTAGCACACACAAGTTGTTGTTGTTTCATTCTAAATTTTCAATTGTAAATTCGGCAAGCAGCTGCCTTAACCTGCGAGTGTAAAATTTCACACAAAAACCCCTTAAAATTGTTAAAATTAAAAATCTTGACCAGCGTCAACCTCTTTCGCCTCATCTCCCTCCTCATACGAATCCAATCGAATTGTTGGCTTATGAAAAAGAGAGGAGATAATAGAAAGAACCTGGATAAAACAACAACAATTACTTGTGTGTACTTAGAAAAATGCTAATCGGTTCAGTATAGTTCGATAGAACGAAAAAACCTGTGATTGGCTTACAACTTTCATGTGGGTGCGGTGGCGTAGTGCGTAGTGCACTAGCTCCTCACACGCTAGGTCGCTTGTTCAAGCCCAGCTCGGGCAAAGTTCTTTCAAAAATTAAATTGAACATAAAGCGATTAAGCACCACTAAAGGAGTCTGATGATCGGGTTGGCCCCCGTGAAATAGCTATAACTCCAGCCAAACTTGGTGGTAGCACACACAAGTTGTTGTTGTTTCATTCTAAATTTTCAAAGATAATTTTAATTTATGTTTTTTCCTAATTCTGCAAAATTTTAAATCGAAACAATGCCAGATTGCTATTATTTCGTTTTCTAAAGCGAAATAAACCGACATTGAAAATTTGGCCTTATTTCGTTTTCAAAAACGAAATAATGCCAAATTTGTTGGATTTGGCTTTATTTCATTTGGCGTTATTTCACGTCACCTAAGAAGAGTGTTTTTTTGTAATGTCTTTCCTGTACAGTCGAAAAAAAGTAAATTTTACTTTAACTGGTTAAAAACTTAGTACAAGGTATTCTTATTACCTTTTAAATCGATTAGCAAACATAATTTTAAGTTATTTGATTTCAAATGCTCAGAGACTAAAAAGGTACAATGCAAGCAAGTATGTACGATATACATACATACATATATCTAAGTATCTATTAACTTTTGTTCTACACTGCCACATTTATCTTTATAAAGGGTGTCACAAAATTAACGCAAGATTTGAATTTGCCGCCATTTGTGCAGTCAAGTGTTGGCAACCCTGAAAAAAAGCAATTTGACAGCTAACAGTATAGGGTTATTAAAAATGGAGCGTTACACGAGAGAACAACGTGTCTTCATTATAAAAGAATATTTCAAAAATAGTGAAAGCTTGGCGGCTGCAGTTCCAAAATTTCATACAAAATATGGTCGGAATAGTGTTTTAACTTCGTCAACTGTGAAGAGATTAATTGAAAAATTCATGGAGACTGGATCCGTTGGAGACGCCAAACACACTGGTCGTCCAAAAACAAGCCGTTCAAATGTGAATGTCGAAGCAGTGCGTGAGAGTGTTGCTGACAATCCAGGAACCTCAATTCGACGTCGTGGACAAGAATTGCAAATTTCAAGAACCTCTCTACAGCGTATACTCACCAAAGATCTGTGTCTTCATGCTTACAAAATTCAATTAACACAACAATTGAAGCCTAATGACCATGGACAGAGAAGAGAGTTCGTTGAATGGATTATTGAACATCAACAAATGGACCCTGATTTTTCGAGCAAAGTCATCCTAAGCGATGAAGCACATTTTCATCTTGATGGCTTTGTCAATCGCCAAAATTGCCGCATTTGGGGTTCGGAGAACCCACATGTGATTGTCGAAAAACAAATGCATCCACAACGCGAGACTGTATGGTGTGGATTTTGGGCTGGAGGCATAATTGGGCCAAATTTTTTTTGAAAATGATGCTGGTCAAGCAGTGACTGTTACTGGTGCTTGATATCGCGACATGATTACACAGTTCTTTCTGCCAAAATTGGATGATATTGATGTGTCCAATATGTGGTTTCAACAAGACGGTGCCACATGTCATACAGCCCGTGAAACAATTCAATTACTGCATGAGACATTTCCAGGTCGTGTACTCTCTCGTTTCGGTGATCAAAATTGGCCTCCTAGATCGTGTGATTTAACACCATTAGACTTCTTTTTATGGGGTTATTTGAAATCACAAGTCTATGTCAACAAGCCCACAACCACCCGTGCATTAAAGGAGGAGATTCAACGCTGCATCAACGAAATTCAGCCACATTTATGCAGAATGGTCATGGAAAATTTCAACAAAAGAGTGCGCATGTGCCTGCAAAGCCGTGGAGGCCATTTGTCCGATGTGTTATTCTATACATAACCCTATCCTATGTACTTTACGAGTCAATAAAAATATAACTATCAAAAGACTAAAAACGGCGTTTTCTATTTAATTCAAATCTTGCGTTAATTTTGGGACACCCTTTATAAACTCCTTTGCAGTCAGGATGCTATAAATATTTAAACACAAATTAAAAGGCTAGGTTCAAATATCTCAACTAGGCAACATGTGTATCTCTAATTATTCTTATTTATAACAAGCAAATAATTTCAAATCGCGTGTAAGCCGCCTTTGCCTCTTTACCTGTGTGCCAACAGCAGATTTAACCGGGAATTTGAGTACTTTCTTCACAAACTTATCTCTTCCAACCCCTTAACGGTGATGATGATAGAACAAATATAGCTCCATTACACTTCTTCTTTTGAGTTTCAGTTAAAGAAAATTTGGATTTGGTCGGATTGGTTGCTTGGTTGGTGAGAAAGTATACATTAATAGTCTTGGGGTTGTTTTCCTCTTTCAATTTTTTTTCTGCTTAACTTAAATTCTAAATTAATTATTTATAAACTCTGAGAACATAATTCCATCTATCCCCCGACCACATCAAAGCAACTCGCACCACCCTTCTGGCTATTGGATTTTAATCATTCTTCGTCTGACATCGTTATGTGTACATTTATAGCTAAAGTAATTTCCATATTCATCTTATTTTTACTTCCATCCAACCAGGTTTAGCTCCCAGCTTCAGCCATCAAGTAACAGCTTGGGATTTTTGAATAATTTATATGGAATTTTTAATTAAAAGTATTGCGAAATAGAGAATTAGACTATATCATAGCAAGTGATCCGTTGACAATTAACAGATATATACCTTAATATTTCCTTCTCAATTAGCTCACTATATCGCTGCAAGCCTAGATAACTTGAGTAGGGGTTATAAATAGGAATGCAATAAGTTTTGTCCAAATACCATCAATTTCAGTGCGATTCACTCATCAATTATAAATCCCAGTAAGGACACACTCGTATCTCTAAGCATAGGGTATAACCAAAGACAAATTTCACTCAAGAAGATCCTTAATACAGCGCCGTATATAATGCAAATTACCGAAATCTTCCATGTGAATGTATTGCTTATATATTACTATATGTAAAACATTATACCAAATAGGACAGAATGTGAGCTATATAGGAAGGACGACGAAGACAAGTACAAAGACAACAACGATGATGATGACGTGCAATATCTTCATCTCTAAATGAGCAGAAGGACTGCGAACAATATAATATAGCAAGCATCACTTCAAATAGTGCTCATGCCAAACTTGATTGTAATGAATGCTATTTTGACAGCACACTCACCCCTACTCCCTCTCTTTATGTTTACAAGTGTAAAAATTACACAGTTAATTGGGATCCAAGCGACCTACCCTTCAAGTGAGCACAATAGAATCACACAAAACTGAAAGCTGAAGCACGACAGGGTAAGGATTTGTTGGAGATGTATAAAATGAGTCCTAACCATGTCACTATACAGAAGTTAGTCCCTTTTTTATTTGTTATTGTTATTTTGTCTTCTTTTTTTAATCTATTCAGAGAACATTGTGCCACTTTTGCGTTTGAATTTAATTTGAATATACCTACAACAAAAATATAAAGGACGACAAAAAAAAGAAATTCAATGATGAAGGCAGTGCTAGAAAACCTTTTTCCAAGAAATATGTTTTTATTACAGGACCATAAGCTTAAGTTGTTATTCCCATAAGCAGATAAGATATTTTTTGGAGCTATATACTGGAATAAAAGAATAGTCCGATTTAGAATGATTTTTACTTGCGGCTTATGTACTCAGACCAAGTTTTGCGTCCGTAAAAAATGGGAAAAGTCAAAATATAAGATAATTTAGTATAGATATTTATTTATGTTTTCAATATCATCTATACATATCTTTACATACAAGAAAAAGTATTGTGGCGACCATGTCGACTCATTGAAAATTTCTATAGTCTCTGACAGATGGCGCAGCGATCGCAGGAAAGAAAGATACAAAATTAACTGAAGCAACGTTCTAGAAGCAGCTGCACTTTGAGATACCTTTTTACTCTTGTTTTTGATCTCATCTAGACTGCCTCGTGCAACACTAATTCTACCAAGACTAATTTTATTGTATTAGAATAAAGAAATATAAATTATAAGTTGTAAAGTAAATCTTGTGTTTGGTATTTATTTGGTACAAAACGCCAAAGTATGTTTAACACACAATAACTTCAAGAAAATTGCTTTAGTCCTTTTATTAAAGTGACCAACAACGCTAAGCAAAAGTTTTATAAATAAAGTAACTTCTTGATTTAGCTGGCATATAATATGGCTGGCATATAATACCCAAGAATTACCTGCACCTGGTATCGATAAAAGGAATAAGTTCCTATACAACAAAAAAAAAAATAAAAAATATATATTACCTTACTACAAAATAACAAATTAAAATTATTTTATTATATAATTTTATTTATATATATTTGCGTATGACATCGTCAACATAAAACGATAGCAAGTAACTCTGCGAAGGAGTTAAAAGTATCTGAAAGTTTTCAAAATGGCAGATGTCTCAACTATTCACTATTTTCAAGAAGATTGGAGAGAAAGGTCATCTGGTAAATTTTGCTAAACCGAACATTATGTATCAATAAAAATGATCTATTTAATTTATCTTATTTGTTTTTTATTATTTGCTAAAACCGTATGGTACGCAACAACAAATCAAATTAAATAATACATTTTAGCTTTCGGTTTTAATTTGTATTGATTGTTTTTAATAATTGCATTCAGTTTTAAAAACAAAAAGTAGGTATATACTTAAAGACATTTTTTTTGAAGGAGCGTAATGCATATTCCTTTCATTTAAAAGACCGCCAAATCGACTCTTAAGAACGCCAATAGTCCTTTCTATTATATTTCTGTCTTTGGCGTGTTGCTTGTTGAATTAAGACTGCCTTGAACCAGAACTTACGTTTCTGAAAGGAGTGAGTAAACAAGACGATAGTGGGTAACCGGCGTCTCCTAAAATTAAGAAAAATGATTGAACAACGAAATAAAAATTTAAATACTACCAAGGAACATTGAACGTTCTCCTTTTTGGTACCACGTTTAAAGAACTGACTTAAGATTACTGCAGTTCCACACATAACGAATACACATTTTATGGTCACACGCCTTAAAAACTTGCATTGAAAACCAAAAGCTACTCTCAAGGAAAAAAACTTAATATCATTGCGTTTAAACTGTAATATACTTTTCTGTTAAGATACTGCCACTCAATCGGAGCAACGATTCCTACATGGGTTCCCTCAACACATCCAATTACTGCTGCTAATCTGGCCGTTGAAAAAAATAGTTTCGTGCGTTTTGTTTTTCATCGGATGACATGTTGAGACTGATCCAGGTTGGACATAATTTGTATTCAATTGCACACACAACTTCTTTTAATACTAAGGAAACCGAGGATTGTGACAGGCCTAAGTCAAAATCATTTCTTACGCTGCTCTGATAATTCTCACTAGCAAGAAATCTAAGGGCACAAGCTAATTTTAGTATAGCAGGGATTGAAGAGGTGCTTGAATTTTTAAATTGGCCTTCCAACTTGTTTAATACGAAAACAAACGCCTCCTTATTCAGTCGAAAGTATGATCTGAAACTTAAGGAATTAATTAGAATTAAAAGAATTTCCAGCACAAAATATTTTTTCTACTTACAGATGATTAGGGAGTTCCAAGACATTAGAGTTGTCTCAAATATTCTTGCGCAGTCGATTCTTAATTTTTTTCTGTAATTTTCGTTTTCTCCAAAAATCAAATCTTTGTTGCTTATCATTTTTGTTTATTTTGTAATTTTATTAAATATGAAAATTATCAATTGATGAACACAACAGTTTATTTATGTCTGTTATTTTTTTTTTGTATGGTAGCACTGAATTTCGAACTCGAATTGTAAAGTTCGCCAACCGTAGTATGTCGAATGTGTTAGTTCGCTAATAAAAACATCTCACTTCGAACGTTCGATTCGCCAACCATAATAGGGGTATTCAAATATTAATTAGAAAGAAGTAACATAGTGTTCTCTAATATTTCCAACTAGAGCTAACCAACATGTAAGAAAATTTGAAAGATTTATCTGAACAATTTAGTTCGACTAAACAATATCACTTAAATACAACACTAGACTTCGCTTATTCAATTTCCTTCAGCAATTATGTTTGTTATTCTGGTAAACTGCTTTAATAAATCTATTGAAGGAATTCAACTCAACAGCAGCAATTGAATCAAATTGGCTCAATGATTTTCCACGAGCTACATAAAATCATTTGTATTCTGGCAGAAAGACTTCGAAAATATCTCAACCGAATTGCAAGAAGTAAAAAAAAGAGGAAAAAACGAAGTTCACTTTTATTTTTATCAACAGAACAATAAATATGAACAGTACATTTACAAATTGACACCATCTGGGTGAGCAACCCCTGCAGCAACAGCAACACAGAGAAGTGGGTGTTTGGTGGTTACGCTGACATCCTTTTTTTGTTCTTTTAATTGGATGAGAGTCTCAGGGCTGAATTACATGCGACATTTTAATGCGCAATATTTGAATGGTGCTGGTGTCCTTTTCACGTATTCATGAAAATATTATATCCTTCAGGGTCCACCGACTCGTGGCAGTTAGTAGAGCACAGTGTAGTACCATGCAAGCCTTACTTGGCTTCGTCATCGTAGTCATCGTCAACTTAATCATCATTGCTGTCACACTTTGTTAGTTACTTTTTTAAGGTTTTTTATATTTTGTTGTTTGCAATAATTGCAACACAACATAGCAATACCTGAATACAAGACAGGTATTCTCAAAAGGCATCTTGACTTGCGAAACCTTTTCGTACAGTTACCAGTGTATATAACAGTTGCAGTTGCAGCAGTAGGATGAAACGACAGAGATAAGTATACCTACCTGTGCCAAAACTTATTGTGAAATCTGATGATGTTTTCATGGAATCTTCCAAGTTTTTATATTTATATTTCTCTTTATGCCTTGAGATTAAGAAGAGAAGCCGATTCGCAAAAAGTCCGCATGCAAGGATGATATTTCCTTGTAACCGTCAATTGTAAGTTTGTTGACATCGTCTCAAAGACAACCACTTGTTCCATCAGGAACATTACTCATTTGCAGAAACATTATTATTCTCTTTCTAATTTAATTTCTTCCAAGAAGTCAAGTAGTTCGAATGTACACAGGTAACGTATGTACATACATATGTATGTACGTTACACGGCAGCACTTAAAATTAATTTAACTTGATAATCCGTTGCTCATTAATGCGATAAATTGGAAGGAGACGTATGTATATGCTTCTGTGTTTGTATTTAAGCTATTGAATGTCATTGAGGATATCATCATGGAAACATAAAGTGCTTGCCTGAAGTCCTTGCTGTTAAAGTTAATGATGAAAGTATTTCTCTGCATTATTACTACTTATGCAGTATGCATATAGTTGAATTTGTTTATAATTATTATGCATAAAAGTCTGGTTCTATGATTGTTGAGAGCGAAAAGAAATTCCTTTTGGTCTTAAATGGTTTCCTGATGAATGTGAACAACAGAAAAGGAAGAATTACAAGCTCAATGTCAGAGTTTGAGAGGAGCTAATGAACTTATAAGTAGACAGAGGTCACTCACCAGTCTGAACACCTATAAAGTTGCTGATTTATGATATTCGATACTATTGAACCTTTAACCTAAATTATATATTTAACTAGCTGACCCGGCAGACTTAGTACTGCCTCAATCGATAAATAAAAGACCTAAACTTTTGTATAAATTAATTTCAAAACAAACAAAACGTATTGAATAAAAAAACATTTTTTTTAATGAAGCATGAAGTTTTATTATTATTTTCGACACATCATGTTATTTATAAGGTTTAAATTTTTACTAACAGACACACAATGTTATGATACAGTTTGTTAATCAATTTAAAGCTTTCTCATAAACTAAAATTTTTGTTTTGTTTTGTGGTGCGTAAATAAACAAAAAAGACAAAGGCAAAGGCAAACTTCTAAAGACTATCCTTGCGATTTATTTATTGTCATCGCAAAGGCCAGACGTACTGGAAATTGTAAGCGTTTAAAATCGAATGGCAAATCCGTTGGAATCATCGGTATTCGCGGGATCAAGACATCCTCTCCTTTGTATTTTCCTTTTATGATTGTTGCCTCAATGACATTATTTATCAGCTTTTTCACAGCTAGTCTTGTTCCATTGCATAGTCGAGGTTGATTAATGTTACGCAGCATGATGACAACTGATCCTACTTTTAACTGCAAATTGGAGGTGGTAATCCAGGCAATTCCAGTGAATTTAAAAACTCCGTGTGATAGTTGACTATGTCATCCTGGTTCATAACGGTGTCGACTGATTTGAAGGAAACCAACTGTCCTGGAAGAAAATTCTGAATGGTCGCATTGAGATCCTCGACATCTTTATTTTTCGCTGCCAATATTGCTCGTTCACCCAGCCAATTATGGTTATTGAACTTTTGCGCTATATCTGGGAAAACACGCTGAATAAGCTCCTCTTTTGAATCTGTGATGTGACAGAAATCTGTGGGTAATGTGATGAATCCGGTCGAGCTGTCCATTGCAATTTTATTATTTCCAATATCTAACAACTGCTTCGCAAACACATTTGCAGTTTCATCATGTTGCAAAAATACTCGCATGTTAGTTGTTAATTGGAGTGTCTTTACGTACTGCCACAAATTCGATGATTTTAGGCATGCATTTAGTTCATCAGCAACAGTTGATCGGGGAAGAGCCTGAGGAAAATCACCTGACAACAGAATCATGGCCCCACCAAAAATATTTTGGTTGTCACGAAGATCTTTCAATGTTCTGTCCAGCGCCTCCAGTGACCTCTTATGGGCCATTGTGCATTCATCCCAAACAAATAATCCATAAAATAAATTTGTAAACATTGATGATCTGCATCAGGTAGTGGTAACAGTGCCCCCAGTATGTGATAAATTTGTCCTTGTATCTGTAATATTTTAAATTTTGTTCATTAATTATTTCATATATACAACGTGTAAAGGAAGGGGGGTATCAACCCTGAAGGAGGTGAATGTGCTCATGAAACTCAACAACTTTCCCCTGTAGTGAATTTTTCCACCTTTCTATACCGACCCGACGATAATTACAATTATCTTTTAACAATATTGGGTTTTCGAATCCAATATTATCAACGACCGAACGCGAATTAAATCCTTTGCTTTTAAATTATTTTAAATTAAAACACAATCAAAACTGCACACCGTCGATGTGCCGCGAAAGTTATTATGACAAAAGAAACGTCAGTCGATCTGACAAACAGATGAAAGAATTCACCACAGGTAGCAATAAAAGTATTACCAGCACGGTAGCTCAGCTTAAGGGGGGGTTTCGATTAGTGAATATTTTATTAATCGAGGTGATTAATAAAATTGAGATAAAATTGATATCAAAATGATATCGAAATACGACGAGGTGAATTTCTCCAAGTCGTATTGTTTGAAGTGGGCGCCAGGAAACTTTTTAATGGAAGTTTACCAAAACCAAAAGCTGAAAATAAGTCTTCAAACAAAGAATGAAATAAAAGATAGGTTTTGTTTTCCAGATGGGAAATTAAAATTATGTTTTATTTGCCTGGAAAACCTTGGCCGAAGCCGGGATTAAAAACCAGGATCTTTTATGATAACAAAATTACACGTAGAGATTTTGAGATTGACAGAAGGTCAAATCTCGATAAAAAAAAAAATATGAAAAGTATGAAATTTTAAGATGATTAATTATTAAACAAAATTGAAAAAAAGGAAAACAAAACAACTAAGAAAAATCACTTCAAGAAAATTATCGGCAAAAGACAAAGGAAAAAAAAAATTAAGCGGTTAAAAACTTCCCGTAGTACCGGGAAAACAGACTTTTGACGCGCAGGTCAAAAGAACGAATTCGAACAAATGAATATTCTTAGAAACAAAAGAAAACACTATACTTAGCTTCTTTTAACTTCCTCCAACAGCTATTGTAGTCCTTCCTCAACTTTTCTTAGAACACAAAAATCTCCAACTCAATAAAACTTTAAAAAATCTATCGTACAAAAATTACGTCTTTTTAAAAAAAAATTCCTTCACACAATTTTTCGTAAATCTTCTATTCGCTTTGGGCCCAATCCAAAAAGTGGCCATCATCATGGCGAGCTTAACCCTTCCGGCTACCTGCCCTTAGGCAATCCTCTCGGATCTTTTGCGTGGTGATCGATCTGTCTCGGTCCCGCAACTTCCTCCATCCATAAGATTGGGGTGTGCGACCGAGAAGCCAGATATCTTTCATCGCACGCGATCTCTTTAAAAAGGTGATGCGATCACCCAGTAGCTCAATGAGTGAGTTCAGCTCTTCACTTTCCAACCCATTCCAGCCAAGACTTTCTAGAAAAATCGTGTGGAATTCCTCGCATTACCGAGTATCTACACGCGCTAGTTTTTTTTGGTTGAGGAAAGACTACTTATGTGATGTTGCCGGAAGTCGGTAGCCAAGCCTATAATTAAAATAAAAGTTATTAAGATATTCTTGGAGTGATTTTTCTATCGTTACTATGTACTTTATGGTGGGCCCTCGGCCATACTACATTAAAGTTGGTGTGAATTTTCTACACACATTGTTGGGCATGGGTATCGTCTTCATGCCTTGACGATATTGTTTATCCAATATGTGGGCCAACCGTCGCCCAGTTCGTTGGTGTGGAATCCTTTCGCACACTATGGTAGGACCTGTTAAATTTGCTTTCCCAAAATGCTAGAAGAGCAGGTCACTGGCTGATGGTCCAGGTTTCTACTAAACTCTTCCAGAATTTTGCGGCCGCAGTACGAATTGTTAAGGGTGGTTAGCAAAAAGGGAGGTGAAACTTGTTGTGGTAAAATTTACCGCAACACCCCAAAGAACATAGGTCGAAATATAAAAAAAAAAATTTGGCCCTCCCTTACAAAACTGACTACCAGCTGATTGATTTCCTATGGGAGGACCAATTTTTTTTTTCATATTTCGACCTATGTTCTTTGGGGAAAGTTGTTGAGTTTCATGAGCAATTCACCTCCTTCAGAGTTGATACCCCCTTCCGTTACACGCTGTATATATATTTTAGTACAAACATGAATATTATAAAAAAATATTCTGGTATAATGAATTGTTAGGCGGAATTCAAAATTACGGATCCGGAAATCCGTAATTTTGAATTCCACCTAACAATTCAATAACAACAACAACAGCCATTTCATTCTCTAATAGTATGAGGAATAAATATGGTAACAAATTTTGCAGCAAACTAAAACAATATAGAATATTCTGGTATAATACCTTGAAAGTGGGCATGAAATTGTCCTGTATAATATGTGTAGCGCCAAATGATGTTATCTGGAAACAGTTGTTATATTTCTGAATGTTGGCCACGAAGTGCTTAGAATCATTTCCAATCCCAGAAACTAAAGAGCGTAAAGGATCTGGTGGTGGGACTAATTGTGACAATTTTACTTTGCCTCCAGCACAACATAATCCAGTAGATTCACCAGTGTATTTTATAGCCTTACAGTATTTACAAATTATTTTCATTTCCCCAATTGTTACCAATTTGTCTGCACAATAATCAATTGCCGGGTCATAGTGGAATGCAGCTCGTTCAAGAATCACAGGAGCACTGCGTTTGCGGATTAGCTCAATTTCATTATGTCGTGCTCGCTGTTGTTGTGTTTCATGTGCACGAACTCGTTGCATTCTAAGCCTATCCACTTCACTGTCACTCACTAAATAACGCAATTCTGACATAGCAATACGACTATTTTCTTGATCTGCCTCTCTCTGGTCATCAGTGCGGTTAGCACGTGAGGTAGCTCTTCGCACATTTGATTGACTGCGACGACCTAAGTCAGGTCATCTTCTCCTCGGCATCGTAACGTAATTAATCAAAGTAAGAAAATTTCTCGCTCACTTAACAGTAACTTAACAGTAAAGTGTCACTATCACAAAATATCAACAAAAAAAGAGCACACTACTTGGAAAGTCACTATCACAAAGGATCATAAAAGTAAAGAAAGTTCTCACGCACGTAGCGAAGATAGAAGGATGCATAAAATATCGTAACCATGATCGTAACACAATATCAGCAATCGTAATACTTTTTTCCGTGTTCTGATTTTTGTATTTATTTTTTTTTTGGAGTTTACCTTTGAGCCATAGATCTCCGTGTTCTGAAGTGCGACAGAATGATTGACATATTAGTTGGTTGTCAAATCTAATGTCAAATATTATGGTTGTGTTCAGAAACTTAATTTGTGACAAAACTTAAGATTTACCAAACTTAAAAAAATAATCTGACACAGTTACAACTGAAGTTAGCTAAAATTAAGTTTCGCCAAGCCGACCAAATTGATTGGAAATCAGTACTACTAATAGTTTATTACATTTTTTGCCGCGTTCGCGATTCACTTTTGTTTATTTTCGGAACGCGACATTAGATCCTCCAAAGCGCACGCGAAGACTATTTTCATAAATATGATTGAATTTGAACTTTATGCAGCGCTAATAAATTGCAAATTGACTCTTTGACGTTAGGAACATACCTAAATTGCTTAGACAACAATGAGTGATTATAATTTAATATGAACTTTATTGAATAGCAATTCAAATTGACTCTAGAAAACGTTTGTATGGGAAATATAAAAGGGCTGTTTTTAGGGTTTTCCCGGAAATTATTCGATTTTTTCTTGCTTTTTAAACCTTCTCTAAACCTCCACGAACATTTCAAGACTAAGATAAGATAAATCCGTTCAGCCGTTCTCGAGTTTTAGTGAGACTAACGAACAGCAATTCATTTTTATATACAGGGTGGGCCGTTAATAAGTGCACTTTTTGTCTCGCTCTAACTCCCGAACGAAATAACCGAGACGCGCGGGGATGGTATCTCCTTGCAGCTCGAGATCTAAATTTTTAGTCGCAATTAGTCCGTTCACGGGAGAGCAGCGCGCTTTCTGCGTTCGCGCCTTTTATGAAAACAATCGCTCATACGTGACTGTTCGTCGGCTTTGTCGGGTAAAGTTTGGATTACGCAACATCACCGAGTGTCCAAGTACGAATGTAATCAAAAAATGGGTCGTAACATTCGAGGCAACGGGATCAACGCAAAAACTTCGACCTACAGGACGCCCACGTTCCAGGCGGACTGCAGAAACAATTGAACGCGTACAAGCTTCTGTGCGCGAGGATCCAAGAAGCTCTACACGGAAACGCGCTGCGGCCCTGGGAGTACCCAGAACGACTTTACGTCGCATTTTACGGGATGATTTGAAGTTATACCCTTACAAAATTCAGATTGTCCAAGATTTGAAAGAATCCGATTTTGTTTCACGGTTCAATTTCGCAACAGAAATGTTACAGAGATTCCCTCACTTCAATAACATTATCTTCTCAGACGAAGCTCATTTTCATGTCAACGGATTTGTTAATCGACAAAATTGTCGATACTGGGGAACAGAAAATCCACGCTTAAAACATGGACGACCGTTACACTCTCCGAAAGTGACCGTTTGGGCCGGAATAGCCAAGTGGGGGATCATAGGGCCGTATTTTTATGAAGATCGATACGGGCGTAATGTTACTGTTAATTCAGAGCGTTATGTTTCGATGCTTAGAGATTTTTTAGCTCCAAAACTGCAAGAATCGAGTGGTTACACTATTCACACCTGGTTCCAGCAAGATGGCGCTACCTGCCATACAAGTAACGACTCTCTGGAGGTCGTTAGAGAAATGTTTCCTCGAAGGTTGATATCGAGGAGGGGTGATATTGCTTGGCCACCCAGGAGCCCTGACTTAACGCCACCGGATTTCTTTTTATGGGGCTACCTCAAGAGTAAGGTGTACTCTAATAATCCTTCAACGACGGCTGAATTAAAAGCGAACATTGAAGAAGAAATCCGCTTAATCACTCCGCAACTTTTGACAAAAGTGTTCCAAAATCTCAGAGTCAGATTGGAAGAGTGCTGTAGGCGAAATGGACAATATTTGGATGATTTAATTTTTAAAAAATAAAAATTCATTTCGTTTTGTATAATTTAAAATAAATATTTCATTTAAAAGCGCTACAGTTTTATTAATATAATTTTTTTTAAGTGCACTTATTTACGGCCCACCCTGTATATAAGATTAATGGTTACACTTAGAGCTCTGCTTCTAAAACTAAACATCGACTTGTTTTCTAACTTTTTGGATAATTATTTTATGCTAAATTTTTCATAATATTGTAATTTGGTCCAATTTAGTCAGAAGTAGTAAACAAAAATATTTATATAACTTAAAATTTATTTTTAGAGATTTAGAATGTGTATATTTAATTGCTTTACAAATATAATCTATAGACAAAGTATGAAACATAAATAATTTTTGGATGATAAATGAAATTTAATTTAATTTATTCAAGGAATAAATACCAAAAATTTTAGTTAAACTTATTTTGCATGATATAAATTTTGTTATTAAGAAGTTTACAGTTCGTTTATTACGCATGTTAAATTTTTCATAAAATGTTGTTGTTGAATATTTACAAGAGTGTACAAAAAGTTGATATTGGCCAATTCATAAAGTTACTGGGTATAAGCATTATTTTAAGTATTTTATTAACACAAAGGGCACCTTACAATCGTATCGCTTGAGAGATTGTTTTGAGCACAAGCAGTTTATTTTCATTACTGAGTTTACAATATCTACAAATAAAAGGATACAGAATTCATATGCAAATAGTGGTAACTATATGTTTTTAATATATTATAATACCCAAATAACGGCAATGGACATGTAATTTTTACTGATGTTTTTTTTTAAATAAACGTATGTATGTTACAGAATATTTACAAGAGAGAAATAACTATTGTACGTTAATGAAAGTAAAAATGTAAATGTCCAGAAGTCGAATACAATTCTGTTCCGGACTCCGTTGGCTAGGGCCACGAGGGATACGTGCAAGAATTGGCGCAAGATGGTCATCGTTGATCTTCACGGGCAGCGATTAGCGAGCAAAAGTGTAGTGAAGTACCTCGGTATCTGGTTAGATCAGTATTTATATTTCGACAGACATATAAATGCTGCTCTGACCAGGGCCAGAGGAGCCTTCGCTCTGACGAAACGGCTGTTTTACAGCAGTCGGCTTGACCCCAGAGTGAAGGTAATTTGCTACATGGCCCTCATACGGCCGATGATCGTTTATGGTTGTCCTGTGTGGTTCAACGTTGCCCCTTCCCAGATGGAGAAGTTTCGGGTGTTCGAGCGGCAGTGTTTACGATGCTGTACCGCTGTATCCTCTTTTTAGATAGATGCGGTCTGATACAGGATAGATTTGCAGTTCCGCTAATCTACCACGTCAGACGACGAACCGTGGATAGGCGACTCCTGTACAATCGGGACGTCATGGCACAAGGCGGAGCAGAGCTCCTTCGGTTCAGTAGGGCTGTGTCCGAACGGGAGCGAACTGATAGGGTGAAGCAGGAGAACCAGTTTTGGTGGCTTCAATCGGCATTTGATAGTGGGAAGTCGGGATGGGGTTTAAAGCCTTGGCCGGCTTACATACTTGTTTAATAGTTTTAGGGTTTAGTTTTAAGTAGAATAGGCATGGTGGCACAAAAAAAAATAAATACAAAAAATAAAAATACAAAAAAAAAAATAAAAAAAACATGGAATAAAAAAAATAAAAAAAAGACAACAAAATATGAAAAACATGAAAAACAAAAAACGGTATATAGTTAGATTTGCTGCTGTGGTTGTTCTAGTTTTAAGTAGTTTATAGGTAGAATAGGTAGTTTTAGTTAGCTTTAAGTTTTATATGAAGGACCTTATTTTAAGCAGTTTTTTAAGTAAAAATAAAAAAGGATATTGACATTAGTTTTTTTTCTAAATTTTCTAATGAATACAAAAATAAATGAAATGAATTGAAGTTAAATAGATCTTAGGGCCGAAAGGCATTAGCATTAAGTATTATTGTTTAACTTAGAGTGTCCGTATGGGACCAATAAGTTAGTTGTAAGTTATGGTTAATTAGGCTAGTTTTATGAATTTTTGTCTAGCTTTAAGATAGGTTTAAGATTGAATTAATAAAAATGAATTTACAAAAAAAAAGAAGTAAAAACACAAAAAAAAACATTTTCGAATTTGACGGGATTGAAAACACCATAGGTATTTCAAATATAACAATAACTTTAGAACACGAAGAAGTGAGTGTTAAGCCTTTTAATTCAAAATATAGAATAAAGGTACTTACGATAAAAACGTTTTCCGCATTTTGAGAACTGTTTGTGAGATTATTTCCAATTTTGATGAACGTCTAGTGACAGCCAGAAAAAACATTCAAGTTTGACTAAGTATGTGACTACTACTACTGCAAGACGCATTAGCCGTAAAAAAGTCTTGAATGGCGAAGACAGATTTTGAATCCCCAGGACTCTGTAATGACATTCCTACACTCTAACCATCACGCCATGGAGCATATGCGGCCTTTTTTATTGCTCATTTTTTTTTTTTTTAATTAGCGAACACCAAAAGGGTTTTGTATACCTTTAATATGCCAAAGACACAGTGTGGGCATTAGGAAAAGAGGGAAGGGTTGGATAGGAGGTGTCGTGTACATTGATTTTGAATCCCTGGACATTGCAATGATAGGGAAAGATAGAGCGTGGCAAGGCATTCCACATTCGCGTAGTACGGCTAAAAAATTAATCTCTGTACTTCATAGTACGGCCGAAGTTGGGCTCAAGGGTAAACTGATGGGCATTCCTAGAAGCGCGGGTATTACGATTAAATTGTTTAAGGGGAGGAATGCGCAACTGGCTATTTCACTAGAGCATAGTCCGTTAAAATAACGGTAAAAAAAGGTGAGACAAGAAACCTTGCGTCGATTTCGAGTGACGTGATCGAGTTGATGATGTTAATGTCACCAATCATTTTAAAAGCTCTTCTTTGAATACTGTCCAAGAGGCTTAAATAAGTTACTGGAGCACCAGCCCAGAGATGAGAGTTATATTCAAGTTTCGGACGTATATAGGTTTTTGTAGATTGTAGCCAGATCAGACGGGGAGAAAAATTTTATGCAACGTCTCAAAAAACCTAGACATCTTGCGGCATTTTTGGCAACACCGCGTATGTGATCGCTCCACAAAAGGTGGTTGCTGATGCACATTCCGAGGATGTCGAGATTTTCCGTTTCGTTGATGCAAGTGCCACTCATAGATAGTGGCAAAGAGGGTTTATCTCGCTTTAACGGTACAAGACAGCATTGCGTTGCAGTTCCACATCCGAAGAGGAGGGTTGTGAGTCTGGAAACGAATATGAAAAGCTAAGAGTGCTATCATCAAGGAAACAATGTATTGGATTAGAAGTAGCAGACAGGAGATCATTTATAACAATGAGGAAGAGGGTCGGAGACAAAACGGAGCCCTGGGGCACACCAGCATTTATTTTATGGGTTTCAGACTTCAATCCGTCCAAAACAACTTGTATTGAACGGTTCGAAAGAAAATTTCTAATCCAATGAAGAAGAGATTCGTCGATACCGAAAGCACGCATTTTCGATAAGAGAGCAAGATGCCAGACTTTATCAAATGCCTTTGAAATATCAAGTGCAATAATTAATCTTACTTTCTCCAAAACGATGTAAAGATTTGTTCTACTGTTCGACGATATGAACCATGAGATCACCAGTGGACCTATTGTATTGCCGGTTGTTAAGAAGCTTCCGTTCCTCAAGATATTTCTAAAGCTGATAATTAATCAGCGTTTCCATGACCTTAGAAAGAAGGGACATTAGTGCTATCGGTCGAATTTGCGGGACAAGAAGGTTCGCCTTTTTTTGGGATTGGCTGAACTAATGCAGTTTTCCAACTACTCGGAACGAGCCCAGATTTATAGGATAGATGGAAAAGCTTACGTAGTGGTTTTGCTATCGTGGAAAAACACCTCTTCAGAATAATAGCGGGGATATCATCCGGACCAGCGGATTTATGAATATTGAGATCTTTAAGAGCTCTCGCCACAGTACGAGTACGAAAATAGATTGGTCCCATAGAATCATTTACGCGTTCAAGAACTGGGGGAGCCATGAAACTATCTGGTAAGGTGGAATTTTCGGCGAACTGCCTTGCAAACAAGTTAGCTTCATCAATAGAGCTAACTAAAGGAGTGTCATTGACAACAAGCGTAGGAACCGAGGAAGAGGAACAATTCCTCATGATTTTACAAATGATCAAAAATTCTTACTGCCTTTGGGACATTTCAGTATTTTTTGCCGTAATTTTTGGTCATGCACAAATTTGGTCCTTCGAATATGGGCGTTGCAGGCCTTCCTGGCTTGTTTAAACCTTTCCCGGTTTTCCTCAGTTGGGTTGGCTCTAAAACACCGGAAGCTCACCTCTTTCTCCTTGATAACCTCTTTGCAGCTCGAATCAAACCATGATTTAGTCTTAGGTTTAATACTTTTAACTCTATTCGGGATAAAGGTTTCCATTCCCAAACGAATCATGCTAGTAATCATATCTGCACTGGAGTCTACGTCACTACCGAGGAAGCATAGTGACCAGTTAAAGACCCTGAAGAAATTATTGAGACTGTCCCAGTTGACTTTCTCGTACTGCAAAACGGTTCTCTGTGGAGCTCTTTCTTTAACTGGTTTTGTTTAACACGAGAAATTAGCAGATATGACACTATGGTCCGATGTGCCTAGAGGCGTCAATACACTGATTATGTACTTATCAGGATCAGAAATGAGAAACAAGTCAAGTGTAGTTTCCGCTCGGCCATTAACGTCATGATATTCGAGTAGGCTCATTGACAAGCTGAGTAAGATGGTTGAACTCAGCAAAAATCTCAACACACATTCCTTTGGGTGTTGTCTGGCCTGAATGGAGAAGCCACGAAGAATTGTGAACATTGAAATCGCCAGTAATAACGATTTCAGTGTGAGGATACAGGGAGATAATTCTTTGAATGGAGTCAGACAGAGTATCAAATTCCTGAGAAGTCGAAACTTTGTCCAGGTTTGGGCTCCGATAAAGGAAACAATAGTGAATGATGTGCTTATTCACGGAAAGGCACCAAGCTATACCCATGAATATAAAATTCCGTAGGATCGGAATCGTCACTCACTTGGGTTTCACTCAGTGCCAAAACAGCTGTAGAGACAGTGTGGATGTACACAGACAGAAAATTCGATCTCAGCCCACGAATATTACTATAATCTACTCTAAAACTAAAACAATTACTTGAAGTAGTAGAACGATGTACATCTCAGAAGCCAGTTAGATCATAATCAAATGTTTTACTGTTTAATATATGATTGTGTGGTTTATTCAGTAGAGAAAATTGTTGCAGTGAATAATAGAAAAACAAAAAAAGTAATGTAAAAGATACATAAATATAGTTGATATAGCATTAATCACTTCCAAAATAAGGAAAAAGGCCTTCGGAAAGAAACACGAGCAAAAGTGATAAAGTTTGTATTATGTATACACACTAATATGCATAAATTATTATTTTTTTTTTTCAAATCCTAAAACAAATGTTGATAGTCATTGCAGTTTTCAAGTCCTATAACAAATTTCTATTCTATAAAGCCTTAGTTATTATTATTATGCGTAAGCCAAATAAAACTAACATGAATAAATTTAACTTATACATTTTATTATACAAATTATATCCCAATATGAAATTACTAGGTATATGCTATCATTTCATATGAATCAAACTTAATTCCAGACCTTTGAAAGGTTTTAAGAACAAAAACAATTATGAACCATCCAATACCCACGCCACGAACCAAAAATTCCCTTTGATTAGCCTTAGTAGTGAAATCACATTCAGCTTTGTCCACTCCATTAGGTACAATTAATTGCGAACTTAATGAATGTTGTGGTAATGGTATACAGTATATTTACGATACGAACAGAAGTTTTATAGCAGAGAATATGTACAGTTGTAATGTGAATAAGGAATACTGTAGCTTTGCACACAAGTTTGTCATGTCAAAAAGGACTTTAATTCCATATAATAGCTTGTGTTGTTAACTTTATACTGTTTTGAATGTATACAGATCCTACTGCTATGGCACTTACGTCAAATCCCTTTTTATAATGGAATACAATTCTCAGATGCTCTCAGTAATAGTAATACCATACTGTCCGGTATGGTACCTACTTCTAAAATTAATACAAAATGCAAGTTAAAGTACACTTTTCAGGAAATTACAGAGACAAAGTCAATGGAAAAGACAAAAATATAAATTTAAAAGAACATTTCGTGAAACATCTATCAGTTTTGCTCCTTTGTTTGTTGTATTTTGCTTTCGAAAATAAAATTGTGTATCGACACTACGTTTTTGGAATTCTAATAGTTTGATCAATAATCTTATGTAATATGATAATAACATTCAGAATCAGAATCTTATCGAGGTAACTTATGACTCCTATAATAGTAACCAATGAGGCAATAAACATTGAGTGCTAAGAAATGGTTCTCTTGGTGTTTCACTAAACAAAATAATTTACCAATGCGATGATTTGATTTGACAAACCTTATCTTAATTTAAGTCAGGCTATATAATGGTAAGATCAAAATTACATTTAGTCACCTTGCCTACCTATGTAAGTATCAAAGGAAGTTATACAGGATAGATAGGATGTAGCATTTTCAGTTCTATAGATTAAATTTCACTCATCATCAAGAGATCAATGTGTACTTTCACCATCGGCCAGATTGTTATTCTCTAAATCAAAGAACATTTCTTTTTTGTACATAAATATGGCCCATATGTGTTCCTTGCAGCTGGTAAGCTTAAATTTTATTTAACGTGTCCTTGTTCATGTTATGTCATCAATAATGTACAGTGAAAGCATTAAGTAGGTATAGGTAAATATTTGTCGACGAAACCACCTTGAAATTTACAACTTAAACGCTCTTAGCCCTCAAGGAGTGTTTCTCAAGAGGAAACTTATTTGGTGTGGTTTACCTATGCATTCAACATCGACGCCATATAAGCGACACAGTGTCTCCAATCACATTACCTTGTAAAGCATTTTTTCTGATATCGTCTATGATCCGCACGCAAAATGCCTGCAAATGTGTTTATGGGCCAATATAACTCAAATTCCTATAAATTCCAAATAGAACAATACTTTATTCAAAGTGACTATAAAAGCTTGCAATAAATAATAACCACAAAAATAAAATGGAAACAGAAAACGGGAATTGTAGGCGTTGTGTGTGTTCGTACTCGTACACGTATATTTTTGTTTAAAAGAACGTCCGATAACAAGCATTTTACACAATGCTCCTCGGATTACCCCCAGCATTGCTAAAACTGCCACCCTTTCCCTGACATTGTAACTGTTCCGTTAAATGCTTTTCACCAAATGTCTCGAATGAAGACCGATTTTCGTTCGAGAGAAACTCAAAGATAAATAATTCCATGTAATTCTGTTGAGTTATTTTCGATATTATTTGGATGATAATGTGAAATCGATGTCCCCACTTGTGAAAAGTAAAATATAAAATTAAGGACGTTCTTTTTGGAAGGACCAAAGTCGAAAGAATAATATGAAACTCAAAGCATAGCTGTGACCGGCCGGCGCCGCCAGCGCCGCCACCTTCGCCACCGCCGCCACCGTCGCCACCGCCGCCAACGCCGCCACCCGTCGTCGTCGCTGCAACCCCATCACCATCGTCCCCTTTATGACCTGCTCGTTTATTTGTAGTTCTATACCTACCTTAACCGTGCCGGTTTGTGTTTTTTCCGCTCGAATAAGTTTACGTTTCGATTTTGGAATTCCGTATTTAATGCTAGAAATGATGGTGACGCACGTTGAAGGGTGGAATCAAAAATCCCATTTTCCACAGAAATAGAAAGAAAACAGAGAAAAGGGCATAAATATGAAGAAGGGTGGAGGATTGTAAATCAAAGTTCTCCATTCAATTTTATGTTGAGAAATTCGCTTTCATTTTCTCCCGGAACAAAGGAACTATCGATCCGAAAAGTCAAGAATCTGAATTTTGAAAGCTGAAGCCCTTTCTTCGTTGTCGTTGTCGTTGTCGTCAGAGCTTGAAGCTCGAACCCCGTCGCGGTGGCTGTGGCGGTGGACACGAATAAAGAAGAAGAGCGCGTTCAACTTGCATCATCTATATAGAGTTGCGATGTAATACCGACACCACCCTTCGCACCGTTTTACAAAAGGGCCAAAAGGATCTGTATAAAAGAAAATTGATTTGAAAGAGAAAGCATCTCCTGTTTTCCTTTGGCAGTATATACATTTCAATATTTGCCCCTTTGTTTGGATATCAAACCTCTGATACCTGCCTACTATACTTTTCTGTATAGGTACCTTTTTTTGCCTACATTCATACATATCTACCTATAGGTATATAAAGAATCCGAGTTTCAAAAGGAAAGTGTGACATGAAGTGGATTCATGTTCAAAAAAGATGAAATTTCAACACAAAAGATGACGATGGAGAGTGAGTTGGTTGTTTAAGTTTATTTTAGTAATTTTGAATAGCGGTTGATTATTATTTTCGTCAAAATTTATCTAAGAATTAAAAAAGAATGACTGATGATTGTTCATTTTAGCGAAAGAATGCAATTTGTGAAAGATAGATGAACATGAACAACAATAATAATTCACTATTTTGTTTGACTTTAAAAAGTTTTTGTAAAGTAGGTGGCTTTGAAAGGGTGCATTTTTTTGGTGGTGTTTTGAAAGGTTTGACCTCTATCAGGCATTATTTATTCATCCATTCAATGAACACTAAAATCTGATGGTACTTTTCTTAGCAATGTATTAACTATAGGAAACGAGATTTTATCGAAACAATCTATTAGATAATAGAGTGATAGGACTAGACGCCTGCAACATATTATGTATTATGTATGTATAAGAGAGACTTAACTTTTAACGTAGTTTCAAGAAATATATTACAAAAGTTTTGTTTTTCATTAATATGACTAGTACAATGGAGTCCAATTTTTCTATATAAAGACAAACATTTTATAGTTTAAAGTAGATATCTAACAGTTAAAGTTTAATAAAACCTTAGGCAAAGATTTAGCAGCAATATAATAATATCTGTCTCAACACTTAAATTAAAATGATAAACATTTATTAGTGTAATTTAATGGAGCAAAATCTTAAATCATCATTTAGTAAAAGTCATTTTTAGCAACTTATGTACTTACTTTTATAATTTATTTACTTTACTAAGCATATAAGATGATTTACCTAATTTTAAACAATTTTAACATTTTACTATCTCTTACCAATTTGGTAAAGTTAAAAATCACGGAATGGCTACTTTAATTTCTAGCAATTTGCTAAATTCATATGACTGACATCTGTACAATTATTCTTATGAGAACAATGGATGGAATGTTCAGTTGGGTATTCCAATTAATAGGTCCATTCGCTTTTCTTATTTTCACGAACTGTCACTTTTTAAACATGGATGCTCGTTTTTTAAAAAAGGCAATTAGGAATTTACTAGTTAGCAAGACGAAAAGAAAGATAGATTTAATTTTATATTAAAACTAGCTGACCCGGCAGACTTCGTACTGCCTCAATCGATAAATTAAAGACCTACACTTTTGAATAAATTAATTTCAAAACAAACAAAACGTATTGGATTAAAAAGCATTTTTTTTAATGAAGCATGAAGTTTTATTTATGTTATTTATAAGGTTTAAATTTTTACTAACAGACACACAATGTTACGATACAGTTTGTTAATCAATTTAAAGCTTTCTAATAAACTATAATTTTTGTTTTGTTTTGTGGTGCGTAAATAAACAAAGAAGACAAAGGCAAACTTCTAAAGACTGTCCTTGCGATTTATTTATTGTCATCGCAAAGGCCAGACGTACTGGAAATTGTAAGCGTTTAAAATCGAATGGTAAATCCGTTGGAATCGTCGGTATTCGCGGGATCAAGACATCCTCTCCTTTGTATTTTCCTTTTATGATTGTTGCCTCAATGACGTTATTCATCAGCTTTTTCACAGCCAGTCTTGTTCCATTGCATAGTCGAGGTTGATTAATGTTACGCAGCATGATGACAACTGATCCTGCTTTTAACTGCAAATTGGAGGTGGTAATCCAGGCAATTCCAGTGAATTTAAAAACTCCGTGTGATAGTTGACTATGTCATCCTGGTTCATAACGGTGTCGACTGATTTGAAGGAAACCAACTGTCCTGGAAGAAAATTCTGAATGGTCGCATTGAGATCCTCGACATCTTTATTTTTCGCTGCCAATATTGCTCGTTCACCCAGCCAATTATGGTTATTGAACTTTTGCACTATATCTGGGAAAACACGCTGAATAAGCTCCTCTTTTGAATCTGTGATGTGACAGAAATCTGTGGGTAATGTGATGAATCCGGTCGAGGTGTCCATTGCAACTTTATTATTTCCAATATCTAACAACTTCGCAAACACATTTGCAGTTTCATCATGTTGCAAAAATACTCGCATGTTAGTTGTTAATTGGAGTGTCTTTACGTACTGCCACAAATTCGATGATTTTAGGCATGCATTTAGTTCATCAGCAACAGTTGATCGGGGAATAATTGGAAGAGCCTGAGGAAAATCACCTGACAACAGAATCATGGCCCCACCAAAAATATTTTGGTTGTCACGAAGATCTTTCAATGTTCTGTCCAGCGCCTCCAGTGACCTCTTATGGGCCATTGTGCATTCATCCCAAACAATTAATTTGCATACCTGTAGGATCCATAAAATAAATTTGTAAACATTGATGATCTGCATCAGGTAGTGGTAACAGTGCCCCCAGTAAGTGATAAATTTGTCCTTGTATCTGTAATATTTTAAATTTTGTTCATTAATTATTTCATATATACAACGTGTAAAGGAAGGGGGGTATCAACCCTGAAGGAGGTGAATGTGCTCATGAAACTCAACAACTTTCCCCAAAGAACATAGGTCGAAATATGAAAACAAAATTTGGCCCTCCCTTACAAAACTGACTACCAGCTGATTGATTTGCTATGGGAGGACCAATTTTTTTTTTTCATATTTCGACCTATGTTCTTTGGGGAAAGTTGTTGAGTTTCATGAGCAATTCACCTCCTTCAGAGTTGATACCCCCTTCCGTTACACGCTGTATATATATTTTAGTACAAACATGAATATTATAAAAAAATATTCTGGTATAATGAATTGTTAGGCGGAATTCAAAATTACGGATCCGGGAATCCGTAATTTTGAATTCCACCTAACAATTCAATTACAACAACAACAGCCATTTCATTCTCTAATAGTATGAGGAATAAATATGGTAACAAATTTTGCAGCAAACTAAAACAATATAGAATATTCTGGTATAATACCTTGAAAGTGGGCATGAAATTGTCCTGTATAATATGTGTAGCGCCAAATGATGTTATCTGGAAACAGTTGTTATATTTCTGAATGTTGGCCAAGAAGTGCTTAGAATCATTTCCAATCCCAGAAACTAAAGAGCGTAAAGGATCTGGTGGTGGGACTAATTGTGACAATTTTACTTTGCCTCCAGCACAACATAATCCAGTAGATTCACCAGTGTATTTTATAGCCTTACAGTATT
Source organism: Eupeodes latifasciatus (assembly GCA_920104205.1). Classification (NCBI taxonomy): domain Eukaryota; kingdom Metazoa; phylum Arthropoda; class Insecta; order Diptera; family Syrphidae; genus Eupeodes; species Eupeodes latifasciatus. Next base: position 160,985,916 of record OV049924.1, read on the forward strand.
TACAAATTATTTTCATTTCCCCAATTGTTACCAATTTGTCTGCACAATAATCAATTGCCGGGGCATAGTGGAATGCAGCTCGTTCAAGAATCACAGGAGCACTGCGTTTGCGGATTAGCTCAATTTCATTATGTCGTGCTCGCTGTTGTTGTGTTTCATGTGCACGATCTCGTTGCATTCTAAGCCTATCCACTTTACTGTCACTCACTAAATAACGCAATTCTGACATAGCAATACGACTATTTTCTTGATCTGTCTCTCTCTGGTCATCAGTGCGGTTAGCACGTGAGGTAGCTCTTCGCACATTTGATTGACTGCGACGACCTAAGTCAGGTCATCTTCTCCTCGGCATCGTAACGTAATTAATCAAAGTAACTTAACAGTAAAGTGTCACTATCACAAAATATCAACAAAAAAAGAGCACACTACTTGGAAAGTCACTATCACAAAGGATCATAAAAGTAAAGAAAGTTCTCGCGCACGTAGCGAAGATAGAAGGATGCATAAAATATCGTAACCATGATCGTAACACAATATCAGCAATCGTAATACTTTTTTCCGTGTTCTGATTTTTGTATTTATTTTTTTTTTTGGAGTTTACCTTTGAGCCATAGATCTCCGTGTTCTGAAGTGCGACAGAATGATTGACATATTAGTTGGTTGTCAAATCTAATGTCAAATATTATGGTTGTGTTCAGAAACTTAATTTGTGACAAAACTTAAGATAATCTGATACAGTTACAACTGAAGTTAGCTAAAATTAAGTTTCGCCAAGCCGACCAAATTGATTGGAAATCAGTACTACTAATAGTTTATTACATTTTTTGCCGCGTTCGCGATTCACTTTTGTTTATTTTCGGAACGCGACATTAGATCCTCCAAAGCGCACGCGAAGACTATTTTCATAAATATGATTGAATTTGAACTTTATGCAGCGGTAATAAATTGCAAATTGACTCTTTGACGTTAGGAACATACCTAAATTGCTTAGACAACAATGAGTGATTATAATTTAATATGAACTTTATTGAATAGCAATTCAAATTGACTCTAGAAAACGTTTGTATGGGAAATATAAAAGGGCTGTTTTTAGGGTTTTCCCGGAAATTATTCGATTTTTTCTCGCCTTTTAAACCTTCTCTAAACCTCCACGAACATTTCAAGACTAAGATAAGATAAATCCGTTCAGCCGTTCTCGAGTTTTAGTGAGACTAACGAACAGCAATTCATTTTTATATATATAAGATTACACGCATTTGAATTGAAATGCATTCATGTAATCCATAATTTGTACGGAGTAAGGTAGCTTTACTAAATTTAAACTCCAAAGGTTATCAGCTCCTTCTCATTAAGTAAAATTTAACCAATCAAACAAAGTAGGTAAGTAAGTAATGTTGAACGTATTGATTATAATTTTGCATTTTAAAACTTATTTATTGTGATGAATGCGAAGCTCATAGAAAAAAATTCGGAGTCAGTGACAGCGGTCTTAGGAGCATTAAATACAGTAGCGCTTGCTCAATAAGCAAAGTAATTGTCGGGTGATAATTCATAAAATAACTGTTTGGTGCGTTTTACATGCCGGACCATATTTTTTCGTCGACGTTAACGATCGTCACGTTACTGTTTTCGCGGCTAGATTACCGAATATGTTTGGCCCCAATTGGAACATATGGACTCGGATGACATGGTTCTTCAAGCCAAACAGCAAACCTTGCAATCGATTTATTTATAAGTTTGTGTTATCTCAAGAAATGGACCAGTCTATTGATTGCTAACATTCAAACCCAATATTTCCTATATAATACCCGCAGTGGCCAAGTTTTTGGAATTTTATTGAAATCCATATTACCTATATATATATTTTTCTGGAATGTTAACAATTATTGAGGATTAATAAACTCCATTCCTATAATATTTAATTCTAGATATGAAAAGGTATTTTAAATAAATGTTTACCTTGTTATACGTACATATATTAAATAGAATCTCATTTCCTCTCACCCATCTGAAAGTATAACTTGATGATATATGAAGGAATTACTTTTGTTTCACGATTTCTATTGTTTTATGTTTTTTTTTCTGTATATTTTCATTTTAAAGATAATACATTTAACAAACAAAAACAAGAAACTCTCCACCACAAACATGAGCTAGGTTTCATCGAATTCATTTGATAACATAATGGATTCCTTATTTTTCCCTCTTATTAAAAAATAACACACACACATTCTAGGAAAATCTGTTTTAAAAATTCTGTTTAGAATTCGTCCTCAAGCCTCAAAAACATTTGGTTTCAGTCTTTATCTGATGAGAGAAATCTCTTCCTTTGAACAAAATGAAACTTCATATCCTGCAATATAAACTGAACCACCGCAAGGTGGGTCTGACTTCCATCAACGAGCACACAATACAGACAGTTACATTTCAAAGATTTGCTTACAGTACGAGTACCTATGTACACCTCCCTTTTTTCTAGTTTTCAACATTTTTCTCACTTTGTAGATAGAAACTGTGAAATAAAGAACCACCACGTTATATGTACTTTGTGATACAAAATCTGCACTCGCAAAAATCAAAGGGCCTCCCACTACCCACCCTTCTCTTCTCTTCTCTTCTCTTCTCTTCTCTTCTCTTCTCTTCTCTTACAACGCAAAGCAGCTAACAATTATCAAACATGAAGTTGAGAAATGAAGGTAAAAAAACCCGCAAATTAAAAAGTGCACTAGAGTGGTGGTGAGATAACTACGAATAGGACCTAGCACCTAGGACGTTGGGACTTTGGAGAGAACCTTTTGATAGTGCTATCTCGAGTATTGGAGTGTTCACCATAGTGACAGTAATGTGACGATGTGGATTCAAGTAGTTCTTGGTGTTTGGAGCCATCGTCAACGACGATGAAGACACCGAGGACACTGGAAATATGAAAACTTTAAACTTAAAATTCTTTTTTTATTGTTTTTTTTTTTCATTTTCCTATTTCCTTTTCTCTTTGTTAATTTTATCTTGTTCCTAAATTTAAAATTTCGAACCTGCGCGTAGAGTAATTGTTTCTTCACTAGATACTATACATATGTATGTAAATTATGTTTTTTATAACTGTAAAACTGTTATAAGAAATGACATATTTAGAGACTCCTTTTTTCCCACAAAATTATCAAAAATAACAGAAATGATCGTCATGTTGGTAATGCAAAGGATTTAGGTGGATGTATGTATTCTTATAGCGGTAAAAACTACATATTTCTCTTCGTCTGGATCTTTTCCACTTCAACTATCAATTGAATAGGTATGCATTAAGATAATAGTACATACTAAGACCAATTTCACTCTAAACGTTTATATTCCTCCAAAAAGTTTAGAATCTGTTTATAGCGAGCTCCTTGGCATAAGACTATCAATTTGTGCTGCTCTGACACCATTATTTTAGGTGATTTTAACATCTGTAGATGAATCCTAGTTCACACAGGACTGTAGCGCCACCTTAAGTAAGTAAGATGAATCCTACCTAGAAGGCTCTCTCTCTCTCTTTTCAAAGCTGGAACTATCTTTCCTCGATAAAATCCTTCTTACTGACTTACCACAAACAAGCTGTATTAAAAACTCTAAAAATCAATTTTCCATTAAGTATTTTCTTGTGACGCTAGAATCTAGATCAGGCATCAATTATATCACCCTCCTTTTGGCATTTTTCTTGACTTGAGTAGCCACCTTACTGAACACAGTAATTCCTTTGATTGCTTATATAATTTTGATTTCGAAAGAGCTAATAAAATTTGGAACTTTGTGAACTTTGTGGTGTTCACCGGCTCGACAACACACGCACCCGCACACTTAGAGGATCAGACAACGACTGACTCTCTCGTCTTATCTAGTGTACATGCGCATGTGCTCGAGATGGTGATGACGATCGTTATCAAACACGATCGGATATGCAAGTGCGTGATAACATCTGCACCCACATACACTACATCTCTTCCTTATTTTATAAAACTTAATAAACTTATTGATACTGGTTTAAATAAATTTAATTTAATTCAATTATAAACGATTTGAACATTCTTTCATTTAATTAGCTTATTCCATTTCCATTAATTTTATTATTTCATATGTTTTTAGTTGATGGAAGTTAAAACAAAATCAATAACAATCTTCTCTTAAAAAAACATTAATCTTCTTCAGAAATGTAAATATAGATTTCATGAAAAACAACAGATTTAATAGATAGTTTTAAGAAATTACGATGGAATTTCTTCAGAATCATCATCTATATTCTGGCTTTCATTATTTTAAACTGTCATTATATTTATCATTTCTCACCATAACATCTCCTCCTTTTATAGCTTCTACAGTATGCGGTGTCGAGTTGAAGTTTGCGCAAAGTTTGTTTGGTTTTTATCTCTATTCTGTCTCTTAAAGAAGAGCTCCGATGGCGAACTTCCTGTAGTGGAATGAGGTGTGCTGTTGAACATCATAAGATACTTGTATAAACAGTCTTTTATGTATGTCTTTTCCCTCAATTTTGCAGATTCGTAATCGTTTCAGAATGTCTCGATTTTGTCTTTCCACTTTCCCGTTTTGTCGCGGCCAGTACGGGATCGTGTTATATAACTTTATATTACATTCAGCGCAATAGGACTTGAATTCTTGGCTGATAAACTGTTTGCCATTGTCAGCGGTAATAGACATGGGGAAGCCTAATCGACTAAAAAAATGTTTCCAACATTTTTATTGTTTGAGCGCTAGTTATTGTTCTGCAAATCTTTATTTCCTTGTAACGGCTGTAGTAGTCTACTAACACAAATAAATATTCTCCACTAGGAAGAGGTCCCAAGAAATCTACCGCCAAATCGACCCACGGTGCAGTAGGGAGTTCCCTTCTTTTAAGGGGAAAGGGGTTGTTTGGCATACCCACTAAAGTGCATCCTTTACACGGCTTCACTAGATTTTCTACGTCTTTGTCGATACGGGCCACCAAACTTTTGATCTTAAACGGCCTTTCATCACTACTATCCCAGGATGACCTTCATGAGCTGCATACAGAACCTCTTTTCTCAAATTCATTGGAACGACGATTTTATTCCCTCTTAGGCCGCGGCCACGCAGTAAGCGGCTGAGCGGAAAAAAAATATAAAACATATGAAATCACATAGAAGCGGCCACGTTATTAGCGAGCGGCGAAACAAAATTCTGAGCGGCTAAGCGGCGCCGCTCAGCAACCAAGCCTGTTTTAATTTTCTGAGCGGCAAGAAGTAAAGATGGTAAAAGTAAACATTGAGTTGTTAATTTCGTGTGTGCAATCTCGACTTTAACTACTAATCGCTCAAAAGCAGTCGCTTAGTGCCTGGCCATACGTCGCTTAGAGTTGCCTCTCAGCCGCTTGCCGCTCAGCCGCTTACTGCGTGGCCAAGGCCTTAGAAGTATTTCCTCGTAGAAACACAATTCATTCTCAAAAATCTTGTATGCTTTAACTGAATTGACCCGTTGCTTATCATAAATTCCTTTTCTCACTAATTGGATCTCGGAATCACTGTTGGAATTCTTTCTTATCTCGTTTAACGAAATCGCAAGTGGTCGCGAATGCTCAACTATTTTGTGAACATGCGAATCTGCTCCGGATGGTATTGAATTAGAGTAAACGCACAAACGAGAAAGAGGGTTAGCAATATTCGTTTTGCCTGGTTTGTAAATTGTTCTGAACGTATATGCTTGCAGCCGTAAAACCCATCTTTCGATGAGAGCACATGGCTTCGATTTGGGTCCAAAAATCACTTCCAGTGGCTTGTGATCAGTGATAAGATCAAATTCCTTTCCAAAGAGGTATATATCGAAATGTTCAACGGCCCAAACCACCGCAAGGGCCTCTTTTTCCGTTTGGCTGTATCTACGCTCACAGTCTGATAACGTTCGATTGCCATACGCGATAACTTTTGGACCTTTTGAATTGATTTGTGTTAAAACAGCACCTAATCCAACTGGGCTAGCATGACTTGTGTTTTGTCGTCCACGTCATAATAACCTAACGACTGAATTTTACTTAAAGTCGTTTTTAAATGTGAAAATGCTGTTTCTTGCTCTTTGCCCCAAAATTTGTCTAGACACGAATTTTTCCCCAATTTGTTCCTCAATAGTTTTTTCAAAGGTTCGGTCAATGTTGCAAGATTCGGTATCCACTTACCTATGTAGTTCACAAGACCTAAAAAGCTCTGAAGCTCCTCTAGTGTTTTTGGGATTCTAAACTGTTTGATGCTATCAACGTATTTGTGTTGAGGCTTAACTCCATGTGGTGTGAGTTCATGACCCAAGAACTGAATACTTTTGACTTTAAAAATACATTTTTCTTCATTTAATAACACCTCATTATCTTTTAAGATTTTAAGCACATGTTGCAGTCGTATATCATGCTGGTCTTCACTTTCTCCAAATATGAGAATATCATCTATGAAATTGATTACCCCCTCACATCCGACCAATATTTTTTCTAAGGTTTTCTGAAAAATTTCAGGAGCACAATTTATGCCAAACATAAGTCTCTTATAACGAAACAACCATTTCATTGTTATAAAGGTTTGTATATATCTGGACTCTGGGTGAATTTCTAATTGGTGAAAGGCGTTTTTAATATCCAACTTGCTAAACACACAAGCTTTTCGAAACTTAGGCATCATTTGAGTCATTGTAGGCAGTGGGTGATTTTCTCTCATGATAGCAGTGTTAGCCCTTCTCATGTCCACACAAAGTCGCAGTTCTCCATTTTTCTTAAGAATTGGAACAATTGGAGAAACCCATTTAAATGGTTCGTGAACTTTTTCGATAATATCAGATTCTAATAATTCTTGTAACTTGTTCTCTACCAAAGATTCCAATGGAATAGGAATTCTCCTACATGGTTGGGAGACAGGGTGTACCTACTGAGTCATCAATTGGGATATTTATAAGAACCCCTTTAAACTTTGTAAAAGCTTTCGTAGTTATTATTTGATTGATTCCAAATCCTATCTTTAAAACACCCAAAGAAATTGCAGTTATTTTTCCCAGCAGATCTTTTGTTCCCCCTTTAATAACATAAAATGTAGCTTCAAGTATTTTTCCATCAGCTTCTATCTCTGCTTCAAAAGATCCAATCAGTGTTGCCAGAAACACCGATTTATCGTAATTCTCACGATTTTCAGACCTATTTACGTACGATACACCGATTTTTGATCTAATTATGACACTTTTCCCCGATTTTCGATGTTTTATATAAAAAAGTATTTTAATGTATTTTCATCTCTGAAATTTACATAATTTATTATTGTACTAAAAATTTGAGTCCTTTTTTTTTATTTATTTATTTATTTGTCTATAAGTATAAACTTTCGTAGACTAGAAACTTAGCTTAATAACAGTGAATATAATTAAAGTATTGATAAATAAATAGGTACATTACAAAAAAAAATCTTAATCTAAAAATCAATTGATATAATATTTAATATTTGAAATTTGAAAATTTCCTTAGAACATTCAAGGTCAATAACATTACAGCCATAGTTTGTAGAATGATGAGGAATATCAAAAAAGTGGTTAACTCTTGGCCTAAGAGAGCTTGTAGGGTTATGCGTTTTAAATAATAGATTTAAAGACGGACAAGAAATATGTCCAATGATAATATCTCGGGCAAAGGATATTAAGAAATAAATTCGTCGTGTTTCCAAGGTTTTCAAGTCTAGTAATAAGCAACGTAATTTATATTGCGGTAATGGAACTGTCCAATTAAGCTGACGGAGAGTATACTTGGTGAATCTTTTCTGAATCTTCTCAATCCTATCAGAAGAAGTTTTATAAAAAGGACACCACACTACACTACAGTATTCCAACGTTGGCCGCACTAAGCTAACAAAAAGATTTTTCAATGTGTACGGACAGCGAAAATCTTTTGAATTTCTAATCAAGAAGCCTAGCATAGAGTTAGCCCTAGAAATTATAAAGTCCACATGCATTCTAAAATCCAACTTGTAATCAAAAATTACTCCTAGATCCTTATGATTATAGATTTTTCGGAGTTTGACTGATTCTAACTCATAAGAAAACATTTTTGGAAGTAGGGATCTTGTAAAAGAGAGTTGGCAACATTTATCGATGTTTAAAGATAGATCATTAAGACCACACCACTTATAAAAATTATCTAAATCGCTTTGAAGGTTTTTGCCATCATCAATTGATTCAACCTTTTTGTAAATCTTAACATCATCAGCAAATATTAAGCATTGTGAAAAAGAAATATTAAGAGGGAGATCATTGATAAAAAGCAAAAATAGTAAGGGACCCAGATGACTTCCTTGAGGAACACCAGATTTATTTGAAATTATTTCAGAACCATTTGATCCTAATTTAACGTATTGGATGCGATTAGTAAGATAACTAGCTATCCAATTTAGTAGAGGGCCATTGAATCCGATTAAACCTAGCTTTTTAATTAGTATTTTCTGGTTTACTCTATCAAAAGCTTTGGCAAAATCTGTATAGATTACATCAATTTGCCCTCCCTTTTCCATTGAATTTACGCAGAAATTTGTAAAAAGTGTTAGATTTGTTGTAGCTGATCTTCCTTTCGTAAAACCATGTTGGAAAGGTAAGAAATGCATATGTACGGCTTGGTAAATTTTGTCTTTTACGAGGGCCTCAAAAATCTTAGGAATGACTTGAAGTTTCGCGATGGGTCTATAATGTTTAACACATTGCTTAGAGCCAGATTTATGAATCGGAGTGATGTATGAACATTTCCAGCAATCTAAAAATTGTCCTCTTTCAAGCGATGAATTAAAAATCTGCTTAAGAGGTTTAATAAGATTAAACTTACAATTTTTTAAGAATAAAGAAGGAATATTATCTGGTGGTAAAGTAACATTATTTTCTAGGTGATTCAATTCTAGTAAAATCTCATCCTCCGATAGAGATATATTTCCCAAATCTATAATCTTCGAAAGCATATAATTAGTTTCAGAAACATCACAACTGGTTTTGAAATTTGATTGAAAAAATTTTGCAAATGAACCACAAATTTGTTGTGGATCATCACAGACAATATCACCATAAGTCATTGTAGAAGGAATGCCGAAGGATTTTCTTTTAGAATTAATATGCTGCCAAAAACACTTCGAATTTGATTTAATTTTTGATTCTATAGACCACATGTACTGAGTATGCAAGAACTTTTTTAAAAATTCATATTCTCGACCGACGTAAGCAACAATACTCCTCACGAAAGCTTAATTGAACTTTGCTTTTATTAAGCATCTTTATCATTGTATTTTTAAGACGTGACAGGCTTTTACAGAACCAAGGAGGCTTACCACTTTTTCTTATTCTTTTGATCGGCACATACTTTGAAAAAACTTCATATAAAACATCAAGAAAACATTTATAATTGAGAGACAAATCTTCATGACATAGTAACAAATCCCAATCAATATTACTTAAATAACTATTGATGCTATTATAATCGGCCTTATAAAAATCATATTTAAATGTAGTACAATGCTGATTGCAATTAGTTTTAGAATAATAATTAAACTTTAAAGATAAAAGTAAGGCATTATGATGAACATCATTTTTATCAACATTTAATAATGGAAAATTTTCTTTACTTAATGCTACATCTAGATCCTCATGAACAAAAATAAGATCTAAGATCCTGCCAAGATCATTGAAAATGTTATTTACTTGAATAAAATTTAACGATGACATAGTATCAAGAACTAAAAATTCATTTTCGTGTGAAACATTATACGGAACCAATATTTTAACATCTTCACTATAATTCCACTCCACAGAACTTAAGTTAAAGTCTCCTAAAACAATTACATAAGAAAAAGCATCAAGATCATTACAACAAGCTTTAATATTATTAACATGAGAAAGAAAAACATTTGAACTAGACTTAGGAGGAATATAAGATACAAATAAATAAATGTTTCTGCAGCAAATGTTGCCATGATATGTTGCGTTGGGAAATTCTATTTTTACACAAATCTGCTCTATCAAGCCTGAGGAGTCACAAAGAGATATTTGCCTACTCTTTATGTTAGATTTCACAGCTAAAAGAACTCCTCCTCCTCTTGTTAGTTGACAGCATGCAAGATCACGATCTCTTCTATAGATTTGATAGTCACCATTACATAATTCTTCATTACAAATGTCATCGCTCAACCATGTCTCTGTGAGAGCAATTATCGAATAGGTGCATTCAATAAGAGCATTAAAAAAGACACCTGTTTTTGTTCTCATCCCGCCAACGTTATGATAGTATAGAGAGATGGAATCAGCTGGTCTACTAGCATTCACTTCGATTAAATCAGCAACAACAATATCAGCAACAGCAACATCAGCATCAGCAACGTAAGAGAGTTTGTAGTCATGAGCGAAAACCGGTTTTGTTATTGAGACGGTTTTGCAGAAAGCCGCTGATCGTTTTTTGGAATATGAACGAATCCTCTTACCCGAACACCAATCGGCCAGATCGAAGGTTGCATAAGTGTTTCAATGCAATTTTCAGGTACAGCGACTTTAAAGCTGATAAAAGAGTAATTAGCAATGTCAGCATCTTTCTTCACCAACATAATGCACTTTATCAGATTAGAAGAAATATTTAAAGAGCTTCTACCTGAGCGTTGAACTTGTCGAGTTGTAGAAGCTGAGTAAGGTCAATGATTCTCGGGAATTATTTCTCCAGAAGAGTCCTGAAACCAAAGGTCGCTCGCCCCTACCCTTCCCAATCCCTACCCCCTCCTCCATTGGCTTTGTGCTATTATGCTGGCTGATGTCTCCCTATCCCCCGACTGTTTAGTGTATCACTATCTGTCAATACCTAGCTTCCTTCCTGGGACGCTTATGGCTTAATTGCTGTTCGTCTCTCCCACTCCAAACATATCCTTCCCTTCAACTCCCCAATTGGGCTGGATCTAAGGTGTTATACGACCCGTGCCGATGATCAGCCAGGCTGAGGGCCCAATTTTCTAAAAATAGCTCAGTCGTTAACGGAGTATCCGGATACCAGGGGACCTCCGGACTAGCTAGCCTTATCTGTGTAAGCGAATCTCTGCACAGACGGACCCCCCCTTTACTTCGCCTACTCGTGGGAATCAAATGGACTCAAAACAAAAACAAAACCAAAAACATCACAGGAAGCAAAAGCGTCAAACCGGTACCGGTATTCCAGCTACACCGGGCGGCAGCTTGGCGGCAACGTCGGCTGTCGTTGCACCTGTGCCAAACATCGGAGAAGGGATTGTGCCAAGTCACTGCCCATCTTCGTGTGTGGTACAGGTTGTATCCACACCGGACGGCAGTTCGGCGGCAACGTCGGCTGTCGTTACTCCTGTGCCAAACACTGGAAAAGGGCCTGTGCCAAGTCACTGCCCACCTTCTAGTGCGGTGCAGGATGTACAATTGGCGAAAACGCTTCCCCCGGTCGGTAGTGGAAAGTTCGTGAATAATGATCTTTCCACTACTAAAGAGAGTAAACCTCTACAAAATGCTCCTAGGAGCTCGTATAAACAACGGCGGTATGCGATGAGGATTCTAAAATCCTCTGGTTCAACACTGGGGGATGGAAGTAATCCCATCCTTAAAAAGAGGCAGGAGTGGGCTAAATCCATTTTAGACAAAACTAGTCGCCACGACTCCACGTCAAAGCGACATAGGTCTTTGGAGGAGTCCACTCCCGTCCCTAAAAAGCCCAAAGTGCAGAACACCAGCACTCCCAACATTCCTAGAGTACATCTCACTAAACCTTTTAGTGACGTACTTAAGGAATCCAATAAGATCGTAATTGCAGTCATTGATAGGAGCAATATTGATGGCACGATTACTTCTGACCATTGGCAGATGGTGAATCTGGAGCTCTCGGCTGGCTTTCTAAAAGTCATGCGAGATCATCCGGGTCCACCTCCTGTAACAAGCGATGAGGGTTGGCATCAAGGACATGTCAAGCTCATTGCTTGTAACGATCAGAGTTCGCGCGATCTCTATACGCTTGCTGTCGGCATGCTGGTCGAAGTTTGGCCAGGCGCAAAACTCGAGGTCTTTGCAAAGGAAGACATTCCATGCAGGCCGAGAGCTCGCGTTTGGATCCCAAAAGAACCCTCATGCCCGGATGACATACATGAGATCATCAAGATTAGCAACCCGGACCTCCCTTGTCACGACTGGAAGATCGCGAAACTGGAGGAGCCAAAGGGTCTTTATCGAAGTGCGATTATCGTAATCAATAAAGACTCGGTGGCTTCTCTGGCGAGAGATAAGGGAGTGATAAGATACGGTTTCGGGACAATTACGCTACGTGTCTATAAAAAAGATGAGGTAAACGCTTCATGCGAGCCTCCACAACCCCTTTCGGAAGCTGTGTCGCAAGACGTAGGGGGTTCAAGTGCTACTATCACCTTCCCTTCCTTGGATGTGGATGATGTTGTACCTGGGCCCTCTTCTGTCGCAGCACGGTCTTCCTCTGAATTCTCTTCAGAAGCTGTGCCGCAAGACGTAGGGGGTCCCAGTGCTATCATCACCTTCCCATCCTTGGATGTGGATGAGATTGTGGCAGGGCCCTCTTCTGTCGCAGCACAGTCTTCTTCAAAAAACGTCAAAGGTTTATCCCTAATGGAGACCGATGACTCCAACGACAAAGCTCTCCCCAGTGAGGAAGAAGATGAACTATTAGGTTCTTCTTCGTCTGATCTGGATGAGTTGGATTTAACAGTGGTGGAGGTTGATCTGCCAATTTGTAGCCAAAATGCTGCAAATACTACAGATTAATCTCCAACACTTTAAAACGGCTTCGGCCTCCCTTCTTCTCCGCCTGACAAAAACTGGAGAAGATGTCGTTCTCATCCAAGAGCCCTGGATTGTGAAATCCCTGGTTCGAGGATTGAGAACTCCTGGCTACTACGTGATATATGTAACAGGAAAAGGTAACCCAAGGTCCTGCATACTAGTAAAACGTAATCTAAATGTATTTTTACTCCCTAATTTCAGTGATAAAGACGTCACTACAGCCAGTATGGTAATAGACAACCATACCTACTGGCTGGTATCAGCGTATTTGGGCCACGACCACCAGGGCCCACTACCTGGTTCCATTCTGGAGAGGACGGTCGCTGAATCAACAAGACTTAAAACTAACATAATTATCGGTTGTGACGCCAATGCGCACCATACTACGTGGGGTAGTACCGATATAAATGACAGAGGTGATTCTCTTTTTGATTATATTTTAACAACTAATCTGGTAGTATGTAATGTAGGTAGTGAACCAACCTTCGTTACTAAAAATCGACAAGAAGTTTTAGATATGACTCTTGTCTCTTTAAACCTCTCAAATAAAATATTGAATTGGAGAGTATCAAAGGAGCACTCGTTCTCCGATCATAGATACATTCAATTCACACTTATTGAAGAGTTCCCAAAACCGATCCAATTTCAAAACTATAGGAAAACAGATTGGCCAAAATATAGGGCAACTCTGAAGAATCTGGTTAAACCAGAACTTTATGATCCGCCCTTGTGCGCTTTTGAACTCGATCAAAAAGTCGACGAGCTTACAGCAGCCCTTAATAAAGCCATGGAAACTGCCTGCCCCGTCACTACAGTGCGGGGAAAGAAGAAACCATATAGGTGGGCTGCTGAACTGGGTATACTACGGAAAGCCTGTAGAAGGCTTTTTAATCGTGCAAAAAAGACTAGACATCCACAAGACTGGGACTCCTATAAGGAATCCCTCAAAAAATATAAACAGGAATTGAGAATAGCCAAAAGATCCTCTTGGAGATCCTTCTGTAGCTCAATAGAAGAATCCTCGGAGGCATCAAGGATAAGGAAGATTCTCTCGACAAATCCAACCATGCCTAGTTGTCTTAAAAACTTGGATGGTACTTGGACTAACTCTTGCGAAGAAACGCTAAACCTGCTACTTGACACCCACTTCCATGATAGCTCCAAACACATTAATACAACAAACCATCCTGGGTCGGGTATTAACTTAACTTTTCCTCAAGGTCTTGTTACAAAAGAGAAGTTGACTTGGGCTCTGAATAGTTTCAAACCTTACAAATCTCCAGGGCCAGATCACATCATACCAGCTGAGTTACAATTTACGACTGACATAACTCTGCCCATAATTGAGATGATTTTTAAAAGTTGTCTAGATATGGTCCATATACCTCAGCGATTGAGAGAAGTAAAGGTAGTTTTCATTCCCAAGGCGGGCAAATGTTCGCATGTCAACCCTAAAGATCTAAGACCTATTAGCCTATCATCATTCATTCTCAAAACTCTGGAACGTTTGATTGATATCCACGTACGTAACAGCATTGATAAGAGACTATCGATGTCTCAGCATGCTTACTGCAAAGGGAAATCGGTAGAAACAGCCTTGCACACCTTGGTAAGAACTATCGAATACTCCCTAGAACAAAAACAATATACTATGGTGGCCTTCCTGGATATTGAAGGCGCTTTCAACAACGTTGACACATCCGCTATCACTTCTGCTATGACGACCCTAAACGTCGAATACTCACTCTGTGAATTGATAAATCTAATGCTAAAAAGCAGGATCATCAACTCTAAGATGGGGGATTTTTGTACGAAAAGGTCTGTCAGTAGAGGCACTCCGCAAGGTGGTGTTCTGCCCCTCTCCTGTGGAACATAGTGGTTAACGAGCTACTAATATCCCTTGAGAGAGAAGGTTACAGAGTAATTGCGTATGCCGATGATGTTGCTATCGCCATCATAGGAGAACATCCAAATACACTGAGAGACCTCCTCCAAAACGCATTCAATATGCTCACTAGATGGGCAGATCACTGTGGACTTAGTATTAATCCTCAAAAAACAGACCTCGTCCTTTTTACGCGGAAATACAAGATCCCAGAAATTGTACCTCCCTCAATAAAAGGTGTACCACTAATTTTCACCAATGAGGCCAAATATCTTGGTCTGATATTGGACAAAAAATTAAGTTGGAAACCTAATATTCAGGAAAGAGTTAAAAAAGCTACAGCAGCTCTTTTCCTTTACAAGAAAGCCATAGGAAACAAATGGGGTTTTCAACCTCGCATAACTTATTGGCTATAGACATCGGTCATCCGACCAATACTTATGTACGGGGTTGCATTGTGGTGGACTGCACTGGAGAAAGTCACATATTACGACAAACTCAGCAGAGTCCAACGCACTGCATGTCTCTGCATTAGCGGGGCTTTGAGAACCACACCCTCAGCAGCGTTGGACACTCTCCTCCATCTGACACCCCTCGACATTTTCAGCAAACAAGTGGCAGCGAGTACAGCCATAAGACTCAACGCCTCATCTCAGTGGACCAACAACAATGTTGGGCACTCCATCATTCTGAACCTCTTTGGTTCTATACCAAAGTACATAGACTACACTATCCCAAAACCCCAATTTGGTAAAAACTTCCAGGTATCCATTCCATCCAGGGATGAATGGGAAGACAAAAAACTCCTAGATGACAAAATCATCCATTTTTACACAGATGGATCCAAGACAAATGAGGGAGTTGGTAGTGGTGTGTACTCAGAAAAGCTTAATCTAAGCATCTCATTCCGCCTCCCTAATCATTGTAGCGTCTTCCAAGCGGAAATTTTAGCGATCAAAGAGGTTCTCTCCTGGCTAAGAGAAAACGTGATATCAACTTCTGATATACGCATCTTCTCTGACAGTCAGGCTGCTATCAAGTCTCTTGACGGCGCGGCGCACAGTGGGGCATCTTGTATGGGGGAGCGGACAAAACTCTATAAAATCTAAACTAATGAACCGATTTGAATGAAATTTTCAGGAATGATAGCCAATAGCAAGACAAATCTACACCAGAAAATTCCGCCCATTTCCACGCCCACTAAAAGAGAAAATGGCTTTTTTCGGAAAACATATCTGAAAACAAAGATTTGTTTACCGAATTTAAGGTATATTGCGAATATAATAATAAATAGCGAAAAAAGAATTTTAAAAGCATTGTAAATTATTAAAAATTCAGTTTTAATATGCTTAAAGATGAATGGTTGTGAGTAAAAAAACATGTTTAGGTTTATTTTGTTTGCAGTTGTAAGGATAACACATTGGATTTATAATGACATAGATAGTTGTTGTTTTCAAAGCTTACCGTTTGATTTGTTTTAAATGTAATATAAAATAAATTTAAATAAAAAATAAAAAAATAATTCAAGTAGGTAAATAAAAAAAAAATAATTCAAGTAAATAAAAAAAAAATCATTTAATCTTAATAAGCTTATTCAAAATAATTCAAATAAACTTAATTAGATATATGCAAATCTATGAAGTTTCAATTTAAGGCATTTCTGATGGACATTTAATTCTTACATCCCTGGTATTATTAAAACTTGTTCAACGAGAA
This sequence comes from Eupeodes latifasciatus, assembly GCA_920104205.1. Lineage (NCBI taxonomy): Eukaryota > Metazoa > Arthropoda > Insecta > Diptera > Syrphidae > Eupeodes > Eupeodes latifasciatus. The sequence goes on from OV049924.1 coordinate 161,002,324, forward strand.
AATGAAGAAAAATCTTCGACCATCCTCAACCCATCATTCACCAGCTCTTCAATTTTTCTTTTCGAAAGAAACTGCAAGAAGTAAGAAAAGAAAAAGACCGTGTAGAAGCTGAAATTTTGAATCTCCGAGATACTGAAATTGAGTTCAATGGATTCTTTATTAAAATAAAACATGCAATGTAATTCACAATGATAGATGGAAAAACGGCACAAATTGTTACAAATACAACTTCTAGTAGTAATTGTACCATTTGCGGGGCAAAGCCATCGGAAATGAATGACATTGCAAAACTCCAGTGTAAACCAACAGATGAAAATGCTCTAAAGTTGGGAATGTCATCATCATCGTCAGAACTGGTGGGGAGAGTACGATAACTTTGGCGACAAAGTTTAATGACGGATTTGTATATAACAGTTAAAAACAAGCATTTTTTACTATGGGAGGGGGGGTCTATCTCCCCCCATTTAGGCGGTAGGGGCAATTTAAAAAATTAGTATTTAAATTAGTTTTCTCAAAAACTAAAAGACATAAAATCATCTAGTTTTCAGTTTTTGATCAAAAACAAATAAGAGAAATAAATTCTGAACTAAAAACAATGGTAGATAATCTTGAAGTATTGAAAAATTACACTTTAAACCTTTTTGTTTAACTTTTTTTACTCAAATTTTGAGTTTAAAATTATTTTTTTCAAAAACTACGCATAGTTTTGACTTGAATTAAAAACTGGCTAATAAAACAGAATGTTGGCTTAAAAAATGTATAAAACTTAATTGTAAGTATCACCGTTATTTTTTAATTATTTTTTTCCATTTTAAATAATAACTTTTTTAAATTGCCCCTCCCGCCTAAACGGGGGGAGATAGACCCCTCCTGCCATAGTAAAAAATGCTTGTATTAAGCCCCTCTACCAAAAACCGTTATTATATCTTGGCGCCAAAGTTATCGTACTCCTGCCGAACTGGTTAAAAGGCATAAATATCGATTTTTTTTATATGACTTCCCAACTTAAAATTGCTCTAAAAACCGCATCCGGACGTATCCGGATGAGATTTTTACTGAAAAATGTTGCTGAGACCCTACACTATCTATTGGAAATAGTTTGCTAACAGAGGCAAACAGAGGCAGTAGTTAAAACCTTATGCGAACTAAAAAAATCACATAAATAGAGTGTTTCTTCGTCAAAAAATACCTTATCCAATTTTTTTTCAATAAAATAACATACTGTATTGTTTATCTATTTATTTCAATCATGTAAGCAGACAAAATTGTTTAAAACTTTCAAATTTCACAATATACTGATCATTTAAGGAATACCAATATTTTATCAGTTTTCACGATATTTGAACTTTGAGCGAAAATCTACTGGTCTACAATTTTTTTTTTGAAAAACGGTTTTCATTTTCTGATTCTACAACCAATTAACTATAAGAAACACTTACTGTTTAAAATAAAATCCTACTTTCAGAAAAATAGGTTTTGTCCGCATTTTCCCCACTGTGCGGCCGGCGTCTCAACCAAATCTCTAACGGCCCTCGATTGTCGATCGTCTCTTATGGAGATGGCGCAGCAATTTAACATTCACCTATGCTGGGTGCCGGGCCACAGAGACATCGCAGGAAATTGTAGAGCCGATGAACTCGCTAAAAATGGAACCGTCATACCTATTTCACCTGAAAGGGAGAAGATAGGTATACCGATAGCTACATGTAAACTTCTGCTAAAAGAAAAAGCTTTCGAGATAGCAAACTCTAGGTGGTACAATTTACCAACATGCGCAGCCACAACATTTATTTTAGCATTTATATCATAAGAGTTAATTTCAGATTCAGAGATGGTTTTTGAGTTTATATCTATGGATGTTTTATTTGAAACAAACACATTATGTATGGAATTCACTTGCTCTTTAAGCTCAACAATGTCACTAGTGAGTTTATTTAGTTTGTGAAGAACATCTTCAACTTTTTGTTTCGACACTGTACATGAATTACCCCGCCACATAATGTTTGCGTCAGCAATCAAAACTTTATAGCTCGCTTCAGATATAGAAGAACACTTTTTATGGAATTTATTATTGCAAAAAGATTCGCACTTAATAAAGTTGTTATCCAAAATTTCAGATTTGCAGAAACCACAAATATTTGATGACATTTTATGAGGTAGAAATGCAAAATCAAAAAGAAACGAGAGAGCTTTGATTAAACACGTCTGAGCACTAGTTGAAGACTGATTAAGTAATTAATTATTTATTAATTAATTAATTTATTAATTATCAACTGACTTATCAGCAACAAAAATCTTAAGCACGGTGTTAAGAATATGTATTAATGTTAAGATTTATGATTTTTGTTTTGATCTCTCGAGAGTTATTGCTGCAGATGCAAAAACATTGCATTCGACAATTATAACCAACTTTATTGAAAAGAATATTGATTATAAAAAAACAATTATGTAATTGGGTTTGCGGCGGATGGAGCAAATAATATGACTCGCAGTAAAAATTCGGTTGCTTCTTTGCTAAATGGTGACTGTCCAAATCTAGTAGTTTTTAAATGTGTTTGCCATTCATTTGCCCTCTGTGCATCTTACGTCTGCTTAAAACTTCCTCCAATTGTTGAAACAATGTGTCGGGATATTTACAACTAGATATATTCAAAATAGTCCAAAAAGGGTGGCAAAATATCAAGATATTCTAAAATTATTAGAATACAAGCCATAAAAACTTGTACATCCGTCGCAGACTCGTTGGTTATCATTGGAATGCGTTGTTTCCAGAATATTAGAATTGTATGAACCCCTTAAGATATACTTCACCTTTGAAGCGAATATAGATAATCTCGAAAGTGATAAAGTAATTTTAATGTATCTACAAGATCCTTTGAATGAATTGTATCTAAAATTCTTAAGCTTTGCTCTTCCTCAAGTTAATAAATTGACGACTTTTTCAAAGCGAAAAGCCACAGATTCACAAGCTATACAGTGAAATTAAAACTTTAGTACTAGCAATTTTAGATTGTTTCCTTAAGCCGACTTATCTAAGGGCAACGGCTATTGAAAATATTAATTTCAAATGTCCATACAATATAATAAGTATCTAATGATAATTTATATCTCGGCAGCGACGTTAATTTACAATTGGAAAAAATCTTATTGCAAGTTATGAAGTCGAACGATTTAAAAATAACTGTATAAGTTTCTACGTCGAACTATGCGAACAAATATTCAAAAGATTTGATTTTAAAAATAAATTGTTTAAAGCTTTGACCTTATTGGAACTTTAAAAGACCGTAAATAAACAAATTGATTCATTAAGTAATCTTTTTAACTTGTTTGATAATATTATTGCTTCCAAAGATATCCAGAGAATTGATTTGGAATATTGGGAAATACGAAATCTTGATTTTGAAAATTTATTATCTGAGGGAATTGAAAATACTAAAATAGAAATATTTTGGAAGATTGTGTGCTCAATCAAAAAGTGCAATCAAACTTTAGCTTTTCCATTGATGGCTCGATTTATTTCATCGGTATTATCGTTACCGAATTCATCTGCTAATGTGGAGAGAACTTTTTCGCAAATAAATTTGAATAAGACGGAAATAAGAAATAGGGTAGATGTTGATACTTTACATGGAATATTACTTTCTAAGGATTACCTGAAGTTCAAAGATTGCAATTGTTTAAACTTAAAAGTGTCTGATGATTTGTTAAAAAAATTCAAGCAAAATAAATATATTTAAAAATAATACAAATTAAGATACTTATGTACCTAAGCCGTTGGTTTATAAGAAACTTGAATCCTTGGAGTATTTGTTAGCTTACATATGTACATATTACTTTTTTCATTTCTAAGCTAGCTAGGTGCTATAAGCTCTAAATAATTAAGTTAAGATAAGACGTGTATTTTTGATTGCATATACTTTTCAATTTCTTTAAGTACTTAAATTAACTTGTTACAAGAAATACCTTTTTAACATTTTCATCAGACACCAATAGGAAGAGATACGTGTGGTTCGTAGCTTCTTTTTGTAAATTCTAAATTTGTATATAAATATTTAGAAAGGCCGTTTTTTAAATGTGCATACATACTTATTTAAAAATGTTAAGTTTAGTTTACAGACAAATTTTATATTGTTAAAATAATTATAATTTCCAACATTTGTAAAATAGCATTAAAAAAACTGGTAAGTGCTGACTCTCAAAGCAATTGGGGGTAAAGCTAACTTCTGTCTGCATCGAGAACATTGGTCAAAATTGAATAGCCAATATAAAGAAAAAAGAAAAAAATGATTTAATGATGTACACAAAATTATAAATAGTAGTGAGGGGCCACAGTGGAAATTTGATCAACGAATATTTTAGTCAAACGATTTTTTGAACACTCAGAAAAAAAAATTTGTAAAATCAAGAGTTTCATATTTTGGCCCAACAATGTTCGGAGGTTGCAAATACTGATTTGCAAAAACTTTTATTTTTTAATTTAGGAAAAAAAATCCAAAACAGTATGTTACTTGTTGTTTCAAGAAATATTTGTTTTTTTTTTTATAATTAGCAAACACTAAAACGGTTTTTTTATACCTTTAATATGCCAAAGACACAGTGTGAGCATTAGGAAAAGAGGGAAGGGTTGGATAGGAGGTGTCGTGTCGGTGTACATTGATTTTGAATTCCTGAACATTGCAATGATAGGGAAAGATAGAGAGTGGCAAGGCGTTCCACATTCGCGTAGTACGGATAAAAAATGAATCTCTGTACTTCATAGTACGGCCGAAGTTGGGCTCAAGGGTAAACTGATGTGCATTCCTAGAAGCGCGGATATTACGGTTAAATTGTTTAAAGGGAGGAATGCAACTGGCTATTTCACTAGAGCATAGGCCGTTAAAATAACTGTAAAAAAAGGTGAGACAAGAAACCTTGCGTCGATTTCGAGTGACGTAATCGAGTTGATGATGTTAATGTCACCAATCATTTTAAAAGCTCTTCTTTGAATACTGTCCAAGAGGCTTAAATAAGTTCCTGGAGCACCAGCCCAGAGATGAGAGTTATATTCAAGTTTCGGACGTATGTATGTATATAAGTTTTGTAGCAAAAACACTCTAGTAAAGATATAAATCCTCGGTAGCCATATTGGTTTGCCTACAAGCTAAACCGGAAACTGGCTTAATAAAGTATTTCTTAGTGTCGTGTAATTTCTCCTCTAATTTATGAAATTTCCCCTAAAAACTCAGTAAATGTGTCTATGGATGCGTGAAAACACGTCAATTTTACTCGTTGAATTCTTCCACATTACAAATACAACAATGTAAACAAATGGGTTTTGAAGGGTGATACGTACGAAGGATTTATATCTTCATTAGAGTGTTTTTGTTTTGTAGACTGTAACCAGATCAGACGGAGAGAAAATTTTCTTGCAATGTCTCAAAAAACATAGGCATTTTTGGCGACATCGCTTATGTGATCGCTCCACAAAAGGTGGTTGCTGATGCATATTCCGAGGATGTCGAGATTTTCCGTTTCGTTGATGCAAGTGCCACTCATAGATAGTGGCAAAGAGGGTTTATCTCGCTTTAACGATACAAGACAGCATTGCGTTTTCGAAGCATTAAATTCCACGCGATTTTTTATTCCCCATTGTACAATGCTGTGTAGGTCGGAATTTAATGAGGTAATCATATTTTGCCGTTGCAGTTCCACATCCGAAGAGGAGGGTTGTGAGTCTTGAAACGAATATGAAAAGCTAAGAGTGCTATCGTCAGCGAAACAATTTATTGGATTAGAAGTGGCAGACAGGAGATCATTTATAAAAATGAGAAAAAAGGTCGGAGACAAAACGGAGCCCTGGGGCACACCAGCATTTATTGTATGGGTTTCAGACTTCAATCCGTCCAAAACAACTTGTATTAAACGGTTGGAAAGAAAATTTCTAATCCAATGAAGAAGAGATTCGTCGATACCGAAAGCACGCATTTTCGATAAGAGAACAAGATGCCAAACTTTATTAAATGCCTTTGAAATATCAAGTGCAATAATCTTACTTTCTCCAAAACAATGTAAAGATTTGTTCCACTGTTCGGTGAGATGAACCATGAGATCACCAGTACACCTATTGCTACGAAAGCCGTATTGCCGGTCATTAAAAAGCTTCCGTTCCTCAAGATATTTCTTAAGCTGATAATTAATCAGCGTTTCCATGACCTTGGAAAGAAAAAATCTCAAAAATGAAAATCGTAAAATAAAAAATAGTAAACACTTCAAGAGCAAAAATTATTGCCACAACAATCTGTTGTTAATAATAAAACTTAACTATTGGCTCAAGAAAAAGAATGTCAAACTTTTAAAAATATAAACTGCCAAGAACTAGTTTTGAACTTACTTCAAAAATAAAGTAATTGTAAAAAGATAAGAAGACGTTGAAAAATTGTATGACAAATGATGTATGATAATATAATGTAGTGGGAAACAAAATATGATCTTCAGTTAAAAAATATAGTTAGGAAAGTATGTAGGTACCTTATCGAAATCAAAATATAACCGTTGTTCCACAATGTTTCAAGCATACAAAAGTTGAAACAACAATTTTTAGTGTTGAAGGAGTTTTTTTTTTTTTTTTTTGTATTTTTCGTGTGTCAAGGGTAACAACTTTCTGCTTTTGATAAGGATTAGGAATGTTAGAACTGTTTTTTTCAAGAACTAATTTTTAAAGTGAAAATTAGATTCTTCAAAAAACAACACTGAGTTGTTACAAGAATTTAAAATTTTTGGGATAGCAATGTTTTTTTTTATGAGTGAAGTAAAACAAAACGTTAATTACTCACATACGCCCTATTATACTCAGTTGTACCATCTTCTAATCTAATAATTAATTTAAAATCAGACTATTTATACATTTTATTTATTTTGAAATTTAATTGATGTTTCCGATGTCCATAATGATGAACAGGAACACGTCTGTACCTAGCTATTTCAGCAACAATGAAACATTTATTTCATAAACACCCTGTGTTTGGTATAGCTTGTAAATAACACTTTGTTACAATCACCTATAGATCTAACTAAGTATATGGACTCGTACTTATATTGTATTTGATAAAGAACCTGCAACCTGTCTCTTTCTACCAACTACCAATGTCGTTGTCGACTCTTCGACCAGTCCTCATTGCATTTATACAAACTTACATAGTAGGCAGATAAAATATTTATTTTAAAGGCTTTTGCATCAGACATAGGGAAACAGGCAAGGGACATCCAACTTCCCACTTTGAATCCACACAACCTGTGGATAAAATGACAACCACTTTTATACCGCTGTACTGTACACCCCCTTTAATTTTGCACAACCGAGTGCATACCAGTCTGAATTGCCCGCTTTGCTGTGGTGGCTGGCATCTACCGTCTACCCTCTATTCTGTCCTGCACTTGAGCAAGCTCCAGCCATCAGGAGAAAAGCAGGTTTCAGGATCGATTTTTAGGCAGATTCATATATGTAGGTATAGCCAGCTACTACTATACCGTCGAAATCATGAGAAATTTGTTTGTGTGTGTGTGTGTGTGTGAGAGTGCGAAACAGGCCTTCTGGTTCTTTTATTTCGTTGTTGGACCCTGCTGTCATAATAATATAGTAGGTCCCGCAGAGCTGAGCAGTGGGCGGCTATAAGGTCGGCAATTGAAAAAGCAAATATGTACGAATACACCCACAACCTGGGGTTCACCATCTCTAACGGTAAACGGAGTGCACGGGATAGGGTTACAGTTTACAATTTTACATTCGACAAAGGGGACAATGCTTCCGGGTGGATGCTTGATGACGTCCGTGGTACATGCAGGCTCACATTTTACAGAAAATTCCTACCTCCCAACCCCCAAGCATGCCAGTTTCAGCCTAGCGGGACCTTATACCTCCCATGACTATGCTTCCGTCGAATACTCTTCTCATGTTTCGAGAAACATTGCTACACAGAGCCTATAGCTTTGCCTTCTATCAGCGAACAAATTCAATATTGGATATGGCGACTACAATGAAGTGGAGAATTTCCTCAGCGTTTTTCTAGCTCCCGAAGGCACAGAGTAGCCTCAGAATGCATTATGTATATCTACAAAACTTCTGGCATAGCCTGGCACATATGATATATTATAAGGTAAGGTTTTTTGCTTGAGGTATAAAGTTACGACGACGACGACTCGAACCAAGAGTGTTGTGTATATTCATTTAATGACACTCATTCGTTTTGAAAGGTTTGTGACTTAAGGCTCCTTTGCTTCGAAACTGTGTGTTTTCTATATTGAGCTTGTTAATTTATTTTCAAAAGTTTTCCCCTCAGGAATTTTGATACTTTTCAAGACGGAGCTATTAAGTGCTGACTTAACTTTTACTAGGTATAATATGCTTTTTCAGTTGTTACAGTAGTCAGTACCTAAACATTTTTCCCTCTAATATGCATATTTAGAAAGAGAGAAACAGTTGTTTTTATAGGAGTTCATATATCTTCAAATAAATGTTCTCATTCGTTTGCCATCTGGTTGCTTCGATGTCTGGCTGCCAGCCAGCGATGTTGTGTGCCCTTAAGTAGCATAAACAAATCCCTCAATCTAATGGAGATGAAAGGTTACTTCATTTGAACATTATATATTTGGAGTAGGTACTTTTACATTCTTGAAGGAAAAATAATGCTTAATATGTACGTATTCACTTATAAATACTATGCAGATACATATGTAGGTACATATATGTTTTAATATAAACATTCATGAATATTTTCCCAAAGGCAAACAGCACAAGGTTTTCCATTTGACATTTGACATACTATTGGCATAAAGGGTACTTGTAGCAACTCAGGAAAAAAATATTATCCTTAACTATTTTAAATATTTTCATAGCAAACAGCGGTAACATTATTTGAAATAGTTAATGGGTAGTTATTTATAACTATTTTCATTGTCAATCAACAATTTTTGTAGATTCAACTTCTTAAAGGTAAATGTTACTAGAAAAATAGTTATTAATAACTATTTTATTGTAAGATGTTGTTTTTTGTTTAAACTACCTACTGAGCTACTTATCAGTAAAATCATGTATGCAATAGTCAATGTTAATAATACTAATAGTTATATTTGTGACCTTTTTTTGATTGCCAATCGCAATTTAACTATTAAATAGTTATACATATGTATGTACATATATAAACACTGCGCAGTGCATAGTTGAATTAAACTCTATCGAATAGTTGTTGAATGACTCCTTATTATCGATCCGTGTTTTGGAAATGCCTACCTGATAGATTACTTTAGTTTTTACATATATACAATAAAAATTACTTGCTCCCTGAAAATTCGTCAACAAATCAACATCAACAAATTTTTTCTCAAATTATTTGGCATTTTATTATAATTTGCATATCATATAAGAATTTAAAAAAAATAATAAAATATTTAATAAAGAAGTAATTAGAAGTATTTAACTCTTATTAATTTGTTGTTCGTTAGAAAACTAATAAGATTTAAATTTGCAAATTAAGTTTCTTTTGTTTCAAGCTCCAAGTGCGAGTGATTCAAAATGTTCACTAAAATGTTTGTTTTACAATTTGAAAATAAATAAATAAATAGCAAATGGATGTTCTTTGAGTATGATTTTATTAAACTGAGATAAATGAAGTCGTTCATCAAAATTTTTTATTGTTGTTTAAGTAATCTAAACGAGTTTGTTATTTAAAATGTAATCTTATAGCAAGTGACTATAAAATATTTGTTCTCCTTATAGTGTTGTTAACATTTTGCTATAAAGATTTATGGTTTGCTTGAATCTAATACTGCTTAAAATTTTTGGAGGACTACTTTGTTTTGGTTTTAATGTTTCATTAACAAAGTATTACATTACATTACATTTCACACTACTCAGCACATAAATGTACAGAGTAGAGAACACAGCACCTTGAGCGACTAGACTATATAAGGTGATAACAACACAAGAGCAAGACATTAGTACAAGACAGAAGGACAGAAGAGAAAGAACAACAGAAAGAAAGAACACATGAGAACAGCACGCGGTAGGTTTCGAGACGGTCCCCCATCTTTCTACTAACCACGCTCACTGATGCTTGATTTCGGTGATCGATGGGAACCGAAGCTTTATCAGTGAAGTGACTAGGCCGTTGCCATTTTAACAAATTATAAAATGATAAATGTAAGAGAAGATAGATTAACTTTATAATATTTAACGTATCTCATTTCAACTCACCAACGAAAATACTTCACTTACATCTCCAATTGTATCCGGACTAAAGGTTGTTGAATGGAAAAAAATATTGCTTCTTTCTAAGCTTGCACCGTCTACAAATGCACTTGATATAAAAAATCACTTGTCCGAAAAGCTGGGTTCCCCATTTACGTTAAATGTTGAGAAAATTTTACATCGTAACCATATTAAGTATTCGTCCTTTAAAATACGTGCACCTGACTCAATTTTCCATGCTTTAAATTCACCATCTTTTTGGCCTAAAGGAGTAATAGTTCATGAATTTATGAATAAGACGAACAACCACCGTCAAAGCAGCTTAAAAAGGTATAAATCTACTACCAAAACGTAAATGGACTTCGGACAAAGACCAACATGGTTTACAAAAACATTAACAATTTCCCCCACGATATCATAATATTGACGGAAACATGGCTTAACAACTCTTTCTCGGACTCTGAGCTTTTTGACTCATCTTATCAAGTCTTTAGACGTGATCGTTATAACTCAGACGATTCAAATGTGGTTGGTGGCGGAATTCTTGTCGCTACCAACAATACTTTCACTGGTTACCTGATTGACGACTTTCGATCAACTGACATCGAAATACTATGCTTGAAAATTAAAATGGCAATAGGACATTTATTTATTGTATCAGCATATATACCTCCAAGCTCCAAGAACGAGGTTTATAAAAAACTAAACAACTGTATTGAAAGTATTTATATCCTTTTGGAACCTGACGACGAAGTACTGGTTGTTGGTGATTTTAATTTACCCAATCTCAATTGGATTCAAATTGACGATGATAACTTTTACGTTGCAATAAACGCGTCATCTTCAAATAAGCTTTTATTAACAGATGGTATGTCTTAATGTGGCTTAAGTCAACTCAACGGTGTATTTGTATTTTGTATTTGTATTTGTATTTATTTTAATTTGTTTAACAATATACAACAAGATAATGAATCTTTTAGATGTATTTAAATGAACAATTACCAGGTTTACATGTTTGACTAATACTTAAAATAGAAATATTACAGTAGAATTTAGATTTACTTATTTTTAAATATAAGTTAAATAAAAGACAATGTAAATTAAACATTAAAACAAGAAAGAAAAAAAAAAGCTAAGTTTTATTTTAAATTAGTTTAATGAAGCTGAGAAAAACAAAGATACCTTTTCCCGAAACAGAGTTGATGAAGTTAATGTCTGCAATTCGACTGGTAGACTATTCCACAGTCGAACAACGGACACAAAGAATGATCTCTCTGCAATCGTATGTGTGTAGCGCGGCAATATTATTTTCAGGCCTCTCCTTGATTGGGCGAAACGAAGTAGTTCTTCTAAGTAGCTCGGACTATTTTTATGAATTATGTTGTGAAGTAAAATCACATTCTTACGTTTAAGATAGTTTTCAAGGCTTAAGCCTTGAGGTTTGAATATTGGAAACACTTACGAATCGCGGAATTTTATAAATGAAGCGAAGGCAGTCATTAAACGCAACATTTAGTTTTCGCTTGCATTCAAAATCTAACTCAGGATAAACGGACGAGTTATAAATAAAAAATGGTAGTATCAAGCTTTTAACAAGATGTTTTTTTAAATCTGAATTTAAAAAGTGTGATGACGGTCTTAAAGATCTTAGTGTAAAATAAATTCTTCGTATGGCATCAGAGATTGCATCACAGCATGTTCACACATATTCAATATTTTGTCCATTCAAAGTAGTCATAGGAAGATTTTCTATATTTATTTGTCTTCGAGAACAAGCCATACTCACTGTTTTTGCAGGGTTTAGATGAAGTTTATTAGAAACTGCCCATTTATGAATATTAGCTAAGTCCTTATTTATTTCTGTAACACAACAATCCTGGTTACACGGTTCACAAAAGTTGTAAATTATAACATCATCTGCATACATATGAACTGAGGAATATTGAACTAGATCAGGTAAGCCATTGATATACAATGAAAACAACAGAGGCCCAAGAACGGATCCCTGGGGAACTCTACTGTTCATGTTTTAGAGACTACTGGACGTCCCAATATCAGTTCTTATTGCTTGAGTTCTATTTAGTAAATAACTTTGCAAGAATTTTGTGAAGAACCGTTTTGGAAAAACACTCGATCTGGTATTTTTCTCCGAAACCATATGCTTTGAAGCAGCTGTGATTTCTTCTGCTGTCAAAATTGTGGAAGAAGATCGCCATCATCCTGCATTAGACATTGCACTTAATTTAAACATGGCTTCACCTCATATGCTATCTGATAACAACAAACTAGAATTCAACTTTAGTAGGTGTAATTTTGAAAACCTTTTTAACTTATATTGACGATATGTGTAACATTTTTTATTTAACTCTTTTTGACTGTTTTTACAAAACGATTCCATTTAAAAAGACTCGAAATAACTTGAGTGTTTAACGACTATTTCATTAACTGGATCTCCTCATATTTACAAGATAGACGTTATAGTGTTAAATTTCGTAATGAGTGTTCAAGTTTATTTGTTGTGAATTCTGGTGTCCCCCAGCGTAGTCACCTTGGTCCTATTCTATTTGTTTTATTTATAAATGACTTGGTTTCGATCATACAAAATTCGTATGTCCTAATATATGCTGATGACATTAAAATTAAAAAAAAAATTAACTCTACATTTGGCTGTCTTCTCTTGCAAGAAGACTTAATATTATTCAGGGAATGGTGCAATAATAATCGTCTTGTTTTAAATGTTGACAAATGTAAGACCATGAGTTTTACACGCAAACAAGTTCCAATCATTTTTAGTTACATGTTTGATTCTTGTCCTTTAAGTAGAGTATTATGTATTTTCTGACTTGGGTGTTGTCTTATAGCCTTTTCTCACCAAACCCAAAACCGAGTTTTCGCCAAAAAGTTTTCGAAAACCCTCAAATCGTTCACACCGAACATTTACACGTTTTCATTTGACATTTAAATTTGTTTGACACCGGCTGTCAAATTTTGTATTGATGAAAAAATTTGTGAGTAAAAATTTTTGTTTTTCTTAAACTATTTGTGAAAATAAAATGTATTCTAACCAAGTGAAATTGATTTTAATGCATAAAAAAAAAGTTGAACAAAATATGAAGATTTTGTTAATTTTTTTTTTCATTATCTCAAGCCTCTATCATAAAAAAACGTCGTTTTCTTTTGCAAATCCTGGAACTTCGAAAGAAAAGAAAAGCTTTAATTGATGCAATTGAAAATCGTAATCGACAAAGAAATATGTGGAAAAAGGTTAGCTTGTTATAACAATTCAATTAATAGGAAGCTATGTATATGCATATCTAAATATTTTATGCAGGTACGTACCAGCATTTCAAACAACACTTCAGAACGAGCCGCAGAACTTTCGATATACTCTGCAATGAACTAAAGGATCTGGAAATGTAAGATACAAACTTTAGCCTTATGTAGGTACTTATCAAGATGATTTTCAGGAAGACAAGGATCTATACGAGCTCCAAAAGAACAAATTGAGTGGTTTTACAAGCGTTTCGATACGAACATACAAAAAACTCCTAGTATATCACCACCCACCGTCTCGGATGCGGATAAAATGAAAATATCCAAATACTTCCTTTCACACAGTGAAGATGTTCTATATGGTATGTATTCTCTCAAGATTCAATTTTTTGAAAATTCTTGAAGTGCAAACATTCTCCTAAGGATTTTTCTTTGCTGTCGACACCCTTAAGTCGATAATCCTTTCCTGTGCTGTGATAGAACAGCATATCAGCGCAGACAAGGCCGTAACACTAGCTCGTCTCGAAGAAGAGTTTCAACTGAAGTTCTGGGGAGACGTTTGGAATGGGCTCACGATATGAACCAACAAGAACTATCGGGTGATTTTTTAAGAGCTTGAGAACTTTTTTTAAAAAAAAAACGCATAAAATTTGCAAAATCTCATCAATTCTTTATTTGAAACGTTAGATTGGTCCATGACATTTACTTTTCGAAGATAATTTCATTTAAATGTTGACCGCGGCTGCGTCTTAGGTGGTCCATTCGGAAAGTCCAATTTTGGGTAACTTTTTCGAGCATTTCGGCCGGAATAGCCCGAATTTCTTCGGAAATGTTGTCTTCCAAAGCTGGAATAGTTGCTGGCTTATTTGTGTAGACTTTAGACTTGACGTAGCCCCACAAAAAATAGTCTAAAGGCGTCAAATCGCATGATCTTGGTGGCCAACTTACCGGTCCATTCCTTGAGATGAATTGTTCTCCGAAGTTTTCCCTCAAAATGGCCATAGAATCGCGAGCTGTGTGGCATGTAGCGCCATCTTGTTGAAACCACATGTCAACCAAGTTCAGTTCTTCCATTTTTGGCAACAAAAAGTTTGTTAGCATTGAACGATAGCGATCGCCATTCACCGTAACGTTGCGTCCAACAGCATCTTTGAAAAAATACGGTCCAATTATTCCACCAGCGTACAAACCACACCAAACAGTGCATTTTTCGGGATGCATGGGCAGTTCTTGAACGGCTTCTGGTAGCTCTTCACTCCAAATGCGGCAATTTTGCTTATTTACGTAGCCATTCAACCAGAAATGAGCCTCATCGCTGAACAAAATTTGTCGCGAAACACATTTCGAACCGAACACTGATTTTGGTAATAAAATTCAATGATTTGCAAGCGTTGCTCGTTAGTAAGTCTATTCATGATGAAATGTCAAAGCATACTGAGCATCTTTCTCTTTGACACCATGTCTGAAATCCCGCGTGATCTGTCAAATACTAATGCATGAAAATCCTAACCTCAAAAAAATCACCCATTACAAGCTTGCTTGGCTGCAACTATCCGCTTTGTTCACTTCAACAGGTCAGAACAATACACCAAAGAGAAGCTAATTGTGTAGAAAATGTACGATCAAATCAATAAAAAACAAAACTGTTACAACAAAAATTAATTTTATTTAAAACATTTTCTTCTTCTTCACAACAAATTCAATCCAAAACACTGAGCTTATGACTATTGCTTTTGTTGGCCAAATGTGCCTTCAGAATCGCCATATATTGTGGCCGTCCGAGCAACTTATAGGCGGGGTTGAGAAGATTCTGAACGATTTCGTGTAGGCCCTTATGGCCAGAGCAGAAAAGGTCAATTCCTAGTTCCAGATTCGTACCAAAACCACACTCATCAAGAGCGATCACTGAAGCTGTAATGATGGGCTGCAATTTCCCCATGACTATCTCTTTGGCTTCTTTCTTTGAGGACTCGCCTGGCTTGTCCAAAGCCCTGAGGATCTTCTTGATGTTGGCATCGCTGTCAATCAAGGGGCGATAGCCCACTGTTGTGGTTTTATTCACTGGAACAACGATTCCACATTGTGAAATTTCCTTTCATACTTATTCTCCTCCACAAATGAACTTACATATCGCCTTTCTCATACCTCCCAAACCCTTGTGATTGCACGGAGTTACCGAAAAGTCTTTCTACAGGTAGAAAGCGAAAGCGTCGAACATATTTGTGGCGACGAGTTGGAACAAAGAGCGTTTGAAACTCTGGGGGATCATAAAAGAATCGCCAGTGCCACAAATAGTCACCGGGGCTTTTATTCTCAACGTTGGCAAATTGTCCATATTCTGTAAATAAAAAACAAGAGCAATAATTCTTATTTCGTAAGGAAATTGTATAAATAATATTACTTACCACGATAAAATTGATTTCAAAATGAAATATTTGTTTTGACAGCAGCCATCAGCTGTTTTGTTTACATTAATTTGAGCGCTGAATGTTCCGAAAGGTTTGTTTGTTTTGTTCAACTTTGAATTCCAACTAGTTTTCGAGAGGTTTTATATAAAACTTGTGGTTTACGAAAACTTGTGGTTTACTAAAAATGCATGGGAAAACTTGAGTTTTCGATGTAGGTTTTCGGTGAAAACCGATAATTTCGCGAAAACCGAGTTTTGGACTTGGTGTGAAAAGCCTATTAAATTCGAAACTAACATTTAATGAACATATTAACTTCATAGTTAAAAAAGCAAATAGAGTTCTGGGTTTCATTAAGAGATTTGGCCGTGATTTCCGTTATCTATATGTTTTAAAATTACTTTTTGTCTCATTTGTGAGACCAGTCCTGGAATATGCTTGTACAGTATGGTCACCTTACTACACCGCACACGTCACAAGACTCGAAGCCATTCAGAAAAGATTTTTGCATTTTTGTCTACGATCCCTTCCGTGGCCTCATGATTTTCATACATTACCGCCTTATTCTCAAAGACTTTCTCTCATAGATCTTCCTTCTTTGACAAATCATAGGATGTACTTGCAGTTTTGTTTTATTGTTGGAATAATAAACGGACAAATTTCATCACCATCAGTTCTTGGTAGTTTAAACTTTAGTTTTAGTCGTTCAAGTATAAGACTCCAGAAACCATTGAATAGTAATTTTAGTAGATCAAACTATGGTGTACATAGCCCCTTAAATCAGTTAATTGAAATCTATAATAAATTTCACTCTTGTATTAATTCACCAAATGATAATATAAAAAGTATGAATTGCAAATTAATATTTTTCAACAGTCTAGTTTAAGTTTTAGATTTTATATATATATATATATATATATATATATTATACTAGCTGACCCGGCAGACTTCGTACTGCCTCAATCGATAAATTAAAGACCTACACTCTTGAATAAATTAATTGCTTACTTAAAAAAACAGAGTTTTCCTGGAATACTGGCTATTTATAAGATTTACATTTTTATTAACAGACACACACTGTTATGATACAGTTTGTTAATCAATTAAAGCTTTCTCATAAACTATATTTTTTGTTTTGTTTTGTGGTGCGTAAATAAACAAAGAAGACGGTTTTCCGACACAAACTTCTAAAGACTGTCCTTGCGATTTATTTATTGTCATCGCAAAGGCCAGACGTACTGGAAATTGTAAGCGTTTAAAATCGAATGGTAAATCCGTTGGAATCATCGGTTTTCGCGGGATCAAGACATCCTCTCCTTTGTATTTTTCTTTTATAATTGTTGCCTCAATGACGTTGTTCATCAGCTTTTTCACAGCCAGTCTTGTTCTATTGCATAGTCGAGGTTGATTAATGTTACGCAGCATGATGAAAACTGATCCTACTTTTAACTGCAAATTGTGAGGTGGTAATCCAGGCAATTCCAGTGAATTTAAAAACTCCGTGGGATAGTTGACTACGTCTTCCTGGTTCATAACGGTGTCGACTGATTTGAAGGAAACCAACTGTCCTGGAAGAAAATTCTGAATGGTCGCATTGAGATCCTCGACATCTTTATTTTTCGCTGCCAATATTGCTCGTTCACCCAGCCAATTATGGTTATTGAACTTTTGCACTATATCTGGGAAAACACGCTGAATAAGCTCCTCTTTTGAATCTGTGATGTGACAGAAATCTGTGGGTAATGTGATGAATCCGGTCGAGGTGTCCATTGCAACTTTATTATTTCCAATATCTAACAACTTCGCAAACACATTTGCAGTTTCATCATGTTGCAAAAATACTCGCATGTTAGTTGTTAATTGGAGTGTCTTTACGTACTGCCACAAATTCGATGATTTTAGGCATGCATTTAGTTCATCAGCAACAGTTGATCGGGGAATAACTGGAAGAGTCTGACGAAAATCACCTGACAACAAAATCATGGCCCCACCAAAAATATATTGGTTGTCACGAAGATCTTTCAATGTTCTGTCCAGCGCCTCAAGTAACCTCTTATGGGCCATTGTGCATTCATCCCAAACAATTAATTTGCATACCTGTAGGGTCTTGGCCATTGCGCTATTTTTGGCGATGTTGCAAATTGGTGTTTCGGTGATTTGCATGTTTAATGGTAATTTCAAGGCAGAATGCGCAGTTAGTCCGCCTTCTAGCAGAGTCGCAGCTATTCCAGATGAAGCAAACGCTAGAGCAACATCATTTCGCGATCTGATCCTCGCAAAAAACAATGAAATTAAGAACGTTTTTCCGGTTCCTCCGGGAGCATCAAGGAAATAAATTCCACCAGATCCACTGTTCACAGCTTCTATCAAAGTGTCGTACGCAATTCTTTGTTGATTTAATTGTGGAACATTTGTACGAACTGGCCAATGTATATATGTATATTTTAGTACAAACTTGAATATTATAAAAAAAATATTCTGGTATAATACCTTGAAAGTGGGCATGAAATTGTCCTGTATAATATGTGTAGCGCCAAATGATGTCATCTGGAAACACTTGTTATATTTCTGAATGTTGGCCAAGAAGTGCTTAGAATCATTTCCAATCCCAGAAACTAAAGAGCGTAAAGGATCTGGTGGTGGGACTAATTGTGACAATTTTACTTTGCCTCCAGCACAACATAATCCAGTAAATTCACCAGTGTATTTTAACGCCTTACAATATTTACAAATTATTTTCATTTCCCCAATTGTTACCGATTTGTCGGCACAATAATCAATTGCCGGATCATAGTGGAATGCAGCTCGTTCAAGAATCACAGGAGCACTGCGTCTGCGGATTCGCTCAATTTTATTATGTCGTGCTCGCTGTTGTTGTGTTTGATGTTGCAATCTAAGCCTATCCACTTCATTGTCACTCACTAAATAACGCAATTCTAAAATAGCAATACGACTATTTTCTTGATCTGTCTCTCTCTGGTCATCAGTGTGGTTAGCACGTGAGGTAGCTCTTCGCACATTTGATTGACTGCGACGACCTGAGTCAGGTCGTCTTCTCCTCGGCATCGTAACATAATTAACAAAGTGAGAAAATTTCTCGATAACTTAACAGTAAAGTGTCACTATAACAAAATATCAACAAAAAAAAGAGCACACTACTTGGAATGTCACTATCACAAAGGATCACAAAAGTAAAGAAAGTTCTCGCGCACGTAGCGGTAATCGTCACTCACAAAGATAGAAGGATGCACTCATAGAATATCGTAACCATGATCGTAACACAATATCGTCAATCGTAATACTTTTTTCCGTGTTCTGATTTTTTTTATTTATTTTTTTTGGAGTTTACCTTTAAGCCATAAATCTCCGTGTTCTGAAGTGCGACAGAATGATTGACATATTAGTTGGTTGTCAAATCTAATGTCAAATATTATGGTTGTGTTTATAAACTTAGTTTGTGACAAAACTTAAGATTTATTAAACTTAAAAAAATAATCTGATACAGTTACAACTGAAGTACTTCTACCTGAGCGTCGAACTTGTCGAGTTGTAGAAGCTGAGTAAGGTCAATGATTCTCGGGAATTATTTCTCCAGAAGAGTCCTGAAACCAAAGGTCGCTCACCCCTACCCCTCCCAATCCCTACCCCCTCCTCCGTTGGCTTTGTGTTACTATGCTGGCTGATGTCTCCTTATCTCCCGACTGTATAGTATATCACCATATGTCAACCTAGCTCCCTTCTGGGACGCTTATGGCTTAATTGCTGTTCGTCTCTCCTGCTCCAAAACATATCCTTCCTTCAACTTCCCAATTGGGCTGGACCTAAGGTGTTATACGACCCGTGCCGATGATCAGCCAGGCTGAGGGCCCAATTTCTAAAAATAGCTCAGTCGTTAACGGAGTATCCGGATACCAGGCGACCTCCGGATTAGCTAGCCTTATCTGTGTAAGCGAATCTCTGCACAGATGGACCCCCCCTTTACTTCGCTACTCGTGGGAATCCAAATGAATTCAAAACAAAACCGAAAACAAAAACAAAAACAAAAATAGTACTGGAAGAAAAAACGTCAAACCGGTACCGGTATTCCAGCTACACCGGGCGGCAGCTTGGCGGCAACGTCGGCTGTCGTTACTATTGTGCCGAGCACCGGAAAAGGGTCTGTGCCAAGTCACTGCCCTTCTTCTAGTGCGGTGCAGGTTGTATCCACACCGGGCGGCAGTTCGGCGGCAACGTTGGCTGTCGTTACTCCTGTGCCGAGCACCGGAAAAGGGCCTGTGCCAAGTCACTGCCCTTCTTCTAGTGCGGTGCAGGATGTACAATTGGCGAAAACGCTTCCTCATGTCGGTAGTGGAAAGTTCGTGAATAATGATCTTTCCACTACTAAAGAGAGTAAACCTCTCCAGTATGCTCCTAGGAGCTCTTATAAACAACGACGGAATGCGATGAGGATTATAAAATCCTCTGGTTCAACACTGGGGGATGGAAGTAATCCCATCCTTAACAAAAGGCTGGAGTGGGCTAGATCCATTCTAGACAATACTAGTCGCCACGAATCTACGTCAAAGCGACAAAGGTCCTTGGAGGAGTCCACTCCCGTCCCTAAAAAGCCTAAAGTGCAGAACACCAGCACTCCTATCATTCCTAGAGTTCCTCTCACTAAACCTTTTAGTGATGTACTCAAGGAATCTAATAAAATCATTATCGCGGTCATCGATAGGAGCAATATTGATGGCACGATTACATCTGAACGTTGGCAGAGGGTGAATCTGGAGCTCTCGGCTGGCTTTCTAAAAGTCATGCGGGATCATCCGGGTCCACCGCCTGTAACAAGCGATGGGGGTTGGCATCAAGGTCATGTCAAGCTCATCGCTTGTAAAGATCAGAGGTCGCGCGATCTTTATACGCTTGCTGTCGGCATGCTGGTCGAAGTTTGGCCAGGTGCAAAACTCGAGGTCGTTGCAAAGGAGGACATTCCATGCAGGCCGAGAGCTCGCACATGGATCCCTAAAGAACCCTCATGTCCGGATGACATACGCGAAATCATAAAGATTAGCAACCCGGACCTCCCTTGTCACGACTGGAAGATCGTGAAACTGGAGGAGCCAAAGGGTCTTTATCGAAATGCGATTATCGTCATCAATAAAGACTCTGTGGCTTCTCTGGCGCGAGATAAGGGAGTGATAAGATACGGTTTTGGGACAATTACATTGCGTATCTATAAAAAAGATGAGGTAGACGCTTCATGCGAGCCTCCACGACCCTTTTCGGAAGCCGTGTCGCAGGACGTTGGGGGTTCCAGTGCTACAATCACCTTCCCTTCCTTGGATGTGGATGTAGTTGTACCTGGGCCCTCTTCTGTCGCAGCACGGTCTTCCTCTGAACCCTCTTCAGAAGCTGTGCCGCAAGACGTAGAGAGTCCCAGTGACATCATCACCTTCCCATCCTTGGATGTGGATGAGAATGTGGCAGGGCCTTCTTCTGTCGCAGCACAGTCTTCTTCAAAAAACGTCGGAGGTTTATCCCTAATGGAGACCGAAGACTCAAATGACAAAGCTCTCCCCAGTGAGGAGGAAGATGAACTATTAGGTTCTTCTTCGTCTGATCTGGATGAGCTGGATCTAACAGTGGTGGAGGTTGATCTGCCGACTTGTAGCCAAAATGCTGCAAATACTACAGATTAACCTCCAACACTCCAAAACGGCTTCGGCCTCCTTACTTCTCCGCCTGACAAAAACTGGAGAAGATGTCGTTCTCATCCAAGAGCCCTGGATTGTGAAATCCCTGGTTCGAGGATTGAGAACTCCTGGTTACTACGTGATATATGTAACAGGAAAAGGTAACCCAAGGTCCTGCATACTAGTAAAACGTAATCTAAACGTATTTTTACTCCCTAATTTCAGTGATAAAGACGTCACCACAGCCAGTATGGTAATAGACAACCATACATACTGGCTGGTATCAGCGTATTTGGGCCACGACCACCAGGGCCCACTACCTGGTACCATTCTGGAGAGGACGGTCGCTGAATCAACAAGACTTAAAACTAACATAATTATCGGTTGTGACGCCAATGCGCACCATACTACGTGGGGTAGTACCGATATAAATGACAGAGGTGGGTCTCTTTTTGATTATATTTTAACAACTAATCTTGTAGTATGTAATGTAGGTAGTGAACCAACCTTCGTTACTAAAAATCGACAAGAAGTTTTAGATATGACTCTTGTCTCTTTACATCTCTCAAATAAAATATTGAATTGGAGAGTATCAAAGGAGCACTCGTTCTCCGATCATAGATACATCCAATTCACACTTATTGAAGAGTTTCCAAAACCGATCCAATTCCGAAACTATAGGAAAACAGATTGGCCAAAATATAGGGCAACTCTGAAGAATCTGATTAAACCAGAACTTTATGATCCGCCCTTATGCGCTTTTGTACTCGATCAAAAAGTCGACGAGCTTACAGCAGCCCTTAATAAAGCCATGGAAACTGCCTGCCCCCTCACTACAGTGCGGGGAAAGAAGAAACCATATTGGTGGGCTGCTGAACTGGGTTTACTCCGGAAAGGCTGCAGAAGGCTTTTTAATCGTGCAAAAAAAGACTAGACATCCACAAGACTGGGACTCCTATAAGGAATCCCTCAAAAAATATAAACAGGAATTGAGAATAGCCAAAAGATCCTCTTGGAGATCCTTCTGTAGCTCAATAGAAGAATCCTCGGAGGCATCAAGGATAAGGAAGATTCTCTCGACAAATCCAACCATGCCTAGTTGTCTTAAAAACTTGGATGGTACTTGGACTAACTCTTGCGAAGAAACGCTAAACCTGCTACTTGACACCCACTTTCCTGATAGCTTTAAATACGTTAATACAACAAACCATCCTGGGTCGGGTATTAACTTAACTTTTCCTCAAGGTCTTGTTACTAAAGAGAAATTGACTTGGGCTCTGAATAGTTTCAAAATTTAAAAATCTCCAGGGCCAGATCACATCATACCAGCTGAGTTACAATTTACGGCTGACATAACTCTGCCCATCATTGAGATGATTTTTAAAAGTTGTCTAGATATGGTCCATATACCTCAGCGATGGAGAGAAGTAAAGGTAGTTTTCATTCCCAAGGCGGGCAAATGTTCGCATGTCAACCCTAAAGATCTAAGACCTATTAGCCTATCATCATTCATTCTCAAGACTCTGGAACGTTTGATTGATATCCACGTACGTAACAGCATTGATAAGAGACTATCGATGTCTCAGCATGCTTACTGCAAAGGGAAATCGGTAGAAACAGCCTTGCACACCTTAGTGAGAACTATCGAATATTCCCTAGAACAAAAACAATATACTATGGTGGCCTTCCTAGATATTGAAGGCGCTTTCAACAACGTTGACACATCCGCTATCACTTCTGCTATGACGACCCTAAACGTCGAATACTCACTCTGTGAATTGATAAATCTAATGCTAAAAAGCAGGATCATCAACTCTAAGATGGGGGATTTTTGTGCGAAAAGGTCTGTCAGTAGAGGCACTCCGCAAGGTGGTGTTCTGTCCCGTCTCCTGTGGAACATAGTGGTTAACGAGCTACTAATATCCCTTGAGAGAGAAGGCTACAGAGTGATTGCGTATGCCGATGATGTTGCTATCGCCGTCATAGGAGAACATCCAAATACACTGAGAGACCTCCTCCAAAACGCACTCAATATGCTCACTAGATGGGCAGATCACTGTGGACTTAGTATTAATCCTCAAAAAAACAGACCTCGTCCTTTTTACGCGGAAATACAAGATCCCAGAAATTGTACCTCCCTCAATAAAAGGTGTACCACTAATTTTCACCAATGAGGCCAAATATCTTGGTCTGATATTGGACAAAAAATTAAGTTGGAAACCTAATATTCAGGAAAGAGTTAAAAAAGCTACAGCAGCTCTTTTCCTTTGCAAGAAAGCCATAGGAAACAAATGGGGTTTTCAACCTCGCATAACTTATTGGCTATACACATCGGTCATCCGACCAATACTTATGTACGGGGTTGCAGTGTGGTGGACTGCACTGGAGAAAGTCACATATTGCGACAAACTCAGCAGAGTCCAACGCACTGCATGTCTCTGCATTAGCGGGGCTTTGAGAACCACACCCTCAGCAGCGTTGGACACTCTCCTCCATCTGACACCCCTCAACATTTTCAGCAAACAAGTGGCAGCGAGTACAGCCATAAGACTCAACGCCTCATCTCAGTGGACCAACAACAATGTTGGGCACTCCATCATTCTGAACCTCTTTGGTTCTATACCAAAGTACATAGACTACACTATCCCAAAACCCCAATTTGGTAAAAACTTCCAGGTATCCATTCCATCCAGGGATGAATGGGAAGATAAAAAACTCCTGGATGACAAAAGCATCCATTTTTATACAGATGGATCCAAGACAAATGAGGGAGTTGGTAGTGGTGTGTACTCAGAAAAGCTTAATCTAAGCATCTCATTCCGCCTCCCTAATCATTGTAGCGTCTTCCAAGCGGAAATTTTAGCGATCAAAGAGGTTCTCTCCTGGCTAAGAGAAAACGTGATATCAACTTCTGATATACGCATCTTCTCTGACAGTCAGGCTGCTATCAAGTCTCTTGACGGTGTCTCAACCAACTCTCTAACGGCCCTCGATTGTCGATCATCTCTTATGGAGATGGCGCAGCAATTTAACATTCACCTATGCTGGGTGCCGGGCCACAGAGACATCGCAGGAAATTGTAGAGCCGATGAACTCGCTAAAAATGGAACCGTCATACCTATTTCACCTCAAAGGGAGAAGATAGGTATACCGATAGCTACATGTAAACTTCTGCTAAAAGAAAAAGCTTTCGAGATAGCAAACTCTAGGTGGTACAATTTACCAACATGCGCAGCCACAAAACTTATATGGCCTTCATTGGACCTGAAGCGCTCTAAAGACTTGTTATCCCAAAGCAGACTTCATATTAGCTCCCTAATAGGTGTCCTTACGGGACACTGTCTTATAGGCAGACACGCAATACGACTTGGTGTAGCCTCAAATGACTTCTGCAGGAGCTGCATGGACGAGGAAGAAGAAGAATCAATCTCTCACCTCCTCTGCACCTGCCCTGCTCTTTCACGAAGACGCAAACTTCATCTGGGAGAATACTCTTTTGATGATCCCAGTGAACTAGCTAAAAAGGATATCAGATATCTCCTTCGCTTTATAAAAAGCTCAAAATGGTTCGACTAGTGGGAAGTAATTCTCTAGATTCATGTGGTATCACAATGGGCCTTTCTTCTGGCCTAAGTGTGTGGTTTTTGTATCCACAGCCACATTAACCTAACCTAACCTAACCTACAACTGAAGTAAGCTAAAATTAGGTTTCGCGAAGCCGACCAAATTAATTGGAGATCAGTACTACTAATAGTTTATTACATTTTTTGTCGCGTTCGCGATTCACTTTTGTTTATTTTCGGAACGCGACATTAGATCCTCCAAAGCGCACGCGAAGACTATTTTCATAGATATCATTGAATTTGAACTTTATGCAGGGGTAATAAATTGCAAATTGACTCTTTGACGTTAGGAACACACCTAAATTGCTTAGACAACAGTGAGTGATTATAATTTAATATGAACTTTATCGAATAGCAATAAAGTTCAAATTGACTCTAGAAAACGTTTGTATGGAAAATAGAAAAGGGCTGTTTTTAGGGTTTCCCCGGAAATTATTCGATTTTTTCTCGCCTTTTAAACCTTCCCTAGACCTCCACGAACATTTCAAGACTAAAATAAGATAAATCCGTTCAGCCGTTCTCGAGTTTTAGTGAGACTAACGAACAACAATTCATTTTTATATATATAGATTAATAAGAATAGTTAACGTTAGTATTTAACGAATTATAATAAATAATAAAAACTCTCAGGTATTACATCACCTACAAAAAGAGTGAAATGGTGATAGACGTAATGTCATTTCATAAGCGGACATGTTAAGATGATTCTTCTTTAATCCTTTCGGGACGGGAGTGGTACGTTTACATATAAATATTCTTTGTTCTGTCCCACTCTCGTACCGAAAGGGTTAAATGACTTTATTGAATTTTAGTTCAACGATATCCAATTTCGGTTTCGCCATAATTGAAAATTTGAATGCGATCGTGAATGAATGAAGTGAAAAAAACATCCTTCATAAAATGAAGTATAAAATAATTAAACAGAAGTTATAATGACAAATGCCCTTAAAAATGTTATGCATCACATCAACAAAATACTTTCCAATTTAACCACATGAGTATAGAATTTTTTAAATTTCCTGTCAGTTTTTAGTTTTGGGTATTAAAATCGTGTCCATATTTAGTTATCTTACGAAAATTCTTATCATTCTGTTTTTAATTCTTATAAAGCTAATTTGTATGCCTTTTACAAAACCTTCACCAATAAAATATAATTAGAGCCTTTTACTTCTTTTTTGTACATAATTTGTATTAACTACATTATTTTCGATTCAAACAACATAAGCGGACAAATATTTTCAAGTTGAGATATAAATTGCCCCAAGTTATTTGTTATTTCAAAAGTAAAGATAAAATAAGTAATAACAATGTCGTCTTTTGTCATAAAGTTTTATTTGAAATTTGAATGACATAATCAAATCATTACGTTTTTTTTTAATTAAGTAGAGCATGCAATTCATTAGTATAAAAGTCTATCTCATTGTGAATTAGACACATTGCCTTGGCGACGAAAACACATATTTTTTCTAAATGCTTTAGAAAATACCTAAATGGCAGAGCTAATTTCACCTTTTTTATATCTCACATTTTCGAGAGAGGGGGGAGAGGTGTTTCCACTAAGGCACCTCTTATCCAGACGGCAGCGGACGAATTCTCGAGATGGAATCAACGGTGGCGTCTACAGTTCCAGTAAGGTTAACTACTTAGTGAACACCTTATAGGGCTTCTACGACATATTCGGAGCCCAGGCCTATAAGGAGCGGTTTATCCGGCTCCCCGTCCTTGGAGTTATACTAAGGATCTGACCCTCCAGGTTGGGGGTTGTGCTGTCGGGGTGACTTCCTGACCACGTACAAAAATACATTAGTTGCGAAGAGAGCATGATCGAGAAGATAGAGGGATGTCACAACAGGAATAAGGTTCGTAAATTTTACCTTAAGGTAAAAAAAACCTCCCAAGGGTACCAGCCACGAACCGAAGCTTGTAAGGACGATCAGGGGAACATCGTAGTAGAACCGCAGTCTATGTTGAGAATATGGGAAGATCACTTCTCCAAATTATATAACGGCGATGACGAACTGAATTCAGCTGTAAGGGGGAGATAGAACCACTCAACCTAGGCGACGCAGATCAACAATTCCGCCTACCCGACCTCGACGAAGTGAAGATAGCTATATCTAAACTGAAGTCAAACAAAGTTGCTGGAGCTGACGGAATCGCTGCCGAGATATTCAAAGCAGCAGGCGATGACTTGGTAGGGAGCATGCACCAACTTATTTGCAAAATATGCTCGGAAGAAAGCATGCCCGATGAGTGGAATCTCAGCATAGTTTGCCCGATACATAAGAAAGAAGACCCTCTAAATTGCGCCAACTACAGAGTCATCAGTCTCTTTAACATTGCATATAAGATCCTCTCTGCCGTGTGAACGTCTGAAGCCGTCATCAAAACACAAACACCTCAGTAACGACATAGAACTCGTGGCTATCTAGCGGCAAACAGTAAAACTAAACAATAACATCTAGTAACCAGTGCTGCCTCCCAAAGACAAAGTTTACACTTTTATTAAACAAATAAAAATGGCTATCACTTTGGACATTTTAAAAACTCTGCTTGAAGAGCAGAAAAAAGACATCTTTAAGAATATAAATGATGCTTCAGAAAGAGTAATGAAAAACACTGACGAAAAGGTAGGTGTTCTCTCTGAAAAGATTGAAAAGCTCGAACAAATTGTCGAAACAAGGCTTAATTATAGAAAAACAAGAAGCCTACTGTGCCAAACACGAAAGACAAATCACACAACTAGAATTGACAGTAAGAAAGAACAATATCATAATTTTTAAAGTAGAAGAAAATGAACGGACTACTGAAGAGCTCCTGTTACCGATTATTGACATGATTAATAAATCTAACGAACAGTTTGACTTAATCAAAAATGACATCGAGAGCTGCTTCCGTCTAGGTAAGAAAACAGAAGGAAAAATTAGACCAATTAGAATTACCTTCAAAAGCTACGAAAAGAAACAAAAAGTTCTAATGGGAAAGAAATCTGGGGCAACTTTCACCATCGCCGAAGACTTACCAAAATCTGTAGTTGAAGCTAGAAAACTTCTTATACCAAAACTACTCGAGTTCAAAAAAGAAGGAAAAAGAGCACACTTCAAACTAGATGAACTCGTGGTTGAAGGCAAAATTTGGAAAGAAAATAGCTCAGAAACCTCAAAGAAGAGATCCCGCTCTAACGAAAACTCACCATCAGGACAACCAAAAAACAAGGAAATAAGTACGAACAAGACGAAAACTACAATAATTGGATCAACGGCCATTAACACCAAGAGACAACAAATAAACCCTATTATGAAATTTCTTACACAACAAAATACAAACGAATTGGTAGAAAGAGAAAATAGCGCACGAAATAAAAAACAATGCAGTTCAAGCTACAACGAACTAACCTATAACAAATAGCAATCTAGACTTACCAACCATCAACCTTACAATAAACTGCCAAGACAAGAAGTGAACACCGAACAAAACTCAGAAATCAATACAAATATATCAACACAAAAATCCTTCCCAACTCGACTGATCACCGTGGGAAGAGTAGATCAAACCCCCTCATATAAAAATAACCGACCAGAGAACATAACACTCAAAAAACAACAAAATACATTAAAAATCTGTACTTTCAACGTCAAGACACTCTCTGCGGACGAAAAACAGGAGGAATTAAGACTAGCATTGAAAGACATAAATTGGGATATAATAGGACTAGCTGAAGTAAGATTGCTTGGACAAAGAATAATTAATAATGATAATGATATCTTCTGCTACATTGGTGAAACAAAAGGACTATATGGAGTTGGATTTCTAATTAAAAAAGAATTAAAAGACAAAATAATTAATATCCGATTCCATAATGAGAGGATATGTAGCATACAACTTAAAATTCAAAATACAAAAATGACTATAATAAAAGTATATGCACCTACAGAAAAAGCTGAGGAAGAAGAAATGATAAAATTCTATGATAATCTTGAAGAAACATTCAACAACCTAAAAACAGAACTAATGTACCTACGTGATAGGAGATTTTAACGCAAGACTTGGAAAAAGATTAAATGAAGAAGAAAACTCAGTTTTAGGACCTCATGGATATGGACTAAGAAATGAAAGAGGGGAGAAACTCATCAAGTGGCTGGAAGAAATGAACTTAAAATTTGGGAACTCATTCTTCAAAAAGAAAGATAGCAGAAAATGGACGTGGATCTCACCAAATAGAAAGACAAAAAATGAAATAGACCTCACACTCACAAACAAAATTGAAACTATCCAAGACATTACTGTCCTTAATAATGTAAATTTTGACAGCGATCACAGACTAGTAAGAATGAAGATAAAAATAAACCATAAAACATTAAGAAGAAATCGACAAATCTATTACATCCCTAAAATAATACCAGAACAAAAATTTATCAACTACAACGAAACAATAAAGACAAAGATCAACCAACTTTTAGAACCGTCAAATAACGACCTTCAAAATACATATGACAAGTTAGAAAATATCATAAAGACTACAGCAAAAATCTCAATAACGAACATTAAGACTTCCAAAGAAAAAATATCAGACGAAACCAAAGCCCTTATATCAAGAAGAGAACATTTAAGAACAAAAACACAACTACTCAACCAAGAAAAAACAGAACTAAGTGAATTCAGGAAAACAATAAAATCTAAAATAACGAATGATATTCGTGCATATAATGAAAAAATTATGAAAGATACACTAAGACAAACAAAATCAATAAAAAAAAGCAAAACGATATTTGAATAATAAACAGGAATGGATAGTAAATATGAAGGATCAAAATGCAGTTAATATAACAAACCGAAGAGACATATGTACATAAATGAAAACGCTACATTATTTTTTGAAAAACTGTTCACCTCGACTACAATCAACACAGAAGAAGAAACAATAGAGAACAATGATTCAATATCGACACAAACCCATATATTCAGCAAAGAAACTATCGAAAGGACCATAGACGATCTGAAGAAAGATAAATGCACTGGAAATGACGGAATATCAGCGGAAATGTTAATATACGCAAAAAACTCACTATCCAACATTCTTACAAACATATTCAACGAAATCGTTCTAACAAAACAAATCCCTGAACAATGGAAAGAAACAACAATAACACTAATACATAAAAAAGGAAATAAGGACGATATCAACAACTATAGACCAATAAGTAACATTTCGACAATTTACAAGCTGTTCTCCAAAGCACTTTACAGGACCATAAAGAACGATTTCAATAACAAACAACCAAGAGAACAGGCTGGATTTAGAGAAGGATTCTCCACAACAGACCACCTACAGACAATGAATCAGCTAATAGAAAAGTGCAACGAATTTAAACAACCTGTTTATTTTCTTTTTATTGACTTTAGTAAAGCTTTTGACTCCGTTGAACATGAAATGATATGGTCGGCCCTAAGAAATCAAAACATAAACCCAGATTTAATAGGAACAGTTAAAAACATATACAAAAATAACACAGCACGAATAAAAACAGAGAAAATTGGACGAAAATTTGACATAACAAGAGGAGTCAGACAAGGAGATCCACTTTCACCACCTCTATTTAATGCTGTCCTGGAAGACATTTTTCAAAAAATTAACTGGAAGAACTATGGAATAACGATATGTGGACAGGTCCTTAACAATTTAAGATTTGCAGACGATATAGTTCTTATTTCTACAAAAGCTTTACATATTCAAAAAATGTTGACGGAACTAACTAGCTTGTGCAGAAATTATGGACTACAAATAAACAAATCAAAAACTAAAGTCATGACAAATCACACTAAAGATGATATAACTTTGGGCAGAGAAAAAATCGAGTACGTAGAAGATTATATATATTTGGGACAAATAAAATCATTCAAAGACCAAGAAAATAAAGAAATAAACAGACGCATCACGAACAGCTGGAGACAATTCTGGAGCCTGAAAGAAATGTTACAATTGGACCAAAGTGCAGACACAACGAAAAATATCTTCGACTCTGCTATTCTGCCGATTCTAACTTACGGACTACAAACAATGAGCTTGACTACAAAAACACTTGACCAGCTTAGAATATGCCAAACCAAAATGGAAAGGAAAATTCTAAACATACGACCGCGAGATAGGATTAGAAATGAAGATATTCGCACAAGAACTGGAATTATAGACGTCATAAATAGAACAAGAAGACTGAAGTGGGGTTGGGCAGGACACTTATCTAGACTTCCGGATCAAAGATGGACAAAACTGACGACGAAATGGAAACCAGATAACAAGAGACCAGCAGGACGACCCAATAAAAGATGGAGTGACGATTTATCCCATTTAACAACAAATTGGTACAACGAGGCCAAAAATAGAGATACATGGGCAGCCCTGGGGGAGGCTTATGCCAATATTCGACCGACATAATAAACTTTTTGATTTCAATTCATTTGTTAAACTTTAATTTATTATATTTTAATTGCAATTCAATTTTAACTTAAAAGTATATACATATGTTAGTTATGTTAGTTGTAATTTTATGTTAAGTAAAATCTAAATTAAAATTAAATGTAATAGGTATCAATTAATGTATATATCAAACTTAAGGCAATAAAAAGCTTATAATAATAATAATAATAATAATAATGACAGCATCTATAGGGAAGAGCTCTACAGCGCAATGCCTAGTTTTGGCATCCCTGTCAAACTTATCCGTTTGTGCGGAATGATGATGGAGAATGCACGCTGATCTATCAAGGTCGGAATGCGATGCATTTTGATGAGTTGAAGGTTTTAGACAAGGCGATGCACTGTCATGCGACTTCTTCAACATCGTTCTAGAAAGAATTGCAAAACTCAACCGTCAACACTAGAGGCACAATCTACTCGGATACGCAGATGATATTGACATAATTAGAAGATCAAAGCGTGATGTCAGTGGAGCGCTTTTGAGCATTGCGACCGAAGCGAAGAAGATGGGTTTAGCGGTCAATGAGGGCAAGACGAAGTATATGCTGTCATCAAAAAAGGACATTGAACAACGACGTCTTGGACAAAACGTCACCATGGACAGCTATAACTTTGAGGTTGTTGAGGACTTTGTCTATCTAGGCAACGCTATAAACTCAGACAACGACACCAGCGCTGAAATCAAACGAAGAATAACTCTTGCAAATCGCTGCTTCTTTGGACTTCGAAGGCAATTAAGTAGTAAAGTCCTCTCTCGAGCATCTAAAATCAACATCTATAACACACTCATCATCCCGGTTCTCATTTATGGCGCTGAGGCATGGACCCTGTCAAAGAAAAATGAGAGCGTCTTAGGATGATATTACGACGAACTGTACGGGCTGTACAGCGACACTGACCTTGTTAACAGAATTAAAGTCCAACGACTTAGATGGCTGGTTCATGTAGATCGGATGGACATCAGCGCTCCAGCCCGGAAGGTCTTCGAATCCAATCCTGAGGGACGGCGCAGTAGAGGAAGACCGCGACTCAGGTGGTGCACGCAGGTGGGTGAAGACCTCAACCAACTTGGCGTGCGAAATTGGAGACAGTTAGCTGGAGACGCATGTTGGTTGAGGTCCAGGTCCACCCCGGACTGCAGCGCCACCTTAAGTAAGTAAGTAAGTATTATCGACTATTATAAAATGGCAAAAGTTGGAATTTACATTTTGTTAGAAATTTGCTGTATATTTACGGTGACCATCCGTTCATTATTATAATGAACAGTTCATTATTTGAAGAAAATGTTCATTATGCATTATTGTGTGTCGGAAAACATAAAAATGTTCATTATTTTAGAAATTGCTCATTATTTGTTCATTATTTTATGATTTTTTTCTTTGAGGAAAGCCTAAGCATGAAAACCATTAAATGTTTAATGTAACGTACCCTTACATAATAATTCGTTGTCTTTCTTTTTCGGAACACTTCCTAATCTCACAGTTACAAAAATCAGATCATATTATACATCCTAACATACAGGGGAAGTTAAACTAATACGCTTACACTTGCGCACAGGATGACTTTCACCACTGGATATAAATTTTACCATTGAGTTTTATTGACCATGACAATGGTAAAAATAACTTTGAGAGTGCACTGCGACTGTTCGAATTATTGCATTGTTGAAAAACCCTTCACTCCAAAAATAAATGAAGAGGAAGAATTTACACTCCTTCCTGGGACAAAGTGAAGTTGAGTTTAATGTATAGCGGGTGATTTTTATGAGGTTAGGATTTTCATGCATTAGTATTTGACAGATCACGCGGGATTTCAGACATGGTGTCAAAGAGAAAGATGCTCAGTATGCTTTGACATTTCATCATGAATAGACTTACTAACGAGCAACGCTTGCAAATCATTGAATTTTATTACCAAAATCAGTGTTCGGTTCGAAATGTGTTTCGCGCTTTACGCAAATTTTATGCGTTTTTTTTTAAAAAAAAGTTCTCAAGCTCTTAAAAAATCACCCATTATATTAAACAATGTCCTCTTTTCAATGGAGGACAATAAATACATAATGGGTGATTTTTTAAGAGCTTGAGAACTTTTTAAAAAAAAAAAACGCATAAAATTTGCGTAAAGCGCGAAACACATTTCGAACCGAACACTGATTTTGGTAATAAAATTCAATGATTTGCAAGCGTTGCTCGTTAGTAAGTCTATTCATGATGAAATGTCAAAGCATACTGAGCATCTTTCTCTTT
Source organism: Eupeodes latifasciatus (assembly GCA_920104205.1). NCBI lineage: Eukaryota > Metazoa > Arthropoda > Insecta > Diptera > Syrphidae > Eupeodes > Eupeodes latifasciatus. The sequence continues at coordinate 161,036,243 of OV049924.1, forward strand.
GACACCATGTCTGAAATCCCGCGTGATCTGTCAAATACTAATGCATGAAAATCCTAACCTCAAAAAAATCACCCGCTATACATTAAACTCAACTTCACTTTGTCCCAGGAAGGAGTGTAAATTCTTCCTCTTCATTTATTTTTGGAGTGAAGGGTTTTTCAACAATGCAATAATTCGAACAGTCCTTGTTAACAGAATTAAAGTCCAACGACTTAGATGGCTGGTTCATGTAGATCGGATGGACATCAGCGCTCCAGCCCGGAAGGTCTTCGAATCCAATCCTGAGGGACGGCGCAGTAGAGGAAGACCGCGACTCAGGTGGTGCACGCAGGTGGGTGAAGACCTCAACCAACTTGGCGTGCGAAATTGGAGACAGTTAGCTGGAGACGCATGTTGGTTGAGGTCCAGGTCCACCCCGGACTGCAGCGCCACCTTAAGTAAGTAAGTAAGTATTATCGACTATTATAAAATGGCAAAAGTTGGAATTTACATTTTGTTAGAAATTTGCTGTATATTTACGGTGACCATCCGTTCATTATTATAATGAACAGTTCATTATTTGAAGAAAATGTTCATTTTGCATTATTGTGTGTCGGAAAACATAAAAATGTTCATTATTTTAGAAATTGCTCATTATTTGTTCATTATTTTATGATTTTTTTCTTTGAGGAAAGCATATGCATGAAAACCATTAAATGTTTAATGTAACGTACCCTTACATAATAATTCGTTGTCTTTCTTTTTCGGAACACTTCCTAATCTCACAGTTACAAAAATCAGATCATATTATACATCCTAACATACAGGGGAAGTTAAACTAATACGCTTACACTTGCGCACAGGATGACTTTCACCACTGGATATAAATTTTACCATTGAGTTTTATTGACCATGACAATGGTAAAAATAACTTTGAGAGTGCACTGCGACTGTTCGAATTATTGCATTGTTGAAAAACCCTTCACTCCAAAAATAAATGAAGAGGAAGAATTTACACTCCTTCCTGGGACAAAGTGAAGTTGAGTTTAATGTATAGCGGGTGATTTTTTTGAGGTTAGGATTTTCATGCATTAGTATTTGACAGATCACGCGGGATTTCAGACATGGTGTCAAAGAGAAAGATGCTCAGTATGCTTTGACATTTCATCATGAATAGACTTACTAACGAGCAACGCTTGCAAATCATTGAATTTTATTACCAAAATCAGTGTTCGGTTCGAAATGTGTTTCGCGCTTTACGCAAATTGTATGCGTTTTTTTTTTTAAAAAAGTTCTCAAGCTCTTAAAAAATCACCCATTATATTAAACAATGTCCTCTTTTCAATGGAGGACAATAAATACATAATGGGTGATTTTTTAAGAGCTTGAGAACTTTAAAAAAAAAAAACGCATAAAATTTGCGTAAAGCGCGAAACACATTTCGAACCGAACACTGATTTTGGTAATAAAATTCAATGATTTGCAAGCGTTGCTCGTTAGTAAGTCTAAAAAAAATCACCCGATATTATGGAAAAGAGAAGCAATATTTCAATTAATGACACTGATGTTTTTAGACGAGTTTTTATGTGTACAAAATTATGTTTCTTCAGAAAAAATTTTTAAATGGAAGGAGAGCCAAATGAGTGCTGGAAATAGGTGGGTCGAAATTTTCAAGTTTTTCAATGAAAAAATGATACAATATGAAAACATTTCAAAAATCGTAGAGTTTTGTTTATGCCTTCCTGGGTCTAATGCCCCTATAGAGAGAGTTTTCTCAATTTTCAACAATGTATGGACAAACGAAAAAAACAGTATGAAAATTGAAACAATCAGGTCCATTTTAATTTCCAAATGCAATTATGAATTAAATTGCATCGAATTTAAGTATTATTAAAAAAATTAATTAAAAAAATGTATTCTTCCGAAAAGTACTTATTTTAACAATATTAATATATTGTAATTCAATGTCAAAGTTGTTTTATTAGCCAATATGATATAAAAGAGTTTAATGTTTTGTTTATTTTTTTTTGTAAATAAGTTAGAGACTGAAAAAATCTGTGTTATTTTTATGTTTGTTTTATCGATGAAAGTTCCTTTTTTGTTTATTTTATAAATACATATACCTAATTATACTATATTTATTAATTAATTTATATTATATTTATTTACTATTACCTACTCAATGAAATACAAAAAAAATCTTGAAAACTGGTCAACATTTTTCATTTTTTGGGTACTGTTCATTATTTTGTCTCGGAAAATATGGTCACCGTATGTATATTTCATCGACCACGAGTAAATACTTGCAAGTATTCTCAAGACGAGAAGTAATCTATTTTATTAAAAGGGGTTAAAAACCTAAAGAGGAGATTTGAAGATTATAAGACTATGATAAATTTTGTTAAACGCTTTGCTGGAGTCAGTTTTCTTAGGCTCTAGAGTGAATGAAACGAATTCTGCAAGATTTGTTTTTATAAGAAACCGTGCTGTGCTTGGGTGATTATTAACCTGGGATAAAAACTGAATAGTTCTTATTAAATGCTTTCAAAAATGTTTGGGGTATAAGAAAGTATATGGCAATTCCATGTTTTTCGGCTCTTTCTTGTGAATTGAAGAAAGTGAAAAAAAAGTTCGACCCTAAATATAGCCTCAAGTCATATCGTATTGTTCAGCGAAATATTGAATCTCATACTCAACCAATTTGAAAACGTTTAACTGTATTATAATGTATAAATATACCACACATCTGATTTTTTTTACTATAATGAAAAATGTATGATGTCATAAATACAGAGTGACTTTTATACCTTTGGGTTCATTTGAAACTATTTTTGATTATTTCTTAACTAACACTAGAAAACTTAATCTTGTACACGCATTACACACACACATAAATCCTTACTACTATCAAATTAAACTTTTTACTCCCTTAAGGATTTTATATTAATAAAGTAGTGTAGAGATCCACTTATGTATGCAAGAGGCTATGTACTTATACAATACACCCTCAATCTTGTTGGGTTTTCATTAATGAACCACAAGTAATGCGGTTGAGATTCATTAACAATTTAAGCTTCAATTCACGTATCATTCCCCTAAAGCTCTGGCCAATTAATCCACCTTTCCGCATATCGACCTCAGTACTCAGTACATCCACCACTCCACTGATGTCATATAAATGCGCATCGGTTTGAATTTATGCAATATGCTCGGGCTCGCAAAGATACATCATCGGTTGTTTTAATGTCTCCCTTAAAAGCCTTTTATGATTAAAAAGTATTTCAAAAACAGCTCAATGTTAACAAATCAAAATGGACATGGACAGGACACCCTTGAGTAAATAAACAATGCCACCGCAATCCTGAGTCATTTCGTCAAAATTGCGATTTGAACCACTTCAGCGATATGAATAAGACTACTCTCCCTGCTATACATCCTTCCTTTCCACCAGGTAACCGCAAATAACCCTGCAAATGGAATTTTAAATTAACGACCGCACTGTGAGACAGAAACAAAGAGAGAAGAGACTAAAGCGGCTCATACTCCATATAGCCTACCTTTCTTGGGTAACTCTGGACATGTCCTGGACCGACAATGTCGATTCGTTTCAAATTGATGCAAAACGGGTGAGTTGAAAGTATATATTTGTGTGTGTTTGTAGCTTAAGGTCAAAGGAGGATGTCCATAAACTAAATTCGTATATAGGACGAGAAAAGGGTTGATTTTGAAAGCTGATGATGTTAATACTACTTTACTTTCAAAATTCAGAATTCCATGAAATGGAAGCAGTTACAAATTTACTTAGTCCATGTTGATGAGAGTTATTTGAATCCTTGTGTATAACAAATATCGAGAGAAATTTTCGTAAAATTAATGAAAGCCTATTGCCATGCCATTCGTTTATAGCATTCTTATTCATTGACCTCAAATTGATGAGCTCATGTCCGATGAAACGGATTATAATGCCTTCAACCTCATTCAATTGCAACCACAAGTTTCCAAGCGAAATACGACTCGATGAATATAAAGGGATCACAATGAGATAATGGATATGGTAATGCGTTTAGAAATAAGGACTGTGCTTATATTTTGTTAATGATAAATTGATAAGCCATAATGAGCCATATAGTAGTCTTTCTGGAGATAGTTCAAGCAACATTTGTATGTATATTCAATTCAGAAATCGAAAACGTACTTTATTAAGGTCTTAAATTCCATGAACTTTTAATTTTTCGATATATGTACATATGAGTAGGTAGATAATAATCTTAAAGTAATGAAATTTTTCAACATTAGTAATGTATAAAATCAAAGAGGGAAAAGTTGAGAAGTGAAGTGGAATCGAACAAAGTGTAAACTGCTTTAAGTCGAGAGATTAATTTGATGTCGGTTAATCAACGTGCAAGATCAAAATCTGCGCGCGCATTTTATTTAATGTTTGGAAAATCTGAATACTCTGTGGGTTGATGAGCCTCAGTGCATTGCCATCTCTTATAGCAATAAGTGCAGAGAAAACATTAAACCAGAAATACAGGGTTAAACGTAAATAAAACACATATAAAATATTTTTTTCATCATAGGTATTTCTTTTTTATTATAAAGTTTGAACGTTGACATTATGTGTGAAATACTACATTCATGCAAACACCGATTCTTTTGAGGTAATTTTCGACCACTTTTTGATTCATATTGGGAGGTATATCAGTCATAACTTGACGAATGTTGGTTTTAAGAGTTAAAGGTTTATCTGCATATATGTATACGGTCTTTCGCGTAGCCCCACAAAAAAAGTCCGGAGGTGTCAAATCGAATGATCTTGATTTCCAGTTTATATTGCCACGACGAGATATTACGCGGCCAGGAAATGTCTCTTGCAATAAAGCCATATTCACTCGAGTTGTGTGGCATGTGGCACCGTCTTGTTGAAACCACGTATTCTCCGAGTCGTATTCTTCAATAGCAGGGGAAAAAGTCGGCAATCATATGACCATGACGCTCCGAATTGACGGTTACAACTTACAGTCGTTCCATCGTCGTTTTCGAAGAAAAAAGGTCCAATCACACTTGCGGACCAAAGAGCGCACCAAACAGTGACTTTTTGTAGATGCAATGAACACTATTCAATTACTTGAGAATTATCAGAACCCCAAATACGACAATTTTGTTTATTAACATACCCACCGAGTGAGAAATGTGCTTCGTCGCTGAAGAAAATTTTATTTGAAAAATCGCCGTCCACCGCCTGTTGTTCAAGCACCCATTCGATGTCAAACTTTAAAACTGTAAAAAAAAATTGATTTAACAACTAAGTTTGACAGATGTCGAATTCCAGCCCTATAATTTTGAAACCGCAAACCCGTTAGGCAAGAGTTGGAGGGAGCTGAACCACATCTCCGGAAACCGTACACGATGGCGCGTAGGCGTAGATGACGCCCTATGCCCCTTATGGGGTTCCCAACGGACTTAACAGGTCTGAGGACCTAAGTAAGTAAGTAAGTAAGTTATACCAACAAAAGCCCTATTGTTTTCTTAAACGTGTATATGTAAACGTTACTTTGAAAAACCAACAAAATTCATTGTAATGTTAATGACTGTAATGTTTTCAATTCTTTGCAGTTAAAAACCTGATGATAACCATAAAATCTTACTGCAGATATGAAAAATGATGAGCAACTCAATCTCTTAAAATATGACTTGCAATTAATGTTAACTACAAAAAGTGAGGTTATTTTTCCTTTAATAAAGGGAGACTGTGTATACACTGACTTTTTTAAAGGTTTTGACCAACTTAGCCACGAAATTATTTTATTTTAACTTAAAGCTCTTGGTTTTCCACCATTTTTCTTAGCTTGGATCAAATCATACCTTGAAAACAGATCCTATGAGGTAAAATTTAGAAATTGTCATTCTCAACCTTTTGTTGCTCATTCTGGTGTTCTCCAGGGAAGCCATCTTGGCCCTTTTCTGTTCATCCTGTCTATTAACGGCATATCGTCATGTCTACGCTTAAGTGAAGTTCTCATTTTCGTCTCCACATTTAAAGATTTAGGTGTTCATTTCTGTTCCCACTTAGAATTTACACATCACATTAATTTTGTTGTTAATAAGGCAAGCATGCTTGGTTTCATAAAACGCTGCGCAGAGAAGTTCATTCATCCCTATGTAACTTTGTACAATTGCCATTTTCATCCTCATCTTAAATATGCTTCTCAAGTATGGACTCCCTATTACGAAATTCGTATAAAACGTATTGAATCAATTCAACATAATTTCATTTGCTTTGCCTTAAAGGGTCTTCCTTGGGATGACCCTTATGATCTGCCACCCTATGAATATCCTATTCTGCTTCTTCAAATGCAATCTCTCCATCAAAGGCGTGTTATAATGACTTAATATTTCTTCATCAACTCATGAATGGTGAAATTGATGCACCTTATTTGCTATCTTGTGCACATTTGAATTACCAACGCGGAACTCATCACCTGCGTACATTTGATTTTATACATATTGACTTCCATAGAACTAACTATGGGAAGAATGAAGCTTTAAGTAGAATGAACATTTTATATAAATTAAACTGTTCATCGATAGATTTAAATCTAAATAAGGTGGGATTAAAATCATTGTTTAGAACCAGTGCTCCACTATCGCAAGCGTCTTTATTTTTTTTTTGTTCTGTAATAATTCATGTTAAATGTTAATTATGTTTTGTATTTTGTGTGTGTGTTAATTGTATTATTTTCTTACTAACAACTAACAAATGCACTTATGATGAGCCTCTGATCGTAGTTTGAAGCTTGCTATAAGCTAACTACTTTCTGGAAATTCTGAAGTGTAAAAAAAGGTATATGATAATGATTTTTAAAATTGATTAGTTCAAATACCTAATGATGATAAGTTCTGCACTCGATGACATTCCAGGCGCCGTCTGAAAACTAGATCCTAGCTTAAAGGCCTTAAATCAAGATAGCGACAGCGAGTCTTCGAACTGATCGCTTAGCTTTTATTGCACCGCCAGAGAGTTTAACGTTCGCCATTCGCAAAATCAGATCTGGCCCCGGATAAACTTTTTTGGCACGACCCGAATTCCAACTTGAACGAAATTCATTGGACTCAATAACGACGACAATGTCATTAATGTCTACTGGTTTTGTATCCTTAAACCATTTTGATCTTCTTTTGATAACAGGCAGATATTCGGCATACCAGGTACTTGTCAGTTCAGCCATTAAGTGTTGACATCGACGACCGACGATAAACTTTGCTGCAAAAATCACTTTCGTGAAAAATTCCAGGCGCGCGCCGTAATGTCACGATCATCTTCGGCGAAGAGTATTGAGTTTGGTGTAAGAGGTTTGGGGCCTTCAGGATCCACGAGGATATAAGTAAGTGGGCCCCGGTTTATCTGACCCTGAGCTTCCATTGGGGCGTTTCGCAAGACATCTTCTCTCTTGATAGAGACGCTCCAATGCTCCTCCCATCCAAGGCGAATAGGCTGATATGAAGCGCCACAGGACACCCTCGAACCTTAAAATGTATTCGCATAGAGATATCTCCATCTCCTTAACATCTTCTTCTAAGAAATTGTGTGTACCCACAAAGTTAAGACCGTTGTCGCTTAAGAAGAACTTCGTCACGACTCAAGACACGGTTGATAAGAAATCGTCCGACAGCCATAGTGCACTGATCTAAGCTGAGATCGTTTAAAAGCACTGCTCTTAATGTAAGGCATATGAAGATCATGCCGTTACGTTTTGCTGTACCCCAGCAAATTTTACCAACAAAGGTCCGAAGCAGTCCACACCAGCATGAGTAAAAGGCTTCGAAGGCTAAGTGAGCGAAGCTCAACCATTACAGGCATAGCTGCCTTGGCCTTAATCACTTTACAAATGAAACATCGCTTTCGAACTCGTTAAACCGCTCCTCTTATGCTGATGACCCAGCCACTTTCCCGAATATCAGATATAACAGTTGCAGTAGCCATATGGATATTCCTTTGGTGATGAAAGTCAATTAGGAGGTCTACCAAAGGATGTTTGTTAGATGTTTGTTAGGAAGTATTGCTGTATTACGACAAGAATATCAACAATTAGCTCTTTGCGCTCTCGATGGCATTCGTGCCATCTTTGCCAAGAAGAGTTGACCTTACCACTAGATCTTAGTGAAAAGACATCAATGGAAAAAGACTCTTCCTGGATCTTTCTAAATATTTGACCAATAATAAAAGGGCAATTGCTCTAACGGATGAAGATCATCTGGCTTGAAATCTTGCGGAAAGCAAGTTATACGCTCCGTATAAATTTTGTTTTTTACACAAATGAAACATCTTTTTAGAAGCCCCTTTATTTTTGTCTATATCAGGCGTAGAAATGCAAGATGTAATGGACCAATCTTCAAAAGGACGTTTTTTAGAAATCCCGGCCTCTAAACCATCTCGTGTCTTGATTGGCCATTGAACCCTCAAAGCGCTTTGTACCGTTATCGGCAACATTATCATTGGACTGAATGTGAAACCACTGACGCGCAGAAGTAGAGTCAAGGATTTCACCCACTCGAGTTGCAACGAACGCAGGCAACTTGTTTGAAAACTTAATCCAAGAAAGCACAGTCTTCTCAACGGAAAAGAATAGCAGTTCGTCAATACGTATGCTATGTGACCCTTGATAAAGTCCAATATGATGTGTCCACGGATAATAAACAATGAGACGATTCCGAGAGGGTCGAAAATCTCATCGTCTGCAAACTTGTACGAGAAGTGGTCAGAAGCTGGGTGCCAGAACATACCTACAATTTTGGAAACAAGACTATCGGTTTCATTAGGATTGATGCTTACCAATTTGGAGTTCACGTAACCATTTGGCATCTAATACAAGAGATCACGACTATTTGATTGTATTCCGACAAGTCGAAATTCATCGAATGGCAAATACGGGTAGCATCTTCCACAGAGTTGTGGCTATTGAAATAATCATCAACGTAAGTGCGTTTCGTCAATCCATCAACGGCTTCAGGGCACTCATCTCTAAAAACTTTCGCATGATGATTTTTCACATATTGGGCAAACGTTGGAGAACACCTTGATGTAGACTGTAGGATCCTTTGAGCGGTCTCCCTCTCTCCAGAGAATGCGCTGACACTGCTGGCTTTAATCTGGATTATGTGGAACATCTCACGTACACCGGCGTTCACAACTACCTAATGTTCTCGGAACTTAAAAAGACCAGCATGTAACGAAGCAGGTTATCAGGCCCCTTCATCAAATAGCTATTCAATGAAATTCCGTTAACTTTTGCAGCAACGTCAGCCCCACATCTGATGGGTTTCGGAAGAAACTTCTTAGGGTTTACAATAATAAACGTTGGTGCATACCAAATGCGCACCCAATCCTTTTCCAGCTGCTTCTTCGAAACAATACTGTCATAGCCTTTAGAAATCGGATCCGTAAAATAGTTGTTTTTCCATTCCAGAAGATGAGCCTTCTTCCTTAAATACTTCTCTAAACCAAAAAGACGTTTAAAAGCCATCTAATAGCTGTCGGGCAATCGGACGTCATCGGAATCCCATAGAAGGCCTATCTCATACTGTCAGTTTGTTTTAACGAACGTTCCGTTATATCGAAAGAGCGACTAACTTCTCGGCTAAGAAATTCACCCTTCGGAGCCATGACACCAAACTCCTCGGTGGTAAAATGACGTCGAACAAGATCGTGCAAATCAACTTCCTCCTCAATAGCAACGTGAAACATTAGATGCACTGATGGTTTCGAAACTTGATGTTGAAAAGAGACATTCAACGAAGGAGCTGATTTACCATACACGATCCATCGTAGCAAAGTCTTTAAAGCATAAGGCTCCTCATCCTTGCCATGACGCTGGCCGTGTCCAATAAGAAATCTTACTTAATCCAGACCAAGAAAACCTTAGGACGAGTCAGGGAGTGGAAGTCCGGGAGATCGACAACGAAGACCCGTGATCCAAAAAGGCAAACGTATCCTCAAACAAGTCTCCAGTTCCGTAAATACGAATCAGGACAATCTTGAACATAATTTTGAAATCGGCCCCTACATGCGAATAATGAATATTTAGCTGTGGCACGAAAGGGACTGCTGCAGAACTCAACTCAGAACTGTTCAAATCTGATGACTTCGTATGCAACAGCGGATGATGGTGCCGGTTGAAACCATCTGTACCACATGACCTTTTTTAAGAGCAAGCCTTCCACTGGCGCCTTCCAGACACGAACAAAAATGGACTTTTCTTTAAATGTGATTCGCAAGCAGCAAGTATAAATGAAAGATATGTGAGCTATAAACTTGAGAATACTGCTATGTTAAACACATTCTCTTAAGGTTTCAGAAGTACATATATAATATTTTTTGATATAACAAAAGGCTCTGTCATCGAGTCCATAACTTATCATCATCAGTTATTTGAACTAGTCAATTTTAAAAATCATTATCATATACCTTTGTCTCCCTTTATTAAAGGAGTTAGTATTATATATAATTATAATCCCTTTTGCAAAATAACCTCACTTTTTGTAGTTAACAATAATTGCGTTGACCTTACCAACGGATATGTTCTTATTAATTTAATTTCTAGAATAGGTGCAGGACTTTATCAAGACTGGCAAAGGAGAAAGTCGAATTCGCTGCGAGTAAATTTGCAGCACTTTGGTGAGTACATGACGCAAAAAGTAATTGATTTACCTCCGGATCATGCTAATCCTGGTAGAGTTTCTGAACCAAAGAAGTCACAGTCAACTGGTAACAAACACTAAACCTTCTTGAGTTTCATTACACTTGTCCGGGTCATCAGGTCTGTCGCAAGTGCAATAGACAACATTCTTTGGCAAATTGTGAAGAGTGTTTGTCTTTGCCCCCCCCAGTTCAGAGGCAGACTTTTGTTAAATTTAACATACCTATTTTGTACCACTTCACAGAACTTTTCTCATCATTTCCAAAAACACACGTAAAAGATTTAATTGCACGCAAATTAGTCATTGATTTCTTTAATATTATTTCTTAAAATAAAGTTCTTTAAAATGACATCTTGTGAAGAATATTGGTTGTGGACTTTAACGCCCGAGCGCAGCATAAGAATATCCTGCGTTCATAAATGTGAATGCTTTTTTACTTCACTTCTTTAATATTGACGTGTCGACGGGAAGTTTTTAAATATATACAATTTTTTCTCTATCTACATACGTAGTCAGAAAGTAAAGAAATAGAGATTTTTCTGAATTGAAAATAAATATGTACATATGTATATTGTATATACCCTTCTTGCACTATTCGAAAAATAGATGGCTTCCTATCCTGATGTTTTATTTCTTGCTTATGTACAAAGTCCTAGAGGCCTAATTCGAACACATGGATTGCCTGCCTAAAATATTACGCTATTTAATTGAAAAATGATATGAGTGTTAGTGTTAAATGCAGTGAATCCTGGTAAGAATCTTTTGAAGAATTCAAAGTTTTATTATGGACGCAGTGCAACGTGGAGAATGTTAGGTGCGAATCAATCAAACAGTGTGTACTTTATTTTCAATGAAAGAAGGGACTAAATTATTTAAACAGTTTTGTTATTTAAGAAGCTTTATGGATTTTATGCTTTCGTTTAATGTAAGTAACTTAAATGTAAAAATGGTTAGCATTTTTTAAGAGTTGTTCATTCGTGGAAAGACTTTTCTTTTTTATCAATTCCCAGTGGAACGAAACTACAAATAAACTGATACTAGTTTGGTTCCAAATTAAATGTAATTGTTTTCAATTTAACTTAATTTACTTTGATTTTATTTAATTCAATTTAATTTAATTTAATTTAATTTACAAAACAAAAAATTAATTTAATTAAATTTAATTTAATTTAATTTAGTTTAATTTAATTTAATTTAATTTAATTTAATTTAATTTAATTTAATTTAATTTAATTTAATTTAATTTAATTTAATTTAATTTAATTTAACTTAACTTAACTTAATTTCATTTAATTTAATTTAATTTAATTTAATTTAATTTAATTTAATTTAATTTAATTTAATTTAATTTAATTTAATTTAATTCAATTTAATTTAATTTAATTTAATTTAATTTAATTTAACTAAACTTAACTTAATTTAATTTAATTTAATTTAATTTAATTTAATTTAATTTAATTTAATTTAATTTAATTTAATTTAATTTAATTTAATTTAATTTAATTTAATTTAATTTAATTTAATTTAATTTAATTTAATTTAATTTAATTTAATTTAATTTAATTTAATTTAATTTAATTTAATTTAATTTAATTTAATTGAATTTAATTTAATTTAAATTAATTTAATTTAATTTAATTTAATTTAATTTAATTTAATTTAATTTAAATTTAAATTTAATTAAATTTAATTTAATTTAATTTAATTTAATTTAATTTAATTTAATTTAATTTAATTTAATTTAATTTAATTTACTTACTTACTTACTTACTTAAGGTGGCACTACAGTCCGGGGCGGACCTGGGCCTCAACCAACATGCGTCTCCAGCCAGCTCGGTTCCTAGCTAGCTGTTTCCAGTTTTGCACGCCAAGTTGGTTGAGGTCTTCACCCACCTGCGTGCGCCACCTGAGTCGCGGTCTTCCTCTACTGCGCCGTCCCTCGGGATTGGATTCGATAACCTTCCGGACTGGAGCGTTGATGTCCACTCGCTCATTGGACATTACCTAGCCATCTAAGCCGTTGGACTTTAATTCTGTTAACTAGGTCAGTGTCGCTGTAGAGCCCGTACAGTTCGTCGTTATATCTTCTCCTCCATTCTCGATCTATGCGTACGGGACCAAAAATCACCCGAAGAATTTTCTCTCGAAGTATCCCAAGACCCTAAGACCCATCTCATCTTTCTTTGACAGCGTCCAGGCCTCAGAGCCATAAATGAGAACCGGGATGATGAGTGTCTTATAGATGGTGATTTTAGATGCTCGAGAGAGGACTTTACTACTCAATTGCCTTCTAAGTCCAAAGAAGCAGCGATTTGCAAGAGTTATTCTTCGTTTGATTTCAGCGCTGGTGTCGTTCTCTTAGTTGTTATTGCGGTGCCTAGGTAGACAAAGTTCTCAACTACCTCAAAGTTATAGCTGTCCATGGTGACGTTTTGTCCAAGACGTCGTTGTTCAATGTCCTTTTTTGATGACAGCATATATGTACTTGGTCTTGCCCTCATTGACCACTAAACCCATCTTCTTCGCTTCCGTCGCAATGCTCAAAAACGCTCCACTGACATCACGCTTTGATCTTCCAATTATTCGAATTTTCGTATTATAAAAATAAAAAAAAACCGCCTCACGGTAATCGGCTTAAAACAATAATATCCTAGTTCGAACTCAATTGAAACAAGGCTTTGAGATGTAGGGGCCAGGACAGACAGACAGACGGAAGGAATTGGAGGATCCACTTTTTTCGACTTTTTTACCATCGTAATGACGAGTTCGAAATTTTTTACGAATTATGAATCTTTTAGACCTTATTAAAGGCGAGGTTCAGGAACTTAAAGACAACAATTTGACGACCTCTTATTCAAGGTTTCTTTTTAAGAACCTAAATATTTGCTCTATTTCTTAGATACAAATTTATTACAAAAAAAAATTTAATTTAATTTAAAGTTTTTCCAAATTCTAAATTACGTGAAAAAAAATGTTAGTTGTTTTTGACAGCAAACCATTTTTTGGAAAATGTCGTTAACTAACAAATCTTTAGATGAAATCTGTAATTACCTATACAACTTAACTGTATAAGCTTTTTGGCTCATATGAACCCCCCCTGGATGGTCAAAAGTTGATGAATTTGTGCTGCGTTATTGCAAAAGGGCTGTATTTCCGATTCATATTATGTTCTTGGTCCAGTTCTCAGTTAAAAGTAGTACTTTTGGCAAACAATGTTTAAGGAAGTAAATTATAAATTTTGTTTTCATATATAAAAAATAAATAATGAAAATTTTTTTTTGAATTGATGGGAGTTCCTACGAAAATAAAAAAACTTATCTCCCTGGATCCACCATTTCATAAATACTTTATTTCAGACAAACCCCCAACATATTTAAAGCCAGCTAATATTTCACAAATGAAGTGACTAAGCAGGGCCGGACAAAGCATATGTGCAAATGCACAGGGCGCAAGATTCTGGGGCGCATTACCAGGAGCAAGAAAATGTTATCTGATCTTGCAAACAAATATGTACTACTATTTGTCATTCTTTAACCACAAACATTCTTAAAATAATCCCAAAAAAACATCCATCACAACTGTCCTAAGTTATCTCTTGCGCACTAACTAACATCACTTTCATTGTTGCATTCATTGAAAATTTAACTCAAGATATCGCAGAACTAAAAATCCTATATACCTCATTTCCAAATATTTCACCCTGTTCGTACAAGAGAAAAATAAAAAATATCAACACAAAAAAGTTCCATGCAAGAGAAAAAAAGAAAAAATCTCAACACAAAAAAGTTCCATGCCATCTCATATGTGCAAGATTGAATTCATGCACACCGAGTCCCAAAATTAACATAGAGACCAGCGTTGCCGTTTGTCCCCTAAAGGGGCCATTTGGGCCCTTTTTTGCGTTCGATCCCCGTGTCCCCGACTTTTTTAGGAATTGCCCAATTGGCTCCTTTTTACGATTTTACTAGTAATAAAATAATTTTCAAGGATAAATTAACATATTTTTTATCTTATCCACTCTTTAAGTAAATTAATTAAAAATCGGTAACGAAGTTTCATACTGAACTTGAACTGAACTCTGTAGACTGAATGTGAAAACGTGCAATTGGATGATGTCAGCTCTTAATTTAATTGAAAACAAAAATAAGTTGGAAAATTGGGTTCCAAAAAAAAATCTTGTTTATTTATACAGAAAGACAATTATTAAAAAAATGAAAGACTTCTACTACAAATCAAAGAGTGTTTTTTTTTTGTTGTTTTTTTTTTTTGTAGATGAGAACTCACATTCAGGTACGGTGCGTGATACAAAACCTGCACGTTCTAGCCCATACGATTCAATATGAATAAGTATTTTGCTTTGTCATACTCTCTATGTTAATTTTGGGACTTGGTGTGCATGAAATAAATCTTGCACATATGAGATGGCATGGAACTTTCTTACTTACTTACTTACTCTCTATGTTAATTTTGGGACTTGGTGTGCATGAAATAAATCTTGCACATATGAGATGGCATGGAACTTTTTTGTGTTGAGATTTTTTCTCTTGTATGAACAGGGTGAAATATTTGGAAATTAGGTAGGTAGGTGTCTTTGCTACAAATGGTTAATGGATGTGCAAGTTTTCTTTTTTGCACACTGAGTATCGAAACTGACATGGGAAATAACGGGTGATTTTTTAAGAGCTTGAGAACTTTTTAAAAAAAAAAAACGCATAAAATTTGCAAAATCTCATCGATTCTTTATTTGAAACGTTAGATTGGTCCATGACATTTACTTTTTGAAGATAATTTCATTTAAATGTTGACCGCGGCTGCGTCTTAGGTGGTCCATTCGGAAAGTCCAATTTTGGGTAACTTTTTCGAGCATTTCGGCCGGAATAGCCCGAATTTCTTCGGAAATGTTGTCTTCCAAAGCTGGAATAGTTGCTGGCTTATTTGTGTAGACTTTAGACTTGACGTAGCCCCACAAAAAATAGTCTAAAGGCGTCAAATCGCATGATCTTGGTGGCCAACTTACCGGTCCATTCCTTGAGATGAATTGTTCTCCGAAGTTTTCCCTCAAAATGGCCATAGAATCGCGAGTTGTGTGGCATGTAGCGCCATCTTGTTGAAACCACATGTCAACCAAGTTCAGTTCTTCCATTTTTGGCAACAAAAAGTTTGTTAGCATTGAACGATAGCACGAGCTGTATTTTATACGGTTTTACACCAAGATCTTTGCGTAAAATCTTCCATGTGGTCGAATAACACAAACCCAATTGCTGCGAACGGCGACGAATCGACATTTCACGGTCTTCAGCAACACTCTCAGAAACAGACGCAATATTCTCTTCTGTACGCACTGTACGCATTCGTGTGGTTGGTTTAATGTCCAATAAAGTAAACTGAGTGCGAAACTTGGTCACAATCGCATTAATTGTTTGCTCACTTGGTCGATTATGTAGACCATAAATCGGACGTAAAGCGCGAAACACATTTCGAACCGAACACTGATTTTGGTAATAAAATTCAATGATTTGCAAGCGTTGCTCGTTAGTAAGTCTATTCATGATGAAATGTCAAAGCATACTGAGCATCTTTCTCTTTGACACCATGTCTGAAATCCCGCGTGATCTGTCAAATACTAATGCATGAAAATCCTAACCTCAAAAAAATCACCCATTATTAAAAAAAAAAACTTATTTATACGGAATAATATGGGTCAGAGCGTGCAGGTTTTCTTATTGCACACTGTGTAAGAGGTAAGTGACTGCTTACAGGAGATGAAATTTTTAATAGAATGGAAAAGGAGGGATGAATCTATGTGGAGTCGAATCGCAGGCAGTTTGTTTGTTTTTTTTGAAAGTTAATGACTGTTGAAACAGCTACTTTTAATGTATGTATATCTAGTCTGGTGCAGAATGCAGAATGCAGATTGTTTCAATTGTGTTTTTGCTTTGTTTGTTAATTAACATTAAATAAATAGCTATCAATTTTTAATAGAAGTGACGTATTTTGTGATAAGACAAGACCGGAATGTGACTGACTCAGTTGATTTTAGACAAGCTTCAATTACATGGAATTTTAATAAACTGTCGAAGCCAAAGTTATGATAATGGTTCGAATATGAAAGGAAAAGAAGCGGCTGTTCAGAATCGAGTTCAAACCCTGAAACCAAGAGCATTTTTCATTCCATGTTGCTCGCATTCCTTAAATTTAGTGGTTAAATTTAGCAGTTAAATTTTTCGATAGAATACAATGTTTGTATTACTTTTTCTTACAAGTTCCACAACGAGGTGGGATATTTATAAGAAAAAAGTTGCAAGTCTTACTTTGAAACCCCTTTCTTAGACTAGATGGGAGCGCAGGTTAGATGCATTGAGGCATTCAAAAACAAGTTTAGAAGCAATATATGAAGCCCTTATAGAAATAGGAAATCTAGAGACAAATAACATTGCAGAATCGTTAGAAAATAAAACTTTTGATTTTACATTTATTTACTTACTTACTTACTTAAGGTGGCGCTACATTCCGGGGCGGACCTGGGCCTCAACCAACATGCGTCTCCAGCCAGCTCGGTCCCTAGCTAGCTGTCTCCAGTTTCGCACGCCAAGTTGGTTGAGGTCCTCACCCACCTGAGTGCGCCACCTGAGTCGCGGTCTTCCTCTACTGCGCCGTCCCTCGGGATTGGATTCGAAGACCTTCCGGGCTGGAACGTTGATGTCCATTCGCTCTACATGACCCAGCCATCTAAGCCGTTGGACTTTTATTCTGCTAACTAGGTCAGTGTCGCTGTACAGCCCGTACAGTTCGTCGTTATATCTTCTCCTCCATTCTCCATCTATACGTACGGGACCAAAAATCACCAGAAGAATTTTTCTCTCGAAGCATCCTAAGACGTTCTCATCTTTCTTTGACAGGGTCCAGGCGTCAGCGCCATAAATGAGAACCGGGATGATGAGTGTCTTATAGATGGTGATTTTAGATGCTCGAGAGAGGACTTTACTTCTCAATTGCCTTCTAAGTCCAAAGAAGCAGTGATTTGCAAGAGTTATTCTTCGTTTGATTTCAGCGCTGGTGTCGTTGCCTTTGTTTATAGCGGTGCCTAGGTAGACAAAGTCCTTAACTACCTCGAAGTTATAGCTGTCCATGGTGACGTTTTGTCCAAGACGTCGTTGTTCAATGTCCTTTTTTGATGACAGCATATACTTGGTCTTGCCCTCATTGACCACTAAACCCATCTTCTTCGCTTCCGTCGCAATGCTCAAAAACGCTCCACTGACATTGACATCACGCTTTGATCTTCCTATTATGTCAATATCATCTGCGTATCCGAGTAATTGGATGGACCTTTGGAAGATTGTGCCTCTAGTGTTGACGGTTGAGTTTTGCACAATTCTTTCCAGAACGATGTTGAAGAAGTCGCATGACAGTGCATCGCCTTGTCTAAAACCTTTTTTGACATCAAATGCATCGGTTACATTTATTTGCTGCCTGCTAATTTGGTTTGATATTTTAGAAAATATAAATTAAACTAGTAAATATTTGCAAAGTCCGTCCGTTAATCTGTCAACTGGCATAACAGTTTTAGAAAATACAAAAAACAGTTTGATTTTAATGCGTTCCGATGAGATATTTAATGAGTAGGTATGTTCAATTAACTGACCGTATTGCTAGTTCCCTAAAAACACCAAATATGTTTCCTGAAGCTTCATCATTGCGATCTCAACAGAGAAAAAGGCTTTATGCTGATGAATGCCCTGAAACTATATTAGACCCGAAGCAAAGATTTAAAGTAGATTTAAAAAAAAAAATACTTGATCAAGCCATTTAATCAATTACAGAAAGGTTTAAACAGCTTAATATGTATAGTATCAATTTTTCATTTATAAGTACGAGTAACATAAGCGAATTTGCAGAATGCTTTAACATTAGGTAGTTTTAAAGATTAAGATGGAGCAGAATTGTTTCAAGAGTAAATCATAATATCGCCGCTTGTTACACCACAAAGCTCAAGTTTAGATGTGTTAATTTTATTTTTAATTCAAACCTTGAAGATTTTGCTCCGAAATTAGGAATTGCTCTCCAAATCCTTAATACAATACCGGTCACGGTAGCTTCAGGAGAACGTAGTTTTTCTAAACTTAAAATTATTAAAAATTATCTTAGGACAACCATGACTCAAGAGAGTTTGGTAGGCTTATCTATATTTTCAATTGAAAAGGAATTATTAAATTCTTTAGACTTTGATGATCTCATTTCTGAATTTGCAAAATGTAAGGCCAGAAAAGTAAGTTTCCAAGTTTAAACGTTTCCCTTCCGCTGATTTCTTCGCTGCGTTTTAGTTTATAGTTTAGACCTACTGGGGATACCTCAATAAAAAAAAACGCATTGAAAGTCTACCTGCTGGGTAATGTGGGTAAGGCCTATGCTTGTGTATCAGTTTATGGTTGAAAATATAAAAAAGGGGCGCTTTCTACAAATCTTGCACAGGGCGCAGGTTTGGCTGGGGCCGGTCCTGTGACTAAGTACTGTGTAGTAAGTATATCCATATGTGTATGCATGCACGAGTCTAGTATATAATATTAACCCAAATTATGAGCACAAATATAATGCACATACAAAGGTTCATTTTGCATTGACTACAACACTTCCCGTTCTATTAAATATTTCTATAAGCTTCACCCATGAATCTAAATTGACATAAGTGACACACAGGTGGATTCAAAGGTCATTCTCTCACTCTCAACAAAAACCAAGTGTGTACCAAACTGACGACGAGAGCTAGCATCTCGGTTCATACATCTCGTTAGTTAAGTTGCACGGATAACAACAACGTTATATGTACATATGTACATTATATACATCCAAAATAGGAACGCAATACCAAACACAACATTTACCGACCCGACTTTCACTATGGGAATAAAATAAACCATCATCCAACCAATGAACAGAGACAAACTTGCTGTCCTGTGTGTTTTGGAATTGTACAGTGTACATGATAAAGTAATGCGAGTGCTATACATTAATTAAAACAAATTAAGGCCAGCCACAGGCGCATCCATATATACAGTCGGTCATACAGGATTCTGCATAACCAGCAAACTATACTCAACAATACGTAGTCCTTTGAATAAATGAACGAAGGCTGCACATGGGAATAACCGGGTAATCTGTGGTGGCATTTTGTCCTTTTTGGTCCCTTTAAACTGGGACTTTTGTTTTTTATTCTTTTTGTGGAAGAAAACTTTCCCCACACAAAACACAACTCCAAATCCATAGTGTTTGTGTATATAGTTTGGTCCTTTGTTTCAATTATTTCACCCGTCCGCCGCCGCGCCGCACCAAACTTCTGTTTGGAACTCAAAATATACCAAGGAAGGATGCGATGTACCGAAATAGCTGGAGATGCAGAGGAGGGCTTTGATAAATTGATATAAATTATTGAAGGAAATAGTTATTTTTGGAAAGTCGATACATCCTTTGGCGTCACGTTCACGTACCAAGAATAAGCTCCGAACAACACACGATACTGTACTTTTGATTCGATTTTTCTTTTCTTTCTACACGCGACTTGTCGGCAATAACTGTCTTCTAAATCAAAACTTCCTTGGGGAATTTTCGGGAGTTACTCTCTGTAAACTTTCGTTGCAAACAAAATCGACAAAAAAAAATGAAACAAAACACACAACAAAACGAATCTTTTGAAAGAAAGAAGTGTAGGACTATGCAGTATAGAAAACCATTATTTTTTATTTCGAAAGAGCGTGCAACACTTTGGTTTGGTTGTTTTATTGGGGATGTTATGTGGGTCTCCTAAAGGTATGTTATACTGTCATAAAAAAGTTAATGAATGTAATAGGTGGAAGCTAAGCCCATTGTTTCTAAGATTTTTTCTATGAGAAGCATATTGTAATAGGGCCAGGGGTGGAATCGGCTAAGGTGATAGTTGACTATCATTTTTTTGATAGTCAAATTGACTACCATTTTCATTCCGTCTGTGTAAGATGATTCAACTCAATTCAATTGGATTGAACAATTTCAGATTCAAATTGTCAAAATTCGTTGTTGCCTTGGTGAAATTTTAAATTGATTCTTATAAAATATGTAAATAAAAGTATCAAATTGGCTGATTTTGAATAAAATTCTTACTTTTTTTGCTTTTTTTTCGAATGTCGTAAGCTTTGTCGGGCACAGGAATGTGTTTTTTTTAAAAAAAAAACAAAGCGAACTAAGAAAATTTTCAAGTCGTTTGTGTACGCGTCTGGTAGCTCTATTCGGAATAAACATATTTGTTTGAAATTGACTATCACATTTTTTTGTGACAGCTTTTTAGGTATCAATTTGACTATCACCTTACGTAGATAAAATTCGATCATTTTGATTGTCATTTATCAACAATCACCTTAGCCGATTCCACCCCAGAACTCTTAACACCCTACTCTCATTGAATATTGCTCATGGCTATAGCACGATTATGATTTCCATATATGACCCTCGGATAAATTTAAAAGCATATTAGCTCAGATTCTAAAGACTTTCCGAATAATACTTTGAGTTGATTTGAGATTTTAAGTTTTATCAACATGATCAACACTCCCGGTACTTATACAGTACTTACATAATGTTAGAACAAACAACAAGAGCCGTATTTATATTTATGTATGTATAAATTTGATCAGTATTTACCCATAATTGAACATTACTTTCTTCTCAAGGAATACAAAAAACATACATATCTTTTACCAACTACCATTCACTCAATGGGCTCGTTAAAAGTACTTGAAGTTCTGCTGAATTTTTTTGAAAATACGTCACAAATATTTGTAAACACCAATCGTTTTTGTTTAGAAATCTAGTGTCTTGTAGCGAGCTAGAGCAAGCAAAATGTTTTTGAACAGAGGAAGGGTCTTATGTCAATGTTTCGATTGTATGGACGGTCTTCAGATATCGGTCTGTATGGCAGCTAAGAAAATTGTCAATATTGTTATCTAAAACTTTATATAACTCGTATAATTTGCCGTTCTTCGAGCAAGTACTTTTGACCTATTTGCTGCATTTAAGGTTTTCCTTATTTTTTTTTTAATTCTTGAATTCAAAGAAATGTTTCGAGTTAATTTCAAGTCACGTAATTTTGCGAACGATACGCAATTCGATGCTAACACATTATAAGGGGAGGTTTTAAAAAACTCCACTTCATATTCATAGGTTTGTCCTCCCTCTGTTTTTTATTTTTAATTTTTATATACCTGACGTGCACTCATAGGTACACTACAATCACCTTTTATACCCGGGACATATGGGTGGTAGAAATACATACGTGAGGTTTTGGTAGAAAATATTGCACTCAATTTCCTGTGGGTTGTATATGTGCTAGTGCTGGTTTGGTTAATGCTGCTCTTGTGGTTTTTGGAATGGAATGTCGCGAGAGAAGGACGAAAATGCATAATTTAATTGAATTATTTTTTAAGTCTCTATAGCTACGAGTAGGTATATATATGTACATACATATGTTTATGTACTTACATAAATAGTGTTCATTTAAAGTAACATTTTAAGTATGTATGTATATACAAATTTGTGGCCTCGTAAATTGTGATTTACCTGTAACTAATGGGTGATTTTTTGAGGTTAGGATTTTCATGCATTAGTATTTGACAGATCACGCGGGATTTCAGACATGGTGTCAAAGAGAAAGATGCTCAGTATGCTTTGACCAGGGCCGGCCCAAGCCAAACTTGCGCCCTGTGCAAGATTTGTAGAAAGCGCCCCTTTTTTATATTTTTTTTACACATAAACTGATACACAAGCATAAGCCTTTCCCAGATTACCCAGGAGGTAGACTTTCAATGCGTTTTTTTTTATTGAGGTATCCCCAGTAGGTCTAAACTATAAACTAAAACGCAGCGAAGAAATCAGCGGAAGGGAAACGTTTAAACTTGGAAACTTACTTTTCTGGCCTTACATTTTGCAAATTCAGAAATGAGATCATCAAAGTCTAAAGAATTTAATAATTCCTTTTCAATTGAAAATATAGATAAGCCTACCAAACTCTCTTGAGTCATGGTTGTCCTAAGATAATTTTTAATAATTTTAAGTTTAGAAAAACTACGTTCTCCTGAAGCTACCGTGACTCGTGACCGGGATTGTATTAAGGATTTGGAGAGCAGTTACTAAATTCGGAGCAAAATCTTCAAGGTTTGAACTAAAAATAAAATTTAACATATCTAAACTTGAGCTTTGTGGCGTAACAAGCTGGGATATTACGGTTAACTCTTGAAACAATTCTTCTCCATCTAAATATTTAAAACTACTTTATGTTAAAACATTCTGCAAATTAAGGCATGAAGCACGTACATTTTTATTTTTTAAACATTCGCTTATGTTACTCAAAAATGTAAAATTGATACTATACGTATCAAACCTTTCAAGTATTTGAAAAAAAAATTCAACTTTGAATCTTTGTTTCGGCTAATATAGTTTCAGGACATTCATCAGCATAAAGTATTTTTCTCCGTTGAGATCGCAATGATGAAGCTACAAGAAACATATTTGGTATTTCTAGGGAACTAGCAATACGCTCGGTTAATTGAACATACCTACTCATTAAATTTTTCATCGGAACGCATTAAAATCAAACTGTTTTTTGTATTTTCTAAAACTGTTATGCCAGTTGACAGATTAACGGACGAACTTTGCAAATATTTACTAGTTTAATTTATATTTTCTAAAATATCAAACCAAATTAGCAGGCAGCAAATAAATGTAAAATCAAAAATTTTATTTCCTAACGGTTCTGCAATGTTTTTTGCCTCTAGATTTCTTAATTCTATAGGGCTTCATATATTTCTTGAATTGAAAAAAAGTTAAACAAACATTGAATTGTATCGAAAATTTTAACTGCATAAAATGAGAACCGAGCAGCATCATTAACCACTAAATTTAAGGAATGCGGGCAACATGGAACCAAAAATGCTCTTGGTTCCAGGGTTCGAATTCGATTCTGAACACCCGCTTCTTTTCCTTTCATATTCATATTCGAACCATTATCATAACTTTGGCTTGTCTTGTCTTCAAAATACGTCACTTCTATTAAAAACTGGTAGCTATTTATTTAATATTAATTAACCAACAAAGCGAAAAAACAATTGAAACAATCTGCATTCTGCACCAGACTAGATATACATTAAAAGTAGCCGTTACAATAGTCATTAACTTTCAAACAAAAAAAAACAAACTGCCTGCGCAAGAACAATTCGACTCCAAATAGAATCATCCCTCTTTAATTTTTAAGCTCTATGCTCCTTTTCCATTCTATTAAAAATTTCATCTCCTGTAATCAGGCACTTAACTCTTACACAGTGTGCAATAAGAAAACCTGCACGCTCTGATCCATATGATTCCGTATAAATAAGTTTTTTTTTTTAAATATCTCCCATGTTAGTTTCGATACTCAGTGTGCAAAAAAGAAAACTTGCACATCCATTCACCATTATTTGTAGCAAAGACACCTACCTACCTAATTTCCAAATATATCACCCTGTTCATACAAGAGAAAAAATCTCAACACAAAAAAGTTCCATGCCACCTCATATGTGCAAGATATATTTTATGCACACCGAGTCCCAAAATTAACATAGAAGTATGACGAAGCAAAATACTTATTCATATTGAATCGTATGGGCTAGAACGTGCAGGTTTTGTATCACGCACAGTACCCTGTATGTGAGACTCACATGAGATATTGTGAGTTCTCTTCTCATCTACAAAGAAAACAACAAAAAAATGTCTCTGAAAAAAGAGAGCAGGTAGGTTTTTGTATTCTGTGCTACCTTCTACTACAAATCAAAGACACAGCAAACAGCATATATTTTTTTTGTTGTTTTCTTTGTAGATGAGAACTCACAATGTCTCATGTGAGTCTCACATACAGGGTACTGTGCGTGATACAAAACCTGCACGTTCTAGCCCATACGATTCAATATGAATAAGTATTTTGCTTCGTCATACTTCTATGTTAATTTTGGGACTCGGTGTGCATAAAATATATCTTGCACATATGAGGTGGCATGGAACTTTTTTGTGTTGAGATTTTTTCTTCTTTTCTCTTGCATGGAATTTTTTTGTGTTGAGATTTTTTTCTTTTTTTCTCTTGTACGAACAGGGTGAAATATTTGGAAATGAGGTAGGTAGAATTTTTAGTTCTGCGATATCTTGAGTTAAATTTTCATTGAATGCAACAATGAAAGTGATGTTAGTTAGTGCGCAAGAGATAACTTAGGACAGTTGTGATGGATGTTTTTTTGAGATTATTTTAAGAATGTTTGTGGTTAAAGAATGGCAAATATGTAGTAGTACATATTTGTTTGCAAGATCAGATTACATTTTCTTGTTCCTGGCAATGCGCCCCCAGAATTCTGCGCCCTGTGCATTTGCACATCTTGCACATATGCTTTGTCCGGCCCTGGCTTTGACATTTCATCATGAATAGACTTACTAACGAGCAACGCTTGCAAATCATTGAATTTTATTTATTGAATGGGCCCTAGAAAAGTTGGCAGAAAATCCGCTTTTCTATCGACAAATTTTGTTCAGCGATGAGGCTCATTTCTGGTTGAATGGCTACGTAAATAAGCAAAATTGCCGCATTTGGAGTGAAGAGCAACCAGAAGCCGTTCAAGAACTGCCCATGCATCCCGAAAAATGCACTGTTTGGTGTGGTTTGTACGCTGGTGGAATCATTGGACCGTATTTTTTCAAAGATACTGTTGGACGCAACGTTACGGTGAATGGCGATCGCTATCGTTCAATGCTAACAAACTTTTTGTTGCCAAAAATGGAAGAACTGAACTTGGTTGACATGTGGTTTCAACAAGATGGCGCTACATGCCACACAGCTCGCGATTCTATGGCCATTTTGAGGGAAAACTTCGGAGAACAATTCATCTCAAGGAATGGACCGGTAAGTTGGCCACCAAGATCATGCGATTTGACGCCTTTAGACTATTTTTTGTGGGGCTACGTCAAGTCTAAAGTCTACACAAATAAGCCAGCAACTATTCCAGCTTTGGAAGACAACATTTCCGAAGAAATTCGGGCTATTCCGGCCGAAATGCTCGAAAAAGTTACCCAAAATTGGACTTTCCGAATGGACCACCTAAGACGCAGCCGCGGTCAACATTTAAATGAAATTATCTTCAAAAAGTAAATGTCATAGACCAATCTAACGTTTCAAATAAAGAATCGATGAGATTTTGCAAATCTTATGCGTTTTTTTTAAAAAAAAGGTTTCAAGCTCTTAAAAAATCACCCGATATATGCACCTTACAACGCCCTATTTTGTTCACTATACTTTATTCTTGATGATATCGGATTTTTTTTTGTATGGACAAGTGATGAAGTAATACATTGGTGAATACGTTTATTACCAGTTGGAAAAATGGTTTTATTTAGAGATAGATATAAATATCCGTTCGCCTTTTAATGTGATTACATTCTCATCACTTTAAAAAACATATTCTATGAAAAAACTCAGCTATAACAAGTGATATATTTTAAGTTTAGTTTGGCTTTTCAACATGAATATATTGACCCTTGAACAACGCTTCCAAATTGTGATCCAAACAAGATTGCCGTTAATCCTAATATTCATTATCGAACTTTGTTTAGCCCCCCTTTTGGTTGAATGCATACGTCAATAAAGAAAACTGCCATATTTGGAGTAATGATAAACATTTACATATGTGTTGAGACACCGTGAAAATTGACTCTTTGATGTGTTTTATGGGTTGGTGGATTAAAAAAAAACAATCCTTGACTGAACGTTACAGTCAATGTAAACGCATAGTTTCTCGTTAGGGATGTCAAGATCGTGGAATTTAACACCGATTGATTATTTTCTGTGGGTATGTGAGATAAGTCGATCATTTTAAGGATAACATTCGACGCGTTTTTTGATTCAATATTCAGTTTAAATATTTGGAGTACTTCATAAAATTTTCGAAAAATTTTCATAAGTTGTTGTAAGTTGTTAAAACAGTTTTTAACAGAAAAAGTTAAAAGGTTTTGAAAGTAATTTTTGGTTTTGTAACTATCTGTCCTCTAAACAGGGATACAACATCAAGTTGGTGAAATATATAGCAAAACATAAAACGAACCAAACCATTTTTTTAAAACCAACCACGAAAGCATTCAAGATTTCTTAAATTTTCATTTAGATTAAAATGAAGACTTATAAATAAGAATTATTTATAAAATAAGAATTTTCACAAACTTATTAGGATACGAGAATGATTTCAAATGTATTTATAAGGGTGATTTTTTAAAAGCTATAGCAAAGTTTAAAAAAAAAAAAACACATACAATTCAGAAAAATGCATGAAATCTTTATTTGAATCGATAGAACGGTCCATATATGTAATTTAATGTTTGAAGATTATTTCATCCAAATGTTGACCTTGACTGCGCCTCAAATGGTCCATCCGCTTAGTCCAATTTTGGCATACTCTTTCCAACATTTCGGCCGGTATCTCACGAATAAATGGTTCAATGTTGTCTTCCAATGCGTCAATTGAAGCGGGCTTGTCTGTATAGACATGAGCTTTAACATAGCCCCACACTCGCCTCTCAATAAGTCCATTGTTGCGCGTGCTGTGTGGCATGTGGCACCGTCTTGTTGAAACCACATGTCATGCAAGTCAAGCTCTTGCATTTTGGGAAAACAAAAGTTGGATATCATCTCACAGTTACGTTACGATTCGCATCATGGTTAAATTATAGACCAAACTGAAGATGTTTGACGTTTGAAGATGTTTGTTTATGTGATGATTGGGGAATTTAATCCTTTAAAAAAGTTCTATTTCATTTGTGTGCAGAAAAAAAGTAATTTTGTCGTCCAGTGATTATATTTCGAATAAAGTACATTTCATGTCGATTTAAAAAAATCATCTTTTTTTATTCCATTCCTCTAAGAAAACTCCCTTAAAATACTAAAAAATTAAGTTTTGTTCCACTAATAAAGGAACTCTTGTTATGTTATTTGCTTCCTTTCGAAAATCTTTAGTTACAAAGAATTCCTCAGCCAAGGCGAAATTTCTCAGATTTGGAAATCCTCATTCATAGTCCCAGTACACAAAATGGGCCCAAAGAGTTATGTTAACAATTGTCAACCTATTGCCAAGCTTTCTCATATACCTAAATTATACGAAAATATTTTGTGTCAAATGTTATGTTCCTTATACAGCATGGTTTTCTTAAATGTTGGTATACATTATACAACCACTAACACCTCTTTGAATGTTTGTCTTCCACACTCTCTGCCTAAGAAAAATGTTACCAAGTCGATGTTTCTTCAACAGATTTTAGCCAGACATTTGACAAAATCTCCCATATACTATTAAAGTATCCCGTTCTTGGTTTTTCACCCTCCCTTGTAAGATGGGTTTCTTCTTACCTACAAAACCGATACTAGCCCTTTCTTAGCTTCTACTGGTGTTCCCCAAGGCAGTCACCTAGGCCCTTTTTTGTTCATTCTTACAATCAATGATCTTGAAAAGGGTCATAAAACACTCCTCTATCTTGCTATATGCTGCTGATACAAGATTTGTCAGTACCATTTCATCAATACATGACTCATCACTTATTTAATATGATCTTGATTGTTTTTCAGCTTGGTGCCTTAAAAACTATTTGGAACTTAACCTACTCGACCTTTTGAATGCCTAAAAAATGTTGGATCTTGGCATTTTTTGTGACCAAGAGTTCAATTTCCTTTCCCATATAGACGATATCATTCTCAATACGTGGCTTCAGTAAACGATGGAAGCAAAGGAATTTTCGGGACTCCATTTATATCATTCCTCCCTGAGTTGACCGCCTAAAACTTCTTAACTTGAACTCGTTGAAAGAACCTATGGAAATTTCAAACATTTTCTTTGTTCATCGACTCATTTTAAGTCCCATTGACTGCATTTCCCATTACAACTCTATCTCTCGTAACACATGTAATCTTCGAATATTTATCTTCCTGCCCCATCGAACCTGTATAATTTTAACCTAAGTGCTCCTTCCTTTTCTTCTACCTGAGCGTCGAACTTGTCGAGTTGTAGAAGCTGAGTAAGGTCAATGATTCTCGGGAATTATTTCTCCAGAAGAGTCCTGAAACCAAAGGTTGCTCACCCCTACCCTTCCCAATCCCTACCCCCTCCTCCGTTGGCTTTGTGTTACTATGCTGGCTGATGTCTCCTTATCTCCCGAATATATAGTGTATCACTATATGTCAACCTAGTTCCCTTCTGGGACGCTTATGGCGTAATTGCTGTTCGTCTCTCCTGCTCCAAAACATATCCTTCCCTTCAACTTCCCAATTGGGCTGGATCTAAGGTGTTATACGACCCGTGCCGATGATCAGCCAGGCTGAGGGCCCAATTTTCTAAAAATAGCTCAGTCGTTAACGGAGTATCCGGATACCAGGCGACCTCCGGATTAGCTAGCCTTATCTGTGTAAGCGAATCTCTGCACAGATGGACCCCCCCTTTACTTCGCTACTCGTGGGAATCCTAATGAATTTAAATCAAAAACAAAACCAAAAACAAAAACAAAAACAGTACTGGAAGCAAAAGCGTCAAACCGGCACCGGTATTCCAGCTACACCGGGCGGCAGCTCGGCGGCAACGTCGGCTGTCGTTACTCCTGTGCCGAGCACCGGAAAAGGGTCTGTGCCAAGTCGCTGCCCTTCTTCTAGTGCGGTGCAGGATGTATCCACACCGGGCGGCAGTTCGGCGGCAACGCTGGCTGTCGTTACTCCTGTGCCGAGCACAGGAAAAGGGCCTGTGCCAAGTCACTGCCCTTCTTCTAGTGCGGTGCAGGATGTACAACACTGGGGGATGGAAGTAATCCCATCCTTAGCAAAAAGCTGGAGTGGGCTAAATCCATTCTAGACAACACTAGTCGCCACGACTCCACGTCAAAGCGACAAAGGTCTTTGGAGGAGTCCACTCCCGTCCCGAAAAAACCCAAAGTGCAAAACACCAGCACTCCCAATATTCCTCGAGTACCTCTCACTAAACCTTTTAGTGATGTGCTTAAGGATTCAAATAAGATCGTAATTGCGGTCATCGATAGGAGCAATATTGATGGCACGAATACTTCTGACCGTTGGCAGATGGTGAATCTGAAGCTCTCGGCTGGCTTTTTAAAAGTCATGCGGGATCATCCGGGTCCACCGCCTGTAACAAGCGATGAGGGTTGGCATCAAGGTCATGTCAAGCTCATCGCTTGTAACGATCAGAGGTCGCGCGATCTCTATACGCTTGCTGTCGGCATGCTGGGCGAAGTTTGGCCAGGCGCAAAACTCGAGGTCGTTGCAAAGGAAGACATTCCATGCAGGCCAAGAGCTCGCGCTTGGATCCCTAAAGAACCCTCATGTCCGGATGACATACGCGAGATTATTAAGATTAGCAACCCGGACCTTCCTTGTCACGACTGGAAGATCGTGAAACTGGAGGAGCCAAAGGGTCTTTATCGAAGTGCGATAATCGTAATCAATAAAGACTCTGTGGCTTCTCTGGCGAGAGATAAGGGAGTGATAAGATACGGTTTCGGGACAATCACGCTACGTATCTACAAAAAAGATGAGGTAGACGCTTCATGCGAGCCTCCACAACCCTTTTCGGAAGCTGTGTCGCAAGACGTTGGGGGTTCCAGTGCTACAACCACCTTCCCTTCCTTGGATGTGGATGATGTTGTACCTGGGCCCTCTTCTGTCGCAGCACAGTCTTCCTCCGAGCCCGCATCAGAAGCTGTGCCGCAAGACGTAGGGGGTCCCAGTGCTAACATCACCTCCCCATCCTTGGGTGTGGATGAGAATGTGGCAGGGCCCTCTTCTGTCGCAGCACAGTCTTCTTCTAAAAACGTCGAAGGTTTATCCCTAACGGAGACCGACGACTCAAACGACAAGGTTCTCCCCAGTGAGGAAGAAGATGAACTATTAGGTTCTTCTTCGTCTGATCTGGATGAGCTGGATTCAACAGTGGTGGAGGTTGATCTGCCGACTTGTAGCCAAAATGCTGCAAATACTACAGATTAACCTCCAACACTCCAAAACGGCTTCGGCCTCCTTACTTCTCCGCCTGACAAAAACTGGAGAAGATGTCGTTCTCATCCAAGAGCCCTGGATTGTGAAATCCCTGGTTCGAGGATTGAGAACTCCTGGTTACTACGTGATATATGTAACAGGAAAAGGTAACCCAAGGTCCTGCATACTAGTCAAACGTAATCTAAACGTATTTTTATTCCCTAATATCAGTGATAAAGACGTCACCACAGCCAGTATGGTAATAGACAACCATACCTACTGGCTGGTATCAGCGTATTTGGGCCACGACCACCAGGGCCCACTACCTGGTACCACTCTGGAGAGGACGGTCGCTGAATCAACACTTAAAACCAACATAATTATCGGTTGTGACGCCAATGCGCACCATACTACGTGGGGTAGTACCGATATAAATGACAGAGGTGAGTCTCTTTTTGATTATATTTTAACAACTAATCTTGTAGTATGTAATGTAGGTAGTGAACCAACCTTCGTTACTAAAAATCGACAAGAAGTTTTAGATATGACTCTTGTCTCTTTACATCTCTCAAATAAAATATTGAATTGGAGAGTATCAAAGGAGCACTCGTTCTCCGATCATAGATACATCCAATTCACACTTATTGAAGAGTTTCCAAAACCGATCCAGTTCCGAAAACAGATTGGCCAAAATATAGGGCAACTCTGAAGAATCTGATTAAACCAGAACTTTATGATCCGCCCTTATGCGCTTTTGTACTCGATCAAAAAGTCGACGAGCTTACAGCAGCCCTTAATAAGCCATGGAAACTGCCTGCCCCCTCACTACAGTGCGGGGAAAGAAGAAACCATATTGGTGGGCTGCTGAACTGGGTTTACTCCGGAAAGGATGCAGAAGGCTTTTTAATCGTGCAAAAAAAGACTAGACATCCACAAGACTGGTACTCCTATAAGGAATCCCTCAAAAAATATAAACAGGAATTGAGAATAGCCAAAAGATCCTCTTGGAGATCCTTCTGTAGCTCAATAGAAGAATCCTCGGAGGCATCAAGGATAAGGAAGATTCTCTCGACAAATCCAACCATGCCTAGTTGTCTTAAAAACTTGGATGGTACTTGGACTAACTCTTGCGAAGAAACGCTAAACCTGCTACTTGACACCCACTTTCCTGATAGCTCCAAATACGTTAATACAACAAACCATCCTGGGTCGGGTATTAACTTAACTTTTCCTCAAAGTCTTGTTACTAAAGAGAAATTGACTTGGGCTCTGAATAGTTTCAAAATTTAAAAATCTCCAGGGCCAGATCACATCATACCAGCTGAGTTACAATTTACGGCTGACATAACTCTGCCCATCATTGAGATGATTTTTAAAAGTTGTCTAGATATGGTCCATATACCTCAGCGATGGAGAGAAGTAAAGGTAGTTTTCATTCCCAAGGCGGGCAAATGTTCGCATGTCAACCCTAAAGATCTAAGACCTATTAGCCTATCATCATTCATTCTCAAGACTCTGGAACGTTTGATTGATATCCACGTACGTAACAGCATTGATAAGAGACTATCGATGTCTCAGCATGCTTACTGCAAAGGGAAATCGGTAGAAACAGCCTTGCACACCTTAGTGAGAACTATCGAATATTCCCTAGAACAAAAACAATATACTATGGTGGCCTTCCTAGATATTGAAGGCGCTTTCAACAACGGTGACACATCCGCTATCACTTCTGCTATGACGACCCTAAACGTCGAATACTCACTCTGTGAATTGATAAATCTAATGCTAAAAAGCAGGATCATCAACTCTAAGATGGGGGATTTTTGTGCGAAAAGGTCTGTCAGTAGAGGCACTCCGCAAGGTGGTGTTCTGTCCCCTCTCCTGTGGAACATAGTGGTTAACGAGCTACTAATATCCCTTGAGAGAGAAGGCTACAGAGTGATTGCGTATGCCGATGATGTTGCTATCGCCGTCATAGGAGAACATCCAAATACACTGAGAGACCTCCTCCAAAACGCACTCAATATGCTCACTAGATGGGCAGATCACTGTGGACTTAGTATTAATCCTCAAAAAAACAGACCTCGTCCTTTTTACGCGGAAATACAAGATCCCAGAAATTGTACCTCCCTCAATAAAAGGTGTACCACTAATTTTCACCAATGAGGCCAAATATCTTGGTCTGATATTGGACAAAAAATTAAGTTGGAAACCTATTATTCAGGAAAGAGTTAAAAAAGCTACAGCAGCTCTTTTCCTTTGCAAGAAAGCCATAGGAAACAAATGGGGTTTTCAACCTCGCATAACTTATTGGCTATACTCATCGGTCATCCGACCAATACTTATGTACGGGGTTGCAGTGTGGTGGACTGCACTGGAGAAAGTCACATATTGCGACAAACTCAGCAGAGTCCAACGCACTGCATGTCTCTGCATTAGCGGGGCTTTGAGAACCACACCCTCAGCAGCGTTGGACACTCTCCTCCATCTGACACCCCTCGACATTTTCAGCAAACAAGTGGCAGCGAGTACAGCCATAAGACTCAACGCCTCATCTCAGTGGACCAACAACAATGTTGGGCACTCCATCATTCTGAACCTCTTTGGTTCTATACCAAAGTACATAGACTACACTATCCCAAAACCCCAATTTGGTAAAAACTTCCAGGGATGAATGGGAAGATAAAAAACTCCTGGATGACAAAAGCATCCATTTTTATACAGATGGATCCAAGACAAATGAGGGAGTTGGTAGTGGTGTGTACTCAGAAAAGCTTAATCTAAGCATCTCATTCCGCCTCCCTAATCATTGTAGCGTCTTCCAAGCGGAAATTTTAGCGATCAAAGAGGTTCTCTCCTGGCTAAGAGAAAACGTGATATCAACTTCTGATATACGCATCTTCTCTGACAGTCAGGCTGCTATCAAGTCTCTTGACGGTGTCTCAACCAACTCTCTAACGGCCCTCGATTGTCGATCATCTCTTATGGAGATGGCGCAGCAATTTAACATTCACCTATGCTGGGTGCCGGGCCACAGAGACATCGCAGGAAATTGTAGAGCCGATGAACTCGCTAAAAATGGAACCGTCATACCTATTTCACCTGAAAGGGAGAAGATAGGTATACCGATAGCTACATGTAAACTTCTGCTAAAAGAAAAAGCTTTCGAGATAGCAAACTCTAGGTGGTACAATTTACCAACATGCGCAGCCACAAAACTAATATGGCCTTCATTGGACCTAAAGCGCTCTAAAGACTTGTTATCCCAAAGCAGACTTCATATTAGCTCCCTAATAGGTGTCCTTACGGGACACTGTCTTATAGGCAGACACGCAATACGACTTGGTGTAGCCTCAAATGACTTCTGCAGGAGCTGCATGGACGAGGAAGAAGAAGAATCAATCTCTCACCTCCTCTGCACCTGCCCTGCTCTTTCACGAAGACGCAAACTTCATCTGGGAGAATACTCTTTTGATGATCCCAGTGAACTAGCTAAAAAGGATATCAGATATCTCCTTCGCTTTATAAAAAGCTCAAAATGGTTCGACTAGTGGGAAGTAATTCTCTAGATTCATGTGGTATCACAATGGGCCTTTCTTCTGGCCTAAGTGTGTGGTTTTTGTATCCACAGCCACATTAACCTAACCTAACCTAACTCCTTCCTTAAAACTTCGTCCTCTTAGTCACCTTTAGCCTCCTCTTAGGTAAAGTTCTTATTTGTTTAAGTTAGCTTAAGAATTAGCTTGTATTGAGTAGAATAGATGGGGGTTTTGAACCAACAATCTTGGGCTAATCTTATTTACGCTTGCCATCAATGACGTGAGTAGCATCATTTCCTTTTCTAATAACTCCATCTATGCTGACGACGCACGTCAAAATAAACAAAGTGATAGTTCCTTCCAAGGGGTCCCTGCTTCTTCAACTTGACCTGAACACTTTTTTTACCTGACGCAACAGAAACTTTCTTGAATTCCATATAACAAAATGCGAAAAGATAAACTTATAAACATTCCCAGCATCAGCTTCTATTGATGGCACACTTAAAATACTTATTTTAATATAAGGTTTATTTGGACATATTCTTAATTATAGCAATTTCATATTTTTATGGGTGACACCCATTTGCTACGACACTCTCTAATAGAAAGCGTACTTTTTTGTGGAATACGAGGTCTTTTCTTTGTGAGTTCAATTGAGGCTAGTGCATTTTAAATTGCTTTTCATGTATGTTCTACTAATATGACTATTTGTAGGCCAAACTTCTCTCTGTTTAATCATGTTATTTTTAATTGGTGCATTTGTTGTTATTTTTTCTAAAAACGATAATAGCTTGAAAAAGTTTCTGTAGTTAAGGGTTGGGGTCGAAATACTGTATGGATCATAATACTGTATGTACAAAATACTGTATGATCAAAATACTGCATCTCAAAATTCTGTATTTCAAAATTCTGTATACCAAAATTCTGTATTTCATAATGCTGTAAATAAGGCTAAAAAATTAAAATCGTTTTGACAATGTAAAAAAGTGCGCACTTTTTACTTTATCAAAACGATTTTAATTTTTTAGCCTTATTTACAGCATTATGAAATACAGAATTTTGAAACAGAATACTTTTTTCTAAGAAAACATCATAATAATTTTTAATTAGCATAATGTTCTAATATACTTCCCTTGAACAATAACATATTATGCTCTACCCCCAACTGCAAACCAAAAGATTCTGCGAGCTCTCGTTTCGGAAAAAATCGTCAAAAATTAAAATTACAGAATTTCGATCCAATCCATCACAAATTATCTTTCGATTGGTCTATTTCCTCAACCAAGCCTCCAAACAAGATGTGGTTTTCACTATATATTATAATTAATCTGTCAAAACTTCCAGTATTGTACAGTATTATGAGATACAGTATTTTGCAATACAGCATTTTGAGACGCAGTATTTTAAATGTACAGTATTTTGAAATACAGAATATTAACCATACAATATCGTACAGTTTTATACAGAATTTTGACCATACAGTATTTTTAAATACAGCGTTTCGACCCGCTCCCGAAGTTAATATACTAACAGCGTAACAACCGTAATTATTAACATGTGGTAGGGAACACCAAAGTAAGTCTTTCTTAAATCAATTACAGATGATATCAATCAATCAATTAATCAATTACAGATGATATATTTTCTTAGTATGGCAGGAATTGCGAGTGTCAGCATGACTCAGTGACGATTCATTTCGCACCACTTGACCCTTTTTAAGTGTAATGGTCCAGGTAATGTGTGACTCAATTGAAGTCGAGTCTTTTTGCTATGCTTGACTTTCTTTTAAATCATCAACTACTCGCCTTCTAGGGTATTACAATTATTTTAAAATTATTATTTCAAAATTAAAAACAAAATTATTTTGAGAACCACGTCAAATACAATCATTATTCCGTTATACTACACCTTTGACGCCTCCTTTCGCTGTTGACATTCGTTGTTTAGCCATTCATCAAACGTTCTTGTATTCAAAAAACCATCACGATATGTGTAGGTCATTTTCTTCCAAAGAATTAAATTAAATAGTTTTCGTTTTTATTAAATAATACATTAAATTTATTTTAAATTATTCAGAAAAAAAAAATGAAATACATTATTTATTTAAGCGCATTTAATAAGAAATCAGTCTTATAGTATTTTCCCCGAAGATATGATAGTGTGGATGCTTTATATTTTGGAACTTGATAGAAACACAAAAATCAGCTCGTTGTCAATATATATAGTAGGTAAATCTGAAGGAAAAATGAAGAAACCCCAGATTATCGTCAAAAATCGAAGCATGACTTGTTTGTAAATAATCATTTTACTAATGGGTAATGAAAACATAATGTATAATTCGCATAACGCTGTTTACCTTTAAATTCTTTTCAGAATAGCCTAGACGTTGCCTCCCAATCAAAATCCCTCCTGCAACATATTAAAAATTATAGATTTTCCGGAAACTTCTTGAAGTTGTAAATCCTGGAAGCTGGCTGAAAATATATTGACATCTCTGGTATCGTTGAGTTGGAATCAAGAGTTCCAGTCGGTGTTGAGAACCCCGTAACATTGCCATTTCCCCCGATACTTCCATTGCCACTGCCATTCGAGATCGGCCGATAGATGGCAGTGGCTGCATAGTAGCTCTCGGTTGGTCGCGCTGGGACCGGTGGTGGCTTGGGGAATATATTATTCAAAGACTGCGGTGGTCGTGTGCGAACATTCACATAACCACCCGAAGTTTTCGGGATAAAATTTTGCATATGTGGTGCGATGTACTCCTGACAAACAGCATCGGATACTTCTGGAAATAAATTTCAACATTTGTTATCACAGGACATACATACAGTTTGAACAGTGCCTCCCTTTTTACCTGTGTAATCTGGCGCAATGTGATGATGTCGCATGTCATTCATGGAGCATGCACTTGCAGCACTTGTGTACATGTTCACGTTAAAAGGTTCATGATACATGCTGTTCTTGTCCATGGAATCGCTGTCATCCATGGCAACCTGGAATGAGAGGAGAGCAGTAGGGGGAAGAATGTGAAACACAATAACAATGAAATACATACAATTAGGACTTCTCTTCAAATCAAGAGCGTTGATGTTGATGCCCTCTGGCACTTTTGGGGTCCATCTCTAACATCATTACGCCCGAAAATTTACATAAATATTCGATTGACCTACCTTCATGTTACTACTGCCGTGATGCATACGCTTACCGCCGCCAACGCTACCCAGCGCATCAGAATGGAAATTGTGTTGGAACACATCCAAGACGTTGCTACCACGGGCTGCTTTCCGTTTATTTCTGGCAATTATCAGGAGAATAACAGCCACCAGGAGCAAAATAATTGTAGTCAACACGCCTATTATCACACCAACAAAACCCTCTTCGGGTTCTTGGTCGATTGGTTTTGGTGCAATAACTGTTTGGTAAAGAATATAACAGAAGGAAAAAAGGAACGATTTATTTTAATCTTTTCAGTTCAATTTTGCGCGCGAATAGTTATCGTATCTAGAATATTATTTTTAACATTAACAATCGACTTTAAACGCTAATTACTTCGAAATATAGAACAAAATAGGTTTTGGGCGTTGCTCACCTTTTGGTATTCGATTGTCTTTGTCATATTTCGATTGCGTTCCGTCGCGTTGGTAGGGAATTTCCTGCGGAGGGGTAGTTTCCGGAATTTCTTCTTCAGTGAAATTTCCAATAACAGGCGCTGGAATAGAATGGAATTGAAATGATAAAAAATACTATACATTTTGTATACACAAAACATTTATTACAATCAACTTCAAATGAATGTAATGAATAGAAAAAAATGCAAATAATTTCAAAATAAATTGCAAAAATCAAAATCAATATTTTGATGTCAAATGATTGTAGAATTGTACACATTCCTAGTTTTTTGGAGATGGAAACAATGCAAAGTGAAATTGTGCATACCTCAACATAGTATGTTAATATAGAATTTTTTGAGTAACAAAAATTATATAATTAAAACAAATTGCAAAATATGCTTTTTAAGATGTATCTGTCTTGTAATTATTTGGAAATTCATGCAAACGGAAAATATTCATGAGCAACAGAGGATAATTTTAAGGATTAAACTTAGTACATATTCATACAATTGGTTAAGAGTTCCTTGATAAAGTTATCAAAAAAACTTATTTCCGAATTAATTTGCATGTTCTGATACGTAGTTGGCGTACTGAGTAGGTACCCATTCAGTTGAATATAAGTAATATTTTTAAAACTAGACTTTTGTACAAGCTTAAAATCTGAAAAATGTACCTCTATTTAACATTAAGCAATGTTAAATCTTCTTAAAGTAGTATTAAAGGGACAATGACTTAACTAAAAAATTTATATTTACTGGCCTCTATCTCAACCAAACTTAAAATCAGCCAATATTTTGCACTCCATGAGCATTTTATGCTCGCCATTATATTTTTTATAAAAACTATGTTCATCTTCAAAGGCCCAACGTATAATAAACTATCCCCACGTACATTTGTACGCACCTACTTAGGTACCTTACGAAAGTACTCCCTTGCAAGTCATTGCCCGCATCAAACTATCAGCATTGCCCAAGTCCATCATGCATACAAATGCTCATATTATAAATATTTTCCCTCCATCAGATATAGTTTCCTTTCCACAATGACGTGATTTATTCAATTATAAATAATTAGCTTAACTTTGTTTGATTTTTTTGCTCATGCTTCAACAATCAAAGTGGTAGTCTTATGTAATTCGATTTACATCAAGTTGTTCCTCAAGTGAAAAATGTTTTTCAAGAAAATTTAAAAATACGGGCCTCCAAACAGACTTCATTGTTTTATGATTTATCCCGTATAATAATAAATATCACTGAAACTTCCTTTCAATACACAAACATATTCGTACAAAAAATAGTATTGGCTCATAAAAATAGATAAAGAACTTACCAGACACAAAAGATATTTCGCTCAGCATAATCCACCGCAATGCGAAATACAGTCGAACTCGTAAAAATCTTCCCATCCGATGATGCAATTTAATAGTGACATCTCTTGCATGATCCAATACAGTGTCTGGCATATAAGAAAATAATACTGGCTGGCCGGTATAGTGACGTCCGCCCATGCTGAAGTAAACTTTTGCATGAACGAATACCTATACAGAAAAAAGAAAGCAACAAGAACATAAACATATAAAATATAATATATTATATTATATATACAAATTAGACCACAATTTAGACGATGTTTTCTAAAACAGGGTGGAGTCAGTTTGATTTTATTAATATGTCATGTCATTATTAATTGAACTGACTGCAAGTAATTGAACTGACTGCAAGTCTGGATTTGTTGCTTTTTTTTAAATATATACTTTTATGACAACGATAATGAGTGCAAAAAGGTTTAAAAGTTTTAGACATAGCATAACAGAAAGTTCATATTGAAAAAGTTTGGTTTTAGAGATATTCGAGTGCAAATATACTTTGTTTATGGATTTAAGCAGTACAAGGAACTCCTCTAATTAAAGATTGGAGAGGTTGTTTTTCATGCCATTTCCAGATATTCGAATTAAGCTAACCCAAAGTTTTACGTACCCGATTTGAGAAATAACAGCTGAGTTTTGGTTTGTTGTTTTTTTCTAATTTCCCATTTATGAA
Source organism: Eupeodes latifasciatus (assembly GCA_920104205.1). Lineage (NCBI taxonomy): Eukaryota > Metazoa > Arthropoda > Insecta > Diptera > Syrphidae > Eupeodes > Eupeodes latifasciatus. The sequence continues at coordinate 161,076,165 of OV049924.1, forward strand.
AGTTGGTATGTGGTGAAAGATTTTGAGCAAAACTAGTGCTAATAATTATAGAATTTGAATACTTTAATATTTATAAATATCATCGCTATTCGAGTTTTTTACAATATCAGTTGAAACTTTTCAAGTGCAGAAGTGAATGTCCGGAATTTAATTCGCAACTCATATTTTCCTGTTATTATTGTCAGAAAACATTAGGTATGAGCTATGTACTTTATTTTGAACAGACGTTATGTAACTTTTTTTGGGATTGGATTCGCTTCAGAACATCACAATCCTCCGAAAAAGTATATTTTGAACTAACTGAATTAGGAATGGTAAATTCGGCACACTAAAATCGATGTAAAAACAGACTCTTAAATGTTTTTTCCTTAAAAAAATTGTAAACTTAAATTTATAACAAATTTCCTGAGGTGTTAATATTTATTATACTTCACCCTGTATAATATATTCAGTTGTTGGAGAATAGTAGCAGTAAAAAGGATAAAGTTTCCTCCATTTTGACAGGAACAGCGCCAACATCGTCATCTTTCCTAACCCTACTTGAATTCTTATCACGTACGCGTCGGGGATATTGATTCAATCAAGAAGCGACACACTAGAAAAGCTTCAGCACAACTTTTGCTCTTGAGAAAGGAATCCTTTCCTGTCAAATTGCTCCATGCTCTCTATGCCTTGTCCTGTCTGAGTGAGTAAAAGATTTTATAGAGACACACCGTTTACCGTATTATGTACCTACCTACCATAGCAACTACTCAAGTCGTTTATTATTTATTAGAAAATTGATTCCCAGTGATTCACAGTTTGATTAGTTAATTTACGTATCGGTAACGCTTCAATGCTTTTGCCTATTGCTCTCGCTTTAATTCAATCAATATTCCAATCTCTAAATATAGGCCAAAGTAGGACCTTTGGGACGATGATGATGATGATGATGTTGATGCTGAGACCGAAGACTAGGTCTTCTGTTGTGTAGTAAGTAAGAACTTTTAACGAGATTTTGATGTCTGGCAATAAATAAGCTTGAATGGTTGAATGACCCATCAATGAACCTGTTTGCTTACTTTGAAGGCGAAGTAAGGGTGAAAAATATAATAATAATATATAAAAATATATGAATGTATAAAAGCTTTCCAGATATCCCCATTTGTTTTGATTTCTGTGTTAGTACAAACAAAATACATTAATATAGCTAGACGTACGACGAGAAATATGAGAATCAAAAAAGATTCTTTTTCATTTCATTCACAATCACAATTGCAAATAATAAAACAGAGATAAGCAACATACCCCGAGAACATGACAATAAAATGTAATAACCTGCGTTATCACATTACTCGAACTATAGATTGGGGATAGCAACGAGAATGCTTGATTTAATTTTTGTTTCTGGATCATCAGGGAGTTTTATTGATAAAAATATGCGAAATAAATATACGAAAGGGGAGAAATTTCAGGCATTGGCAACCAGACTTATGCCTATAATATAAAGAAGGATATGATGAACCATTCTTTATGTTTTCACATTATTTTATCTTTTACGTGTATCTTTATGTATGATTTTTGTCTCCGAACTTATTTTTTGAATACAAAAAGAGAAAAGAGAATAAAATCACAAACCATAAAGCAAACCATTTGCAAGTATAAACTATTGGAAAATAAGTTCAATGGAATTGGGAGAAAGGGGGTACTGATATAAAGGAGTTGAAATAGAGAAATAACTTGGTGCCAGTGGAAAAGTTTCACAACTAATTTGGCAAGTCTAGCCAGGCTATCAGAAGTAATAACCAGTCAAAAATGTATAACGGTTGAAGTGTTGCCAACTAAACGTACTTTCTTACTTTTTATATGGTTTCTAAATCATTAAAGTTTTACAAAAATTATACCATTTTGTAAATTTGGATGTTTTTACGGAGTTACATACATATATTACTTAACTAAAAATGTGTGTAACTTTAAGAAAAACTTTAGTCAAATAATAAGCTACTGAGAAACAGGGATTTAATCGAAAACATTTTATAGTTCAGTAAGTTTGTAATTATGGATGTATTTATGTTTGTTACTCACGTAAGAACTATTAAATGAATCTAAATGAAACCTTACGACCGCATTAACAAAGCTTATACAACAGAGTAAGATATAGGCTTTAATTTATACTCCCCTATCTCTCTACTGACCGCGCTCACTGATGCTTTTTTTCGGTGATCGATGCGATTATAGACGTAATAGTAAACTAAACACATGTTTAATGCGCATTAGGTATGTAGTAACATATTGATCCTGAATGTTGAATAACTGGGATTTCAATGAGCCTCTAAGCTGAGAAATAAGACTAACTTAATTTAATCAAAGGGAGAGCAACCACATACCTATAGTAGGATGAAATAAAAGTTATTACTTGTTATAAAGGGTGTCCCAAAATTAACGCAAGAAGTCTAATGGTGTTAAATCACACGATCGAGGAGGCCAATTTTGATCACCGAAACGAGAGAGTACACGACCTGGAAATGTCTCATGCAGTAATTGAATTGTTGCACGGGCTGTATGACATGTGGCACCGTCTTGTTGAAACCACATATTGGACACATCAATATCATCCAATTTTGGCAGAAAGAACTGTGTAATCATGTCGCGATATCGAGCACCAGTAACAGTCACTGCTTGACCAGCATCATTTTCAAAAAAATATGGCCCAATTATGCCTCCAGCCCAAAATCCACACCATCACATGTGGGTTCTCCGAACCCCAAATGCGGCAATTTTGGCGATTGACAAAGCCATCAAGATGAAAATGTGCTTCATCGCTTAGGATGATTTTGCTCGAAAAATCAGGGTCCATTTGTTGATGTTCAATAATCCATTCAACGAACTCTCTTCTCTGTCCATGGTCATTAGGCTTCAATTGTTGTGTTAATTGAATTTTGTAAGCATGAAGACACAGATCTTTGGTGAGTATACGCTGTAGAGAGGTTCTTGAAATTTGCAATTCTTGTCCACGACGTCGAATTGAGGTTCCTGGATTGTCAGCAACACTCTCACGCACTGCTTCGACATTCACATTTGAACGGCTTGTTTTTGGACGACCAGTGTGTTTGGCGTCTCCAACGGATCCAGTCTCCATGAATTTTTCAATTAATCTCTTCACAGTTGACGAAGTTAAAACACTATTCCGACCATATTTTGTATGAAATTTTCGAACTGCAGCCGCCAAGCTTTCACTATTTTTGAAATATGCTTTAATAATGAAGACACGTTGTTCTCTCGTGTAACGCTCCATTTTTAATAACCCTATACTGTTAGCTGTCAAATTGCTTTTTTTCAGGCGGCAAAAAATGGCGGCAAATTCAAATCTTGCGGGACACCCTTTATATAGAAACTTTACTTGGTGTCAGATATAAAAAAATATTTTTTGTTTCAAATTCGTCATTATAAAAACAGGTCAAAATTTTTCAACAAAGTTCAAATGTAAAACGTATATTTATGAGCGTTAAATATCTGCATACCAAAATATTTCTAAAAATATATGCATATGTACATATGTATTCAAAATTTAAAAAAAAAAATTCTCAAACTAAATTTGTATAAAGTAATGTTTTTTGTAAGAAATTAATGGCATTATTTTACGTTCGTACATTTTATTGTATTTTATTGTGGATTCCAACAGGAGTGTGTTGCAGCATGTCTACTTTCTTAAAAGACATACCTCATTGCTCACATGCCGCAATACTTCGTTCAAAACAAGCTGCTGAAAGTGATTTGCTTATGTGTAATTACACCAAATACTGAAATTTGGCCTACTTTTCACTTGGATTTATTAAACGGGGCTATGGAATTAACCCGTATTTTAAAATTCATACACATAATGAAAAATAAATTTTGTTTACACCTTACCTAACTAATACCACAAATCGTAATGTGTGCCAAGAAGGGGAACGGGAAGTATATACTTGTTTATAACCTTTAAATTTCTTTCTAGAGCACAGTTGATCTTGAATAACCAAAAAATTGTTACATGCAAAAAAAAAAACATGGACGTTATGAAAAACGTAGTGAAGAATATCATGCAAATTCTTATTATGTAAAAGAATCAAGTGATAGTTTTTTTGGGGGATTCAGAAAATTGTGTGACTCCCAGTATTTAAAATCAGGCACGAGTACGATAACTTTGGCGCCAAGATATAATAACGGTTTTTGGTAGAGGGGCTTAATACAAGCATTTTTTACTATGGGAGGGGGGTCTATCTCCCCCCGTTCAGGCGGTAGGGGCAATTTAAAAAAATTATTATGTAAAATGGAAAAAAATAATTAAAAAATAACGGTGATGCTTACAATTAAGTTTTATACATTTTTTTAAAGCCAACATTCTGTTTTATTAGCCAGTTTTTAATTCAAGTCAAAATTATGCGTAGTTTTTGAAAAATTTAATTTTAAACTCAAAATTTGAGTAAAAAAAGTTAAAAAAAAAAGGTTTAAAGTGTAATTTTTCAATACTTCAAGATTATCTACCATTGTTTTTATTTCAGAATTTATTGCTCTTATTTGTTTTTGATCAAAAACTGAAAACTGGATGATTTTATATCTTTTAGTTTTTGAGAAAATTAAAAATAACTACAACTACTATTTTAATTTAATTCTTTTTTTTTTTAGCTTGAGTGGTCTTATTTTGATAGTAACAATGGAACGTGCGAGTTTGGGTGTATGCAACAGTAATGTGTGTGCGAATTTGGGTGTATGCAACAGTGGGATCTGTAAGGGGGGGCATGCTGCCCCCTGCAACACCCCTGCTTGGGAACACTATAGGATTTGGGGTGGGTGCAAGTTGGAGTGCGTGCAAGGGGGGGAGGGGGCACGGTTCGGTGGGTGCAAGATGGGGTGCATGCAAATTAAAAATAACCACAACTACTATTTTAATTTAATTCTTTTTTTTTTTTTGCTTGAGTGGTCTTATTTTGATAGTAACAATGGTAGGTGCGAGTTTGGGTGTATGCAACAGTAATGTGTGTGCGAATTTGGGTGTATGCAACAGTGGGATCTGTACCTGCAACCCCCGTGCTTGGGAACACTATAGGATTTGGGGTGGGTGCAAGTTGGAGTGCGTGCAAGGGGGGGAGGGGGCACGGTTCGGTGGGTGCAAGTTGGGGTGCATGCAAAGTTTCTTTTGCATTTAAATAAGCTGGATTTAAGAAAAATTAATTTACCCTAGGTATATCTTAATCCATATTCGATTATTACTATCAAAATAAGACTACGTTAATACTTAAGCAAGGAAAAAGTAATTTAATTAAAATATTTATTTTGGTAATTTTCTCAAGAACTAGAAGACATAAAGCCATCTAGTTTTCAGTTTTTGATCAAAAACAAATAAGAGCAATGAATTCTAAAAAAAAAAAAACAGGAAATAATTTGAAAGTTTTGAAAAACTACACTTTAAACCTTTTTTTTAAATTTTTTTTGCATACATTTTTAGATTAAAACATTTTTTTTCAAAAACTATGCATAGTTTTGACTTGATTTAAAAACAAGCTAATAGACAAAAATGTTGGCTTTAAAAAAAGGTATAATACGTAATTGTAAGTATTACCGTTATTTTTTAATTATTTTTTTTCCATTTAATGTACATATTTTTTTAAATTGCCCCTACCGCCTAAACGGGGGGAGATAGACCCCCCTTCCATAGTAAAAAATGCTTGTTTTTAGCTGTTCTATACAAATCCGTCATTAAACTTTGTCGCCAAAGTTATCGTACTCTCCCCTAAAATCATGTTCGTTTTTAACAATTGTGACGGACAAAATTGTCATATACAAAATTTATGTTTGGGGATTTTCTGGAATTTTCGTGCGCATTCTTCTTGTTTGGCCACAGGTCAGTCCGTATTGGTGCGTCCCATCAAAGTCGGTCTAGGCGTTTTTGAGTTATAAGCGTAGTAACTAAAGTAACGCTCTTTTAATACATATAGATTCTTAAAGATTAAATGAAGTTACAAACGAAGATTGGTTGAACTATTTAGGAAATGTTTAAAAATAAGTGAACAAAATTACCTGAACATCTTTTGAAAACATATTGTTTGTATGTAAGATGATAGAACTAAAGTTTCTTACAGTTTCAAATTCAAAAACAATTTCAACTGGTTTCCCCAATAGATTAGGGGTATCATTTCTCCAGCCAACCCACTCGTAGCCTGAAAATAGATGAAATAAAAACTATTATTTCATACTAAAAAATGTATATGAAAAAAAAATCTCTAATTTACATTAAATTCACTAAAGCTTTGATAATTAAACGCCATAATGTTGCATTAATAAACTCCCAACAATATTAAAAGCGATTAAGGGCTCCATAGGCACGACCTATAAAGTGCCTTGCATTAATAAGATGGTGCAGGGAATTAACTTCACGGGAACTACCTTCACATGGGAACTAACTTCACCACTAGTGGGAATTAATTTAACCTTTTTTTGGTGAAGTTATTTCCCACTGAAGGTGGGAGATAATTTCACTTTTTTGTGGGAATTAATTTCACTTTCATGTGTAACTGTTTCCCACGGAAGGTGGGAACTAACTTCACTCTTCAGTACAGTTAAAGTAAATTAACATGTTATGTTATTTTTATTCTCGCATACGCTAATCTAAGAAAATCTTTAATGTATAGGCGGGCGGCGAAGGGACATAGGGGCCAGGGACATAACGCCCAACTTTTTTTTGGGGGGCTTATGTCTCACTACGGTGGGACATAAAACCGAAATTGAATTTGGGCCTTAAGTCCCACCCAAGTAAGACCGAAGCCCCAAATAAAAATGTTGGGGCTAATGTCCCACTTAATAAGAATCACCAAATGACAAAACTTGGAGCACTTCAATACCACAAGACTTTGTTTTATGGAGTTTAAATCCTGAGATCCCGCGAAGCGGGCCACCCACAGGTGCTTTTATTTAAAAACGCTGTTGATATTGGCGCCTGCCTGGCGACTTTGCATACCCTAAGCGGAGCAACGGAGTTGCGTGAGTGGGTGTGACCCCGAAAAAGGGAGTTAAAATCCTGAGAACCCGCGAAGCGGGCCACCCACAGGTGCCTTTATTGAAAGAAGTTGTTGATATAGGCGCCTGCCTGGCGACTTTACACACCCTAAGCGGAGCAACGGAGTTGCGTGAGCGGGTGTGACCCCGAAAAAGGGAGTTAAAATCCTGAGAACCCGCGAAGCGGGCCACCTGATATAGGCGCCTGCCTGGCGACTTTACATACCCTAAGCGGAGCAACGGAGTTGCGTGAGCGGGTGTGACCCCGAAAAAGGGAGTTAAAATCCTGAGAACCCGCGAAGTGGGCCACCCACAGGTGCTTTTATTGAAAGAAGTTGTTGATATAGGCGCCTGCCTGGCGACTTTATATACCCTAAGCGGAGCAACGGAGTTGCGTGAGTGGGTGTGATCCCGAAAAAGGGAGTTAAAATCCTGAGAACCCGCGAAGCGTGCCACCCACAGGTGCTTTTATTGCTTAAAACTTACATATCTATTTTTGTTTTGATTTACAATTCAACGCTTGATATTTTTTCAGATATTTCAATCGTAGGTGGGAAGTTACTTCACACAATTTTCTGATGAAATTATCTCCCGCCTTCAGTGGGAGATAACTTCACAAAAAAAAGTGAAATTAATTCCCACTAGTGGTGAAGTTAGTTCCCATGTGAAGGTAGTTCCCGTGAAGTTAATTCCCTGCACCTAATAAGATATGGCGTTAAAATACTTATTTGTAAAAAATATGTGTTCAAGTCTTGAGAACTTCTAACCAAAAGTCATCTGTTGTTTTGTAATAACCGAACATTTGGCGCCATACTACTTGAAGAATGTAAAACGGTCTATTGCGAAAAATCTTTGGTAAAATGTGGAAAGACGTCGAATAATTTGTATCATAAAAACGCAAACCAGGAGAGATAACTGAATTTTAGAATATTCAAAACACTAAATTGATGGGTCATCTACTGTCCAGTCTTTTTCTTATTCTCAAAAATAAGAAATACATTTTATAGACAAAAATGTTTCTAAAATTAAAACGCATGGCAAATATTTTGATGATCTTAGAGAATATTGGAAAAATTTTAAATTATATATTATTGGTTTATTGTTTGACTGGAAATAAACCTTTTCGCGGTTCAATAATTTGTAAGAATTAAGCAATACTTCCTTACATATTTATGATACAAGGCTCATTTTAAAATTTTTAGAAACACAAAAAAGTCTTTACAAAATTTCCAACAAGAACTAAAGCATTTGAGACACCACAGAAAATGTTCAAGTTCAACAAATATTTTACGAAAAAGTTTACTTAAGAAAGATTTCATTTACGTCGTCGCTTATTTATGTCCTTTTAAGATAACTGTACTGTCTAAATGTTGTTTTAAAATTATTTAAACAATAGAATATTTTTACAATCATAATGAAAACAATAACGTCTCTTTAAAAAACGGATTTCTTCAACAGTATTATACATTCTTTTAGTTTTTGCTAGTTTTCTACAAATCCATTAACTCATGAAAAGTTTTGGTATTTTTTTTTTTTGCAAAACGTTTAAAACCTTTTACAGTGTTCGATTAATTTGGACAAAGTTCCACTTTAAATTTGTTATTTCATTTCAATGTAAGTACTTTTAGGAAGTGTTAAGGACATATGAAAAATCTCTCAATCATTTTTGTATCTATTTTTTTTTTTGATTGCAGGTATTTTCTGTATGTTTTAACCGACTATATTGATGAAGTTTTTCGAAACAACAAAACTTTAGAGAGGAACGATTTTGTACTAAATGGTTTTTGACAATGAACACCAATAAATCAAAATAACTCTCAAAAAGATTACAGGAAATCTCTCAAAAAGAATTATGAGGTGACTTTAAATTGTATAATTAAAATATGTATGTACTACAATTGTATGCTCCACATTAAAAAGTTGTGATACATTGATTTAAACGATCCATATTTGTCAAACTTCAGGATTTAACTTGTGAATATGATCATAAGTATTTTGACTTTTTTAAAGCCCTGAATATATTCTAAAATAAAACATCAAACCTCCCACCTATTCATGCGAATCCTGATTTATTTTGTATATTTTGATATCTAGATACACCTACCCACTTACTCACAGAATGATAAAAAAATGATTTATGTATTATCATCTATTATGAGCTTGCGCTTATTTTTTTTAGCTTTCACATTCTTCAGACATCTTTTTATTCTATTTTTATTTTTGAATTCCCTGATAGTTGTTTTTTTTGTTAAGTTGAAAACTTTTTCGCTACTTTATACATATCATCTGCGGATTTTCAAAATAGAGTTGCGATAGTTAAATAACTTTCCACTCTTTTATGGACTAAGTTTTGCTAAATTCAACAGGACACCAGGAGAGGAGATAGACAAAAAAAATAACAAAAAAACTTCCTCTGGAACTTTTATTTTATTTCCCTTTTTCGTTATTGTTTGCATCTCTTCTTTTTTTATTTCCCTTTTTCCATCTGTTTTTTGTTTAACAAAAATAGAAAGCAAAAAATAATATATATGTATATATCAATACATAGTATATAATAACTTTTGCTGCGATAATCGATTGTTTTAGGAACTTTGGCCTTCGAGCAGATGGAGTTTTCGGATACACCAACCATCGAACACAAAAGTTAGTCCATGTGGACATAGACACTGTGTCTATTATAGGAAACAGGTCGAAATTTATGATATAAATACTAATTAGTGTGTCAATATTATTGTTTTGGAATTTAATTATCACTTGGATTTCATTATCGGCAGAGAAAGGGGTGATATTTGTTCCGTTTGAGGACTGAGAATTCAGGAACTATAGGGCTCTAGGTGTGGGTGTGATGAAATATTTCATGTAAGAGAAGGAAGGGAGCGAAGCGATTGTGTTGTGACCAAAAACTTAAACAACAAAGGATAACGTTATCCAATTTTTGGCAGTACGGTGGGTGCAATTGCTATTATGTGCAAGATAAACAATGTTTAAGCTTTCCCTTGGGGGTGAAAGTTCAGCTGGATGCTTGGATGTGGGGTGGAGGTTGAAAATTATAATAGAAAACTTTTCACTTTGCCATTAACTTTAGACTGAACAGTATGAAAAGCGAGGCGGAATGGGAATTGTGAGTCAAGTTTGCTGTATAAATGGAATGTGTACGGCAAATTTTGAACTGTTGGATGAAGATTTAACGTTTTCATTAACGAGTTATTTACTAAGCTTCCTTCAAACTTTTCGAACTGAGCGTCAACGGATAGGAGTGAGGGAACCGATCTATTTATACTCATAGGAACGATTACCTTTTTAAATTCTTTAGATAAGTTTAATACGTTGATTCTCATTACTTCATTACTTAAGTGAGATTGACTTTGAGGATTTAAACCTTACAGCATATTGTTATGTAAGTTTATTTTGTGTCTTTTTGTTGAAAAATTGTCAAATTTGTTTTTACCATAAATGTTCCTTTTTTGAATTTATCTTTGAAATTGTATAACATTTAATGAAATAAAATGAAAAACTTACCTTTACCAAATCCATGAATATCCGTGCGGAAGTTATCTTTTCCTTTCTGCCCATCAACTAACTGACCGAGACCACCAATATATTTATCGTCTTCTTCGTGGCCGTCATAAGTTTTATCAGATAAATCGATTTCAATTCCACGTTGAACACCTTTGGGTAAAGTGTAGGATACAATTCCCTCTGGAAGGAAGAAGCAAACATAGCTTAGATGGTATGCCGTTGTAATGAACAAATATTTTTGTGTCTTGATGTTTTTTTCTTAATAAAAGTGAAGAGAACATCCAGCCACTATTAACTGAAATGTTGTTGATAGCAAAATTGGTTGCAATACAAATATAACAAAACAATTTTCTGTTAGATTTAAATCTTTGATTTTGTGAATATGTTGTGTACACTGTACACCTAAAGAAATGTATAAATGCTTGGAAAATAATTTTTATAATATGATGGACGATAAAAAAAACACACAATATTCGTAGTTATGAATCGGTTTATTAACATATTGTCTACTATTAAAAACTTGTAAAAAAGACAGTCTTACTGGATTTATCAGTTCCTCAAGCCAAAGCCGGAAAACATGTTAGTGACATATACGAATCATTGAGTTTTCTATAACGATAGTAGTTATAGATAACACCTGAGCCGTGTAAGACCAGCCAGCTCAGTCGTTAATTTTATATAACTTATTGTTACTAAGGATGAGCTTTAAGTTTGCCTACAACTTCCAAATTTTCACTGAATCAATGTTATCCTTATAAGGTAACATACAATTTTATATTTCTACAGTTTTTCTGTATGAAACTCCAATAGATGTTATCCCTTTATTTTATTTAACAAGTTATTTATTTTCAATGGATGCATATGTGTTCCTCAATCAAGGCAAGAGATTTTGCCATTAAATTTTAATTCTTTTCGCCAAGGTCACTTTTTTATAGATTTATCGGGAGAGTTTAACACACATTTTAATTTTTAGAGCTTGACAACACTTTCCTGTTTCTTAGATTTATCAAGAAATATTTAATTTAATAAGTACTTGGATGTCGAGGAGGTCTCAAGCTAAATAGGAGTGAAGCTGTCTTTCACTGATTAGAAACTTAACACTCCATTTCTGTTGTTTTAAGATGCCACCAATATGAGTGCTCGCCGATATCTAGAAATCTTCCTAAAATACAAACGAGAATCTCAAATTAAATTAAATTGATTCTTTGCAAATTTATCCCTTCAATTGGGGAGAGTACGATAACTTTGGCGACAAAGTTTAATGACGGATTTGTATAAAACAGCTAAAAACAAGCATTTTTTACTATGGGAGGGGGGGTCTATCTCTCCCCGTTTAGGCGGTAGGGGCAATTTAAATATGTACATTAAATGGAAAAAAAATAACGGTAATACTTACAATTAAGTATTATACCTTTTTTTAAAGCCAACATTTTTGTCTATTAGCTTGTTTTTAAATCAAGTCAAAACTATGCATAGTTTTTGAAAAAAAATTTTTTCAACTAAAAATTTATGCAAACAAAATTTAAAAAAAAGGTTTAAAGTGTAGTTTTTCAAAACTTTCAAATTATCTACTGTTTTTTTTTTAGAATTCATTGCTCTTATTTGTTTTTGGTCAAAAACTGAAAACTAGATGACTTAAGTATTAACGTAGTCTTATTTTGATAGTAATAATCGAATATGGATTAAGATATACCTAGGGTAAATTAATTTTTCTTAAATCCAGCTTATTTAAATACAAAAGAAACTTTGCATGCACCCACCGAACCGTGATCCCTCCCTCCCTTGCACGCACTCCAACTTGCACCCACCCCAAATCCTATAGTGTTCCCAAGCAGGGGTGTTGCAGGGGGCAGCATGCCCCCCCTTACAGATCCCATTGTTACTATCAAAATAAAACCACTCAAGCAAAAAAAAAGAATTAAATTAAAATAGTAGTTGTGGTTATTTTTAATTTTCTCAAAAACTAAAAGACATAAAATCATCCAGTTTTCAGTTTTTGATCAAAAACAAATAAGAGCAATAAATTCTGAAATAAAAACAATGGTAGATAATCTTGAAGTATTGAAAAATTACACTTTAAACCTTTTTTTAACTTTTTTTACTCAAATTTTGAGTTTAAAATTAAATTTTTCAAAAACTACGCATAGTTTTGACTTGAATTAAAAACTGGCTAATAAAACAGAATGTTGGCTTTAAAAAAATGTATAAAACTTAATTGTAAGTATCACCGTTATTTTTTAATTATTTTTTTCCATTTTAAATAATAATTTTTTTAAATTGCCCCTACCGCCTGAACGGGGGAAATAGACCCCCCCTCCCATAGTAAAAAATGCTTATATTAAGCCCCTCTACCAAAAACCGTTATTATATCTTGGCGCCAAAGTTATCGTACTCGTGCCCTTCAATTGGTTTGTGGTACCTAAAAATTCTTATTTTTCGATAGAATATGAAGTCTAACTTTTTAAAGCAATGTAGTATTATTGAATTGAAAAAGTCTGGTCTTTACCAGACTTCTTATTATTTAAAGCTTTTCTTTCCATTCCGTTAAAGCAACGACAGTCTCTATATTAACCAAATTCAAGGAGCCACACAGACTGGCACCTTAATTATTCAACAGCCCTCAATTCATTATGCCAGTTAAAATCACATTTCCTTTAACCTTTATTTCAATAAAGCATAGTATACGTACAGAGTAGATAACCAAGCCAATGACCCATCTAAAGGAAAAGATGCTATAGAAGAATGAAGCTATGTGTATCAACATCAGCAACAATTACAAAGAATATTCTTACACAAATCTCAAGAATTTTATCTTTCACTATTACGTTCCTATTCGTACTATTTCTAAGATGGTTCAGAGAACACAAAAGATAAAAATACGTCATCTTTCGTTAAAAAGCTGAAGACAATGTCAAAACATCTCCTTCTCTTTCACCATTGTTCCATAGTCATCCACAGGCGATCCGCACTTGTGAACTGTCCTTTCTTTGGAAATTATTATAATGAAGCAAGTTAATTGCTTGTGCATATGAAACTGACATCAAATCTTTGGTCTTTTGCGCTCCACTAAGTCCCTATATAGGTCCCCAGTTTCAAATAAGAGAGCTTATGATAATCCATTTTGAAGCAGCCTGAATGGTCTAAACGTTTCCCACCATTCACCATATAAACGATAAACCTTTCCCCGACGACGATACACAATGCCGCCATCCATTGTTAGGCCCCACTCATTCGAAAGTAATATCCACTGTGTCAAAGCTTTTGTCAACATTGTGTTTGTGTTGGAATTGTGTCCCTCGGCCTAGCTGAATCGATTTGATATAAATTAATTTTCCTATTTTAATTAAATTCTAATACCTTTTATTGTGTGCTGGCAGCGGTGAAATATCACACAACACAAAACAACACAAAAAGAACTCAAGAGAAGAAGAATCACAAGTTGTGACGTTTATCGGTTGACATCTGGAACGTGCTCTTCATGTAATGTGTTGTTGTAAATAGAAAAAAAGAACATCTCACAAAACTTAGACGCATATAAAAAACGATCGTTAAAAGAATTGGAAAACAAAAGCAAAAACATTTTCTATAAATTTAAAAATAAAACATAAAGTAAAGCAAAACACAGCAATGAAATTAAAATAAAATCTCAAAACTTACAATTTTATTGCACGTGTAATATGTGAACAACAACATTGGGCAAACACGCTGAAGTCAAAGTAAAAGAAATTGGACTTGGAATTGAAAAATGGGCTCTGATCACATGAGCTTAATAGAAAGAACACCAAACTTACATAAATGATGTTTGTGCTCTTGTAACGTTTTGGGTTTAAAATTCTTCTTTTTGTTTATAGTTGCGATGCGAAGTCTTATTTTCTGTCACGACATTTTACGGTTTTTGAATCAAATGAGTGTTTATTTTAATTTAAAAAATATTATGAATTTAGTTTTAGGATTTCAATTGGATGTCTTCTTGTTTGTATTTTGTTTCTAATACTTGGTGTTTTGTGGTACTGGATTGTGTAAACAAAATCGACTTCCATTCAGGCATAAAAAAGCAATAAAATCAAATTGGGGTCAGTAAACAATTTTAAGCTTCTGAACATTTGTTTCTGTAACAAAGTAAAAACTATAAAATGCAAACGTATATATGTACCATAATTGAGCTATTAAATAAATTAACATTTGATGACATGGAAATTTTAAAGTACATTGAAAATAAATCTGATGATGAACACAACTAAATTAAAAAAAAATCGGTACGGTTTTTTCCGTATCAATTTTAACTTTTTTAATGAACTTTAATTTGATGAGCTTTCCTCCATCGTTATCGTTTTTTGTTTCACAGAATTGTTTTTTTCTTGTTTTTTTTTTTTTTTTGTATGTAGATGACTGAACTTAGAAGAGGGTTTTATTTGGGTAGATTTGAGAACGCGTGCGGTTTGGTCCATAACTATTATATAAATTAAGTACGTTTACTTATAATCACAGTGTTAATAAAAGTGGGTTCAAGTTCCTCAAATTCAATTGATTTGAGCACCAAACCAAAAAAAAAGAAATAGTTGAGGCAACAAATGCATTAATTGACCATTTTAAGAAAAAGAGAGAAGCTTTTTAATCAAGCCTGCGATTTAGAACGAACCGTTTATAATCTGATAAAAGAAAACACGACTAAGAGCTATAACTCGTCCCCAAAAAAAACGCAATTCTTAAGTCGACATCTTTTAAAAATGCCCTACAAGGCAAGTAGTCCATGGGTCCAGAATAACGAGCTTAATACAATGGTCAAGAGTTATCATGCCCAAGATGTTATTTTTTGTGATTATATATTTAGGAATTCGGTCAATAACTTTTGTAAAATTAATTTCTTTGTTTTAAATTTAAAATATAAAGTATGGATGTTTGATTTTAATCAGAGAATTTGCAATTTAATAATTGCAGTATGGAACATGCTTTCTTCTTTTCATCAATTTCTGGTAATTTAAGTATTTTTATTTCATCGGACAAAATTTAAATTATATGTTATGAATATGAGCTCAAGTTTATCAAATATAACCCGGGAATGCTATCAAAAACAAAAGTGAGGACTTGATTCTATATTATCGAAATACATAATACGAAATTTGGAGATGTATCCTGAATCAAGCTACATAAATGTAGTCTTGTGTAGGAAGGAAAATCAATAGGCTTATTAAAGAGGAACCTTTTTTGACATCGCATCTGTGCAAAATGGGGATAGAATACTATATACAAATTTTAAAATGATGATCGAAAGAAAAATACCTGAATTCGAGAAGTAGAAAAAGAAAAAAATATTAAACGAAAATTTAATTTCACAAAAGCCAGTGTTTTTGAAATTTGGTGGTTTGAATTGAGTTCTAGGCATGAGCCGCGATGAAAGACAGTAATCTAAACAAGCATTTGAATTTGCGACTATGCGATAGTTCGCAGTTAGCTTTGGTATTTAAGAAAAATATCGCGGAAAAATTCTGTGTTTTAAAAATTATACATTTAAAGTACCTACTGTGATTATTCCTTCTCATTGTGCGAAGCGCGGCGCTAGTCTTTAGGATGTTAAAAAGATCTGTTAACAAAAAGAATTTGTAATGAAGTTCTAACTTCACCAACGATACTTAGTACATACATACATACATCAAAGATATTTACTGCAGATGAGGCACAAAACCATTTGAGATTTAAAAAAGTTCATGTATTTTTTATTGAACTTTTAAATACATGTTAAAAAAATATTTCATGAATGATAAATAATTCAAGTATTTGAATTATAAATTTGGGAAATAAATATTTCATTTCAACGTACTGAAAGAAATGAGGTGTCAAAACATGAGATGTCATTAAATGAGCTTTTCCTTGCACTTAAGACAAAAACATAAGAATCTTTAAGCATATCAATATGAAGATAATTTTAAGCATATCAATAGAAGATAAATTTAAAAAAATATTCAAATTCCAAATAATAAAAAATAGCTTTTTGTACTCATAATTAATGATTTTGTTCTGCTTCTTGTTGCTCATTTCAATATATGTCAAATTTAATCAGTTAAAGGTCGTCACAACTAATTACCAACAAAATTGAGGTTTCCTGATTAAGGTATCTCCCTCGATATTTAATGTATTCAAAAGTAAAACGATAACACATGTTTCTAGCGACACGCAACACATACTCTCTGGTGTTTCCCTGGTGTTCATATAAATTTGCTTATGCTGATCTAATTAACTTGAATTTCTATTCTTCTTCTTCTTCTTCTTGCTTTTCATTTTATTTTTGAAAATTTCAAAATATTCAGTTCTTCGTTTTAATCCCCCTTAATACAAATTTAAATGAAAATAATTTCTGTAATAACTCGAGAATCACTAGCAACATGCGTTGAAAACCCCAATTTGATTTAATATTGTAATAACAACAACAACGAGAGCAACAACAACATCATTTCATTTAAAACTTATAGGTACTATACAACATCCGCTTCTTATTCTACAATTCCAACGCCAAAAAACACTGTTACACTATTCCAAAGGCGATGTCCTTGTTTAAGGCAACAATTTAAATGTTTTTGTGCTCCTGTGTGTCGCCATCATTACCTACGAATGTCGTCGTAGCTGGCGTCGGCAACGTCTCGTCGTCTCGTCTTGATCTTTGGTGTTTTCGTCAAAAACTTATAAGAACTTGGAAAGAACCACCAGATGTACCAGATGACTGAATGACTATGCAACGAAACTCTTAGCAAATTCCCCGCCCACCTCCTCCGCTGCCACGCCACCTTACATGTAATGCCATAGATAAGGTAGATGTATATATAACATGGTGTTGTGTGGCTGACATTGGGAAGGGGAGGGGGAATTACATATTTATTTCCAAGTCAAAACTGTGACATGTTTTTAATTAAGAGGCGTGATAAATGGCTGCACTAAATTTCAAAATGAAAATGGTATCCTTTGGAGCGCGTCACATCAGTCAAGGGAGAATTTCGAAAACGTTATATGTGAAGAAAAGAGGACCTATTTTTTTGAATTATCAATGTCAGAACTATCAACCACTACCACTCTTTCATTACCAGGAGCGCAGTCAGTCTTAGAGAATACTCGTATCAGGAATTCAAAACTTGTTTTCTCAAATCACTTTTACCTAGTATATATAAAAGTACCTAACGATGTCTAAAACAAAAGTTGTAACATTCAAAATGTCCGTAAAGTTAAAATTTAAAAGTTATTTTTGCAAATTAAGATTTGTTTTAAGATGTCAGTCTAGCCTATCAGCATGCATCTTGCTAGAGCACTAGCATTGGCTATAGAGAACTGAGCAATTTCAGTAGTTGAGTTTTTGTTTTTATTCCCGACATTTTTGCTCAACCAGAGCAGTTCGTTTTTTCCTTTGTTCAATTCAATTTCTTTGCAGACGAGATATCCGAATCACAAAAAATTAAATCGAGCGAAATTGTGGTTACACTTAATATTATGTATCTTCTAAACGAAAAACGGGGAAACTAACTCTTTTAAGACATTTTTAGGTTTAGAAAAGACGGAAGACTTTGAAGGAATATAATTTGCCTGGAAAGATAACATTTCCAATAGCGCCTTTTCTTTTAATAGCAGTGGAGCTTTGATCGTAATGATGAAATCTTTCAAAAACTATTCAATTTATAAATACTTTAACTTTAATTTGCATGAATCGCATTAAAACTTCTTTTCTATTATGAGTATGGGTAGATGGTTCACTATTCCCTTTGAAGCTCCGAATCTCTCTAAAACGGACCTGCTTCTTTTCAGCTGTACTCGTTTCACATAAACTTGATTAGATGACCAACTAAATATGTAAGATGCTGACTGTTTCCGAAATTAGTAATATGAAACTAAAACATTAAAAAAGAGCCACAACTAACATGACGCCCATCGCCACTGCAAGATCTGTGCGCTTTCAAGTTAAATTTCAAATGAATCCGCACTTCGTAGTCTAGACACCTGTTTTACGACTTTGGGTTGGTGGATGTTCCATTGTTAAAGAGCGATGATATACGATTCGATAAATTTACTTCTGTAACCCGATGTCTGAAAGATGCATTCAGCTAGGGTGCGAGACGAGGTACGAAAACATATCCAAAGCTGCATTTATTTTCAATTCGATTGATTAAATTCAATTTTTTAGAAGAAAAAAATAAAATCCTTGGGTTGCATAATTTATAACCTCATTAGTGATTAAAAGTGACATCAACCGACACTTATAGGCACATAACCATCCAGAGCCATCATTTTCAGATGCACTGCAGCGTGAGGAAAATCTCTGTATTAAAGTAGGTAGGTATATTCATATATCATCATATGTATCATCTCTTGCATATTGGCATCTCCAGCTGTGATGCGGGAGGAAAATGTTTACTAGTAATAGTCGCAACTTGGTTCGATTTTTCCTCTTCGTCGTATTATCTTCGTGCATCGTTGGTTACATATTGGGTGTAATACGATATGAGTACATCAGATATCAGCTGAAAGTAGAGGATTACTTACATTTTGAAGGTGTTCCATTGATGCAGGCAGAGAAGGCCTATAAGATGATTTCAATGACAACGAATTGTATAGATACACAAATGCGTATATAGACGTATACAACCTAGAAGACTCTTTATAATATATTGATAAGTCAGGCAGCTTAAATGTAATTGAATATTTTGTAAAAACGCGCTGTATTTAAGTTTGTTTGTACTGTGTACAGCTTATATTTTATATTCATGTATATGAATTGATGTAAGTATATTAAATACGTGTACTCAAAGTATAATCTTTGTAAGATCTCATGAATAATTTCGTATCTAGGAAATCCTCGTTTTGGATTTCTATTATCATGTGATATTTAGTTACATACATATACACGCATGAATGTTTATTTTGCAAAAGCCTTTGTACATACAATACATATCTAGGTATACCTACATTTGGGATGGAAAGTGAACAGCATATAGAATGTCATGTTCTATGTAATGCGAAATTGTATATTTTTTTGTAACAATTATGTTACATCAGACTTTTAAAAAAGAGCCAACCATTTTATTGCTTTTTTTTAAGACTTGAGAAATATAGCTTCATTCAAGTCTATTTACAGAGGGTGTCTAAGTGTCTTAGTTAAGTGTTATTGCATGTTTTCCCTTGGATGATTGACATTGTTGTAAACTGTAACTTAATATAAGCGGAAGTTGTTAAAATTCAAAAGTCACAAAAAGAAAATTCAGAAAAATTTACAATTTAATGGATAAATACAACTTTATTCTGATTTGAAAGGGTTTTCCCACCTGTGCTTATATTAAACCGTGCGAAACACATTGAAGTGTGTATACTTTTAACATTTTGAAAAAGAAAACAACTGTTATATAAAATGTATTCCTTTTTTAATATATCCCTTTGACCTTTGTATACATACAAAAGTTAAAAAGCTCAAAATTTTAAATTTAAAATTTTTTAAACAAAAAAATTATTGTAACTTCCTAATGGAAGGATGTTTAAATTGCACTTCATTCAAAGCCGAGAAAATGCAAAAGCAGAAAACCCAAAATAAAACCCGCATAATTTGTTTATATTAAAATTACGTAGACATAAAAAAGAAGATATTCTTAACATCTTATATAAATTACGTAGACATACATTAGAGTATTAAATTAGAGAATTCCCCAGAATTTATTGGTGAGCCTCATTTACTAATTTATTTCATAAAAGCTATGAATATTTATATTATTTTTTTCAATAATGTCATGAAATAACAAAAATTGAGAACGCTTAACAAACAGGAACCGTAGAATATAAGTATCTGATAGTGAAATTATAGAATACGTTATTTTTTAGGCATACTCATCAACTACATTGCAATTTTCGGAACGTTCTTAATGAAAAAACTAAAATAAATAAATAAATTAGGTGGCGCAACAGTTCATGAAGAACCAGGGCCTAGTGACTTACAACTCTCAACCATTCCTGTGTGCGTTTAATGTTGTCAGAGATGGAAGGGACCTACAGTTTATATGCCGAATCCGAACGGCTAATTTGAGAAAGCACTTTTCATGACAAGAATTACTCTTGGAGGATTTGTCAATTCCTCGCAAGAGGCAGTACCCGTGAAAAAAGTTAGATGGCCCAGGCAGGGATTGAACCCAAGACCCCTTGCATGACAGTCCAACGCACTAACCATCACGCTACGGGTACTACAATGAAAAAACTAAAGGGAATACAATTGTATCTTAAAAGCAGATTATAAGGAATTAAAGAGAAAGGTAGCACTATCCTTCCGGATCAGAGGGAGGGGTTAGTATCCACTCTTGGCCTCCACCCTTTCTGACTTCTGGTGCTTTTTGCATGTTATTTTGGTTAAAAGTGAGTACGATCCACAATTTCACCAAAATAAATTCAAAACTAGAAAATAGGGTACTATTACAAACGATTTACTCAGATTACAGTTCACCCTTGATTTTTCTTATTTTATACTTTAAATTTAATTTTGAATCCTCTTCTAAGCCAATGACAACACCTTCTCCTGTTTCCGCATGCAAGCAATTTGCATGGTGCATGTATGGAACTTTTTAATCTGAAAAACATAAAATGAATAAATTAAAATGGCATGAGTATGCCATTCTCATATACCTTGCTTTGGCTACAGGCTAGACAGCGAAAACAGAGCTAGACTCACTATTAACTCTAAGTATAGCGGGCATTGAAAGCTGTTACGACTTGAATGCAGATTTTTTCTTCTTTTTTTTCTTGTATGGCTGTCGAAGTCGTTCCTGTTTCTATATGTTTGGTACACACTTCATATATCTATCTTGTCAGTGAATATGCAGCAACAATGTCTTGAACTAAGTATGTACAGTACATTGTACATGCGGCGTTGTGGTTTGCAATCATGCGTGATGTAATATTTTCGTTAAAAGGAAACTAAATCATGCAATTAGCAGGACTGATTGGAAGTGCATTATAATTGGTAGTGGGAGATTGCTTAATGGAAAATTTATTTTTATCGTGAAAATAGTCGTCTAGAATGTTTTTATGTTAGTTTTATTCTACCTTTTTTCTGTTTTATGTGTTCTGATGACGATAACGACGATTAAAGGTACAGGATACAAGAAGGAGAGATAGAACATCGTCGGTACGTTACATTCGTAAGCGTTGAGAGATTTACGACTCAACAAAGTGGATGTCGCGCGCGTTGGTTTGTGGCCTTACATTAATATCAATAGGCACATTAGAAATAATATTTGCGTAATAATGACTTGAAACAGGTAAGTGATATTTAATTGATACACGTTTTAAGTATTAATTTTGTGTACAAAAAAGAATAGTTTAGAGAGTCTAAGTATTGTGTCATAGAACGCTTTGCAAATATTCTGTCTGATTTAGTAAAATTAGTTTATCAGGCCAAACCTCCTTTTTGCCTTGCGACGAAATTGCTTTGATATCATTAATATTCTGAAAATGTTTTTTTTTAAGCTTCTGTTTTGGTGGCAAAGAAACAAGAAAGAAAAAACAAGGAGTTGTTTTTATGTTGTCTGAGATTTTTACGCACCAGATGGTTTGCTTTATTAAAATGTTAGTCATGCGATTAAAATTCTGATTGAACAATGTTTGTCCAAATATAGTTTTAGATTCAGAGTAGACAACCATATAACTACCCACAGTACCTGATCTTAAGGTCAATTGAGTTAATGATTTAGGTAAAATTTGAGGTGTTCAACAAAACCATAAGAATATATATGATAATAGATTAGCAAGCTCGAAAATATTTCCGGCGATGTTGTTGAAATATTCTATCGCATACCTAGTGCATAATATTCTCACTTTCTCAGAAAACAAAAAATTAAAGAAACTATTAAGGTTTGCGTTAGGAAACATCAATTGAATCGAGAAATACTAAAACTCTTCTTTGTCAAGACTAAAATTAAAAACACGTCATTTCTACCCTATATTAAATTCAGTGGTTATCACACGATAGAAATAAAAAAAAATAAGCCCAAAGTTTTTATATATACAAGAGCCGGAAAGTTAGGTATGTTAAATATTTACAAGCGTTGCATGTTGCATAGAAATTTCACATTTACAAAATCCATCGACATGCCACAGTAATGTATGCATGTTGCCGCCGCCACCGACGACTCCACCGTTTGACGTTAATTTGTATAAAAAAAAATGTATGTCGCGACGGCGACGGCGACGGCGACGACCAACAACGAATAACACAGCACGACAAGAAAAGACCTTCCTTAGCTATTGAGTTTAGGATTCGTCTTGTGTTTCGTGATGTCGAATGTCAGACGGAGGACGGAGTTACGAACATTGATATCATGTTTTCCTAAAACCCAACCCAAAGAAAACACAAATCAACAAATAAACGTCATGCAATGATAGGCAAACGATTGCGTCTGGCTTTTAGCTTCACTAAATATAAACATATTTAAAAAAATTACCTATCAACCCAACTACTCCACCCCCACAACACACACTCCACGCAGAGCAGCCATATAATATCAACAACCATTAAAAGGAAATTAATGAAACTTACCTTCCCAGGGGCATCCAACCACTTCGGCCCTCATACAAACAGTTCTGTCATACTGGCTGTATGGGTATATGCGAATTTTCGATGCAAAAATGATCGGTTGCAGGAGGTTCTCCACCTCACTATAGGTGTTGATGTTTCCAGGCAGAACCTGAAATCAAGAGCGAGAGTATTGCTTGCTGGGTATTTAATTCTTCAACCATCATACAAACAAATACGAACAGAAAGGATACAAATATTTTATTTTTCCCACTATCACTTCGGTATCACTCCCGAATGCAGTATACCCAAATTGCCGCCATAAATCAGGACGGCTTTAGCTAAGCATACATTCTCCATCACATTCATACACCTCAGCCCCGAATAATGGTCGAATGTCACTCACCTCCTTTCCTTGGATATTTTTCCATCGAATCCATTTAGTCATGCCTGGACGCCAGTATTCCAATACAAACGACTCTGTATACTCCTGCCCTTGACCCTTACCAAAGCGGCCCTGAGTGCGGACTGCCGTGACGACGTGAACCTTTAGCAGATCGATTTGCAGATACTCCTTTAAGCCACGCGATACCATGTGCTTGGGACACCATGCTCCGCCATTGTTGTCGATTTTAAGCCTGCAATCAGACAGAGAGGAGAATAAAAGTTAACCATCATCATCCAATCCAAAATAAAAAAGTTAAGGTACATATCTCTAAGAGGGAGGCTAGTAGTTCAGGATCATAGCCCGGGAGCCAGCGTCACTTATTTTTGAAAGATTTGATAATGGATGAATTTATTTTTTTCGGGCAGTTTTTACATTAGAAAAACATAAAATCGATGCCTGCAGGCGCACCCGTGGTGCATTAATTTACAGTTAATTTTCAAAGTTGTAAAAAAACCGAGGTCACATGTCTAACATGATAAGACTTGAAACCGGTCTAGAACGTTAGTTGGCACTGCCTTGAGAAAGAAAAACCATGCCTGCCACCTGGACAGTGGGGCGAAGTTATCCTGCCGCTGACCTAAAGTTGTAAAAAAAAACCGTCAAATTGTTATATGTGATAAGGGCTGAAGTATGTTTAGATAGTTAGTTTGACATTTAAAATAGAGGAAAAACCATGCCTGCCGCTTGCGTCCCGGGGAGAAGTCGCCGGCAGGATCGAAAATAGTCGCACTGTCGCATACTGTATACAATCCAAAAATATTTTGTTTTTGGGTAGAAATCTGAGAGAGAAACAATGTTTTGATGAATTTTGTAGACCGTTTAATAAAGAACACCGAAAAAATAATATCAGCTCTAAAAGTCTTTTATAACTCCAAAGCAAAAGGGTAAAAGGGGGAAAAATACCCATTTTAATCTATTTTATCAAAACGTCTAAAAAAGTAAAAGTATATTAAAATATACCTATACTTTGCATTAATATATACCTCATAACAATTATACCAGAAAAAGGGTAAGGAGGGGGGGGGGAATCACCTTTTTACAAAACAAATAAGTTTCAAAACATTTTTGTGTGTGCTTTTAGTTTTGGTTTTAATTTGTTTTCAAACGTTATAAGATTATAATTTAGTCAAAAATGCTGGACAGCACATCTTCGCCACTTCTGAATGACTCCATTAAACATGAAATATCTTCTTCATCAGAATCTTCGCTAGTGCTGACTTGGTTGTGGGTAGGTTCTTCATCATCTTCTTGGTTGGCGAATTTTATATTATCTGACTTTGGAATATTAGACGTAATAATAAGTGGCAATAGGGTTTCTGATATTTTTGGTTTTTTTGTATATGATTCTAATTCATGTGTTATAGCATCAAACTTACGTCGCCTTTTCGTTTTACTTATATTTTTGGAGGTCCCGGGATTTCCATCATTCTCATGATCACTTTCTTCCAAATCTTGTTCTTCAATATTTATCTCTTGAATGTTGTTGTCTTCAATGTTTTGGAAAATGATTCCAACGGTGTCGTGAAGAGTATCCTTTCCACTAGCTGTGTCAACAAATCGGTCAAAGTTATTGAATGCCAAGCCTGTGCATAAATTCGGTGATCTAATTATGTCTTCTGGACAAATATCAGATTGATTGGAGCATGAAAAAGTTGCTTCAGTTTCTAATCCTTGTAGTGTTGAATAACTGCAACAATGACCATATCTGTTGATAATGTTGACAATTTTTTTGCTAATTCAATGCTAATCCTAGTACTATATGTTTTGACGGCATAATAGTTCCATTGGAAACGGCTTGGATAGAGTCTTCTGAGAACGAGTCAGCAAGTCTTTGGCAATTTGGACTTTTTTTTCTACGATATTCACCTCCGCTTAGTAAAGTAGTGTAAAAGTCCATAAGAATGTCTGGAACTGTGCACTCCCCTTTTATTAAATCAGAAACGGTCAGTTTCTCCGGTAAAGCACATTTTTTAATTGCTCGAATAGACCTCCTCAAGATAAGTGCTGCCTTTTGTACGACGGATTTTTCCTCGAGAATTTGTATGTTGTTGTCTTCTAGTGCAACTCCTGCATATGGTTTCATTATTTTCTTATTGTTACGATGTATGATGGTTAGTTTTTTCGCATATTTCTTCAACAACCTGAAGAAATTCACCATACATGGTTCGGATAAAGTCGAGAAAGTACATGTTGTTGTTCTGAATTATTGTTTCTTCCACAAACAAACAAACTTTTTCAAACGCTGAATTACTTTTGTCCCTTATCTTCTTCCAATCCGAGGCATCTTTCTGTTCATTTTGTATCGCTCTTACTCGGTTTTGTACTACTTGAACACAACAAATGGCATGGTAAAGTATGGGGTGTCCTTGTAGCAATCGATCGTCAATTTCCATCATCAGGTTCAAGTCGTTTAACTCCATTGCCTTAGCTTTTATTTTATCCATGGAATCTTCCTTAGAACAGGTATGCAAGATATTAATACGACCCTTATGTCTTTTCCGTTCTAATTTGCAGAAAATACATTTTTTTAGCTCGGTTTCCTCTTCTTCAGCTGGATCTTCAGATACTTGCTCTTTTGGCTGAGCCAAATCATCACCAATAAGTTCTGATGCAGCGATTGAGGTGTCATAGATTGATGTTTCGGGTTCTCCTAAGTTTTGTTCGGATACTTCGTTTAATTCAATGTTCGCACTTTAAAATAAAACGGATATTTGGAAAGATTAATGTAAGCGGAGGAGAAACAAAAAAAGGCAACTTGTCTTTAAGAGACTCGTAATTACATACATATATTTAGGTCTTTTAAGTTTTAAATATTTTAAAAATTATGCTTACCGTGTAACCATAGCTGCTGAAGGTCCTGATAAATTAAGTTCACTTTCGGAGGCTACCGATGTGATTTTTTAAGAGCTTGAGAACTTTAAAAAAAAAAAAACGCATAAAATTTGCAAAATCTCATCGATTCTTTATCTGAAACGTTAGATTGGTCCATGACATTTACTTTTTGAAGATAATTTCATTTAAATGTTGACCGCGGCTGCGTTTTAGGTGGTCCATTCGGAAAGTCCAATTTTGGGTAACTTTTTCGAGCATTTCGGCCGGAATAGCCCGAATTTCTTCGGAAATGTTGTCTTCCAAAGCTGGAATAGTTGCTGGCTTATTTGTGTAAACTTTAGACTTGACGTAGCCCCACAAAAAATAGTCTAAAGGCGTCAAATCGCATGATCTTGGTGGCCAACTTACCGGTCCATTCCTTGAGATGAATTGTTCTCCGAAGTTTTCCCTCAAAATGGCCATAGAATCGCGAGCTGTGTGGCATGTAGCGCCATCTTGTTGAAACCACATGTCAACCAAGTTCAGTTCTTCCATTTTTGGCAACAAAAAAATTGTTAGCATTGAACGAAAACGATCGCCATTCACCGTAACGTTGCGTCCAACAGCATCTTTGAAAAAATACGGTCCAATGATTCCACCAGCGTACAAACCACACCAAACAGTGCATTTTTCGGGATGCATGGGCAGTTCTTGAACGGCTTCTGGTTGCTCTTCACTCCAAATGCGGCAATTTTGCTTATTTACGTAGCCATTCAACCAGAAATGAGCCTCATCGCTGAACAAAATTTGTCGATAAAAAAGCGCGAAACACATTTCGAACCGAATACTGATTTTGGTAATAAAATTCAATGATTTGCAAGCGTTGCTCGTTAGTAAGTCTATTCATGATGAAATGTCAAAGCATACTGAGCATCTTTCTCTTTGACACCATGTCTGAAATCCCGCGTGATCTGTCAAATACTAATGCATGAAAATCCTAACCTCAAAAAAATCACCCATTACATTTGATTGTTTATATTTTACATTAAGCGCAGTAAAATTGTTCAAACATTTTCAATGATAACCTTCACTTTCACTTATTGGATTCAACTTCACTTTACACCCAACCAAACTGTTGGCTTGACGAATTTTCAAAATTCCAAGACATTTATCTAAACGTTCTTGATTGAATAAAATTATTTTGTCTTTTTCTCCACCACAAAAAACACAAACTGGTTTAACATTAGCCATCGCACCAAATTTCTTAACACGTCTATTATTTAGTAGAAAAGGAATCGTACTATAAGATAATAGCTCCCTTCATCGGTCTTTATATATAATAGAATTGAAAAAAAAAGCAATTAAAAGATCATTTTTTTAACCCTTTTTAGGTAAAATATCAAAAATTATTTTTCCTAATTACTTTTTCTTGGAAAAAGAGCATTTAACCTTTTTTAGGTAAAATATGCAAAATAATTTGTCTCCATTACTTTTTCTTGGCACCAATTAGGAAATCAGGTATAAAAAATTTACTATGAAAATCAGCCAATAAATGGTTTTTCCAATTATATTTTTTTGCACAAGTATGAACTCAGGTATAAAAATAGGAAAAGGAAAGTACTCATTTGAAAATAAATTGATAATTTAAAAAAAAGTAACATTTTTATCCATGAATTAAATAAAAACAACTTCATCATTGACAAACAAAATGTTTTTGAAAAAAAAAAAAATAGACATTTATATTGAAAAAATTTACATTTTTGATTGCAAAAAATGTTTCATTTAAAAATAAATATATTACCAGTGGCAATTCTGGTAAGGATCTCACAAATAAAAAATGTGAAATTAAGATTGCAATAATCTTATCAATTTGTGCCAGTTACGACTTTTGCAAAAAAATACACATTACGTTTCGTTATGAAACAAAAAAAAAATTAAGGGTGTTTT
This sequence comes from Eupeodes latifasciatus, assembly GCA_920104205.1. NCBI lineage: Eukaryota > Metazoa > Arthropoda > Insecta > Diptera > Syrphidae > Eupeodes > Eupeodes latifasciatus. The sequence goes on from OV049924.1 coordinate 161,104,427, forward strand.
AGACCCATAATCACCCCCACCGCACCACTCTCAAATTTTTATGGTTTGATTTATATTAGTGCCAGAAATAAAACTAATTATTTTAAAAGATTTTCGTTTTGAATATATGGGTATCAAGAAACCATATAAAAATGTGTTTGTATCCCATTTGCCCTTCTTTGTGCCCCTTTTTCTTACATTATTGTTATAAGATATAAAATTATGCAAAAAATATGCATATTTCTTGTATACATTTAGTTTCATAGCTGTTTAGATAAAATTAAATAATTAATAGATTAAAAAGGGTGTTTTTCCCCTCTTTGCCCCCTTTTTTGGAGTGATGTTAGACTTTTAGAGCTGATATTATTTTTTCGGTATTTTTTATTAAACGGTCTACAAAATTCATCAAAACATTGTTTCTCTCCCAGATTTCTACCCAAAAACAAAATATTTTTGGATTGTATACAGTATGCGACAGTGCGACTATTTTCGATCCTGCCGGCGACTTCTCCCCGGGACGCAAGCGGCAGGCATGGTTTTTCCTCTATTTTAAATGTCAAACTAACTATCTAAACATACTTCAGCCCTTATCACATATAACAATTTGACGGTTTTTTTTTACAACTTTAGGTCAGCGGCAGGATAACTTCGCCCCACTGTCCAGGTGGCAGGCATGGTTTTTCTTTCTCAAGGCAGTGCCAACTAACGTTCTAGACCGGTTTCAAGTCTTATCATGTTAGACATGTGACCTCGTTTTTTTTACAACTTTGAAAATTTTTTGCCACTTATTGCCCCACTGTTGAGGTGGCAGGCATCGATTTTGTTGATTACATTTGCCTAAACTACAGATAAAAAAATAATTTAAGCGTTATCATCATTAACATTGAATAATGACGCTGGCTCCCGGGCTATCAGGATAAAAATTAAAAACAAACAAAAAATTGACAGAAAAATAAGTGAGCGTCCATGGTACTTAAAAAACGTGCGGGTCGGTAGACATGGCTCTTTCGCTTCGTTAAAATCGTGATTAAAATAATTATAAATATATCCGAGCTTTATTAACGTCATAAAGTCAGACAACGGATAAACGAAAGGACATCCCAATTTCAATTTGTGGCTATGGCTACCGTAAATTAAAAAACTCTTCAGACAGTGGGGTCGAATTAATTTTATGAACACATTTGTTTGGATAGCTATGGCTGTGACTGTGAGTAGTACCCGTGGCATGATGGTTAGTGCGTTGGACTGTCATGCCAAAGGCCTTGGGTTCGATTCCTGCCTATGCCATCTAAAGTTTTTTTCACGGGTACTACTGCCTCTTGCGAGGAATTGACAAATTCTCCAAGAGCAATTCTTGTCATGATAAGTGCTTTCTCAAATTAGCCGTTCGGATTCGGCTTAAAACTGTAGGTCCCCTCCATCCCTGACAACAGCACTCGCACACAGGAATGGTTGAGAGTTGTAAGTCACTAGGCCCTAGTTCTCAACGGACTGTTGCGCCACCTAATTTATTTTTATGTTTTATTGCTGTGAGATGATAAAACTTGAATGGCCGAGTACTGGGAGAAGCGTTGTAGAATAGGTATGGTAGGAATTTCAAAAGACACAAAGGCACAAGTATAAGTATAACCTTGCTTAAAATTACATACGTTTTTTCTTCGATATTGTGAATCAAAGAAAGCAAGATTTTATAGTTTTCAAAGAGATTTTTAAAGATCACTTTTATTTTTAATGCATCACTTCCGCATGTACACTTTTCGCATTCGTAAAAATGTTCGAACTCGAGATGGTAATCAAACATGACATTACGATGGTAGAGAATTCGATAAAAGTGGGTCCCCGATTCCATAAGTTCGTCTGTCTGTCTGTACACGCCCCTACAGCCCATTGGAAATTAAGGTTTTAAGCCGTTAGGCGTTTTTTCATTTTGTTTAAAAGATTAAAAATAACAGTAGTCCCCATACAATTTTTTTGGTCGGAAATCGAAAATTCCAATTTTCTCAAAAACGAACCGATAGATTTTTTAAATTTGTTCATAACATTTTTTCTTAATTTGGCTTCTTAAATGAAGGGTACCTTCATAGAACCGTTATTTTGTTTTTAAGTTTTCTCAAGAGCTAAACAACCGATCTCTATAATTTTGTTCATTTACAAGTTCTTTTACTGTCTCAATATTGTTAGATGATCAAAAATGTCATTGTATTTATTTTTGATTTTCGAAAAAGGTTCATAATTTTTTACAAAATTAAAGGTAAATCGTATATTAATAATTTCTGAATAACTGCATACCAAAAATAGTTTTAAACACAGATCTTAAAAAATATATTTTTACAAAATTAATAAACAAAAAAAGCAACGCTTTTCAAATAAATTAATGTTTTCAGAAATTCGATGCCTTAATTAATTGATTTAATGCTTGTAAATTTGTTTTTTAATTTTTAATCATGATGTAGATAAAGTATAATATTTTTTAGAGTTGATTGACTGTTGGTGCGGTTTGTAATGTTACGAAAAACATTCGACTTTTCTTCTGATTTTGATTATTTCTTAAGAAAAACTATTTAACAAAACTTATGGATACATGCATAAATCATACTTACCCTGGCATTTTCTCAACTCGAGATATTTAAACAGCAAGTAAATCAAATCATATATAAAGCTAAATCTTTTTAGTTTGAGGAAAATGTTTGTGTTTTCAACAATGCACTATCACAGCAAACATAGTTTCACAGTCATTGTCACAAATTTAAACAAAACATATTCAATTCTTAAAAGTATTTCTGAAAAAAAAAATTGTGTTGAGTTTTAGTTGCATGGGTTTTTTTTATAAATATGTATGTATATCAAGACATAACTTTCTAGATACTTCTCCTTTTCTGATAATGATAACGTTTTTTGCTTACGTATTTTTTTGGAAATAATAAAGCGCTTCAAATAAATTCAGATAAACAAATCGAAATATTGATGCTTCTGATCATCATATCTAAAGAATATGCCATAGTCATCTCATCGGTACAAAAGCTGTATATTAATATAAAATAGACGCGCTGGCGGGTTCCACTGTCGCCCTCTCCCCCAGTTTACCCACTTTTCCTGAAATGACTTGATAGATACATTTTTCTTTTACACAGATGGCCGGCTCTAGAGGAGTATAGATAGGTATGATGACTTTTAGGATAAAGCCAATGTCATTAGCATTTTAAATGAGTTTTTATGGGGCGGACATTTGAACCGATACGATGTGATGAAGCCGATGGTCAATGGATGCTTTCGTGATGACAATAAAGTCGGATAGTTTGGCAGCAATTCAATAGACCTGTCTTAAACTAAACAACAAGTTGAGGCTAAAGGTTCGACCTATTATATTATGCTCCCTAAATAATGTGTATTTACAGTCGGCAGCGAGAGTCTGACAACAGGCAAACTGTGTGATTTTCAAAGAGGCCGCGGAATTGTTTTGATTATTGGGGGACTACGAACATTAAATGTTATGAGTTATGACATTGCGATGGCAGTCGTGGTTTGTGGGAACACTTTACTTATATTATATTTTTATTATATTTATTCAATTACGTTAAATACTAACGCTAGGTTTACAAACAAAACTTATATCTAAAAAAAAAAAATTATATATATAAATATATTCTATACATTAAAATATACTTTAAACATTACTAATAATAATATGACACATAAAGCTAAGAATTATTTAAATAGTGAGAGAAAAAATGTATTTTGAAGCTATCTGATTTGATATTTTGATTAATAGAATTTAAAAGAAAATTATTTTCATTATATATGCTTATTAACTGGTTAATTGGACTGTTAGAACCATAGTTTGATCGGCTAAGATTTGCTCGAATTGGCACTCGATTTCTGAAGTAATTTCGGCTTACATTAAAGTGGAATCGACACAAAACTGATGGAGATGAAATGGATCCATTCAGAATTCCAACAATAAAGCAGAGTTGCAAATACTTACGGTGACTAGTAAGCGATGGAAGACCTATAAGTTGTTGCCTAACGGAATAGGAAGGCAAAGCTAATTCATGTGTCTGTGGGAGAAATCGTAAAATAAATCTTAGGAATCTTCTTTGAACACCTTCAAGTCTATGGATATGATTCGAGTAATAAGGGGCCCAAACTATACAACCGTATTCAAGGACTGATCTGACAAACGATACATACAGAGTTTTAAGGACATAAGGATCTCGGAATTCCCTGCCAAATCTTTTTATAAAGCCTAGTGTCTTATTAGCTTTTTTCACAATGTGGTTGAAATGGTCAGTAAAAGACAGTTTTGTGTCCAAAATGATACCTAAGTCTGAGAAGTGAGTCAATTTTTCGAGGTTTGAAGAATTTAACCTATAGTTATAGTCAAAAATACTGTGTTTACGTGTAAAACTCATCGTTTTACACTTATCAATGTTTAACAATAAACGATTTGTATTGCACCATTCCCATAGACGAAGTAGGTCATCTTGTAATAGTTCGCAGTCCGTTAAGGAATTAATTTTTCGAAATATTTTCACGTCATCAGCGTATATTAGCGTCATAGAATTTCTTAAGATAGATGGGAGATCATTTATAAACAGAACAAATAACAATGGACCAAGGTGGCTACCCTGAGGTACACCAGAATTGACAATAAACGGATTGGAATAGTCGTTTTTGAACACAACACAATAATATCTGTTTGTTAGGTAAGAAGATATCCATGCTATTAGTTTATCATTTAGTCCAATTTTTTCTAATTTCCCTAAAAGTACTTTATGGCTAAGTTTGTCAAATGCTTTGCTAAAGTCTGTAAATACACAGTCTATAGATATTTGTTCCAGCAACTATGTATATAAATGTTTTCCGTTCTTTTTGCATGTATAAAATATATTACTTCATAGCTGCTTTTTTTGATAAGAACACCTCATTAACTCGGTCAGTAAATTTTTGTTTAAAAAACTGGATTTTCGATAATCATTTCCAATTGTAACCGCTTAATGGAACTGGAGGCACCAACATTAACCTAACCTAAATACCTACGTAAATAAGTTTACATAATAGAGTGCTGAAGGTAACAAAGCTAATAGTATATAACCCCTTTTAGTTTTCAACAAGCCGCCACAACATTCCGTCTTCCACTTTCGATATAATCGTTTGTGCGGTTAAACTGTTTGCACAGATAGTTTCTGAATTCCCCTAGGTGCTGATATTTGCACCGCAACTTAATCCTATGATGCACATATACATTCACAAATATAAAAGAAATAGCATCGGCCTCTCAATTATATTTCATTCATTTTTCAATACAAAAGCATTTATGTACAAACATACATAGATACCTACATATGTATAGAATAACCATCGTCTAACTGAATGTATCTTTTTAGTCTACCTTAGGGGTATTTGGGAATGTTCACTCTTTAATTAGTCGCTTGTTCAATAATTGTAGCCAACAGAAACCACCCATGGGGCAGGCAATATTATACAGTGAAACAGTGAATGGCAGCATCAGCACAACAGCAACAACAACTGCCATTTACGTTGACATTTTTATTTTTTGTTGTTTGTTTCAAGCTAAACAAAAATCTTTATTCGTTAATATTCTGTTACAATAATTAATTTCCCAGCTTTGCTCTTTGAAGAACATTATTAAAGCCTTAGAGCTCATAGTTAGAGGGAGGTAAAAATCGTATTAATCACTTTGACCACACTGCCTCCATCACCAGCGCCAGTATGACATAAATTTGACGTTTCAAACTTCTACATTTTTTATACAAAATTAAAGTTAAGAACCACAGACTACAGCTAGGTAGGTTGTCAATTCAAACTTCAGATGTCCGTTATCACAAGTGAATTAATTTTATTGTCAAATGCCACAGAGAATGGAGGTAGATATTGGTACATCTACAGGATATACAACAGAACAAACCAAAACAGGAAGAGAAAGAACCCCCAGTGCTTATTAGTTAAGTGGATATCCAAAGAAAAAGATAGAAAGTACTTTTTTTGTTGTGTACATTCTTTGACATAGGAAACACTATTACAGGAAATGTTTTGTAAAACTGACACCGCCCCAAGGGCCGGACTCATTGTGGATGTGTAGTTCGAAGGGTTTTTTTCATTTTTTATCTCGCGCTGCTCCTCTGCTACTGCTTGTTCCACTTTTTGTTTATTACTTTTTTTATGAGTTCAACAAAACTTTTATGAGTTGTACAAGGAAAACGACGAGTGCATAAAGTGTGTGAGATGGAAGAAAAAATATAAAATAAACTATAACGGAACAGCGAAAAAGTTCGACTTTTTATGCCCGGTTTGTTTTTGTTAGATATGTCCCATTCAAGGCACATAACTGTGCAAAAAACAGTTTTGGTCAATATCCTTATATGTAATTCATTTGTTTGAACAAACATATTTGGTTGTTACAGCACTGCTGCGGAGTAGTTATTCAACTAGTCAAGCTGAGATATGAACTTTTTACTTCACAAAGAAAATCTAAATTCTAATTTTTTATTTATTTTCCCTTTTTTCCAAGGTTATAGAAACACTGATTAATTATCACCTCAAGAAATATCTCGAAGACCGATGACTCCTTAATGACGGGCAGTTCGGCCTAAGTGGATATAGGTATAATGGTGATAGTATGGTTTATATCACCGATTAGTGGAAGAAATATTTACACCATTTTGGAGAAAGTAAGATTATTGCGATATATCAAAAGCATTTGATAGAGTTTGGCATCAGGCTCTCTTATCAAAAATGCCCCTTCTGTTTGACGAATCCCTCCTTCATTGGATTAGAAATTACCTTTGGGAACTTTCGCACAAAAATGGATTGAAGTCTGACACTATTTTTCATTTTAATTTTTTAGTTTCCACTTTTGATCCAAAATATCTTTCCACAGTACTGTCTAGAGAGTTATGTTGGTATGTAAATTATTGACTTTTTGTGTCAAGCAGGACAGTATCCCGGTATAGGCTTTAGTATTTTATCATAAAGGTATCAAATTGGAAAATGTTTGTGTGTTATTTTTTGTATCTACGAAAATATTACTGTTGTTGGTTTTGGGATCAACAACAATTTGAACAACGTTGAAAACTAAATTACATAAACTTCGATTTTAAATTCGTCCAAACAAAAAAATGTTGAAACAAAGAAAAAACAACAATTTACATACATATGTATGTATACATGCATGTACAATGTACATATGTACATATGTACATAGAATATTTACATATTTTGTTTTCAATACAATCCTAAAGTACATAATACGTACATCACTGCATGATGGTTTTTTGTTTTTGTTTTATTCATAATTTTTAAATTGACTTTATTTTTGACTTTATGAAATTATTTGTTATTGCAATATTTTATACACAAACACTTACTACATAAACATAAAATGATGTAGGTATACTTTTCGTTTTGTGTAAGCATAATGAACTTCAGATATAGAAGAATTATAAATAAAATGTTCAGACGAAAAATAATAATTATGTTAAATGTTAAATAACAATAAAAAACAAAAAAAATTGTTGATTGTCAATAAATTGTTTTCGTATCAATAACTTCTATGTGATGGTTAAATATTTTAAAACTGCAGTAATGCATATTCATATATAATTGTTTTTTTTTTTAAACCAACTGCTTGAAATGTTTTGTATTCAAAACTAAATGGCATTTGGTGTTTTAATTATTATTTAAAGCTGCAAAAAAAAACCGTTCTAACATGTTTTTGATTACAGTTTGAACGTTTAATTATAACCTATATTTTGTTTGTCTTGTTTTCAAGAAAATACATTAAAAAAATAATAAATCCCTTTGGAATGTCAGGTCATTTTTTAAAGATAATTTTTATGAAATTTTAAGATTCCTTGAGAAAAACAGTTGTAATAGTCTTTTATATGGTATTTTTTTCAATTGGTTTTAAGCCCAACTCCCATATAAATTTTGATTATGGCCTTCTGGGAAATATTTTTTTTTTTAATTTGTATGTTTTCGTTGAATGGTGTTATCCATTCCTTTATATTCGAATTCAAGTGAAAAGTTTTTATGAAATCTGTTTTTAAACATATGAACAACTTCATCTCAGCGAAAACACCCTACCATAATAATAATAGTAATGTTAAAATGATAACCCAATCTGGCTTGTAAGACAAAACCCTAAAAGACCAAAACAAATTTTTTCAAAGTCAATTAAATGACTGACTGGAACTAATTCGTCCGTAATCGAAAAACAATCAATAAAAAGTGTCACTCTTTCTATAACAAATTATGTGGAACAACCAGAAAAGCACAAAAGCAGTTTATCACCCAATATCGCGAGGTTTCTTGTTTTGTTTGTGTTTTTTTTTCTTTTTTCTTGAGTATAGTGAGGAAACAAAAAAAATCCTACATACCAAAATATTTGATTATCTTAATGCTTGACTCCATTGGTAGAGATGACCTAACATGAAAAATTGATCTTCTAATTAGCTAATGCTGGATCTGTGGCTGGTGCAACTTTCGTTCTATTCGTTTCATCAGTTCATCATCAAACAGAGGACATCACTAGCTACAGTCCGTTCAGGGCCGATCCGATTCTGTGCTTAAGTTTTGGGTCATGCTGATGAAGGTCCTTTAATCGATTTCGAAAATGGAAGCAATTAGTTATGTTCGTCGGTGCCTCATATATGTGCCACATCCAGACCCAGTTGCACATTAATCGTGTTATTTATTGAAGTACTGTGATAACGAATTGGTCAAGGGATGTAATCAGTGTTGCTTGGTGCTATCTTTAATAATGTTTATCGGGCTGTGCAGCAGCAGAAGAAGCCGAAAATGTTTCATCGAAATGCATATCACTTTAATAGACTGTTAATAATTTTTTTTCTTCTGTATACAGGTCCCCTTTTTCGATTTTAAATGCCAGAAGTTCCGGCTATAAATTTTCGAAATCAGCATGAAAGAGAGGTAAAGGATGTCTTCATCACTCAAGTTGAGATGTTAATTTGGTTTTCGAACCAAATTCTCTGATTCTGGCATGTTGCATAGACAAGTGATGAATGCAGCAGCATCAGCTCGAGAATCATCATGTGTGTCGTCTGTTCCCGGTCGGTCAAAGCGATGACGTGAGCCTGAGTCTCATCACAGATAGTAGTTATGCAAGTTTAGATTGTGTCGATTCGATTCTGATTTGATTCGATGGTCACATTGCTTTCGGTTGGAAGGAGTCATGTGGGCCAACATAATATGTATGATGGAGAAGAGGAAGAGTGTATATATGTATGCATGTAGGTATCTCGCCAAACTTTAATCGAATTTCAGCTAACTCTCATGCCTTGCCTTGATTAAAGCAATTTCTGTCATCGAATTTGGAATGCACCATGTACGAAGAGTAAACAACAGGTTATAGAACAGAATTGAAGGCATGACGAGTTTAAGGACCAATCATGTGCAATCAAGTAAAACAAGCAGCCATGTATGTAGACAATTTTTAGAAGGCTTTACGCATGATGCAGTAATTAAACTTACCTACTTCAATCGCATTGCAATGTATTTATTCATGAACTATTGTACAAATCTAAATAAAATAGAAAGTTCCTCTAAACTGTCAAACTTGAAATGTGCTTTAGAAACGTATTTTTTAAAATAAAAAAGGAAGGGATCTTTGTTTCACTCCACTCCATCCAATGTACTTCAACAACATTCATCACACATAGTTTGATTGTTTGGATAAATTTTTGTATCTTCATATATAGATTCAATTATGTAATATATAATCCTTCTTCATTCTAGATTAAAAAAAACTGAACCATAAACTGACATTATGTTTACTTGTACTTTTGCACTCATATGTAAGTGTAAGAGTTTAAATACTTAATAAAATAAATCATTAAATTAAATATTGAAGACACCATCCAGCAACACTTCGTTTTACGATACTAGGTATATGCACATATGCTCAAGAGATAACTCGCACTCTTTTTTTGCAAACGCTGTTATCAAGTTTATTTTAATGTTATTTATAATCTAAGAAAAGCTCAACTCATAACAGCATAATCGAATGATGAACAAAACTGCTTTTGATATTTTTAACAGTTCATTTTTGTTATATAATTTGTTATATAGTTTTAAGCTTTAAGAGTTTTTGTTAATTTTAAGAAGTTTAGTTCGAATAAAGCATCCAAATGATTAACATGTTTTTTTTTATTTGCATGTGAATTAATTTATGAGTTGTTTTAAGTTTAATTTTTTGCATGATCGTTTTAAGTTTTGCATGAAAATTTTGAAATCGAATTAAATTTAAAGCTAAATACAAAGAATAAAGCCCTACAATCTTTCAGAAGTGGGATAGTGTGCCGACATTTAACGTATTTTTGCATGCATACAATTTTTTTTTTTTTAAACTTGCTTGTTAATCTTTTGTCGAACTCTAATTAATGAATATGGATGCTTAGACACGTGCATTGAGTTTTGTTCAAAATGCTAATGTACAAAAACTGAAAACGAAATTAGCCGAAATGGGCTTAAGTACGCAAGGCATAAAAAATGCACTTAAATCTCGTTTAAACGATGCTATCACATCTTTTGAAACTGAGCGTATTGAGGAATTTTTTCCTGATGACGACTCCGATGAAGGTGAAGAACACAATACTGACTATAACGATGACAAGATCTGAACTCAATGGTTCTGCACGTGATGCGCGTCTTAGTAGTATGTATTCAGCACGAGACATCGAGGACTCGCTTCCAACATTTTGTGGTGACGATGACTATCCTATCAAAAAATGGGTCGAGATTGTCGATGACGCAATTATTACTTACCGCTTTAGTGAATCGGAATCGTTTATTTATCCGAAAAGACTATTTAAAGGCACGGCAAAATTGTTTCTAAGGTCAAGGTGTTTCAAGTCATGGGGTGAGCTCAAAGGTGCTTTGCTTAGAGAGTTTCACAATCATACGACTGCAACAGACGTCCACAATGCGTTGCGCAATCGAAAAAAACGACGGGACGAACATTTTTTGCAATATGTCCTTGCTATGCAAGAAATTGCGTCGTCAGCGGAGATTGACGAGCAGGACGTACACCATAAAAGGTACTCCCGATTCGCTGTTCAACAAGCAGTTAATGATAACTGCCAACACCGTTGCTGACCTCAAAGTTATCCTCAGAAAGTATGAGAAAATGAAGGCCGAATCGCAACCAACAACTTCGGGTTACACCAGCAAACCCTTGCAGCAAGCTAAACCTTTGTTACGAATTGAGTCTAAGGTAAAATGCTACAATTGTAACGAAGTGGGCCACATTTAAACAAAATGCCCAAAGCCGAAAAGGGAGAAAGATTCGTGTTTTCGTTACGGAAAAAAGGGACACGTTATCAGTGAGTGTCCCGAAAAAGCTTCGGTCCTGGTTGTTCAAAATAAGGATCCACCAAAAGAGTCTTTGATCTCCACGTTGTTAGCCGATTTTAAAGGTGTCCTCGAGTTTGAGTTAAAATGTTCTAAAGCTGGATCTATCCAAGTCAACATGCATCTCCCTACTATAATTGACACAGGCAGCCCGATCAGTTTTATCCAGCAGCAGTTTGTTCCACTTTGCATGATGACAGCCATAGATGTATGTACGCATAATTTGGTTGGGATCAACAACTCAAAGATGAATGTATTAGATAAATTGTTATGTAATGCTAAATTTAAACTAAGTTATATAAGTTTATGTGTTTATGTTGTGAGCGATAAGACAATGGAAAATCCGGTCGTATTAGGGAGAGATTGTTTGCATAAGGCCAATATAAAATTAACGGTTGAAGAAAGAAAAGAAGAAAATTTTGAAAACGAAACTAATGTAGGTAATGATAATGACGATGATTTTAATTTCGACATTCTAAAAATTGATACATGCGATACGCGCGATGAAAAAACTTGTTTAAATATAAATGAAAATTTGAGCTTTGAAGAAAAACTTAAGTTAAAAAATGTTGTTTTTGATAGTATTAGGTAAAGATAATCAAAATTATGCGGATGATTACGAAATGAAAATTGTTTTGACGGACTCTAACAGTCATTTTAGTTGCGCACCTAGGCGTCTACCATACGTTCATAAAATTGAGTTACAAAAGGTTTTAGATAATATGCTAAAGGACAACATCATTCGAGAAAGTAATTCTCCATATGCATCCCCAATTGTCTTAACTCGTAAGAAAAATGGTGAAATGCGTTTATGTGTAGATTATCGCCAGCTAAATAAGGTAACAGTCAAGGATAATTTCCCGTTGCCCTTGATAGAAGATCATCTCGATAGACTTCGGAATAAGAGGTACTTTACGCTTCTAGACCTTAAGAGTGGTTTTCACCACGTAAAAATGGATGAAAACTCAGTCAAATTCACCTTTTTTGTTACGCCTCTTGGGCAATTTGAATATCTGCGTATGCCATTTGGGCTGAAAAACGCCCCATCAGTTTTCCAACGCTATATAAATAACATTTTTAAAGAACTTATTAATTCTGGAAAGCTTTTAATCTACATAGATGACCTATTAGTGGCAACTGAAACGAAAGAAGATCATTTTTCGGTTTTGAAAGAAGTTTTAGACGTTGTTTCGGAGCATAGCCTACAATTACGCCTTGATTACGCCACAGAACTCCACTATGATGCTAGCAGTTTGGGCTGTTTGTGTTGCTGCAACGTCAACAAGAGAAGAAACTTCATCCCATGTTTTTCTTCTCTAAACGTTCAACTGATCCTGAATCTAGATATCATTCGTATGAGTTAGAGACCCTTGCGATTATTTATGCGCTGAGAAGGTTTCGCATCTATCTAACAGGTATTCGCTTCAAGATCGTTACCGATTGCAGGTCTTCAGGACTATGACTATGTCATTGAACATAGAGATAGTAAAAGGATGAACTACGTCGACGCTCTTAGCAGGTGTCAAAATATTTTGATAGTTGAATCTGACACGTTCGAGCACGCACTTGCTGCAGCCCAGCAGAACGATCCCATCATTAAAAGGTTAGTTGAGATGTTAGAAAAACGTGAAAGTTCCGGCTACGAGCTTATAAATGGGTTAGTTTATCGTAAGATAAATAAAAAGTCTTTTTTTTACGTTCCATCATCAATGGAAACCAATGTCATTCGTACGCATCATGAAGGTTTATGCCATCATGGTGTGGAAAAATGTTTCAATTACTTAAGACAAACATACTGGTTTCCAGGTATGAAGGATAAAATTAAAAAGTTTATAAGCTGTTGTTTAAAGTGTCTTTATTTTTCCCCTACGAGTGGCAAGAAGGAAGCTGAACTGCACAACATCCCTAAGGGCGACAAACCTTTTGAAACGCTGCAACTAGACCACTATGGACCATTGCCAACATCTACTAATAATAGTAAAAAGCACATATTTGTTATAGTTGACGGCTTTTCGAAATATGGAAAACTGTATGCCGTTAAAAGTACGACCACCAAGGAAGTGATCCAATGCCTGGAATCCTATTTCTCTTTTTACAGTAAGCCAACACGGATAGTTTCTGATAGGGGGAGTTGCTTTACCTCGGACGATTTTGCTAGTTTGTGCGAAAAATACGACATTAAGCATGTCAAAATTGCAACAAGTTCACCTCAGTCCAACGGGCAAGTTGAACGATTTAATAGGTGTCTTACTCCCATGCTGTCAAAAGAGTGTGAAATCGATTTAGGAATTTGGGTCAAATCCTTGCAAAAAGTTGAGTTTGCACTTAGGTTAGGTTAGGTTAAAAGGGCTGTTGGTTTGGGACGTCCAACACACTTAGACCAAAGTATGGTCCGTTGTGATACCACATGGATCAGTTAATCAGCTTAACTCGTTGAACCAATTGGAGCTTCGAATGAAGCGTAGGAGACAAGTAATGTCTGAATTTTATAGATCGCTGGTATCGTTAAACTAGTAGTCTTCAAGGTGGATAATACGTCTTTGTGATAAGGCAGGGCATGTGCACAGAAGATGAGAGATTGTCTCCTCTTCTTCTTCGTCCATGCAACTCCTACAAAAATCATTTGCAGGGGCTCCGAGTCGAATAGCATGCCTTCCTATTAAGCAGTGCCCAGTCAGGACACCTATAACGTAGCTAATGTGCAATCTACTCAGAGAGATTAATTGTTTTGAGCGCCTGGCGCTAAGATTAGGCCAAATTAGTTTAGTCGCTACACAGGTGGTGGTGTTATTCCACCTGAAGTTTGTTTTCTCTATGGTATCTTGCTTTAGCATGAGTTTACATGTAGCTAAGGGGATACCTATGCTAGCATTGTGAGCCAGCAGAGGTAAAGTTGTTCCGCTTTTTGCAAGTTCGTCAGCTTTGCAATTACCTGGAATGTCTCTATGGCCCGGCACCCAGAAAAGGTGAATGTTGAACTGTGTAGCCATCTCCGTAAGAGATGATCGACAATTTAGGGCTGTTAGTGAATTTGTGGAGACAGACTCTAGGGACTTTAACGCAGCTTGGCTATCCGAGAAGATGCGTATATCATTAGTTGATATAACGTTTTCTCTAAGCCAGGATAGGACTTCTTTTATAGCCAGGATTTCAGCTTGGAACACGCTACAATGATCGGGTAGACGAAATGATAGAATTAAGTTTAGTCTATCTGAGTATACGCCTCCACCAACCCCATCCTCCGTTTTTGATCCGTCTGTATAAAAGTTTATAGGACCATCGTTCAAAAATGATGTATTCTGAGTTTGCACTTAATAACACTGAAAACAAAAGCACAGGTAAGAGTCCTAGTATGTTGCTTTTTGGAGTTGCTCAAAAAGGCATTATAAGTGACAATGTTAAGGAGTTTTTAGATAAAAATATAATTGAACAAATACCTAGAGACTTAGAGCAAATTAGAAAGGAAGCAATTGTTAAAACTGTAGAAAGTCAAAATCAAAACAAAATTTATTTCGATAAACACCATAAAAAACCGTATCATTACAAGATTGGTGATTTTGTTCTTATTAAAAATGTAGTAAATACACCCGGTTTAAACAAGAAATTTCTGGCTAAGTACAAAGGGCCATTTGAAATTGTTAAAGACCTAGAAAATTTACAAATATCCCGAGTTCCTTATGAAGGAGTTTGCTGTCCTGAGAACATGAAACCATATATAAAAAATTAATTTGTATTATTTTGCATGAACTTATTGGTTTTACCTTATTGCCAAATTATGATCTGTGATGTATTTCATTTTCGTATACCTACCTACATACAAAACAAAATTGCATGTATTAGTTTTACTATTGCTAAACTCGTGATTTTTGATATTTTATTTTGTTGGAAACATTTAATTTGTATGCTTTTACATGCTTTCGAAAAATAAGAATTATGTGAATATTTTTTTTTCACTTTCATTAAAGTTTTATTTTTAAGTTCATTGACTTATCGCATGTATGTATATACATTTTTTGAAATTAACGCAAGATTTCTTGCGTTAATTTTGGGACACCCTTTATATTTATAGAACAATTTTTGAATGTATAAAAAAAAAATAATTAAGAAAAAAACAAAATAAATAAAAGGTCGTATAAATTGTAACGCAAGAAAATAATAAAAAAAAATGTAAATTAATATGTAATATTTTAAAGCTTAAATAAATTTATAACAATGTAAAAATCGTGTGCATAAACCTTAAATCTAAGACGATTTTCAGTCAGAATGGCCGAGTTGTAAGAGTTTGAATACTTAATAAAACAAATCATTAAATTAAATATTGAAGACACCATCCAGTAACACTTCGTTTTACGATATTAGGTATATGCACATATGCTCAAGAGATAACTCGCACTCTTTTTTTGCAAACGCTGTTATCAAGTTTATTTTAATGTTATTTACTAAATAATCTAAGAAAAGCTCAACTCATAACAGCATAATCGAATGATGAACAAAACTGCTTTTGATATTTTTAACAGTTCATTTTTGTTATATTATTTGTTATACAGTTTTAAGCTTTAAGAGTTTTTGTCAATTTTAAAAAGTTTAGTTCGAATAAAGCATCCAAATGATTAACATGTCTTTTTTTTATTTGCATGTGAATTAATTTATGAGTTGTTTTAAGTTTAATTTTTTGCATGATCGTTTGAAGTTTTGCATGATAATTTTGAAATCGAATTAAATTTAAAGTTAAATACAAAAAAAGCCCTACATAAGTAAATCTAAAGAACAAGTATTTGTGATTTTGCACTTGCATCTCATTTGATTGGGGTTCGCATATTGTTTATTCTTAATATCATTTATCCTGTACTGGTTTTGTATATTTGTGTAGTGTATACAATGTTTTATGTATTTATGCAAATTTAAAAATTAATACAGTAGGTAAAAACCGCATGAAAATCAAAGCTAATACAAAACATTTAAATGACTGAATCGGGTCCGGCATACACATGTTGCAGCTCGAGTTAATTGCTATTATAAAATTCGTTTATTCTGCATTAACATATTTATTACTGTAATAAAAAGTTTTGCATTCGTTCTTCTTCTAAATACACAAAGAAACACATATGGATGATATGATAGTATACATATTATGTTTATATAAAGTTCCAAATCTGCAGATCTGCAAATATATACAGACTGTGAAAAGTCTATGCTTATGCTTACCCTTTCTGTTCAAGGTCTATATCATATGTAGGCATAGTGGAAGTAGTCATACATGCGCCCATATGAACGATGAACAAAGTTATTTCGCTTCAGTAGTCTTCAAAAGATTGCATAGCTTTATCATTGAGTTGAAAGCATTCTCTCTATGAGAATGTCTTTGAAAATTTTGCTCATAAAACTTTTCTCTGTGAAATACCTTACCTACCTTAGATATAACATATTATGCACATGTACATATACGAATGAATGTTGATAATGAACAGACTACTAAGTTATTACAAATGCATCATGTTCTTTTAGAACCCCAAATGTCTTTGATCCATAAAAGAACTGATAATAAAGTCATAAACAACAGGATCTGATGATAGTTTGGTTCAGTTCAGATTCAGAGTAAATACATATTGTCTATTGGAGTAGATAGGTAATGGCTATAAGTAGTAACTGCCTGGGGTAGTCTTTTATTAAAAAAAATTATAATTGTTATAGAACGATGAATGACAAAGGACCTTAAGGCAGATGGATAATTTACGAGAGAGATGATCTGAGGCTGAATTGATACGCTATGGATTTTCAATATTTGGTTATCAGTACTGCTTGAAAATGTACGAGTACATAATTTGAAATCATGCTATTTAAAGAGTGCAGCAATATTTTATAATCAATCGAACTTGGAGTATACGCTTTTTAAAGAATGTTATTGCATGACATTTAATTGGATTAATGATTAAATCATTCTTTTTGAACAATTTTTTTTTGTAAGCAATATCAGATCACTGCGTAAGAAAGCTAAATACAGGGTGGCGCACGAATCGTGCTACAAAAATAAAACGTAATAACTTTTTTTCTGTGTGAGTAATCGGCTTATTTTTTTTGTATTTTGTAGGTTACTATTTAGATTTATAAAAATGGATGCTTGGGATACGGAGAAAAGAATTTGGATAGTGCAACGGTACCATGCTTTGCAGTCCGTCATTTCCGTCCAAAGGGAATTTAGGCGGGAGTTTGGCGGTAATCCCCCGAGTAGATGGACCATTATGAGGTTTGTAAACATGTTTGCCGAATCTGGAAGCATCGCACGAAGGCCGTACCATTGAGATGCCAATGTTCGGGTTCAGGATACAATCGCAGCAGTAGCATCTGCAATACAGGCCAATCTGAGCGTTTCGACCCGAAACTTATCGGGGCAAATTGGAGTTAGTAGACGGTCATTACAACGGATACTTCATGACGATTTAAATTTGTTTCTGTACAAAGTCCAAATTACTTGCAAGTTAAACCCTCAAGATTTGCCTGTTCGCCTGGAATTTTGCCAAAAAATGATATCAATGGCCGAAGAAGACAACACATTGATCAATTGTTTGTTCATGTCTGATGAGGCCCATTTTGATCTTAACGGCAATGTAAACAAGCAAAATTGCCGTATATGGAATGAGTCTAATCCAGAAATGCTCCATGAGACGGAACTGCACCCAGAACGAGTCAGTGTGTGGTGCGCAGTTTCATCAAGGTGTATTGTCGGGCCGTACTTCTTTGAAGAAAACGGTGTAACCGTTACTTTCAATGGGGACCATTATTTAAAGATGTTGAAGGAGTTTTTTTTACCCAGAACTGCGCCGAAGACGTATACCATTCAACAGCGTTTGGTTTCAGCAAGATGGAGCAACTGCACATATAGCCAGACCAGTTATGGCGGAGCTAAACAAAAAATTCGCAAACAAATTAATTTCTAGGAACTCCACTCTTCGCTGGCCCCCAAGGTCACCTGACCTGACTGCACCAGACTTCTTTTTATGGGGTTATGTCAAGCAAGAGGTGTATAAAACGAAGCCCAAGAATTTAACTGAATTAAAGCAGTCCATAACGACAATAATTGAAGCGATCCCAACTTCAACTCTTCAGGCCGCAATAAATAATTTTTTGACCAGGTGCCGCATATGCGTGGGACAGCGTGGAGGTCATTTGCGGTCTATAATCTTTAAAAACAACTAACTATTTAAAATAAAATTTAATTTTCTAACCAATAAAAAAAAATGAAATACATCGATTAAAAAAAAAGTTATTTCAATTTCTTATTGTAGCACAATTGGTTCGCCACCCTGTCCAATACAAATGTTAATAAGAAATAAAACGAGCTACGATAACATAAAACATACAAACGTAGAAAAAATCTAGTTATATAATAAACAAATTAATACAGCACTAGCTTTTAATGTATTTTTAAGAATATTCATATTTTACTCATGTTAAAATCGAAAAAAAAAACAAAACTGATTATATCCTTTAAAGCGATCGTTTAGAAATCTTATAGCTATTAAAGCTTTTCATATCATCCGCATAGATTAAGACGTTATTGTAGCGTACACTAAGGAGAACAATACTAATAGCTAACATAAAGACTTAGTGGTCCTAAATGACTGCCTTGGGACAATGAAAGGGTTGAAAAAGAGCTTCTGTATTCAACTTCATAATACCTATATGATGAATTGAGGAAGACAACCAATTGCCTTTAGCTTAAACGTGATGAAATCATGAGATAGTTGGTTAAACGCCTTAGAATAATCGGTGTAAGTAAAGTTGAGCTTCTTACTTCAACACAAACAATGAAAGTACATAAGTAATGGTTGATCATTTTCGCAGAAAACTATATTGTTGATTACACGTAAGATTCTTGTATATAAATAAACTCAAACAACTTGTTCAAACGCTTGTGAATACAGAAGAGTGATCTGTAATTACTAATGTTAAATGGTGCAATAAATTCCTTCCTCCATATTGTTGGAAACTTACCTGAACTTAGAGATAGATAAAATATTTAAAGAAGGGGGAATGCTTCTATTGATTTACATTTTTCAAGACGATTGGAGGAATTCTATCTGTACTAGATGAATAATCATATCTAAGTAAACCTAAGTAATGTAAGATTTTGTCGAACGTCATTAATACATTACTAAAGACAGTTTGCGGAGAGTCTCGTAAGTATGGAGGGGGGAAATTCTCATACACATATTTTAACAGGAGTGTGAATGAAACATTACTGAAAGTTGTTAGTAATCTCGTTACACAAATCTGGAGTACTAAAAAGTAAGCCATCACATTTACTTTATGTATTAACGAATTCAAAAAAGCTCTAGAAGAAAAAAATGAACAATCATGCGAATTACTATTTTTAGTGGGGATAGTATTTATGTACATCGCGTTGTCGATTCAAACAATTTTTAGTACAGCTAACTTCCTATAAGTCCATGCAGATAATATGATCAAATAGAAGCTTCTTAGTAAGACTCGTTTTCTGATGTGGCCAATTAATATACGGGGAGTTAAGGCCATTTAAAAGAAGAAAACTTCTATCCAGACCAGGACGTCAGAATGAGTCGTCTTAAAACTGTACACTTTGAATACCTTGAAGTATAGCTTTTTCGAATAATCGAAAACTGTATGTTCCTAAGTTTATGTTGTCGAATTATGTACTTGAATTCGTTTAAGAACCATCTCAAAATGTTGGGCAAGTAAAATCAATTGAATTCTAAATAAGCACCTATAGTGCCAAAGAAAAACCAGTATACAAAAGAGAACACAACCGTTTTCAACAAAACGAGCCATTTAACATTTCTCATCCACGAAATATTAGTCATCCTCGTTAAGGACTCTAATACCAGTTCAAAGAAAGCTTATAAAATAACTCCTTTTTGTTCTCTCTTTTGCTCTGTGCCAACTAAACCTTAGAAGGTACTACCTGATGAAGAAGATGTATATTGTATAAGTATGTATACCGCAATAAATAAACCTCAGTCAGTTCTATATCAGTTCACCGTCTCACGCGCCGCACCTTGGCTCTTCTTTAAGATCAATATACATTTAAATATCCAAACATTCTCTCGGAATCACTTCGACGCAGGTAAATGTACTTATTCCAAAATATTGACTCTTAAAGGCCCTATTAAATCCCTCTCGCCGGGAATTACCATCGAACAGTTTTTGTTTTATTTCCATTTTTCGTCATAGTATACGTACTATAGTGTATCATTAAAATCAATAATCCGTGTTTCGGGGGAAGGTGAAGGCTACAATGGAGACTATACAGCGATGACGAAGATGACGAAAAGTGAAGGGCGAAGGGCATATGCAGTTGGAGGAAAATTGCGCATGACATTACTTTGAAGTGGGCAGATGTGGATAGAGGTGTGTTTGCTGCTAAAGCATTCGTTCAAGTTCCCACGGTTCGTTTCATCAAAAGGTTCCTCCGTCGCAATCGTAATACAGAACACAGGTATATTCTATACGTTCCAACTTCTTGGGGGCAACAAATTACAACAATTCAGGGTGGTGTTTGGCGTTCGGCGTTGCAACGGCTAAAAAATAAACCTTTACGAGTGCTGGAATTTCTTTTTATACTGTACTACCTACTACCTGCCTTCGAATTCGATGTCCTCTATATTTAAGCTTTGGTGTGTATGCTTTACTCCTTTTGTTAAGAAATGGTTTATAACCCTTTAACGATAAACTACCCCATTACATATATTTAAACTCTTCTGCATTGTGCATTACCTATAGCATTGGATGTACTAATGGTACAGTGAGTATAGTATACCAATTGGGTGTAATACCTTTTTCTCAAGGCTACTTGTAGTCTTGTAGACTATTTTTATACTAGATATACCTTACTTACTTCTTCTTTTCGACAAAATGGTTGTTCGTGCAGCAATAAGTCCTGGAACGTGTGCTGCAGTTCGTATTCAGTACCTACTGGGGTATAGAGTCCTTAAGTGGCACTTGAACTGGCGAAAATGTTTATGACATACAACACAATACCTCGTATTATATATATATATCTATCTTAGTATACAAATACTTACAATATAGGTATTGTACAGTTTATGTATATGTGTTCCAACAAAAGCTTAAAACTGAAGTGGTCACTTAAATCATCCATTTCAAGTATGTTTGTTAAAGGAACGAGGAAGTGTGGGTGCGACACGCTGCCAAAGTACCCTCTGAGTATATATGTATGTATACAATATACATACATTATGCATATATGACTGATGTATAGCCAGTACCTATACTGTTTACTTAAGTAATCGAGGGCATACAGCTTAATGTATTATACGTCGTTCAATTAGTGTTTGATATAAAGTTGAAGAGTTCATGAATAATACCATAAACTTAAGGTGCTGCACTCTGTATAACGCAAGGTTACCGAAAAGAGGTCAATTTATATAGGATAAATAACTAAACAAGGTAAGAAAATACTTTGTATCCAAATATTTTTTAGTCATTTAACTTTTTAACAAAAATTGCAGGTTTCAAGTTAAAAGTCGTTATTTCAAGTCTTAAATTAAAATTGAGCAATAAACCAACAAAACATAAAAGTATATTTATGTACATAATAAAAGTTTCTATTTCATAGTTCAAGTTTTCAAAATTAGGTTACCTCAGCAGTTATGAAGTTCATGTGGTTAGATTTATCATCAAAGCCTTAAACTAAGGAGTATTAATTGAAAACAGAGCTAAGGAGATGCGGTTTGTTATGAGGTGTATACACAAGTCAAAAGTTTTAATAAACTTAACTTATGAGATATATTTACATTTACCTGAGTTAAGTATATAACCTACAAACTTATAATCGAAAAACAGAACTAGTTGTTTTACTAGCCTTATTTTTAAAAATTCTACACATGTCTGGTTAAAAACTAGAAATTCAAAGAAATTTCAGTAGCAAAGGAAAGCTGAATTGGAAGTTTGAAAAACAATAGTTTTGCTAAGATATACTTTGTCATGATTTTTTCTTTCCCAAACCACTTTAGTAAAATCGCTATATGTAAATTCGCATTGCCCATCTACACAAAAGAACGCACACGGAATTCGAAAATTAGTATTACGCGTTGAACGCATTTACTTTTTTTTCGAACTCGAACGAATAATTTCCGCCTACGATCGATAGTGAGCTGAGAATGAAAATATTCTGTCTTTTCCAAATCAATCGGCCACCAGTAAAGACGTGATCTAGAGCTTTTTGATTTTGATCTTGATTTTTCACCCACAAATTAAAAGAAAGAGTTTAGCCACGATAGTTGACAGCAAATTGTTCGATTGCGAAGGAGAACAGTGTATCAGTGAGGAACCAGTCCTGAAACATAAAAACCTGTGAGAACCTTTCACAAACTTTCAAACTGATCTGTTAAGATCAATTTTAAACATTTTAACTACGATCAAACCAGGCCACAGGTAAGATTCTGGAAACTTCTCTCCTCTGAGGTGTTCTAATCAAAATCCATTCTCGTTTTATTTCATATCAGCACCAGAAAACCAGGCTACAGAAACCACGTTTGTCAAGCCTACGCACCTCTGGTGCATGGCCAAATTAGTTCAAATAAGAACTGCGTTCCGACGCGAAATTCGGAAAAAGTCAAACAAATTGGCATTACTTACTGCCACCAAAATCAAAGCCAAGAAGAAGACTTGCAGTGCAACACATATGCAACCCCCATTTAACAAGACCAACCCCGGACATACCCACAAAACCTTGAAATTCCATCCAACAACCAATTGAAGTCTAACTAACCTAAAAAAAAACCAAACCAAGAACAATATTAATGGAAGAATTTTTTTTTTAATTGTGTTAAATAATTTCCATTTATTTTTTCTTAATTATTAAGCCTTTTCATTTTTCATGGTATAATAATATATAAATTGTGATCTCTGCCCTACCTTCAATATTATCTGAGTATTAAACAATCGAATTATGACCTAACCTTAAGAAGTGATCATCATCATATAAGAGAAATTAATCCCACCATAATCAAAAAATCTTAATCAAGCTCAACGAAAGCGGATCATCGGTGGATGTGCGCACACCAGCCAGATTCCAGCAACAAAGTACGATTGAGTAAGTACAAATCCTGATAAGTAACTTGACTATTTTACATAGATGTTCTTTTTGTGATCATAATCACTTCATTGGTTAGATGTTTAGCTTTCATTATCTATTATTTTATTTTGTTTCTTTTAATTTGATTGTTCTTTATTTGAATATTGAGATGCAAGTTTAGTATGTAGTTGACCTTTTCTATATGATATTATTAATGTTTGGATTAAAATGCAATGAACTTAAATTGTGACTTAATTATTTGAGAAAAGACGGTTTAGAGACAAAAATTGGTGAGTGAGCGACGATGTTGGAGATGATGTGAGTGATCAGAGTGAGAGTTGAGGGAACATTTGTTTGTGCTAAGGGGCAGTGTTGACAGGTAGATAACGACAAACATTGCAAGGAGGTGTTAAATAACACTATTGGATAAGGGCATGTCGTGTAGCTGTTGCTACAAATCAGTCAAAACATCTGACTTGATACGTTTTGATGTGAATTAGAGATTTGGCTTTTATTTGGCGATTATTTTGTTTTATTTTTTTGTTTTATCTGGCACGAACTTATTTTGTAAGGGTTAGATTATGGAATCATCATTGCCCATCCCATCTGACTGAGCTAGGAGGAAGAAAAGTGCCAGACGATGCCTTACCATGGAAATCTTTCATCTTATTCTGTAACCCGTTACAACTTTTGGAATTTCTGGTTTCAGGTTCAATTCAAAGGGCAAAAAATGTATTGAAAAACTGAAATTTCAAATTTGCAATATAAAAATAGGATTGCGGAAAGAACGAACGTCTTGTTAAAGTTTTTCCCAGATACAAATTTGTTCGTCAGTCCGTATGTCCGCACATCCACTCGGGAAGCTTTTTTCTTCGTCCTTATTTCAACAACGAGTAGAGATATCGACTTGAAATAAATTAAGTTATACAGATAATAACACAGAAAGATACAGAAAGGACTCTCAAGAAAATTTAGTGGGTGTTTATAATAGCAATTTAAAAAAAGAGTGAACATTTTGGTTGACCCAAAATATCTCACGAACCAATAACGCTAGCGACTTCAACTTAATTTTATATTATATATTGTAACGTGATACAAAACTTATTTAATTTTTAAAAAAAAATCAATTAACGTTTTTTTTTATAAATCAATAAAATTGAACAAAAAAATTTGTCACCTCGAATATTTTACGAACAAAAAATGGTTTTATGGTTGATTTTCGACTCGAATATCTCTTCAAAAATCAAAGATTTTGGCATCAAATTAACTTTATCTTACAGAAAACATTTGCAACATTCAGTAAATTTTTTATAAAAATCGAACAGTCAGTTTAAAAAAAAAAAAAAAATCTACACAAAATTATTGATGATTAAATCTTGATATCTTGTTAATGGTCTTAGAAAAATCCAACCTGTATATCTATATAAAACTAAAAATGTCGGAAACAAAAATAAATATTGAAATCGAACTTATTTATTTATTTTTATATTTATCATGTGCAAAATATTCTTGCTAATCCGATTTCCACGAAATGAAAGAATTTCATATCATTCAGTTAGCACCTTTACACACAAAGGTATGCTTGTTGATATTTCGTTAGAATCGTTATAATCATTAGACTATAATCGATAATAGAATTTAGATTCCCATACAATAATAAGCGCAAATCTTGTTTTCCGTGTTAAAAAACGGAAAAGGGCTCCTGAAAATTGTGCCAGAAGAAAGTTACTTTTTCTTGGAAGTACCAAAAACACTTCAAAGATTTGCAGGCATTTTCAATTTATTTACATCAAGTCAAAGTCATGAAATGTCTTCTGCGTGTTGAAAAAATACATCTTATAAATAATATGTATGTATATGTTTTTAAGAATGACATGAAAACTCCCGGTGTCCTTCATTCTGCAAAATAGATTTATGTTTAAAAAACAAAATAGTTTTGAACTTTTCTTCAATAGGGAAGGCCGATAGAACATAATCAAGAAATCAACCAGAATTTTACAAAGTTTAAAATAAACTGAAACAATACTAAAATAAGGATATGTACATACATATGTATGTATTCGTACATCTATGCAAATTTATGTAAGTATGCACAGTTTATGTATGTTTGTTTTTATATATTTTTTCCAATATTTCAAAACGACTTTTCGGTTAGATTATTATTATGTGACCTCCACATAACATAACGCCACCGCATCCATAATACTATAAAAGCGCACAGGCAGGGGGTGCGCAGAGCAGACAAGAAAAAAGGACCTCCTAACTTTTTGTAATGTGACTGTGAGATCATTCATGATGAGGATGACATAAAAACCGGAAAAACTAAAGAACAAAAAAATTATTTCGAAAGAATGTATTTCTTTTGGGCCAGGACGATGACATGCTTTATATTTATGACTTTTTGGTCATAAAAAAAAGAAACGGAATGTAAAACGAAATTTATTACAAAACACACCAAAACGAGTCGAGATGAAGCGGAACGAGCAAGAGACGAAGCAGAAGAGTCCTTCGTGTCAGTTAAAATGACTTATTTTTTTAAAATAAATTTTGTCACTAAGGATTCTTATGGTGTTTTTTTTTTGTACCTTTTGTATGTTTTATTTTGAATTCTCGTTGTCAGAGTTGGATGGAATTCATAAAATTACTTACTTCAATTTGTAGATACATACAAATAAAGCGGTACCTAAAGCACATTGCATGAGAGAAAGAGCAGAGGGAACGAAAGGGAGTAGGTGTACTAAACGAAAACTTACCTTGCATGCTGGGGACCGACATTTCCCATATCATGTGCTGAACTTGCTGTTATTTGAAAATCAGCAATAGATCCGGATTCCATGCCCAGAGGATTTTTGCATGTTTCTGGAATGAAAGGAATTTTCAAATTAATTAAGAAAAGTCAAATTTAGAGCTGGTGTATGAACATTACTTTAGATGTATGTATGTAGATGCATGTAGGTATATGTACATTTACATATATAAATTCATATTCTATTGTATGTTTGTACATATGATACGATGAAGAACGAAACAAGGACTCAATATGTATTATTATGAGGGAAAGGAGAATTTGACTGAATGTCGAAATAACATCATTCAAATTCAACAACATTTCATAATTTTAATTGAATCGGGAAAAGGATCAAGCTTTTGAGTTACCATCAGATATACATACACACATCCATATAAGTGGATGTAAGAATTTGATGTATCAGGTATTTGTTTTATGCATGCAGTTATACATACATAGGTATATATAAATTATGTTGGATAGTATGTACGTCTTGTTTATAGCTATAAATGGCATTTATGATAATTTATGCTCTTGAGGGCGACTCGAATTAAATTATTAGATTGGTCTTTTGAGAGAAATTTCTTTTAATGGCTTTTGATGATGAAAAACATCGAAAGCATGTGGAACATTTTTTTTATGTGTGGTCAATCACAACCAACCTGAATTCTTTCGGTTTTCTTTTTTAAATTTGAATTATTGAGTTCATTAATAAACAAACTGTTCAAAATGTGTATCTTAAAACAAAATATTTTCACATTTACACAGGCACTTATTCTCATTGTAGTATTTGTAATTTTACCTATCTGTATAAAAAATGTCAGATTAGTTTCCCATTTATGAATTTTTAAAATCATTCCATTGAGTGTAATAAATCGGGATGGCTTATGGCAAGTATGTGCATCATGTAAATCTTAACTTAAGCCCAAAAGTAAGCACTTCGGTTTTGTTACATTTTGACACAATTTCATGTATTTAACCCCAAAAATATAAAAAATTACCCCAACTTTTTTAACCACAATTCCTACAATAATGTTTGTCTATACCTTTATTAAAGCCTTGAACTAAAAGAGTAAGTTCTTGCAATCCATGCTTGAAGTTAATCCGCGGTAATATCTGTCATCTTTCGAATACCAATCTTAATTCTATGTTACTAAATTTACTTTATAACGAATAAGTTTTCCAGTTTTAAAACAATTCGCAGGATAGCAGCATACAAAATATGCGTAAACGTTTAACAGAATATGTTCGGCTCAATACCAAATCCTCCATTTTTTGAGAAAAAAAACTTCTTCTATTTTTATACTTAACTAAGTCATATTTTGATAAAAAAAATAGAACTAATAATAAAAACTCAATTCTTTGTATAATTATATATTCAATAATAGAAATTATTCCTCAATATAATGAAAAGTCATTGAAAAAAATCTCTTTTCAAAATCACCTACCAGCTCCGTTTTATTTTCCATTAATGTTTCATAAAAAACCATGCAAGGCACAATTTGAAATTCAATCCTAGACAATGTGGTTCTTGTCAATAGAGTGTCATCTCATTCGGAATCATTTTTGTTGATCTTCTGATCTTCAAGTGACAAGTCGTTTAATTATTGCAAATGAGTCGTCCTCTGCCATCATCATGATGAAGTCTGTTCCCAGACAAAGTCATCAACATAAGTACCACCACATCATCGTACGAACAGGCATACATATATCTATGGAGTATTCCAAGGACTGTGACTCGAAGTATTCCCCTTGCAATAAGTGTATGTGATATGTTTTTTTTTTATTATTATCTGTATATCTTTTAGTTTCCATTCCAATACAACAAGTAGGTTGGGGTGGTAGCTGGCGAATGGTGCACTACCATTTAATATCGGATTTCAATAAAAATAAAAGCGCCTTCAAGTTGTCAGTTCTCGTCAAATGGGTCTGGGGACCAGCAACGGGGCTTGTCACTTGCAAAGAGCGATATGATGCATATTGGACTTTTAGACACTGCAAGTCGAGAGAGGTGTTTGACACTTGATATTTTTATATTTCTTTAACTGTACGTTCATCATATTGTGTACATCTGTACCTACATTTCCGAGAAACAGAAACAAAGGAACGATAATATTCAAGGTATATATTCTGAACAACACGCTTATATTATCTCTAGGTAGGTATGAATTCCTTCAGTACGTGTGTCTACCTCGTATTCCTCTACCTCCCCAAGGGCTTCAATTACTTATGTTGAAAATATAGTAATTGGTTTTGTGTCAACGAAATGATTTTATTAGAATGCCATCTTGTCAACACACGGTTGAATATCAAAAGAAATTTGAATAGCGACGATATTTAATACACTTGTATATATGTACGTACATATTTATGGAGTTAGTTCATTTAAAACATAGTCATAGTCATTTCGTGGAACTCCTGTGCAATTCAATGGCATTTTCCAACTTATCAGGACCTTAGAAATCTTATTGCATGTGCTGTGCATGTGCAATATATGTAGGTTAAATAGGCATGTGCTGAGAAAAAAGTTATGAAACGAGTTCATGAGAACACACTATCAAATTATTGAAAATTTTAGCACTTTTTAATTTAAAAATGATTAAGATTTATAAAAAGATTAAATAATATGCGAACAAATATTTTGAAATTAATTTTTTTATTTGAGTTTTAAGAACCACCTGCACTTTCTAAGATTTTATTTAATTTCTGGCAGGCTTGACAAGGGTTGTAATGATCTTAAATGTTGATGGTGCGATATACAGACACGAGTATAACAGGAACAGAATGAGAGAAAAAATAAAGTTAGACTAAGGTTTTGTTTTTACTTTGATACTTAACGTAATCTTCATTCCATCGTAATTTAATAAGTTCATGATAGGTTGATTAAACGATCAAACTTTGATGTTTAAAGCTTTGTTACTTGATGTTTGATTATACTACGTATTTAAAACTGCCTTAATATCAGAAACCTACTACAAGTTACTTGAAA
The DNA here is from genome assembly GCA_920104205.1 of Eupeodes latifasciatus. Taxonomy (NCBI): domain Eukaryota; kingdom Metazoa; phylum Arthropoda; class Insecta; order Diptera; family Syrphidae; genus Eupeodes; species Eupeodes latifasciatus. Next base: position 161,133,644 of record OV049924.1, read on the forward strand.
CTAGTCGTGGATTGAATTATGTGAGATTTTATGCTACTTTAGATTCTTGCATAAGGCTGGCTATTTCAGTCTAAAATTTGAATTGTTGATGTTATAATGAACGATAATGGTAGAAAACAATTTTTACTAGTAGTAGTAGTAATAGTAGTAAAATGTGTGATTTTATTAAGCAGAAAATTGATTTACATATTTGTTTTAAAAATTCACAAAGTATAGCATTGGCTTTTGCCGTCAGCCAGAAAAAAGGAGTTTAAATTTATATACAAAGACATAAATGTATTCTAATTATAGTATATTAATTATTATAATTATAGTTTTAATGTCAAAAAGAAAATTGAATGAGGTATTCGATCATTTTTAAAAAGCTTGGTTGATAATTTGTTTTCTATAGTTCAGCGCCGTGCGGACGAAACTGGACAATGCTGTCCAGTTTTCACCATTGAGAATTAAAATGATATCATCATTGCTGAGGACGTTTTTTCCCCAGAAAGCGCGTCGTTTTGTCTGAAGGATAGGGCATCTTCCTAGGAAATGCGTTACATTTTCGGTTTCTTGGAGATTACATAATGTGCACCGAGTGTTGTTGTTTGAGCCGTGTGGTTGGTAATTTAAACGCAACAATTCCCCTCTGGTTTTGAAAATTAAGGCTATTGTACTGATAGGATATCGATCGTCGAAATAATTGTTCACACCCATGTCGTAATTTAATTGTCCATATAGGATTCGGGACTCACTTTGTTGAGCCGACTCTCGAAATTTTGCAAAAAATGATGCTTCAATTTTTCCAAGCAATAGTGGGCATAAAGTTTTCCAATCCTCTATACCTGATTCTAGCAACTGGATGTCATGTTCAAGACCAAGTCGAGTCCACTCTTCAAAGAACTGGGATTTCCTAGAGAGCAGATGTCTAACGATTATGTTAGGTAGCCGATGGTTTGGTAACTCTATAACTTTAAATATATATTGCAGATGCATCTTCAATGTGAAGATATAGAGTGGTGCCACTCTTGTTTCTAGGTGCAACATATAGGTAGGTGTATTTTCTGGGAGCCAGAACAATTTTTTAATAAAATATCTTAAAAGTTTTTCTACCTCCTCATACTGCTGAAATCCCCATACCTGGCCAGCATAGCATAATATCGATCGCATTACAGCCTCAAATAGTTTAAACTTTGTGCTTGGGGCAATATGCTTCTTACTTAAGATTCCGTTCCAGTTGCAGTTGATAGCTTTTTTTTGCTTCGATTAGCCTTGCCTTTAAATGTTTTTGTAGAGATAGTGATGGCGTTATGATTACCCCTAAATATTTATACTCCCTCACCACCTCAAGATCTACATTTTCCCATTTCCATTTTTCTTCTCTTGCATATCGTCCTGTTCCGTTGCGAAATATCATTACCTTCGATTTATTGGTATTAACAGTCAGATTCCATAGGTTACAATATGATTTGAGTTTGTTTATCATTATTTGCAACATATTTGGAGTCTCTGCAAATATGACAACATCATCTGCATATAACAGTGCTTTAATTGTGGCACCGGAAAAATTTTTACTATAATGCATTATAACAGAGCTAGAGCATTTACAGATTACTTTTTTATGATTCCCTTTCTTTCTTTCAAAAAATCTCCTTTTGTTTTCAATTTTTTATTCGAAAAACGTCTCTTATTAAAAATAAGATAAGTTTTTCTGACTATGAAAGACAGCAAAAAATGATAATAAAAATACTGATTTTTTTTAATTGCTTGACAAATATAATTTTACTGAATATATGTATACAAGAAGAACGACCTTCCTGCTATGCTTAATCAATTGGATTACAAAAATTAAAGTTCCCTAGGCCTAAATTCTGACAAAATCATTCCCATAACGGAGTAGCGTCATCTGTAACCCAAACAATAAACCCAAATTAGATACTCGTATTTCCTATCTGTCACTCAAGACTTCCGTCAAATTATGAAAACCCGAAATTAATAAGGGCTGACCGTCTGATTCAACGAACTGCTGTTGGTCGCCTACCATATATAAATTATATGTACAATGTACATACATATATGTGTCCCCTGATTCCATCAAAATGATGATGAAGCATCACCCGCCAAGACAAGTCGATATCGTAAAAAGAATTATACCTACATATACATCAAGAGACTGAAGAGCGATGTTGCCGACACAGCGCGGCGCGCGCGGCCGGGCTCTTCCTCGTAGTATTTAGGGGAACTCCAATTAGGAAACAAAGTAGTTGGTAGGTTTTAATTTGGTGCCATAACCTTGTTGTATGAAGGTAGATATACTGGTGTGTATAGGAATTCCAGGTTCGGGAACCCAAGTGAACGAGACAAGAAGCAGCAGGTGTGTCCGTGTGATGTGTATGGTATATGTTGTATTTCCCTCCTGCATAATCAAGAGATGAATTATTCGCACAGCTACTGATCTGCTAGATAGATAGGAAGATAGATGAATTACCTTCATCTGCGGGCTGACGTAAGTGGTGATGGATCAATTTGGTCACAGATGATATTTTGATTGATGGTATTCTTAGTTTTTCTTCCAATCAGGTTTTGGTTGTTGTTATCTAAGGATATACACTTTGATGGATGTATTTTTGTGATTTTCTGGGTCTTCTGTACGTTGCGATGTTGTTCGAGGAGTAGGCATAAAAGAAGATACAGTTCGGTTAGATAGAAAGTGGTGGTGTGGAGGTAATTGCATGGATGTTTAGTTAAATCGGAAGGTGGTGTGATTTTCTTTATTTTTCGTTCAAGAAGTAGGTATACTATGAAGCCAATTTACTTGAATGGGTTTTATGAAACATCTGCGCAATAAATATTGTCGGCTATTTATTTTTAAAGAACCAGCACAAACAAAATACTATGCTGATTACTTGTAGAATTAATAACATTTCAATTTGGTGATATTTTCTTGTTGGCCTTGTTTAGTTGTAAGTTATCAAGGATTTTGAAGTATTCAAAAATAAATTGTGAAGCTAAAACATCAATGACAAGTCAAAATGTGTTCAATAATGTAATCAAAAATATTGCTTTGGAATCGAAAAGCCCTATAATTCTTATTGAATCATTTCACTTATGCACATATACATATATATAGGTAATATTCTATGAACAAATCTTAATTACTAAAAAAGTAATTTAAATCATTTAAACGAGTTTTACTGAATAATAAAATGTTTACGTTCAGCTCATAAAATAAATCTATTTTTCTTGTGTTTCATAAGTTGTTCTAGACGGTGAAAAGTGTCTCTGTGTTTGTATATGTACGTACATTTCATATCATAACACACATACACAATACACATACATGTATATACAGTGCTGAAAAAAATAATAGAAACAAGTGTCTTAATCATTTTCAATATACAATATTTTTTTAGCGATTAAGTCTTTTGTCGTAAGTCTTTCTATATTTTAATCATACCTAATAATGCCCTCAAATAGGAAATTGTTTTGTGAAAACAACTTATTGTTTTCACGGTAAAAAGTTTGAGGCCAATGATGACTTCGCGCTTCGCCTGGAAAAAATAATAGAAACAATATACTTTAACTGTTATTCTAACGTAAGGATCAATTTTTGTGTATGAAAATAGGCGTTTTTAGTTTTGTTATTAGTTTGTCGGATTTTTTGTATTCCATACTAAACAAAATTTTTAAAAGTCATCCATAATTTTAATAAATATGGGTCGTGGATTACATTATACTCATATTGAACGCGAAGTGATGAAAAATCTAAGACAAACTAACAAAACGGTGGTTCAAATTGTGAAAACCTTAAACTGTTCCAAGAAAAAAGTATTTAAAGCTCTACGCTCAAGCCCAAAAGAAGGAACAAGATGAAGAAATAGATAAACTTCTTCGCATTTTGATACACTATTGATAACAATATGTAGGAAAAAACAATTTCATTCTTTAAGAGAACTGAAAAATGAATTAAACGGACCAGTGACAGCTAGAACAATAAGAAACCTACTAATAGAAGCAAGTCTTTTTGGTATAAATTCACCAAAAGTGCCGTTTTTGAGCAATAAAAACATTATACAAAGGCTTGCCTTTGCAAATAAACACTTGCATCGTTCTAATTGGAATAAAGTGTTGTGTTCGGATGAAACCAAGATAAATTTGTTTGGTTCCAATGATAGAGTCCGAAAAATGTATTGTGAGAAGGCTAAAGAACAAGGAATTTAACGCAAAAAACACAAAGAAGACAGTAAAACACTGTGGTGGAATATAATGATTTTGGGATGCTTTTCATTGTCTGGTGTAGGTCCAATATTTTTGATCACAGATAAGATTTGCTCTGTGGATTATGTCCACATCTTAAATTCAGTCATTCTACCATTAACTGAATAGGAGGTGCCAATTGAATGGGAGTTCATACAGGATAATGACCCGAAGCATTCCCCTAAATTGGCTAAAAAATACTTACAACGAAACAAAATCAATATTATGGAATGGCTATTACAATCCCCTGACCTAAACCCAATTCAGCACTTATGGGGTATCCTAAAGCAAAGGATTGGCGATTGTAAATCCAAAAATAAAGACGAGTTGTAGTCGATAATTTAAAGTGAATAATACTCCATACCCGTGGAGACATTTGCCAAATTGGCGAATTCCAGGGGATGAATAGTGGAAGCAGTTATAAAAAATAAGGGTACCACTACAAATTACTTAAATAATTTGAAATACTTTTACCGTTAAGATACGTTCTCCCTACAAAAAGAGTACCATTCTAATTTTGTTTCTATTATTTTTTCCAGGATGAAACAACTTAAAAATCATAATTCTACTTTTTATCATTATTTCTTATTATTATATTTAAAAAAAATGTTGCATATAAGCAATATATTAAAATTAAATCTATCTGCGTAGTTTTTATTTTTCAACTCTTCACAAATATCTTTTTATGTGTTAAAAAAAATGAAGACAAAGTCTGTTTCTATTATTTTTTCCAACACTGTATTTCTGTACACTTTGAAAAGTCATAAGAACTAATAAGGTAGATCATATATCTGTTTGGTCCTTAAACAGCTTTCTGATATTTTAAGCACCAAGAATTTTTAATGCCTTTTGAGATGAGATTTATTATAATGTATATTACAGTTCCGAAGACCTCCCAATTCGAGACACAGCCCAAAAACATATCAAAATTACTAAACGTGGGGTTCTGCTGTAATGACCTGGGGCAGTTTTTTTCTGGAAGGAGGAGATATTGCCATATTCATCTAAGGGGATGCCGTTGAAATTTGTCTATTCCAGAAAACTAGCCAAGAAATGTTTCCCTATATCAAAGTTGATGTTATTGAATGGCCTGTCCAGTGTCCAGATTTAAACCCTATTAAAAATCTGTGAACAGAGGTAAAGGTGGAAGTGTCTTTGAACTAGCCAAGTAAGGATAAAATACTCTATCAATCTTTTCCTAATGCTAACAAAATTAAAAACAAAGGATATAATTTTCATTTTGTTAGATGTGATTTGGAAGCGATGCTATTTTTTCGATTGAAAATGTCTTGGGAGTTGTGTTTTAAATCAATGTTTTGTTCAATTATTAAGTCTTAAAAGCAAATTGTTTTAACAAGAGGCAACTGCATTCAAAACTCCAAATCAGTTCTTCCCCATTATGAAGCTAATGATGTTGATGACCGCAGCCGTATATACATTCTTGGACACATTGCGTATCAATGAAATAATAACTGTATTAGGAAAATTGTTGGCATGCTTTATTTTTCGATATAAAGCATGAACAGTTGTTGTGATAAGTTTATAATTATTGTACAATTTCAGCCTTATACGCAATTTCAAACAGTGAAGAAGCATTGAAAATATGCGGTAACTATCAAATTTATTAATTGTCAAATGATTTTTTTTTTCAGAAGAGAAAATTGTAACGAATAGAATGGTGGTAAAAATGACAAGTATTTAATTTTTTTGTATTATTTTCATTCTTACTTAAGATACTTTTCAACTCGCAAATGATAAATAAATCATCCTTAAATCCAGATCAGATAAAATAAATAAAATTCTAAAAAAAACTTTAATGATGCAGACTAAAAATGATTTTTTTTTTTCAAACAAAGTAGACATAGAATATTTGACTGTTTATAAAACAAAAAAAAATTTTAGCCGCACTACAGGAATTTAGACTCAATATTTACTATGCACTTTGCGTAATTTATTCATTTAAAACCAATGTGCTTTGACATCTTCCTTTAAGTATTGTACCACTTTTCTAATTTCTCGCAATGTGTTAAATCATTATGATTGATTTTAACACTCTTATAGCATTAGGGCCTAGGAAATTTTATTGTTCTATAACCTACAAAATGTATAGGTAAGCAATATCTTTTAAGAATAAATTAAAAATAGGTTATCAGACTTTACCTTTAAAAAGATCTTGAGAGTGGGAGAGGTGCATGTTGATCAAACTGAAATATTTATATCATTAATATCACTAATGATTTTAAAAGGTAAGGAAAACTAAGTCGAACTCTTTTTTTTATGAAGTAATGACATTTTTATTTTGTTATTTTGTTTATTACAAAATACCGAAATTATTTTCAAAATAATGTTACGTATGTATGTAAATAAAACTTTCAATGATAAATGAAAGACGAGTTAAAAAATATCAAACGTGCAAGGTGTATTGAAAGCTGTTGAACTTCTTCCACGAAGTTTCTATTAAATATGAAATGTTTATGAAAGTTGGTTTGATTATTTATAAACCAAAAACAAGAAGGAGTCATACATTATTTTACGGTAATAAACAACTCTTTTTTTTTAAAGAAAACCGATTTATTCTTTCAGTCTTACAACAAAATTTTCTTTTCTAATAGCATAGTCAATTCATCTACAACTAATATAAGTTTAGATCGTTGATGGTCGTAGGACATATTTATTATTATTATTATTATTATTGTTATCTTTATTTTTTTTCTTCACAAAAAATACAGGCTCAATTACATTTTAAAGATTTACAAGCATGGCTATTAAGCCGTCTGCCGGTTATATCTGAATTTTAAACATTGAGAGAGAAGTTATTTTTAGCTGTTATATAATAAAAATTAACAATTTACAAAATAAATTTAGATTAAGATACTGATTATGATTAAGTATGCCAGATTGAACGATTTAATTGATTTAATAATAACAAATGTTACAGGCTTTTAGTTTAGCGAAAACAAAAACTACTAACATATATAATCTTGAAATAAATATTAGTTTGGTATAGTTAAGCTTATTGGTAACTTTTTAGGTTTTAATCATTGATATTTAGATAGTACATCAATAAGTGAAGAGCAGTAAAAGACTTTCAATATCAACAGTGAAACGGGCTTTTAGTTTAGCTAAAACAAAATTATATTAGACTGAACATTACATTAGAGGTCCACGAATGAATTTCTATACGCAACAGCTTCAGAGAAAAAACGGATAAGAAGTTTCCAACCACCCTCACCATTCAAAACTGCAAGACAGTCCTCAAACGAAAATGAATTTGACGATCTGACTAAAACACAAGAGATTCAGGAAAACCGAAATGTTGCTTGTGACGCCGTTCTTAATGGGATTCCTTATTCACCCGACGAAAACCTTAAAGGAATCTTCAATCACTTGTGTTTATCACTTAACGCAAAAGCACCAACACTCGCTAACATATTTCGTACCCGACCGACGAATTCCAGTTCACCTGATTCTTCAATCATCATCAAGTTTTGTACACCGTATGATAAAAACACCGTGCTTCGATCCGTTGCTGAGCATTGTAAGCAAAATAACAACAAACCACTCTCCCTTCGTGACGTTAACTTTGGACGCAATGCCGAAAGCCCTATTTTCCTTCGCGAGTGTTTGACGAAAAAAAAACATTCTTTGCTACAATCTGCACTTCGATTAAAAAAACAAAATAAACTATCATCGGTGTTTACAAGGAGGGGACTAGTATACATTAAACGTCAACCAGATGATGCTGCGGTTCTTATTGACAAAAATGAAGACTTGTCCAGGGTTGCCATGACTGCTGCTGTAAATACATAATAATTTTGTAAACATTATTTGCTAAAGTTTTTCTTTTTTTATTTCACTTTAATTCATTTATTTTCTTGAACTGAGTAGTACTACTTTATTTTTCTTTTTTTCCTTTTTACGTATATAATTTGTTTTTCTTTTTTTTTTTTTAATTACATACATACATACATACATACATATCTACATTCTTTAATCTTTATTTTGGCTCTTTTCTTGTCTCTATTTATTTTTTTTTTTCTCTTTATGTAAATTATTGGTCAAACTCTTTTTAATTACCTACATAATTTATCATAATATCATAAATACTATTTTCAATTTTAAGTATGAATTCCTCTGGTGTTGGCTATGATTTGGTTTTGCGTTCAATGATTAGGGTGCTTTGCAGTCAATGTATGGGTTTTCAAGTTTGCCATATTAATGCTCAAAGCTTACGAAAAAAAATTGACGAGTTTAGATATGCGTTTGAAGGTTCTGGAGTTGATGCTATATGTGTTTCTGAAACTTGGTTTCCCATTAACTTTCCCAGCACCATGTTTCATTTAAATGGTTATAGACTTTTTAGGGCTGATCGAGGTGATAGAGGAGGTGGAGTTGCAATTTATGTTCGTGATGGCATTACTTGTAGGATTAATTGTGCATCTAGCCCCGGTAGTCCAATAGAGTATATTTTTGTAGACATGATATGTGGGGAAGATAAGCTATTGATTGGTACAGTTTACAGACCCAATAGATTCGTTGATCTTTCACCTCTCGTATCTCTTATGGAGGAAATTGCTGTGATGTCAGCTAAAATTGTTTTATGTGGGGATATTAATAGTAATCTGTTAGTAGAAAGCACGTTAGTTGACACAATGAGATCGTTTAATTTATCACCGGTAAATGAACATGAGCCAACTCATTTTACTAGTAGTTCAAGTTCACTACTTGATGTTATTTTTGTTAGTAACATGAATGATGTTCTGTTCTATGACCAACTTGTTGCTCCTGCCTTCTCAAAACATGATCTGATTTTTCTCACTTTTAATTTCAATATAATTCGACCCCCAACAATTTTCGAGTATCGAGATTTTAAAAATGTAAATTATTCTGCTCTTGAGCGAAATGTTTCGATGATTGATTGGGATAGAATTTACTCTATGCCTTCTCCCAACGATCAAGTAGAATTTTTTCAAACTAGCATTGAGTATCTATTTAACACGTATGTTCCCCTTAAACAAAAATTTTTAACACATCGGTCTCAACCATGGTTTACTCCAGAAATTTCCTCTCTCATGTACCGTAGAAATCAAGCATACCTTCGTTGGAAAAGATATAGGTTAGAAGATCTTCACAGATCATACCGGTTACTTCGAAACCAAGTCGTTTGCAAGATACGCACTGAAAAATCAAAAGTTTTCAAAAATCGTCTTAATTTATCCATTAATGGTCGAAAACTGTGGAACAATCTACGTGATATCGGTATTGGTAAGCAAAAAAGTTCTAAGTGTCATGACATTGACATCAATGAGTTGAATAAACAATTTTTAACGTTGCCCTCTACATCTTCAGTGGATCTGTATGAAGTATTTAACGAAGGTAATTCTTTAGCCTCCCAATCTGCTTTTGAGTTCTCTAGGATTGATTGTACTGAAGTGGTTGAAAGCTTTATGTTAGTTAAATCCAATGCAGTTGGAATTGATGGTATACACCCTGTTTTTATTAGAGCTTTACTACCACTTCTTTTGACTTATATTACACATTTGTTTAATACAGTACTAACAACCGGTATTTTTCCAACGATTTGGAAGCAAGCAAAGATAGTCCCCGTACCAAAATCATCTAATGGCAAGGATTTTCGTCCAATCTCTATACTTCCATTTCTTTCTAAGGTTTTAGAAAGGATTATGCAAAGACAAATAAATACATACCTAAGTAGAGTCGATTTACTGACACCTTTTCAGTCCGGTTTTCGTCCAAAACATAATTGTTTGACAGCGCTATTGAATGTGTCTGAAGACATTAGACTAGCTGTTGATGTCGATAATGTAAGTTTTTTGGTTCTTTTGGATTTTTCAAAAGCTTTTGACACTATCGAACACTCGATTCTCATACGTAAACTTGTTCATCAATTTAATTTTTCATCTTCTGCTGCTAATTTGCTTCTTTCTTATCTAAGTGAGAGAAAACAGGCTGTAAGTCTCTCCAAAAGGTTGTCTTCTTGTTTGCCGGTCTTGAAAGGTGTTCCTCAAGGATCGATATTGGGCCCGATTCTCTTCTCGCTTTATATAAATGAGTTGCCATCGATATTGAAATTTTCGCTTATACAAATGTATGCTGATGACGTGCAACTTTACTTGAGTAGTCCACTCGGTCTTATTGAAAATTGCGTTCATAACATAAATCAGGACCTTTTAAGTATCCATATTTGGTCCCAAAAAAATGGCCTGTTCTTAAATCCGTCGAAAACTAAATGCTTAGTTATCTCTAAAAAGTCTCTTGATCTTTCTTATTTCCCTCGCTTAATGCTCAATGATATCGTTATTGACTATGTGGAAACAGCTAAAAATCTTGGTGTCATTTTCAACAGATCTTTAACTTGGGAAAACCACATAAATTCAACTGTTGGTAAAGTGTACGGTGCTCTTAGGGTTCTTCAAGAGTCCCAATACTTAACTCCCATTGAAACTCGAAAAATGTTAGCTAAGACTTTGATTATTCCAATCCTTACATATGGTTGTGAAATCTATTGTAACTGTGATGCTGAGAGTAGACGAAAGCTTACGGTTGCCTTCAACAACACAGTAAGATACATCTACGGTCTTAAAAGATATGACCATATCTCCGAGTTTGCTTCTTCTCTATTCAACATGCAGTTTAAGTATTTTCTACAATATCGAACACTTCTTCTTCTCTTCAGTATTAAACAGACGCATCAACCACATAACCTTTATTACAGATTACAATTTCCTACTTCAAATAGATCAAACAAGCTTAACATCCCACGACATACATGCCTAACATCTGAGCGGCAATTCTTTGTCAACGCCATTCGCTTATGGAACTCTTTGCCAAGTGATATAAGAAGGCTTGGAAATGTTAAAATATTCCAGAGCAAACTCATTGACTACTTTTCTTTGCTTTAAATGTGCGGTTTTACCTTTAATAAATTTATAATTTAAACTTTGCAGTTAACTTAATTTCTATAGCGTCATTAATTTGTAAACTACTCAGTTTTCCCTTTTAACTTAATTTTAATTATTGTTTTAATTATTTTGATCTTGCTTTTGTATTCCAACTAATGTTAACTTTTTTCTTGCTCATGTATACATTATAAAGCTATCACTTTTTAATAAGATATTATATCTTAATGTGTATAGCATATCGATAAATTGAATAAACTAAACTAAACTAAACTAAACTAAAAACGAAAGGAAGCTCTTATTGAAATAGAAACGCCGGATCTCTTGTAAGATCGGACATAACGCTAGGAAGTGGAAAACATTTTCAATTTGATTGAGGTTACATAATGTACAGTTAGGATTTATGTCATTTCTGTGAGGTCTATAGTTAAGCTCAAGCATCTCCGTGCGAACCTTAAATATCAGACTTATCTCAACAAAAGTGAACTCGGTTCGAAAATAGTTTGCTTCCCCCAAAGAGAAATTAAGTTTACTGTATAATGATCTAGATTGGGACTCCCTTGCCCGATTGAGAAATGTCTGAAAAATGTTGTCATCTATAACAGAAATACAATCGTAAAGTTCATTCCTCCACGAATCTAGATTATCCAAACAAAACGTCAAAGGAAAGTTATGTTCTGAGGCCAACTCACTCCAATCTTTAAAAGGTGTGCATCTGCAGCGTAACGCTGTTAGGAGAATCCTTTTCTGCAAATTGTTGTTAGATCTTTGCATGACTTTGATTATATAGTCTGCATTCGCTTTTAGATTCTTTAAAAAAATTGGTGGTAGTCCCTACTCAACGTGTATGGCATAATTGGGGGTATTAGATGGGAGTCTAAAGATTCGCTTGAAGAAATATCTTTGGATAGTTTCTATTTCGTCTAATTGCATGTAGCCATAAACTTCATTTCCATAGCAAAGGCAGCTTTTAACGGTTGCATCAAAGACTTTAAATTTCGAAGCCGGATCTATATTTTTGTTAATGAAAAAGTTTGACCACATACAGTTAATAGCTGCTTTTGCTGCGGTCAATTTATCTCTTATATGCCTTCGAAAGTTCAGATTGTGTGTTATTGTGAAACCTAGATATTTGAATTCCTTCACTACTTCTATATTTGAACCGCTCAAGTTCCAAGAACGGTCATTACGTGCACTGCGATTATGGTGTCTGAATATCATGATCTTAGATTTCGCAGTATTTATTTGAAGGTCCCACAAATCACAATATTGTTTTAACTTGTTAATTTGGAGTTGAAGCGTCACAGGATTATCAGTTAAAATAACAAGGTCATCCGCATAAAGGAGCACCTTGATAACTAGATCACCAAAAACAACACCACCTGGTATATTATCTTCAATGTCGTTTAATGTCGACATATTTATTACATCAACGATGTTTAAAAGAATTTCCATATCACATTTAAATAGATTTTTTCCGATTTTGTATGAAAAGAAAAGGCAAATAAACCTTCTTATTTTATTGTATTTTCAAGTCGATTTGAAGCCTTAGAGAAAGTTCAAATTCTGTTTCTGAATGTTCCCTTATCCATCTCTTTTCAATATGTGGGATATACGCAGGGTTTTGGTTTATGTTTTTACCAGTTAAATTTAAACATATTAATATTTTGTTTTTGTAGTACCCGTGGCATGATGGTTAGTGCATTGGACTGTCATGCGAGAGTTCTTGGGTTTGATCCCTGCCTGTGTCACCTACAATTTTTTTCACGGGTACTGCCTCTTGCGAGGAATTGACAAATTCTCCAAGTGTAATTCTTGTCATGAAAAAGTGCTTTCTCAAATTAGCCGTTCGGATTCTGTAGGTCCCCTCCATCCCTGCAATTATTCACACACAGGAATGGTTGAGAGTTGTAAGTCACTAGGCCCTCGTTCTCTACGGACTGTTGCGCCACCTAATTTATTTTAATATTTCGTTTTATTATTTACTATTTAACTAAATTTCGATCTTCTATTGAACTTCTATGCATTCTTGATATTCTTAAAAAAGAATAAGTAATCAGCACTTTCAAAAAGCAAATGATAATATTTTATTTATTTGTGCGCCTTTATCAAGTAGAAGAGACCTTTTCTACACAACTGTACATGGGAGTAGTTATTTGTGCACATAATAAGCCTTCTTCATTTTTCTTTACCCTAAATTAACTTAAATTTGCATTTTTTTAATTGGCCCTAAGCATAAATTGAACCCTACAAACATACTTTCCAAATTAATTTTTGCATCAAATTTTGTCTTTATAGGTACATACATACATACATAAACATAATATATGTATGTATATTGTACTATATTTATAAGGTACATGCACAGTATCGATCTCCCTTTTTTTAATAATTCTACAAAAAACATATTTTTTAAATTAGTTCATCACATAGAGGTAAATATTTTTTCATGACTTTCCATAAACTGTTATCCAAACACCCTAAATGAAAACATAAATTAGAATTGGAACCTACCTTTCCATCAGGCTATTTGATTAAGAGCTTCAAATCATACCTTCTTCTTAGCCGCACAACCAACAAAAAATACTCAAACATTTCTTGACGTTTAAGGTTGGTATAGGTATATTATGCTAAAAACATGAGGTCGAGGCACGTCTTAGGTCAGTTCTTTAATTAATCAATTTTATCTGAAGAACAAAATATTATCCAAACCAATCCCTCTTAATAGAGAAATAAAGATTCTTTTAACTGCTTCCAGTTGGATTATCATGGCCTTATTGCTTCACATTAATCTACTTTAAGTGCCACTCAAATCAATATGTTGTAAGTGTGTGAGGTTTGGACGGGCTAAAATGTGCGTAGGTATATAAATGTATGTAGTATTCACCGTACATTATATTTATATGTATATATACACACAAAAAGCTTTACCACTATATAGTAGAATAATAAATGTGTAACTATTTAATGACCATTTCTGAAAGGATATCATTTAAGAGCTTTAGGTATAGGTAGATGATGGTAGATCTAATCTCCACTACTAATCTTTGAACTAAATAAACTTGTTTCCGTTACAGGTATGTATAATATTCGTATCTTTATATACATTTTTATAGGTACCTACATAAGGTAGTATTTATGGAGTTAAAAAAATATGTAATCCAACTTACCAATATCAAGCGAATGAACCACCTGCAGCAGAGCCATAAACCAAAGAACGATGCCAATCAAATATTTGTCATTGTTTTTGAAATTCATTCCGGACCCGGAACAACTTCGTAGTGCACACATTTTCAGATTTCTATCAAACAATTTTCCTTTCATTTGATAGCTTATACACCTACACTCTTCTCACATTCCCCGCCGCCTATCGAACGGTACCGAACGGTTGACACAAACAAAAGCACACGTCTATAGGTACTAGCCTAATCTCTGTCCTCCTATGCTTCCACGTATTCGTCGACAACAAAACGAATACGATATTACGGCTATGGCGACGACCGACAATGTTATGGTACGTATGTATGTTTATGCGTGCTTTTTTTTTGCGTCGCCTGAATGTGAATGTTGTTATAATCCTTTTTTATTCCTCAATAGATGGAATAATTTTACGTAGCATGCGATATTTCAAACGATAAAGTATACAATGAGTCAGTATCAGTACTCTATACCATGCACCACCAAAACGCCGTAATGTTGTATCGACCTGGAAAGAACATAAACACACAATTTTAACTTGGGGCGATATGTAAATTTATTATGAAAATTAATTGTTTGTCGTTAAAATATGTAGCACACCCTCAATCAAAATGAAGACACATTTATGGAAGGAGGCATGTTTAAAGGGTTACCATCATTTTCAAATCAATTTTAAAGTTAGAAATAGATGCAGAAAAACAGGGAAGCGAAAAAAACATACAAAAATAATGTTGAGTTAAAATTATTAGCATGGGCAGTTTCTGTTTGTAAGAGAACGCGCCGTATTTTTTCAGCAAATCTGAGCAAGACGTTGAATGTTCGTAATTTGTAAGGCTTAAGTCGTTAAAAATATAACAATTCTTGGTAATCAAGTAATTAATTGCTAAACCTTTTAAAACAGTAAGGAGTTGTAATATGTCAGAGAGATCTTCAAATTATTTCTTAAAAATTTTAAAACTGAAACCGGTGTTAACTTTACACTGAATTTATCGAAAAAATGCTGTGGATTTGTTATCATAATAATTTTAAGGAGTTTTCCAAATGTTTACTCTCCAAGAAAACGCCTTTTAAAGGTAGTTGTATGCAACAAATGGAATACAACTTGCATCAGGCTTTTAAAATTATTTCAACATAATTTTTGCAAACACTCGGGCAAAGGAGATATGTACAACGTGACCATGTTATTACAGTTGCATTCAAGCAGTACGATAAAGTAATTATTAAAATCAATTCAATATAATTTTAGGGTGGTGTCCCTGTAGCACTCTTCAACTGTATGAGGTAGAGGAAAATAAGAAGCACTACAACGGCTGGCGCTTAAGAGATCAGGAGGAAACATTCTTATAACAGGTCCGGATGTTTTTTTTTTGGCCACATGGGGCCCGACGTCGATGATTCCGTCGTCGTTGTCATAATCGACACATTCTTCCTCATCAATGCAGACGAGAGAGAGGGCTCATCGTCATCACTTCGAAATCAGTGAGGCTAGACCTTCTGCCACACTTTTTTTATATCTTTGATCTCATCAGATGGTGTTCTATTTTGTTGTTTATGTTTTGTTCCTCAGTTCCTTTTTTCATATTATTTTATTATTCCTTTTGGTGCATTGTAAATTAAAACCTCTTTTCGTAAATTTATCTTTCTTATGGATACTGCCTGGGCCTGATGCCTGAAGCAGTTGTCGTAACAGATGAATGACAGCTTTAACCACACAGACACAAATGCTAATGAAGCAAAATGGTTTGATTTATTTTATTTCTGATTTTTGGTTTCGTTTTTTTATTTTTTTTTGTCAAAAACTGGTGCAAACGATTTGTGAAAGGATATTTTATAAAATGCTAAAAAGAGATACTTTACGAAATGGGTTCAACCATACAAGAGAGAAACAAAATAAAACGACCCTCATTCAAAAATCGTTTTATAAATTTGCACAATTTATTGAATAATGTTATCGTCGATTTAATTTAAAATAATTGGCAAAATGGGTTTATTGTCTTTGGGAAGTCGAATAAATTGATTGTATCTATAATTCAACGACTTAAGGGCATTTTATTACACAAAAAGTGTATGTTGGCTGGCTTGAATTTTTTAAAGATATTTGAAACACAGAATTTCAGTCATCATATTGTTTAGATTTTGTATTTTAAAATAGATACATGGGATAATCGCACAACAATTAAAAAATATATTTTCAAACTACCTTTCGTTTTTATTGGATTCAAACACAAATCTTAAGTGGAATTTCATAAATAAAATTATATTAAAGATGTTATTGTCAGTTATCCAATCCATCGAAATAAATTCATCCTTCTTTTAAATTCATATCTCATTTTATATCAACAAATGTATTTTAAAATAATTGCACAGAAATATTTTCTTAGCGCTTTAGTCAAGCATTTTACGGTGAGAAAACATGCACAGGTTTATGTTTTTGCTTTCGTGAAACTTATTTAATTGTTTTCCAGGCAACAATTTTATGTTTGATGTTTAATTAAAACAAAAAAAATTTAAACCCAACATCTATGGATTTTATTTGTATTATTTTATAGAAATCACATCAAAAGCTGTAAAAGTGCTACTTTTTATAGGTCTAACGAATTTTGATATAGTGTGCCTAAAACACTGTTTTCTTAGTGCTGATGATACTTTTTTTATTTGATAATTTTGTTGCCATGTTAAGGAATTCCAGAAATATAGTACTGTTCCTAAATAAATTTGTCCACAACATTAAGTTTTGTATGTGCTCAGCAGAAAGTATTAATGAACCAATTTCATTAAATACATTTCTTCTGAATACGAATTTTTTCATGACACACAATTTGCTTCTCATAATTGTACAACATAAAGTAGTCAATTAAATGCATCTGCATACATATGTATTTCTTCTTTTGTGATGCATATTAATATTTCTTTTACAAAAAAAAAAAAGAAAAACATTAATAAATCTGTGAACTGCAAAATCTTTATCCTCTGTAAAATAAAATAGTTGTCAGCATGCGGGTCTTTTGTGAATTTAATTTGGTTTTGCAATGAATTTCTCAGCTATAATTTACTGATTTTCCTTACATTTGCTTTATTCGCAATAAATTTCAATTTGAATTAATTGAAATGTTTACTTTGAATCCACTGGCAGGTCGACCAATTATTTCGGCGTATATGCATTGTGAATGGATAGGACATGGACATTCTGCAATTCTGAGAAGATTTTAAATCAAAAGAATATTTTGGAAATTTCAAAAGGGGTTAATTCTTCTTTTTTAAATTTGATTTAAATTTTTCAAACATAAGAGTTCAGCATCATAAATACATACTTAATTTAAGCAATAATTTTTGTCTGATATTTTTACAACCACTGTTGCACTTCAGAATTTCAGAAAGTAGTTAGCTTATAGCAAGCTTCAAACTACGATCAGGGGCTCATCATAAGTGCATGTTTTAGTTGTTAGTAAGATAATAATACAATTAAAGCCTGACACACGCACAAAATACAAAACATAATTAACATTTAACATGAATTATTACAGAACAACAAAAAATAAAATAAAATAAAATAATATAAAGACGTTTACGATAGTGGAGCACTGGTTCTAAACAATGATTTTAATCCCACCTTATTTAAATTTAAATCTATCGATGAACAGTTTAAGTTATATAAAATGCTCATTCGACTTAAAGCTTCATTCTTCCCATAGTTAGTTCTATGGAAGTCAATATGTATAAAATCAAATGAACGTAGTTCCGCCTCGGTAATTCAAATGTACACAAGATAGCAAATAAGGTGCATGAATTTCACCATTAATGAGTTGATGAAAAAATACTAAGTCATTATTAACACGCTTTTGATGGAGAGATTGCATTTGAAAAAGCAGAATACGATGCTCATAGGGAGGCATATCATAAGGATCTTCCCAAGGAAGACCCTTTAGGGCAAAGCGAATGAAAGTATATTGAATTGATTCAATACGTTTTCTATGAATTTCTTAATAGGGAGTCCATACCTGCGAAGCATATTCAATATGAGGAAGAACATGACAATTGTACACAGAAAGAGTAACATAGGGATCATTGAACTCCTTTGCCAGCGTTTTATAAAACCAAGCATAGAACTTGCTTTATCTATCTTTATCTATATATATAAAAATGAATTGCTGTTTGTTAGTCTCACTAAAACTCGAGAACAGCTGAACGGATTTATCTGATCTTAGTCTTAAAATGTTCGTGGAGGTCTAGCGAAGGTTTAAAAGGTGAGAAAAAATCGAATAATTTCCGGGAAAACCCTAAAAACAGCCCTTTTCTATTTCCTATACAAACGTTTTCTAGAGTCAATTTGAATTTTATTGCTATTCAATAATAAAGTTCATATTAAATTATAATCACTCACTGTTGTCTAGGCAATTTAGGTGTGTTCCTAACGTCAAAGAGTCGATTTCAAAGTCAAAGTTCAAATTCAAACATATCTATGAAAATAGTCTTCGCGTGCGCTTTGGATGGATCTAATGTCGCGTTCCGAAAATAAACAAAAGTGAATCGCGAACGCGACAAAAAATGTAATAAACTATTAATAGTACTGATTTCCAATTATGTGGTCGGCTTCGCGAAACTTAATTTTAGCTAACTTCAGTTGTAACTGTATCAGATTTTTTTTTTAGTTTGATAAATCTTAAGTTTTGTCACAAACAAAAAAATAAATAAAAAAATCAGAACACGGAAAAAGTATTACGATTGACGATATTGTGTTACGATCATGGTTACGATATTCTTTGAGTGCATCCTTCTATCTTTGTGAGTGATGATTACCGCTACGTGCGCGAGAACTTTCTTTACTTTTGTGATCCTTTGTGATAGTGACATTCCAAGTAGTGTGCTCTTTTTTTTGTTGATATTTTGTGATAGTGACACTTCACTGTTAAGTTACTGTTAAGTGGCGAGAAATGTTCTCACTTTAATTAATTACATTAAGATGCTGAGGAGAAGACGACCTGACTTAGGTCGTCGCAGTCAATCAAATGTGTGAAGAGCTATCTCACTTGCTAACCGCACTGATGACCAGAGAGAGACAGATCAAGAAAATAGTCGTAAGCTGTGAACAGTGGATCTGGTGTAATTTATTTCCTTGATGCTCCCGGAGGAACCGGAAAAACGTTCTTAATTTCATTGCTTTTGGCGAGGATCAGATCGCGAAATGATGTTGCTCTAGCGTTGGCTTCATCTGGAATAGCTGCGACTCTGCTAGAAGGCGGACGAACTGTGCATTCTGCTTTGAAATTACCATTAAAAATGCAAATCACCGAAACACCAATTTGCAACATCGCCAAAAAAAAGCGCAATGGCCAAGATCCTACAGGTATGCAAATTAATTGTTTGGGATGAATGCACAATGGCCCATAAGAGGTCACTGGAGGCGCTGAACAGAACATTGAAAGATCTCCGTGACAACCAAAATATTTTTGGTGGGGCCATGATTCTGTTGTCAGGTCATTTTCGTCAGACTCTTTCAGTTATTCCCCGATCAACTGTTGCTGATGAACTAAATGCATGGCTAAAATCATCGAATTTGTGGCAGTACGTAAAGACACTCCAATTAATAACTAACATGTGAGTATTTTTGCAACATGATGAAACTGCAAATGTGTTTCCGAAGCAGTTGTTAGATATTGAAAATAATAAAGTTGCAATGGACACCTCGACCGGATTCATCACATTACCCACAGATTTCTGTCACATCACAGATGCAAAAAAAAGAAGGAGCTTATTCAGCGTGTTTTCCCAGATATAGCGCAAAAGTTCAATAACCATAATTGGCTGGGTGAACGAGAAATATGGGCAGCGAAAAATAAAGATGTCGAGGATCTCAATGCGACCAATCAGAATTTTCTTCCAGGACAGTTGGTTTCCTTCAAATCAGTCGACACCGTTATGAACCAGGATGACGTAGTCAACTATCCCACGGAGTTTTTTAATTCACTGAAATTGCCTGGATTACCACCTCACAATTTGCAGTTAAAAGTAGGATCAGTTGTCATCATGCTGAGTAACAATGATGATCAATCTCGACTATGCAATGGAACAAGACTGGCTGTGAAAAAGCTGATGAATAACGTCATTGAGGCAACAATCATAAAAGGAAAATACAAAGGAGAGGATGTCTTGATCCCGCGAATACCGAGAATTCCAACGGATTTACCATTCGATTTTAAACGCTTACAATTTCCAGTACGTCTGGCCTTTGCGATGACAATAAATAAATCGCAAGGACAGTCTTTAGAAGTTTGCGGAATCAACTTGGAGTTTCCCTGTTTCGCGCATGGACAATTATACTCGCGTGTTCGCGCGTCGGAAAACCGTCTTCTTTGTTTATTTACGCACCACAAAACAAAACAAAAAAATTAGTTTATGAGAAAGCTTTAAATTGATTAACAAACTGTACCATAACAGTGTGTGTCTGTTAATAAAAATTTAATCCTTAGATATAAATAGCCAGTATTTCAGGAAAACTCTGTTTTTTTAAGTAAGCAACATGATGTGTCGAAAATAATAATAAAACTTCATGCTTTATTAAAAAGATGCTTTTTTATTCAATACGTTTTGTTTGTTTTGAAATTTTTTTATACGAAAGTTTAGGTCTTTTATTTATCGATTGAGGCAGTACGAAGTCTGCCGGGTCAGCTAGTATGTATATAAAAATGAATTGCTGTTCGTTAGTCTCACTAAAACTCGAGAACGGCTGAACGGATTTGTCTTATCTTAGTCTTGAAATGTTCGTGGAAGTCTAGGGAAGGTTTAAAAGGCGAGAAAAAATCGAATAATTTCCGGGAAAACCCTAAAAACAGCCCTTTTCTATTTCCCATACAAACGTTTTCTAGAGTCAATTTGAACTTTATTGCTATTCAATAAAGTTCATATTAAATTATAATCACTCACTGTTGTCTAGGCAATTTAGGTGTGTTCCTAACGTCAAAGAGTCAATTTGCAATTTATTACCGCTGCATAAAGTTCAAATTCAATCATATCTATGAAAATAGTCTTCGCGTGCGCTTTGGAGGATCTAATGTCGCGTTCCGAAATAAACAAAAATGAATCGCGAACGCGAAAAAAAATGTAATAAACTATTAGTAGTACTGATTTCCAAATAATTTGGTCGGCTTCGCGAAAATTAATTTTAGCTAACTTCAGTTGTAACTGTATCAAATTATTTTTTTAAGTTTGATAAATCTTAAGTTTTTTCACAAATTAAGTTTCTGAACACAACCATAATATTTGTCATCACCGAAACACCAATTTGCAACATCGCCAAAAATAGCGCAATGGCCAAGATCCTACAGGTATGCAAATTAATTGTTTGGGATGAATGCTCAATGGCCCATAAGAGGTCACTGGAGGCGCTGGACAGAACATTGAAAGATCTTCGTGACAACCTAGATATTTTTGGTGGGGCCATGATTCTGTTGTCAGGTGATTTTCGTCAGACTCTTCCAGTTATTCCCCGATCAACTGACACTCCAATTAACAACTAACATGCGAGTATTTTTGCAACATGATGAAACTGCAAATGTGTTTGCGAAGCAGTTGTTAGATATTGGTAATAATAAAGTTGCAATGGACACCTCGACCGGATTCATCACATTACCCACAGATTTCTGTCACATCACAGATTCAAAAGAGGAGCTTATTCAGCGTGTTTTCCCAGATATAGCGCAAAAGTTCAATAACCATAATTGGCTGGGTGAACGAGCAATATTGGCAGCGAAAAATAAAGATGTCGAGGATCTCAATGCGACCATTCAGAATTTTCCAGGATGACGTAGTCAACTATCCCACGGAGTTTTTAAATTCACTGGAATAGCCTGAATTACCACCTCACAATTTGCAGTTAAAAGTAGGATCAGTTGTCATCATGCTGCGTAACATTAATCAACCTCGACTATGCAATGGAACAAGACTAGCTGTGAAAAAGCTGATAAATAATGTCATTGAGGCAACAATCATAAAAGGAAAATACAAAGGAGAGGATGTCTTGATCCCGCGAATACCGATGATTCCAACGGATTTACCATTCGATTTTAAACGCTTACAATTTCCAGTACGTTTGGCCTTTGCGATGACAATAAATAAATCGCAAGGACATTCTTTAGAAGTTTGCGGAATTAACTTGGAGTTTCCCTGTTTCGCGCATGGACAATTATACGTCGCGTGTTCGCGCGTCGGGAAACCGTCTTCTTTGTTTATTTACGCACCACAAAACAAAACAAAAAATATAGTTTATGAGAAAGCTTTAAATTGATTAACAAACTGTATCATAACAATGTGTGTCTGTTAATAAAAATTTAAACCTTATAAATAGCCAGTATTTCAGGAAAACTCAGTTTTTTTTAAGTAAGCAACATGATGTGTCGAAAATAATAATAAAACTTCATGCTTAATTTAAAAAATGCTTTTTTATTCAATACGTTTTGTTTGTTTTGAAATTAATTTATACAAAAGTTTAGGTCTTTTATTTATCGATTGAGGCAGTACGAAGTCTGCCGGGTCAGCTAGTTAACAATAAAATTAATGTGATGTGTAAATTCTAAGTTCGAAATGAACACCTAAATCTTTAAAAGTTGAGACGCGACAGAGTTTTTTGCTGTGATATATAATAATCAAATACACTACCGATACGTTTTTTAGTAAAAGTTATCGTCTGGCATTTTAAAGGGTTAAGGGTAAGGCTATTTTTGACACACCAAAATGTGAAACTATCAATGTCGGCTTGTAAAAGGATACGATCTTGGGTGGACTTTATTACCTTAAAAATTTTCATGTCATCAGCAAAAATAAAAACTTCACTTGAGCGTAGACATGACGATACGTTGTTAATAGACAGGATGAATAGAAAAGGGCCAAAATAACTTCCCTGGGGAACACCAGATTGAGCAACAAAAGGTTCACAATGAAAATTTCTAAATTTTACCTCATCATAGGATCTGTTTTCAAGGTATGATTTGATTCAAGCTACCAAAAATGGTGGAAAACCAAGAGCTTTAAGTTTAAATAAAATAATTCCCTGGCTAAGATGGTCAAAAGCTTTAGAAAAGTCAGTGTATACACAGTCAACTTCATAACCTTGTTCTAAAGCGTTTGAACATATGTTTGAGAATGTGAGGAGATTAGTAACGGTTGATCTTTTTTTCACAAAACCATGTTGCTGTTCGCAAATGAGATTTTTACTAAAAAATGCTACACTTTCACAAACAACTTGTTGAAACAATTTAGGAATGCAAGAAAGCTTTGCAATGGGTCTGTAGTTTGTTATATCCGCCTTGTTACTTTTCTTGAAAATTGGTGTTAGAAATGACTTCTTCCATATACTGGGAAATTTGCCTGTTTTAAGAAAAAGTTTGAATAAGAACGTAAGGGGTTCAACTAAAGCATTACTACACTTTTTTAATACTATTGGGGGAATACCATCGGGACCGGCTGAGCAGTCATCATTCAACGCGGATAAAAGATCAAGGACCGTACTCTGTAGCACAGGGATGTGACTACAGCTAGTTTGCGAAAAGGAGTGAAGATTATGAAAATATACTTCATCAACTTCTTGAAGGCTATTAACAAATGACTCATGGAAATTTGTTGCGAGTTCAAGGGATATTGAGTACGCTCCTATTGGATGTTCTATAGGTACAGAGAGCAAAAACTGATGTAAATACTATGATCATTGATTATGAATGAGAGAAAATGTTAATTGAAACTTTATTTTGTTCACAAACATAGGCTGTAGATGATTATGAAAGAAATATTGCCAAATAATTAGTCAAATAGGTAATTTCACGAATTAATTGATATTGTGGAGCTGGCTTTGATCATTAAGTCTTCTTTCAAATTTGTTTGGCAAATATATTTACATTGGCTTGGTTTTAATGGAATGGCCTCTTTTTTTTACTCCCACACATGAATAGTTGAGAGTTGTTAGTCACTATCCCTCTTTCTCACGAGATGTTTTTATTTATTTTTGATTGACATTATTAAAATAAAAACAAAAACAAAAACTATTAAGAATGCTAAAAATTGCTAAGCATTGTTTTTTACTTGAATACTGATAGGTGAAATTTATTTCATAATACACAAAAATCGTATCAAACATTTAAGTAAGAAAATGTTGCTCCAAAGGCTTAAAGTCTTTAGAGATAAAATACAAATTATATAGTAGATATTGTGTTGTATTGTTTTGAAAACATATAAAAAGAAAAGTATGTAAGCCCTTACCCTTTTCCAAATCATATGACAATGCCCTCCCTCAACCGGAGCAGATACACCAACTAATGTTTTATTATGAAAACGTTAACGGCCTCCCTAGAAAGACCAACAAGATCTACAAGAACATAAGCAATATTCATCATGATGTTATACATAATTCTCACAGGCTTGGGGATACAAGCAATACGAAAGTGTGGAAAAACTCCTAAGATTCTTTATCAAAAGAATATTTCATCTCCCCTACAACACACCAAACTACATGGTTCTGCTGGAAACTGGACTATCGCCGCTTTTTATTCAAACCCTCAAACTACATATAGACTATATCATCAAAGTTCTGCAAATGCATAATGGAAGATTACCAAAGAAAGCAGCCCTCTATGCAATCAATCAAAGAAGTAGTTGGTACGCAGAATGGCACGAGCTGGCTTTGTGGTGTGAAATGTCACTGGATCTGGATTTCGGTAACGTTGATGATTGCAGGGTTAAACTGTATAAATTAATTGCAAGGGTTGATGAAAAACTCCGTAGTCGCTGTATAGAAGAAGCCTCGAATTCAACTCATAGATTAATCTACAAACATCTCTGTCATAACCTTGGTCAAAATAACTATTTCAGAGATGAGAACAGTGTGGAGGTTATTTCTATGATGCTGAGACTTCGAGGCGAGCTCCTGCATCTCAACTATGTACCACATAGAGAGGATCGACCCGGGGAATGCAGTTTATGTAACCGAAGAGAAAGAGAAGATGTTTTTCACTTCTTAGGAAAATGCCCTGTGCTAGTAGAAAGTAGGAGAGCCTTCCTTGGATCTAATTACCTTTCGGAAGAGGAAATGATAAGACTCTTAAATGAGATGACGGTGGAAAAACTCTTTATGTACTGCAAAGTGGCTAAATCATACCGGGACAGAATAATCTGCGAAAGCTTTTGAAAATGCACCGAAGTAAAATATTTATTTTGATTTTAAAATAAAATATACATAGATAGATCTTTTTTTTTAACAATAATTCTTGATTTTATACAACCATTGAACCAATAAGCTTTAAATTATATTAATTTTGTTTTGTCAACCTGGCAGACGGCATTGCCATGCTAATTGTGATTTTGTTAATTTATAAATATGTAAAGAAATAATGAAAATAAAATCAATCTAATCTAATCTAATCTACATAATTCTCACCGAAACTTGGTTAAACTCGTCTTTTATGAATACAGAGATAATTGATTCCAATATTCAAATTTACCGTCGAGATCGCCGTATTGATCCTACCATAGCAACTGTAGTGGTAGTGGTTTGTTAATTGATTTTCGAAATCGTTTGATTTCTAGTCTTGTCTACGACTTTCCAATGGCTGATCTGAAAATTATATGTATGTGTGAAAATTGCTACTCCGTCTGGTAACTTATACATCGCCGCTTGTTATATCCCACCTTCTTGTTTATAACAACTTGTATGACATTCATACAAGTATACTATTTTGAACATACATCTGATGAACTTATGCTTATTGGAGACTAATCTACCAAACCTTGAATGGACTGGCAGCTGAATGTGATTTCTTTCTTCCTGTTAATGCGACGAACAAGAACGAATTGCTTTTCATCGACAGATTGTTCTCCTTTGGACTTAACCGAGTAAGTGGAATTAATAACTAATTCGGTAAAATGTTGGACCTGACATTCTTTTCCGAAGATTGAAGATACAACACTTGTAGAGGAATATCGTTACCATCCTGTATTATCTATTTAATTAAGTTTAAATATAAGTTGTTCACCCCAAATTTGTAAGAATCAGCATGAATTTAATTTTATTAAATGTAACTCTACTTAACTATGTCATCTCCTAAATGGCATTTATTAGGATATATTATTTTCTAATGTGAATCTAGGTGAAAAGATTTTACGCTTTTATAAAATATTATTTGACTGTTTTTTAAAAACGAATCTTTAATAAAAGCCCACCGTGGTTTTTTTGGATATTAAATCCCTTAACACAAAAGAAATAAAGCTTGCCTATAATTTAATCGATTTCGTTCTGATGAGGCTCTGGATAATTATTACTGGTATTGCCGTTAGTATTTAACGAATTGAATAAATAAAGCAGCACTTCAATGCGTACAATCAAACGCTGCCAGTTAACTTCACTTACAAGAACCTTTCGTTAGATAAAACTGTTGATATCTGTAACGCTTTCGCGTTATATACTTGTATGAATGTCATACAAGTTGTTATAAACATAATTATTCAAGAAGGTGGGATATAACAAGCGGCGATATATAAGTTACCAGACGGAGTGGCAATTTTCACACATACATATAATTTTCAGATCAGCCATTGGAAAGTCGTAGACAAGACTAGAAATCAAACGATTTCGAAAATCAATTAACAAACCACTACCACTACAGTTGCTATGGTAGGATCAATACGGCGATCTCGACGGTAAATTTGAATATTGGAATCAATTATCTCTGTATTCATAAAAGACGAGTTTAACCAAGTTTCGGTGAGAATTATGTATAACATCATGATGAATATTGCTTATGTTCTTGTAGATCTTGTTGGTCTTTCCAGGGAGGCCGTTAACGTTTTCATAATAATATCTGCTCCGGTTGAGGGAGGGCATTGTCATATGATTTGGAAAAGCGTAAGCGCTTACATACTTTTCTTTTTATATGTTTTCAAAACAATACAACACAACATCTACTATATAATTTGTATTTTATCTCTAAAGACTTTAAGCCTTTGAAGCAACATTTTCTTACTTAAATGTTTGATACGATTTTTGTGTATTATGAAATAAATTTCACCTATCAGTATTCAAGTAAAAAACAATGCTTAGCAATTTTTAGCATTCTTAATAGTTTTTGTTTTTGTTTTTATTTTAATAATGTCAATCAAAAATAAATAAAAACATCTCGTGAGAAAGAGGGATAGTGACTAACAACTCTCAACCATTCATGTGTGGGAGTAAAAAAAAGAGGCCATTACATTAAAACCAAGCCAATGTAAATATATTTGCCAAACAAATTTGAAAGAAGACTTAATGATCAAAGCCAGCTCCACAATATCAATTAATTCGTGAAATTACCTATTTGACTAATTATTTGGCAATATTTCTTTCATAATCATCTACAGCCTATGTTTGTGAACAAAATAAAGTTTCAATTAACATTTTCTCTCATTCATAATCAATGATCATAGTACATCAGTTCTTGCTCTCTGTACCTGTAGAACATCCAATAGGAGCGTACTCAATATCCCTTGAACTCGAATCAAACATACACATTTCAAATACCTATCATCCATGCCTTCCATATCCACCTTGCTTATGACTAGTTATGTACATACAGTGTTATTATGCTAAGGCTAACCGCCTGATTGTTTTTTTTTTATAAATCACTCATCCTTATTCGGATGTATAATGTATATACAATACATAGACCCAAACATCTATCGTTACAGTTTTCTTTCACACTCTTACCATCATATCAGAATATTGTAATGATACAATTTAATCAAAAGTGGTTGATGATATGGTCGTAGTCCGCCGATGGAGCTGCTATTTTTGTTGCATGAGTTTGAGTATGGGGTATCTCTAAATAGCTTCTAAAAATGAAAACAAAATTGAAATCATAAAATTATAGACCAAACTGTACCAAGTAACGTAACCATCATCAGGAACACGAAACACTGTAAATATGTATATGTACAAGCACATATGTACATATATACCATGATAAAGGTAAACCACGCACATCAAGTTATTTACAGAAAATAATTTCATATTTTGTTGCGTAACTAACAACAGACCCTGCGAGAGAACTAAATGGGTACCTTAGGCACACCCTACACTACAAAGATATCCTTATTTATGTATATACATACATAGGTATATTTCCGTCTATCCGACTATCCATCTATTCAGCTCACTTTATGAGTTTCGCGCATTATTTGCATCTACGTATGTATGTACAAATTTTTCAGAAACGATGACGGTGCTGAAGCGATGCTGACGTCGACGTCAACACCACGGTGAACAGCGGGGCAAAATGAGTTGCAAGATACGAGCAAGCAGGCATAATATTTGAACAGGGTTACTTGTTCGGTCACCCAATTATTGCACCTTTCTGTTTCATAACTTGTTTGATGTGTGTGTAAATGTGCTCAAAGAATTGAAACAAAAATGATAACATTAAAATGTTTGGAATATTCCAGTTAAAATTAAAATTAAGCCTAAGAGAATTAAATGGTTGACTACATTTTAATTAAGCAGGATTTGACTTTTTGGGTTACTTACCAGACAGTTATATTCCCCACACACCTTAAGAATTACCTTATTATTACACTTTTTAGAGCAAAATAAAAAATAAGACGATCAAATCAAATCATAATATTTTGGTCTAATTTCCAAAATCAATTCATTAATACTTTTTTCTGTTCCGTTTAATAATGTACAAAAATGTGGTGCTGAAAATGAATGACAGTTTCTTTTTTTTAATTTGTCAACTAGCAAGACACTTTAAAATAAGAAACATACAAATTATAAAAAAAAGGAATATGGGCACAGCTGTGAATTTTTCACACACAATTCTCTGTTTTTTCCAAAGCCTTTGTTCTGTTTTTAGACTTTTTTTAAATTTGGTACAATTTCCAGTAGCAACTTTTCCCATATATAAATAAAAATGATTTTTGCAATAAACCTTAGAAAAACAAAATATTTTAAGGTTCTAAAATATCGTTTCCACTGTTTATAATGATTATTATAACGTCCAGCTATACTGAGACGCAGAAGGAATCAACGCATTGTAAAAATACACAATTTACATATTTCCTATAGACATTCATATGTACTTATTTTTAAACCAAAAGGACGAAATGTACGTACTGTTAGTGTTACTATTACGATAATGTGGTTATGAAGGATCACTGGTAAATTTCAAATGAAATTTTCATCGCAAATTATGTAAATGGGCGGGAAAAATAAATTGCACACTCCAGAGCCTCAAAATGTCAGAGATTTACAATCTACATTAGTGCCAGCACCAGAGAGTTACAATATACATAACTTGTAAAAGCTACACAATTTGACTTGAATGTTAACGTGATGCAGTAAAGTATGTGTATCTCAGTCAGTTTATCTATTCTTTATGAAACTTGGGCGATGTTGTTATGGAGATTTCCATTTGGATTATCGTTTCAAAATTGGCAGAAAATGGCTACAATATTGTTTTGATATAATGGATTTAATAAGACATCTTGCCGCACTGCACGTTGGTTTTAACAGCATCAGTGTATGTCTGAAGCTGCTGTCGCACGCCCGTCTAGTTAACAAAGAAAAGTGCGATGCACCACCGTTCTTCCTTTTTTTTCGTTATTTGTTGCTCCTTCGTTCTGCTTTGCTGTGAGTGAATAAATTCATATTTGATGTTGCTAATGGAGTTCTCTTACTTGCACAGCACAACCGAACCGCACCCGAAACAGTGTGCACGGATTTATAGAATAAAATATACGAACCTCTTTATTAAAATGCGAGTATATCTGACGTTTTGTATCTTTTATTTTGTCTTCATTGTTTATAGTGACATGACGGTTGGAGTAGACTGGAGATATACGAGAAACGATGAACGGGAGAATGACTAGGAAGTTAATTGAAATCGAATAGATTAAGCGATTCAGCGGGTGACAGCTTATTAGGTATATTGAAATATTTATGTATATCAAATTGACTGTGTAGGTTTGAGCATTATAGGAGGTTAATGGGTGGCATGTAATCTTACTTGGAAAGTTTATTTTTTTATCGGAGGTCTTTAAAAAAAAAACACGAACTAAGAAAGAACTTTTTGGGAGAAGATGTGTTTCTGCATGTATTGGGGGTATATCAGTTTACTTAAGTTTAAAGTGAGGCGATGCAACTATATGTACCTACTAAAATATATTTAATATTTGGTTTTTCATTGTTTTTGTAAATTTTTGTGGTTTGTTAAAAAGTTGTCAGTTGAATTTTTCTAAAAATTTAACTAAAAATTACCAATAATATTTCGTGTATGATGAATCGGTTAGATTTCAAAGTCTTTTTTGTTAACGAGATTTTTAGTCGAAAACCAATTTTTACCAATTTTAGTAGCATTTCTCATATAAAAAAATACAGATTGGATTTGTATAAGAAAATTTAGCATAGAATGAAATCATTGAAATCAATACCTTCATTTATTCACGAGATATCGAGAATCGAACATCAATTCTTACCAAATTTGTGTAGGTAGTACTTTTTGTAGATTTTAATTTGTATGAACAAACTGACTGTTGGATAAATCCAATACAAATTTCATAATTGTCAAAAACAATATTTTCTGATGAAACTAGTTTAAATCCATTTTTTTTTAATTTTTGAAAAGATATTTGAATCGAAAACAATTTTCACCAACTATTTTAATTACTAATGTTTTTTTATATTGATACTAGCTGACCCGACACACGTTGTTTTGTCATATAAATAATTTCTAGAGAATATTTTGCTAGAAATAAATGACTAACTTATTGTAAGTGTGGATGTGCTATATAAGTGGGAGAGGTATAGAGCACTGTAAACGGTGACACAATATTAAAATAACAAATCACCAACAAATTTTTTTTAATTTATTAAAATTAATTATTTCAAATTACATACATATCGCTAATTATGACTGTACTACAAAAAAAAAACAATATCAAAACTATAGTTTCTTATCTGTGCTTTCAGTTGTACTTTTTCAACATTACGCCACAGTGGCGATGATTTTAACCACGCGTTTATCTCATCAGCGTACGTTGGACGCGGAATAAAGGGAAGTCTTTATTTGAAATCACCTGAAAGGAGTAACAGAGTGCCGCCAAATAGTCTATCGTTGTTTTATATATCTTTCAATGTCCTGTTCAACGCCTCAAGCGAATGTTTGTATGCCATTATTCATTCATCCCAGATGATAATTTTACACTGTTTTACCACTGTGGCCATGGATGATTGGTTTTTTTATATTGCACACCGCGTCTGGGTTATTTTGAATATTTACTGGCAGTTTAAATACTGAATGAGCTGTTCTGCCTCTATCCAATAAAGTTGCCGCAATGCCAGAAGATGCAACAGCCAATGCGATACCATTATTTGATCGTATTTTATCAAGAATTAGCGAAATAAGGAATGTTTTGCCAGTTCCCCCTGGTTCATCAAAAAAAAAAGAATCCACCTCGTCCTGCCGAAACTGCGGACATGATGTGGTCAAAAAATGTTCTTTGTTCTTCATTCATTAGCGGGACATTGCGAGCAACAAGTGAACAACAAAAATAAAAAACCCATGTCATACAACTGATAAAATAAAATAAGTTGACATACATACATACATACATGCATTCAATTAGTCATGGATAGATTTAGGCCCATGGATGTCTTGTTGACGGCAATGAACTGGTTAAGAGTAAAAGTATGCCTACATCTAGTTGAAGCCTGACTCATATAATTAATTTTAGTTAATACTTAAGGTGGTACCCGTGGCATGATGGTTAGAGCGTTGGAATATAGGGTGAAGCAGGAGAGCCAGTTTTGGTGGCTTCAATCGGCACTTGATAGTGAGTAGTCGGGATGGGGTTTTAAGCCTTGGCCGGCTTACATACTTGTTTTATAGTTTTAGGGTTTAGTTTTAAGTAGAATAGGCATGGTGGCACAAAAAAAAACATACAAAAAAAATACAAAAAAGAAAAATACAAAAAAATACAAAAAAAAAAAAAATCATGGATAATCAAAAAAATAAAAATAAAAAAAAGAGACAAAATATGAAAAACAAAAAACGTTAGATAGTTAGATTTGCTGCTGTGGTTGTTCTAGTTTTAAGTAGTTTATAGGTAGAATAGGTAGTTTTAGTTAGCTTTAAGTTTTATATTAAGGACCTTATTTTAAGTAGTTTTTAAGTAAAAATAAAAAAGGATATTGACATTAGTTTTTGCTAAATTTTCTAATGAATACACAAATAAATAAAATGAATTGAAGTTAAATAGATCTTAGGGCCGAAAGGCATTAGCATTAAGTATTATTGTTTAACTTAGAGTGTCCGTATGGGACCAGTAAGTTAGTTGTAAGTTATGGATAATTAGGCTAGTTTTATGAATTTTTGTCTAGCTTTAAGATAGTCTTAAGAATGAATTAATAAAAATGAATTTGGAAAAAAAAAAAGAGCGTTGGAATGTCATGCGAGAGGTCTTGGGTTTGATCCCTGCCTGTGTCACCTAAAGTTTTTTTTTCACGGGTGCCTCTTACGAGGAATTGACAAATTCTCCAAGAGTAATTCTTTTCATGAAAAGTGCTTTTTCGAATTAGCCATTCGGATTCGACATATAAAAACTGTGGTTCCCCTCCATCCCTGCAATTACTCGCACACATGAATGGTTGAGAGTTGCAAGTCACTAGGCTCTGGTTCTTTACGGACTGTGCGCCACCTAATTTATTTATTTGATTTATTTTAATACTTAAGGTGGAATGAATTATCCAGGAAAATTTCAGCTGTTCATGTTTCTTTACCAGGAATTATTTCAACAGCTAACTAAATTCCGAAGAAATTTCACCCTTAACCAGCTTAGGTTTAGGCTTGTGAAACTTGACGCATTTTTTCTAATAACTCAGGCTGATTATATAAGTCAAGACCAAATAATTGTTGAAAGTAATAAAAATTTAATTTTTTTAAGCACCTCTTTAATAACAAATATTTTCAAAATATTAAAACAATTCAACTTGTCAATTTAAACCTGGAACAAAACCTGAAATAAAAAAGCTAAATATCTATACCAAATTCATTAGAATATTAATCACTTTATTTGATTTTAAATTTTAAAATTACCAAAAGTTACTTGAATTATCAAAAATATCTTGCGGCAAATCCGATAAAGTTTTGTTCATTTTAAAAAAATTTAAATCCACATGATTTTAGCAACATTTCGTCAGTTAAATTTAATTTGTATTTTTTTTGTGACGTCGAAAAACATGAAAATTGTATTATTCTGTTTCGATACGTATTAATTAAGTTACATTCATCTATGTACTGTACAAATATTTCATGATTATGTATAATTTTTAACAAACTTACTACTCATCCCGGTGCGTGGAGAGGATATATCTAAAGCTACACAATCATAATCAAAATCATATCTCTTAATCATCCTCACATATGACGGTGACGGGTGTATTAATATCATTACTCTAGATACAAAATATCTCTCTACCATCGCAAGGTACCAGTAAAAATAATTAATTTTCTGTTTAATTGTTTGTAAGCCCTAAGGCTTCATAACTTTTCTACCCTATTAATGAACGGAGAGTTTATTGGTCAATTCGATGAAGCTTGGATTTTCATCAAATCAGCTAGATTTATGCTATCCTTAAATTGACATATGTATTTTATTTTTTGACCAGCCCTTTTCATATATGGACATATCTGGTTCCACCTACTTTACTCTGAAACGCATGCTTACTTTAATTTTTTTTTCAGAATGTACATCCATTCTAATCTCGATCAATCAAAAAAAAATACCTATTTTGAATTAATAAATTTTCTCCATTTTCTGAGTAAATTTCTACTAGAAAATTTCATTGCAAAGGCTTGAATAACATAGTTGGTCTATATATGTATACTTACTTCTTCATCACCAGGCGGACGGAAATTGCAATTTGAGATGTAAAAGGGTCGTCGTTGTCGTCGGAGACACGCCGCCAGCTGTCTTCGTCATTTTTTCAACGTGTATAACAAGCTCCTAAGCTAAAGTGACAGCGCACCCCAATACCGGAAGGCTTAGTCTGTCTGCTGCCTTTTAGAGTTTCTGTTTTTGCAGAAGTGTAGGCCAGGCAAAATTCTATGTACTGTACATATTATGTATGTATGTATATGAGCTTATTTAAGAAGTTCTACTCCATTTCATAGGAACGTTATTAATCATCATTAGGAGTTCGGAATAGAAATAAAATACAAAATACAGAAATAGAACAGAGAAACTACCCCTTATATATAGAACCTTAATCGAAAAAATACGTCCAAAGTCTTCTGACGAAAAACAAAAAAAAAGTATGTATACATTTTGCCGAAGTATTCAACTGTAATGGACTATTTTTTCGAAATACTCTTATATTGTTGTGAATCAACTTCGCTGGCCTATTAAATCGAATAAATTTAGGGTTTTGGACCTCTTTCTGCTTTCCGGCGTGCGTCATAGTCTCGTCCTCATCGTCGTCGTATGTCGGTGGGTTATGCTCCAATTTCCACTAAAAGTTATCGAACACCACATGGTAAATGTGGTTTTCGATATACTCAGCATTATGTGGCGAAAGCTTTTGTGGATTTAGGTCCTCACATTCACACATCTAAAGATTCTAGACCATAAATCAACCATGAAATTGTTTTGCTGCATATGCCATGTGAATAGGTGTTTAGGTCGTCGTCGACGTCGTTGTCGTTATCGTATAGGTATATTCGCTTGGTCGGCATTATCAGCCTTTTCTATATAGATAGGTAGGTATAACAAGGCCGAGAAAGCCGACAAACCCCCAAACACAACCAACATTACCTTTGTTTTATGTGGAATTGAGGGAAATTTAGCAAAACCCTCACCCATGTGAACCAGATAAAGTTAGACCAAGGGATAGGGAGAGGGAAATAGAGTAGGGAAAGGGATTATGATTTACTGGCAGTTCAATTTTCAGAACAAAATTATTATTATGCTATACCTACCTACGAAATACTACATACACAACCATATACCTACCCACAAGGACCACCTCGAGTGAAACTTGATCTATGACATGCTCTATTAGGCACAACTGGAAAACAATTTCAGATCCAATTATCCTTTCTTCGAGATATGAGTTGTTGTTAGTTGTCGTCGGTCGTTCGTCGTGATACTAGAAATTAAAATCGAATTTCTTCACATCTTCACCAATCTTTTCAACCATAACTTTATACTCACATACATGCAATATAGGTTAATACAATCACATACAAATTGATTGGAGTCCTGAAAAGTTTTTTCTAATATGTGATTTATGGGCTCACCAGGAATCAGTTTAGGGATGATCTCATGATCATTTATATGTATTCTTTTGTATTGTATCTGTATTTCGTATATTTTTTGTTTATATGGGGAATATATTACTAACTTCATTTTCTCCTCAGGTGGGAAAAAATGGTAGGTTGTTGGGTGGTAAGTCCTAAAGAAGCCAGCGAATGAATTTTGTTTCCAAAATATATTGCACAATAATCTTTTAATGTCGGTATTTTATCGATTTTGTAGAAAATGACTGTAATTATTATGTAATAGCCAAAGAAAAAGTGGTTAACAATATTTAAAAATATCAGTTTTATACCTTACCATCATAAATTACGAAGTAATCATATTCCTACTTTACCCGACTCATACATATGTACATATGTAGGTATGTATGTAGGTTGTGATTTTTTTTAATTTGTTTTTGTGTGTGTTTGTTTTTTTTGATAATATCATGATAAATACAGATTTATGTTTGTTTAGCTGAGCTTTAATGGTCTGACTTCGACATATTCAATAGAAACAATGGGCTCTTATAAGGCAATCTGAAATTTTACCTGAAGCTTTGTGCTCGTTTAGATCTTAAATATCGTAAGCTCGAGCTCAACGTCTGAATAGATCTGTTTTCTATTTTGTCGCGCTTTGTAAGCTGACAACTGTATTGTCAATGCAATTTTGTTTGTTTTATTTCAGAATCTGTCTGTTGCACCAGTGTCTTCCCTCCTTTTGTTAAATTCATAAAAAATTAAATAAATACATATATAAATTAGTTAAAAAAGTGTAAGAAAACTTAACTATACTTTCTTATCAAAGGACGAGGTTTGGAGCTTCATTACGTTTTGCAAATTCTTAGGTCGCGGTTGCACCAATCCTTGAGCCAATTTTTACCAGCTGTCTATATCTAGTCCATATTCCCTCGGCATGGAGAGAAGTTAAAATTGTTTTTATACCCAAAGCAGGTAAATGCTCGCAAGTCAATCCTAAAGATCTACGACATATATGTAAGTCTATCATCATTCCTTCTTAAGACCCTAGAAAAATTGATTGATATCCATTTAAGGGCAAGTATTGACAAAAGACTTCAGACAAGAGAGTTCACTATGGTTGCTTTCCTTGACATCGAAGGCGCTTTTAACAACGTGGACACATCTGCAATCACATCTCCGCTAACATCTCTAAACGTAGAGAGTTCGCCTGGGGAGTTAATTCATTTAATGCTGACTAGCATCAAAATAATCAACTCAAAACTGGGCAACTTTTCTGCTAGAAGATTCGTTAGTAGAGGGACACAGCAAGGTGGTGTACTATCTCCTCTCCTCTGGAACCTAGTGGTAACTGGTCTGGATGCGGAGGGTTTCAGAGTGATTGCCTATGCGGATGACGTTGCTATAGCGGTTTCAGGAAAGCATCTTAACACCTTAAAATAGCTCTTACAAAATACCTTAGACAGCCTAATACTTTCGGCTGATCGGTGTGGACTGGGTGTTAACCAGTCGAGGAAATACTATTTGTTAATCCTCCTTATATTGAAGGAATCCAATTAAAGTCTTATATAAGTCTTATTTTAGACACAAAACTAAATAGGAAATGCAATGTACAAGAGAGAGTCAAAAAAGCTACTGTTTAAAACCCAGAATCACGCATTGGCTATACACATCGGTAAATAGACCGATTTTAATGTAGGTACTGTGTGGCAGTATGGTGGACTGCTTTAGAGATAAGCTATAAACCGAGACAAATTAAATAAAGTCCAACGTTAAGTTTGCCTATGTATTAGCGGATCGCTTTGCACGACCCCATCTGCGGCACTGGCCAACCTACTCTACATAACTCCTCTTGATATATTTAGCAAACAAATAGCTGCAAGCTCT
Organism: Eupeodes latifasciatus; assembly: GCA_920104205.1. NCBI lineage: Eukaryota > Metazoa > Arthropoda > Insecta > Diptera > Syrphidae > Eupeodes > Eupeodes latifasciatus. The sequence goes on from OV049924.1 coordinate 161,171,166, forward strand.
GCTATTCGCTTTAAAGCTTCGTCGCAGTGGATTAACAGCAATATTGACCACTCCGTAATTTTTAGGTATTTAGAATCCATTCCAAAGCTCACAGACTACACCATCCCCCAACTGCAATTCGACAGAAACTTAAAGATTTCTATACCTTCCAGATAAATCAGACAAATCAGTGCACTTTTATACAGAAGGATCAAAAACCAAAGATGGGGTTGGTGGAGGTGTGTACTCTGAACGAATGAAATTAAGTCTCTCTTACGCCTTGCCAATGATTGTAGCGTGTTCCAGGCGGAACTTTTGGCGATAAAAGAAGTCTTGTCTTGGCTTAAAGAAAACGTGATATCAACTTCTGATATCCGTATTTTCTCAGATAGTCAGGCCGCTATCAAGTCTCTGGACTCTGTCTCTACAAACTCTATAACAGTCCATAACTGCCGATCATCTCTAATAAAGATGGCATAAACAGTTTAATATTCACCTTTGCTGGGTGCCGGGCCATAGAGACATTCTAGGAAAAACTGTAAGGCCAGATAAACTCGCCAGGAATGGTACAGTACAACCCATTCTACCACGTTTGGCAAATGCTGGCATACCAATCGCTACATGTAAATTATGCAAATGCAGGACGCTATGAAGAAGGCTAAAACCAGGTGGAATAACATCACCACGTAGCAGGTCACAAAAAACATCTGGCCTACACTAGATTTAAGGCAATCAAGGTGATTGCTATCTCTAAGCATATCGCATATAAGCTCGATAATCGGTGTCATAACCAGGCACTGTCTAATAGAAAAGCACGCTACGCGGCTAGGCGTATTCTCAAATGACTTTTGCAGAAGCTGTATGGATAAGGAAGAGGAGGAAACAGTTCTTCACCTTTTGTGTACATGCCCCGCTCTAGCTCAAAAACGCAAGAATTACCTAGGAGAATTTCTCTATAACGATCTAAACGATCTAAATCATATTAGCATAATCAGCCTCTCACGTTTCGTAAGGGACTCAAAATGGTTTGATTGAGCTTAAGCGAAACCCTCAAGATTCATGTGATATCACAATGAGCCATTAAACTGACCTAAGTGTATCCTACATATTACCATAATCAGCCTATCACGTTTCGTAAGGGACTCAAACTGGTTTCATTGAGCTTAGGCGAAACACTCAAGATTCATGTGGTATCACTATGGGCCATTAAACTGACCTAAGTGTGTCCTACTTCATCCTAGCCTAGATCGCGGTTTTTGACACAGGATATCGTAAAATATCATAAAATCGGTAAGAAGCCTGTCAAAAGCCCGACCGACGTAACGCGTTGTTGAAGTTTAGCCATTAAGCTCAAAAGGAATCGAATAAGCAGTGTTCTTAAAATTACACTATTTTTCAAGATAATTCGACTTTTTTATCGAATTTTGGAATTAATTTAAAATTTATTGATAAAACGCCGAATTGAACTCCCTGAAACGTATTGAGAATGTCCATCTTTTTCAAACCACTTTATTTATTTTTAAATTTTAGTAATAAGCTTATAAGTAAATACATCTTTGAAATCGACTATCTTCTTTTTCCGAAAAAAAACAGCTGTAAACAGTTAAAATTTGTTACTATAGACCCATTCGTCTAACATCGTTTATTTTGAAAACTTTTGAAAGGCTAATTGATATACACATCCGAAGCACCCTGAAACCGGACTGTATATCGGAATTTCAACATGCCTACATTAAAGGAAAAAGCGTTGAAACAGCATTGCACAGTGTTGTCAGCGTCATAGAAAAATCACTGAATGACAAGGAATACACCCTTGCAACGTTCTTGGATATTGAGGGAGCCTTCAATAACGTGAAGAACGAAACAGTGAAGCAAGCCTTGGACGACCACAAAGTCGAAAAAGCAATAACACAGTGGATAATGTGTATGCTCAGAAAGAGACAAATTAACTCTGAGCTAGCGGAAGAAAGGGTGAGAGTAACCACATCCAGGGGCACCCCTCAGGGTGGAGTTCTCTCACCGCTACTTTGGGTTCTTGTCATGAACGGCATACTCTCTAAATTAAAATCAAGTGGAGTAAGGATAATAGCCTACGCTGATGATCTTGCATTACTAGCGACTGGCAAGTTCCTACCCACTATCAGTGAAAAAACCGAATACGCCCTCTCGTTGGTAAGCAAATGGACTAGGAACTGTGTAGACCTGTGTCAATCGTGATTGATTCGGTCTTTATGACCCGTTCATCAAAAAGATTGAGTGATTGCAATCGTAGTAAACCAAATCAATCGTTCTCAATGTCAATCGTTTCATCCAGCTGTCTTTCGTTTTAAAGGGAAAGAAATATGTTTCGTTCATCCAACTTATTCTCATTCAAATGAAATGATATAAAATGGGAATTAAACATAGCTTTAAAACAAACAATCAATTATTTCAATACTAATCGTTCTAAGGACCGAAACTGAATGAAAATGAAGTACCTTAACCTTACCTACTCTACTGCAAAAAGTTCCATTTTATTCAAAACCAAAATGAAACAGAAACCTAAATGATTGAAAAAGTGAACGATTGGAATAGAATGAAATTTCCCCATTTTATTCGCAGCCAAAATGAAACCGAAACCAAAATGATTGAAAAAATGAACGATTGAAAAGAACGAATCATTGAACTGAACGACATATGAACGATTGAATCTTTTAAAATGAACAATTGACACACCTCTAGAACTGTGGGCTGACAGTCAATCCAGCTAAAACAGAACTAGTGCTATTTACTAACAAGCGCAAATTACCTGATTTTAAAATTCCTTCAATTGAAGGATGCCCTCTTAAAATCTCTGATCACGCAAAGTATATCGGTGTGATCTTAGATAAAAAACTAAACTAAGGGCCTGAACACCAAAGATAGATTCAAAAAGGCATCGATTGCTTTTTACTCCTGCTATAGAATTTTCGGGAAAACCTGGGGACCAAACCCTAAAATTATCAGATGGATGTATTCGGCAATAATTAGACCAATACTAACCTATGGTAATTTGGTATGGTGGAAAGCTTTAGAAAAGAGCACGAACCTGAAAACTTTGACAAAAGTTCAAAGACTTGCGTGCACTGGCATTACGGGAGCAATGAGATCCACTCCAACTGCGGGACTGGAAGTTATAGTCAATCTAATTCCCCTAGACCTCTTTGTTCAAGAATCTGCGGCCAAAAGTGCCCTGAGACTTAGTCAAACTAAAGTTTGGATAAACAGTTCCATAGGACATGCCCAGATTCTTCATAAAGTTATGGGTCATAGTACTACAACAGACTATAAAATACCCGAACTTGATTTTCATAAACCATTCCAGGCTGCCATCCCAAGCAGAGAGGAATGGATAGATAATATACCATACTCCAGTAAGTCGTCAATAGCTATCTATACTGATGGCTCTAAAATGGACACTGGTGTAGGGGCTGGCTTCTATTCTGAATCTCTCAAGTTAACCGCCTCGCTTAGGCTTCCAAACTACAGTAGCGTCTTCCAAGCGGAGGTCCTGGCAGTGACAACAGCTGCTAAAAAGGTATCAATGATGGCGATACCACGAGCTGATATCACCTTTTACATTGATAGCCCAGCGGCAATAAAAGCGATTACTGCAACTGAGGTAAAATTAAAGCTTGTTTCATGCTGCCACGAAGAGCTTAAGGTTCTTGGCGCACAGCACAACATTAGGCTCTGCTGGGTCCCAGGCCACAGCGATATACTAGGCAACGAAAAAGCCGATGAATTAGCAAGATTAGGGTCAATGCTTGACGTAAGCCAACTCAGCTTGTTAGCACCCCTACCTGTTATTTAAAACAGGAAATCTCAAAAAGAATAACTATCAAGACCGATGAAAGGTGGAACCTTCTTGACACCTGCGGCACTACAAGAAAGATCTGGCCCTGTTTTAACAAACAAAGAACGGAAAGAATTATGCAGCTACACAAGGGATCACTTCGATCTCTTGTAAGCATAATCACCGGACATAATCTGTTAGGTTATCATATGAAAAAGATGAGAATCAGTTCAGATGATCTATGCAGTGACGAGGAGGTGCATGAAGACACTTCGCACTTTCTGTGTCACTGTCCCGCACTCTCCCATCAAAGAAAGAAACTGCTTGGCAACTATTTCTTCGGGGATTTAAAAGAACTCTCTAGTACGCCAGGTACTAAAATTCTGAACTTCGTCAAAGCCTCTAAATGGCTTGACTAACTGAACACATAGGTTTTTTCTTATTAGCTTGAGTAGCAATACTCACGGGTATCACAATGGATCTGTATTGATCTAAGTGTGACGGTAAAGACATCAACTGTCAGCCCCTCAACCTAACCTAATCTAAACAGTTACAATAAAAAAAAAAACAGTAACGTAAAATATTTACCTATTAAGTATTTACTTAATTTTTATTCAATTATTTTTGCATTTCACATTAGTTAGTAATATTTATGATACATAATTGATCGATTGTGGCATGTGCTGTGTGGCATGTCGTGCCAGAGGCTGTCCAAATACATGTTTTCAGTTTCAGTAAATACAAAATTCGGTTAATATGGCTTGGTAACTAATAATGTGTACTAAAACTACCTTTGTTTTCGAAGGTAATTGGTCCAATGATGCCACCACTCTACAATCCGCAAATATTTTGACAATATGGTGCTTGTTTTCCAAGTCCCAGATGTGGCAATTTTGGTTATTAACGTAGCCGTTGAGATGGAAATGCGCCTCCTCAGAAAAGATGACATTTAGAAAATAAACCCAAGCTACTACACCGTTGTTCAAAATCCGACATCGATGTTCAACATTTTTTCAGACTAGTGATCGAAATGTTGAGCTGTTCAGACCTATCGATGTTGAGTTGATGTTATCGGCGGCCACATTCACGTCTTTGTCTCCATAAGTCTTGTTATCCACTATAGCATACCAATCACGTCTTTTCAAAAAAAACGCACTTCTTGATCTGCAAAACTATCACTTTGAAACTAAGTTTCCAATATTTCAAATCGAACGTTGTTCAAGTGTAAGGCAACTTATTTTCGGAGGTATGATTCTGACTTCCCGTCAATATTTCGAACATGAAGCAGAGTTCAGTGTAAAAAAAATATATCCCTTTTCAATTCTTAAATCTATCTACAGACTTACTGATGAATTTTTAATTTTTCATTACTTGAGCCAAACACACTTAGGAATACATTTTATAAACTTATAAGCAAGCATATTGACTTTATTCCAATCTTCAAAGAAATGTCAAATGAATAAGATTCGACAAACATAAGAAAATAAGAGTTAAAAGCATTAAAGTGAATGCTTGATACCCTAATGGGTTCCATTATCCGAACTTGAAAAGACTTACACAAACCAAAATGTACCTTGCGCATACAAAACGAAGAACCAAACTCTGACTGACAGACCATTAATTTAATTCAATCCCACGGTCTTCTCTTCATTCATATTTTTTCTATTTTTTTGCGAGAGAAATTGAAAAATTGCACTTTTTAAACTACGGTATGTACAAATGTGCAAATATACTCGTTTACTGAGGAGCAAGGGAGCTAGCTACATAGCTACCTATTTGCACCCAAATTGAGTCTAAAAATGACAGATCTAACACTGTGCGACATGTCATCGTAGTGTCGAGTCAAAGTCTTCTACATCAGGGTGACCATAAAAGAAAACAGCAAATAGATTACAAAATACGACGATGTTTCTTCAACTGAAAGTGAGCAATAAAAAGAAACGAACTTTTATGTATTTCACTTAGGCAATCGCGCGCAATCCTCACACGCGTATTCTCAGTTGCGAAGCGCCAGCAATTAACATTTGCCAACTGTCAAAATTCCAACAACGATCCACAATTCCATATCAGCTTCAGTTCAGCAAAGAATCATGAGTGATGTGTCGGAGTTTCGAGGGTAGTAGAAATCGGACTCAATATCTGAATGCTTGTGTATGTTGTGTTAAGTGTGACTGCGCTGACTTGGTTCGTTGAAAGAATACTTCTGCTTCTGCTCTTGCTGCTGCTGTCATACCGCAAAATCCACTTGAAATAGAACGAATCCGAATGACGACAACTATGCGCTTCTAAGTGCAACACAACACATCAGCGCACCGAACCGCACCGCACCGCTAGTAACCGACAACGCCGACAGCGACACCAACAATAACAATAACAACAAACAGCTATTTCTTCGCAAATCGTTTCCATTTTTTGGATCAAGAAGAATCCCCTTCGGTGTCTCTATTTCTTCCTCCAAACATGCAGTCCTCCGAGTTGTCGGTCGGTTCGGTTCTGTCAGAATGTTTCCTTAGAAGGCAACTAAGAAAAGTGTTGATATATTAACACTTTGGCTCTTCCGATGCTACAAACATGCCACTGCACCACAAAATGGACATCCACTTGCATGCTCTTCAACTTTCTCAGTTTTCTCTACCCTCCTGGAGCAATTGAAAACAAAAACAACAGCACTAACACAGTAAAATAATGGGAATTTCGCGGGTGTAACGTGTAGGTATAGCGAAACAGCGCGTATATTTAGCTCATTTCACCGGTTGATGAAGATGGCGACCGGCGGGCGGCGGCGGCGGGTGGCGCAAAGACATTTTGCAAATAAATATTTATTGACCCAACACACAGTTTGTATACAGTTCGTATGGGTTGGGGTATGGTTACCCGTAATATGGAGGAGCGCTTTTATTTCATTTCGTGAGAAGAAATTGAATAGACTTCAGACAGACAGATAGACAGCAGCGGCTTCTTAGGTCTTATGGTTGGCTTGGGGGATCAAAGAAGTTTGCCTTTACGCGCGTGGTGTTCTCTTTTTGTAATTAGATTCTCGTTGAAGTTTTCAAAGAAAAGTGTGGTCTACACCATCCTCAGGACAGGACCGTTTGCGGAATAGGCTCCCTGTTGCACTTTCGTATATATGTATGTACATAAATGCATACACAATTATTGATAGGCCTCTAAATGGACAGACGAGAAAACAAACGAACTTATTGAATTTTTTTTTTTATACATTATTACTTACAATGGTCTTTTATAAACTTAAGCAAACATTTGCTTTATTTTTGTAAGATCATTACACTTGAGTTTTATCAAGTGAAATATAGTGAAGTGAAGTTGGCAAAACGAATATCCAGGTGGATATACTTCTATAATACTGAATAGGCTTTCCGAAGTATTATAGAGTGAGAGCTGAAATAAATAAGCAAGCCCTCCCTTGCATCTTTATGATGCAAAAAGGAGACTTGAAAAAGTGAACAGGCAACAGATTGATTTTTTTCTGTTGTAATTATAATCACTACTTTATGTTAAATGCTGATTTGTGATTTGACATGTTTTTCTTGATTTCTTGAAGATTACAATGAAGTTATTGTACAAGAGTTTTTGATATAAAACGTCTTCAGATAGAGACTTGCAAACTTTGATAGTTGATAGCAGATACATTGCTGAAGCTACATCTTTCAAATATGGCTGTTACGTGAAGATAATCTGAATTGGGCGCCAACATCGTTCAATTCCATCCCATTTCACTTTGTATGCGGATTCATTCTAAAGGCTTGCTTTATTTAAATAAGCCTAGAACCATATTGCCCCTCAGATCCAACATAATATAAAATAATCAGTCTGACTTAGCTGAAGAGTCATGGAAAATTCTGAAGTTCAAAAAACGCAGATAATAACATAATGATGCACGTAAAATTATTGTTAATAAATTTAAAGACGTTCAGTAATGTCAATACTCCTAACGGAAGTTAAGAAGAAACCAGAATTTCATTGCTTAAGTGCACTCAAGTGAAGTTCGTGCTCTTTGGAAAATGTTTATAAATAAAATCTTTAAAGTTCAGTTTAAATATTTCCGATATATCATTTTCTTTTGTAATACATTCCAATTAGTTGTCAGTGTTACCCAATTCAACATTGAGTTTAAGGAAGCAATAGAGCAGACTCATAGCCTATGAAAATTTTCGGAAGCTACTTGGTATATCCCACAACTTGAACAGTATTTTAAAGACACAAATTTGTTCTTTGCAATCGCATCAATCAATTTGTTGTTAAGGACCATGTTGAACTTACCCTTAAAAGCAACGTAATTTTTTTTTTTTTTTACACTTCAGAATTTCAGAAAGTAGTAAGCTTATAGCAAGCGTCAAACTACGATCAGAGGCTCATCATAAGTGCATGTGTTAGTTGTTAGTAAAAAAATAATACAATTATAGCCTAACACACGCACAAAATACAAATTTATAATTAACATTATCCATAATTAGTATTATCCATTTGTTTTGTATTTTAAAATGAGTACATTTCAAAATTTTGATGTTACTGATATATTATCTTGCGAATATTATTCAGGCCTAGAAAAAATCAATTGGGAAGGGATGTTGTGTGTTGACCACTGTACAAATAAATGTTTTCGCCTACATTTCCAAAAGTTTTAATTGCGGCCCTGTTTAAGTGAGTCAAGCTTCCACAAGTCACCAATAATGCATTAGACCCGATTTTATCTGAAAGCAAAAATGTGAAGTCCAAAGGGGAGAGAGAGGTTGAAGGTTGAAAGTCAGATACAAACTTATAATACTTCTTGAGCTTATAAGTGTTAACCACTTCGTACTGCGCACAGTGATGGTGATAAATGAGATTTGTCGTTATTGTGGACAATGGGATCGTAGAAAAAATACCTATCTCAAAAATAATATATTTATGTCCGAGTCGAATTGAAAAATTTTATTTGGTTCTTTTAAATGTAAGCTAGAAAGCACATCAAGTCAAAAAATCGTTGGTTATCAAAGAGATGGCGCCTTCCCTCTTTGTGATATAATATCTACTTTTGGTTGTATGAACATTATTACAATATGAAATAGAACAAAAAAAGAACTCCTGCAGCGTCATATTAATCTATGTCACTTTTGCAAGAATTATTCTGCTGTCATGGATATAATACAAACTTCAGTTTGTATTTTAGGAGAAGCATGATAGAGATGGCTGGGTTACCTGATGGGCATTCATTAATTACTTATGTTATGTAGGTATTAATTAATGCTCAGCCTTTTTCCGACCGCACACACGTCGTTTTTTTTCTGTTGTTGGCCCATCCATATTCAAAGATTTAATACACATTAAAATTCATCTGAAATTCTACAACACAATATAGTGTTTTCAATGGAATTCTTTTGTATCAATTCGAAAGATGTTTTTGGAAATTAAAAACTTAAGGAATTGTTATTGGTTTCAATAAGGGTTGTTTATATAAGTAGATTAGGATAAGCATTCTCTTAAATGATAAGGGGTTAACACTTTGCAAGTTTAATGGTTTATTGCAATTTTGTCTGTGTTTTTTGTTACTTTAGCTTACCATATCAAAGAAAGCAAAAAGCAAAGAACACAAGTACGAACTTTTAAGATTGATTAGTTTATTGATACACAATTTTAAACGATTTAAAAAGATATAAATATGTATGTATGTGACAAAACAAACAAAAAAAAACATCGCGAAATCTAATTTCCATTTGGTTTCTTTTATACACACAAAAAATTTCCAATTGTTCCCGTTACCGGTTTGCGAAATATGAGTCAATTAGTGCGCGTGCGTCGTGGACTGCGAACGAAGTGTGATTTTTCTGTGAAAAAAATAGTGACGCAGTTTTCAAAATGTAAGTATTTTAGACATAATTTATTTCATTTACGCATTAGATTAGGTTTTATTTAAGTAAAATATAAATAACTTCTTTGTTCAATTAAAAAAAAAAGAAAAAAATGTTATATTTTATGAAAATTATTTGGTGTCCGGGTACGGAAGCCCAAATTTTTAGCTGAGTTTAGTTTCCGGACAGGGTGTCCGGGTACTAAAATGTGTATGAAAATTTTAAATTCACATTTTAATACTCTTAAACGATATCTATAAGTATTTTGCTTAATTTAAATTAAGAGTATTGCATGTTTCTCTCATAATTTCAGTACGCGGACAGTGTTTTTTAACTAAGAAACTGGCTGTCCGGGTACTGAAAAATTTAGTTAAGTACCCGGACAATTTTTTATTTTTACTTTTTGGTAGGAATTTTAAGCATTATTATTTATATTTTTTAGATCTAACTCAATATGGAAGAAAACATTTTATCACTTGCCTTAGAATATACATATAAGGAAAAATAACCTAAGCTTGAGAAAAGCAGCTGCCAAATATGGTTTGTGCAGATCTACCCTTCATGACCGGCTAAAAGGTAAAACTTTAATTGGTGAGAAAGCCACAAAAAAGGGACCAGATCCGTATTTAAAACTCGAGGAGGAAAATAAAATTGCTGAGTGGTGTGCCGATATGTGTAAATGTGGGTTTCCCTTAAAAAAAGATGATCTCCTTAATACGGTGCAAAAAAAAATTAAGGACGAGAAAAGGGAAACCCCTTTTAAAAATGATAGGCCAGGCAAAAGATGGCTCAAAAATTGTATGAAAAGAAATCCTTCTTTGGCTATGAGGGAAGCTGAGAGCATCAGCAAAGGCAAAGCCGTCGTCACGAAGGAAAACATTTTGAAATGGTTTAAGGAGCTGCAAGATTACTTGAAAAGTATAAGCCAAGAGGACTTCATGCAAGACCCATCAAGGATTCTCAACGGCGATGAAAGTAGTTTTTGCCTTTGTCGAAAAACTGGCAAAGTTATTGCACCAAAAGGTTACAAGAACATTTACCAGACATGTGCTGGTAATGAAAAAGAAACATTAACTGTGCTGATTGTTTTCTCTGCTGATGGGAAGCTTTTTTAACCCATGGTAGTGTTCCCATACCTACGTCCTCCAAAGGACATTGTAGAAAGTATGCCCCCATCTTGGATTCTTGGGAAAAGCGAGAGCGGTTGGATGCGCAGTGAAACATTTTATGAATATGTCGCTAATTGTGTGCATAAACGCTTACTGGCAGACCAAGTAAAACGTCCAGTGATATTATTTGTTGATGGTCATAAATCTCATTTGACGTTGGAGTTAAGTGAATTTTGCAGCAAGGAGCAAATTATTTTATATGCATTATCAGCTAATACAACTCATATAATGCAACCAGCTGACGTGAGTGTGTATAAGCCTCTGAAATCTGACTGGAAAAGACTGTTCCTGAATGGCAAACTACAAATCTTGGACAATCACCAACGAAAAGAAATGTCTACCCTCTTTTCAATGAGTGCATTATGAAAAATAAAGATATGGCGACAACAATCAGGAATGGATTTCGTAAATGCGGACTTTATCCCTTAAATCCAACTGCTGTCGATTTCTCAAAATGCGTGAAGAACACAGCTGAAAACCTAATACCTAGTTAAAAATTAAAGAAACGTTTTTAAACGTGCGACCAAGTCGTATGCTTTAATTTTATATGGCGCCCAGGCGTGCCTGAGAAAATTAATTTCAAAAAGAGAATTTATAGGTAGGTATCTGAATAAGTGATATTCACACAAGAAGAAAATTAAGTTCAGAGTCGCATCTTATCATCATCATATACCTAAATAACACAGGTGCTGGTGCATGTATATTATAATTTAAACGAAAGGCTTTTTGGATTAAAAGTTGAATGAATATGAATCACAGCTGGAGCTAAATTTTATCTTTGAGTTTTTGATATTGTTCAACAGAAAAAGAAAGAAAGGAAATTAAGGCAAGGCAGCCGATTAATAAGGTATATCTTTAAAGGCAGGTATATGTGGATAGCTGATGATCATCATTAGGGGGACATATACAAATCTACATATAACCAATAATCAAAACCAACAGTTTTATATGAATATTTTATTTTTTTTTTTGTGTGAGGAATTCACAATTAATTTTTTTATTTGCTATGATTTGACTGGGTGGAAATATCAAAGTAATAAAAAAACATATACATGCACAGTTTAGTGGTAAAATTGATTTAAATTGGTTTAAATGTAGGTCAGAGAGTAGCTATAAGCTGTATTATAATCTAAAATAAATTGAACAAATAATTTGAATTGAAAGGCATTTATCAAGTGTGTGCGGGATTTTTCTCAAAATATTTTCCCCGAAACTTGTATAAAATTAAAATATTATTTAGAAATATTTAAGACGTTTGTCTTTTATTTCACTTGGGTTTGGAGCATTATTGGTGCTACTTAAAACAATTTTTAATTTGATTAGATTTGTTGTAGATTGTTTAGTTTGCATTTACAATTGTTTATACAAATTTAGTACCCAAAAGTTGATTTATCACCTAACTAGCTCTAATTACGATCCTTATTGCTCACGCTTGATGTCTTTTTTATAGAAAGAACAAGGAAACGTGATCTTGATTTTAACCCTCAAAAGATTCGAAAAAATCCCAGCAATTTGTCTCTTAAGCGACACTTATGACACGCACAATATTTTTTGATTTATTTTGCAAAATAACATAAGAACATAAAACTTCAGAAAATGTGTACAAAATTGGTTTATCCACGGAAGAAGTCGGCTAGACAAACAGTCAGTTTTTGGGAAATAGTTTGTTCTGAGCTTATCGATTTATCATTGAGACTGAGTTAAAATGGAAAATATTATACCAAGTTAAGTTGTTCCATATATACACTGTCGGACAAAGTAAAGTGCAAAATTAGTTTTATCACTGTTATTTAAAGATCATTTATAGCTCCATTTCATGTTCTGACGTCACATAATGTCATTTGTTTGACGATCTGTAAAAAGTATCCCCCGTTAATTGCTTTGTCTATTTGTTATGAGTTGTTTGAATATTGAAACATATGAAGTTGAAACGCTACAAAATAAAGTGCAGTTTTTGGTTTTGTCTCTTATTTATTGCCAAGAAAAAAATAATATTTAAGAAAAAAAACTTCAAATCGAAAAGATATTCAAAGGAAGAAGCATTAATCTAAATTAATAATTATTTGAGTGAATAGTTTCAATTAATTTGTTAAAGACTTCAGGATGAAACCGCTGACGCTGGAAGTGAAGGAATTTTTTGGATCATCAACATGGATTGACATTCAATAAACTGGCAGAAAAATATGTCTTTAAAGTTCTTGTGAAAGAAAGAGGAAGATCACATGAGTTGATGACCGCAGAATCAAGCTTGAGGCTAGAAGAAACCCCTATCTTCAGCCATTGCTTCGAGCAGTCAATATTCGAAAACCGAAAAAAGCCGAAATCATTCTGGGAAAGTGTTATTTGGTCAGATGAGTCCAAATTTGAACTAAAAAACTCAAAAGCCAGAAAGCGCTGGGAGCTGGGTCGGTTATGGTCTGGGTTTGTTTCTCCCTCAGTGGCGTTGGAAATATTGTCAAAATCGACACCAAAATGATGGGACGTTGGTTACGTCAATATTGTTAAACTTACCTACTTCTGCTCGTAGAATGTCTTTGGAAAATTATATATACCAACGAGACAACGACCATTTGCTTTTGTTTTTTTTTTTTTTTTTTTTTTTTTTTTTTTTTTTTTTTTTTTTGAATTTACACTTTATTTTGTCTTCTTTATTTGTTCACGATGTTGTGATATCTTTTAAGTTATCATTTTAATTTTGTACACAACCTTTCATTACTACTTATAACACCTTAAAATAGGCTTAAGATTAAAAATTAATTATTTGTTCGACTAAAAATGAATTAAAACATTCCAAAAATAAACAAATATGAATATGAATTTGACTTTGCACTTTATTTTGTCCGACAGTGTACATACATCCAAATAGTATGCATATATTAAAGAATATAATTCGTTTAAAACTAACAACTAAAGTCAAGAACAACTGTTTACTATCGTATTAATTATATCTTTAGGCAATAGGTTTGAAATTAATGTCTTAAGTTCAATTTGCGGAAAATTTCATTTTTAATATCTTTTTGCCTAACATCCGATAATTATCAGTTCTTATTAAAATCTGTCTACAAATAAAACAAAAATAATACAAAAAAGAAAGGTGGGTATTCAGAGTTCAGTTCAGACGTACTCAAAGGGCGAATTAGCTGTGAAAACTCAAAAGTGTTACATTACAGTCCTGCTCTCAGGCGTTGAAAATATGTTGTAACATCATAATAATGATTAGAACACCTTTGCCTCGTTCATTGTATCTCAAACCCTATATCAGAGGGGTATAAAGAGTTTATGATCCCTTAACATTCGTGAACCTGAAACCAAAATACAATTCCAATAGAGAGGATATGCATATAGAAATTCAATTCGCCACAAATCATAATAATGATATCATTTATATAATACATATATGTATGTATACATATGTTTTATAAGTGTAGAACTGAAGGACCATGGAATTGATTGCAATTGCAATATTGCTGTCGCATTGTCTAGCTTGTTCAATTATCTGCCAATACAAACTAATTATTATTAATTCTGAACGGATATTAATTATAATCACTCAATAAATTCCCTAACTACTCTCTTTTGGTTGTCATCTAATATATTAAGTTATTAAGCGCTTGTTTCATTCGATATTCGACAAAGGCTGAGGCAGAAACAAGCCAAGCTACTTTCACAGTATATTGATGATACGAGTATAAGTAAGGATGATATTTATACATCGTCCTTTGGTTTTATGAGAGATTTGAGGATGTTTTATGTTTGGTCGGTTTGTTGTTGGGTATACAAACGTTTGTGATGTGGCTTGGCTGCCACAAATTTTAATTTTCCAAAATTAAATATTTATATGGCAGCAATAACGAGGAACGCACATTTATTATATATGGATACTAGTCCCATATACATTTATGTATGTATGGCGATCTACGACGACAACGACCGGATGGATGTGATAATCCTCAAAAGCGGCAGCAAAATAGTGAGTGCTGATGATGAGACTGACGCTGAGTGGTGTTATAGTGCTTCATCGCTTCTTCTTCCTTTTCCACTTAAACTGCCAAGCAAATTTATAATTCATCGTTATATACAGGCAAGGATATATGAATTTATGCATAAACAAACACATAGTATACATATAAACGCATCGGCTGTGTTTAGGTAAACAAATATTCGTCGACATGGATTTGCCATTTCTAGGTTAAATCCGTAGCATTATCCTAACGTTTGTTCCTTAGTATAAATATATGTAGTTTAATTTGTGTTCTAACGAGATATGTACGTACAATGTGCATAAATATTAATTGAGTTGAGATAGTGATAAATACTTAGTAAAATAAAAAAAACTATATAATTATATAAATACATTAATTTGTATTCTCATTAGAAACCAACATGAACATTGATTTATTAAAAAAAACTAAAATGTCTTCAATTTTCAATGCAACTGGATAAATATTTAGAGCTCCAGTTTTCCATTTTCCATAATAAATCGTATGGAAACTTTTTATATTTTTGCTTTTAATCTTGGTCAGATTGATTTATATGAAAAATTTGTTTTTGGAGATGACTATTTACACACTTCTATATGTTACTACATACACATAATTTATCATCAAAACTGCCACAAAAGTACAACTTTTATTTAAGATTATAGCCACTATGTCATGATTCAAGAAAGGCATATTCCAAAACGTGTCAAAGAACTTTAAAAATCTGAAAACCACCTAGATTTTAAATTCAACCACTGTCCACTGTGGTTCTGTATTGAGGGATTGGCATCTTAAGAATTCGATTGATGATTTTTGTAAAATGAATTCCTTTGTTTTAAATTCAAATTTCCTTTTGATTTTTATCAGTGCTTTTTGCCATTGTATAATGTGCAGCACGGAAGCCCTTTAAAATGTTTTCTTTATGACAACAAAGTTAAAGTAATTGGAGCGAGAGGCATACATCCGATCCTTCCTGTAAGCACATATAGTACCCATATTCTACACAATCGTCTATTTATATGAGGGTCTTAACTTAATTACTGTTGTAATAATTAATATAATAGTGTTCCATTTAGTTCTGTTCTCATTTATCATTGAACAACTGTTTTATCTTAACCTAATAGCACTGTCCGGATAACAACAATAAAAGCTCATTACAAATGTCATTTAAACTTATGTCAAATAATAAACTTTCTTCTCTTTTGAATCATCGAAGTACTCGGACGTCTTTTCATTATTGGTATATTAATCTGTGCACTATATAATAATCATAGCTTTATTTCTTCAGGTTATGGGCCCAGTGTAACGATTAAATAATTGTTAAGACGGATTCGTGTACATTTCGAGTGATTTTGGTTTTTTGGTTGCAAATTTTTGGGTAGACTTGGTAGATGTCTTTGAGATAAAATTGCAATGGGTAAACCAAAGAAATTAGAAGGGCGTAAGAATTTTGATGAGTGGAAGGTAGAGGCAAAAGCGTATCTTGCCACAAAAAGGCCACTGGAAATGTTTCGAAGGCACAGAAACAGATCCAGATAAAAACTTTCTGGGGATTCAGATGCTGAACTTGCTGTTGTCATCTGCTTTTTATACATACACGGAAAAGTGCAAAACAGCAAAACAAGCATGGGATTCTATTTGTTCCGCATTCGAGGATACATTTATTGGTCGTAGGGTGGATTTGCTAAAGCAATTGGTAGGATTGCAGCAACTGGACTGTCCTTCTATGGAGGATTATGTCCACAAAATGGTACTAATGGCTACAAAGGTGCAAAAGGCTGGGTTGGAGATTGGCGATGAAGTGGTTGCAGCGCTTATGTTAGCAGGTTTGCCTGACGAATTTCGTCCTATGGTAGTGGCAATCGAAAATTCTACACCAAAACTGTCGACTGACTTCATCCAAAACCGCCTTCTTCAAGAAGTAACCTATAATAACACAGAAAGTGTAGAGATCGCATTGTATGGTAAGAAACGCTTCAATCAAAAAAAAAAAAACAAACAAAAACAATCTCACAAGTCTGTGAAATGCTACGTGTGTGACAAGGTAGGCCATTTCGCAAACAAGTGTCAAAACAGAAAGAATTAAGACGAGTCGTTACTTATATGTTCTTTCATGGCTCAATCAAGCTCGTCACAAGATTGGTACATCGATTCAGGGGCATCCGCGCACATGACAATGAGTGACGTCAATTTGGTAGAATTGCGTGAACCTATACAAAATAAAATCCTCGTAGGTAATAACTCTCATCTTGCTGTGGAGGGAGCTGGGGACATGTCAAGTGTCAAATGTCAATTGGAACAAGTTCACATCAAAACTACGATGTCACAGTGAAAGATGTACTGCATGTTCTAAATATCTGTGCAAATCTCATGTCTGTGAGTCAGATGGCTAAACATGGCAACACTATGGTCTTCGATAAAGAGAGTTGCCGAATATGCGATTCAACAAAATCATTAATTGCGACTGCACCTCTTGTTAATGATCTATATAAATTAAACTGTTCTACAGATCGATCAGCAAGTGCGATGATGGTAACCGACAAAAATATATGGCATCGTCGTTTGGGCCATACTTGTGATGCAAACCTAAAGAAGATTCGGACGGCAGTGATTGATGTGGACTTTGCGGAGGGTAGTGACGGCAATAAGTGTGAAATTTGTGTCAAAGGTAAGCTGACACGTGCATCTTTTAAGGCAAGTGACAACCGAGCAACAAGTGTACTAGAGTTAGTGCACAGCGATGTCGCATTTATGCCCACGCGCTCTTTTGGAGGAGTAAAATATTTCGTCACATTTATAAATGACTATAGCCGCAAGGTGTTCTTGTACCCGATGAAAAACAAAAATGAGGTTTTTAGCATTTTTAAGAACTTCCTGAGTTTTGTTGAAAATCAACATGGGTGCAAAATAAAAACACTTCGCACTGACAATGGCACCGAATATTGCAACAAACAATTCGATGCATTCACGGCAAAACATGGCATCCTACATCAGCGAACAGTACCGCATACGCCGGAGCAGAATGGTGTGGCTGAGCGAATGAACCGAACGATACTGGAGAAAGTTCGGTGTATGCTTTTCGATAGTAATCTGAGTGACAGTTTTTGGGCAGAAGCGGCGACAACATCAGCTTATTTGATCAACTGTATTCCATGTCGAGGTATGACAGACGAAACACCAGAGGAGAGGTGGACGAAGCGAAAGCCTGACTTGTCAATGCTAAGGGTATTTGGGTGTAAGGCTATGGCTCATATACCAAAAGTCCAGCGCAGCAAATTGGCACCGAAGGCAGTTGAGTGCATTTTTGTTGGATACAGCGAGTAAAGCAAAGCTTATCGGCTGTATGACAAAAAGGCGAGAAAAGTAATCGTGAGCAGAGATGTTACTTTCATCGAATCGAGTGAAGATCAGGTAATTCAATCAAAACTCAATTCTAATGGTTCTGTTTTTCTTCCAAAGGCACCCACTGAAGATGAAACTCATGTGAGTGATGTATATGAAAGCGATTCAAGTGGGGAGAGTGAATCGGATAGCGAATTGAACGAGGCATGTGATGATGATTTGAGTGAGGCTGGTGATGAGGACATAGGTGTGGCTGTAGTAGACAATCAAAATTCGTCAAATGTTTGCATGAACTATGCAGATGCTAATGATTCAGTCATCATTATGCCCCACCAAGATGAAACAATCGTAGAAATTAGCGATACAATGGAAGAAAATGAATCTATAAATAACGAATTCAGTAAGGCTGGTGAGAGTGAGAATTCGTCATATACTTCTGTCGCTGAGACTGATTTCGACGTTGTTGCCAGTGAGATATGCGCTGTTCCATGTCCTTTAACAACCGATCAGACCGAAAGCCCAAGACAAACTGCGAAATCTCGTGATGCTCTTAGTTTACATGCGATGTTTGCAGCAGCTACGGAAGACGTTTGTGAACCGAAGTCTTGTGAGGAGGCTAGGCAATGCGGCGAGAAAGGGGAGTGAGAGGCAGCGATGAAGTCTGAGTATGCGGCCTTGGTGGCGAATAAAACTTGGGAGCTGTGTGAGCTTCCTGCTGGGAGTCAAACTGACTTTCATGTAGATATAGGGAAGCCATGTATATATATAAATATGTATATGCTTGTCTATGTCTGGAAGGAAGAAGCGCTTACTTGCACCTCCTCGCGGTGGCTCCTGGACACAAGCTTAGACGACCTTTGTAATTCGTTGAAGAATGATACTGTTTCAATTAATTATAATTGATAAAGGCACTCTGAGAATTACTTTGGAAGAGTCTTTCCTTGTGAACGAACGCAAGAAGCTATAGCTATCTTCCTTCCTAAGAGTAAGTCTGGGAAAGTTGGTAGCGTTGGATTGTCGTCCTGCCTAGGGCTGGAGGCTTGACTTACTGATAAAAATTATAAAAAAAACCATACAAATCAGTAAATATACAAATCGACAATGACTACGGTCGTCGGTATCCCATATTAGTTTAAAAATTTTTGAGGTGGCTCCAGTAAAAATCATTTATAAAAATGATGTTCATGAAAAGATAAAGCTGGTGGATTGGGGTCCCAAGCATGAAACCGAGCGGCTACTTCTAGGGTTATCTTCCCTAGATCCTCTTCCTATCAAAGAACGAAAGTATAGCTGACCAAGCTAATTTGGTACCACGGGATATGATACAGCCCCATGATGCAAGTCATGATCATATATGGGACGGCCTCCTTGTGAGAGTTTCGTGGTGGCTGTGGTTTATCCTATAATGCATAGGGTTTTGGTTTCTTCGAACCCTAGAAAAATCAAAATTTAGATAGAAAAAAACCATGACCAAAGGTTAACAAATGGGGTGGCATTTGTTAGGTCTTGGTAGCTTAGAAAGAGAAACTCACTCGAAGTAGATTTTGGCAAAGAGAAAGGGTAACTCTTATGAAATGTGTTTTAAGTAAATTTCAAAAACTAAGCGACAAAACAATGTCCAGGGGCAGCAAGTTTAGTCGCTTGCCAGCAAATAAGGGCTCAACGCTAGGTGTTGCTGTTGTGAACGCCTATCTTAAACTGGGCGAAAAGCTATTGATAGTAAGTGGGTCTACAAAGTCAAGCGCGATGCAACTGGTTGTATCGAAAGGTACAAAGCTCGGCTTGTAATCAAAGGCTACAGTCAAGTCAAAGGCATAGATTATGACGAGACGTTTTCGCCTGTTGCTCGGTACTGCTCAATTCGTTTTTTGTTGGCGATGGCAGCCAAGTACAAATTGATCATTCACCAGATGGACGCAGTGACTGCCTTTCTTCAAGGCGATTTGAGAGAGGAGATTTATATGCAGCAACCAGAAGGGTTAAGCGGTAAAACGGCGCGGCGCGGCGAAGGTCTGTCGCGTTGTATGGTTTGAAGCAGGCAAGTCGTGTGTGGAACGACAAGTTAAATGAAGTGCTCGTTCGGGTATTTAAATTCAAGCGATCGTCAATAGACCAATGTATCAATTATAAACATTCAAATCAAAATACCATAATACTGGCTGTGTGGGTGGATGATATTATGATATTCTCGAGCAACGCAACAATGTGTACTAAGTTAAAGAATGAATTGTCAACTCAATTCAAAATGAAAGACCTAGGTGAGGCGAAATCATTACTTGGTATGAATATTACTCGATATGCGGATGGTTCTCTTTCGATTGATCAGCGTCACTATATATCAACATTCCTTAAGCGCTTTAACATGGAGGAATGTAATCCAGTCAACACTCCATTGGATCCAAACCAAAAATTGTCAGAAGAGTTATGTCCGAAAACAGATGGTGAGAAAAGAGAAATGGCAAACGTTCCTTATCAAGAGGCGATAGGGTGCATTATGTATGCTGCACAGATTAGTCGGCCAGATGTTTGCTTCGCTGTTAGTGCCCTTAGTAGGTACAACAATAACTATGGTCGTGCACACTGGGCGGCGGTAAAGAGGGTGCTACGATATTTGAAGGGTACAATCGATTTCAAATTATTGTTTATTCCAAAGCAAAATGATGAAGTGGTAGGTTTCTGCGACGCCGATTGGGCTAGTGACTTGGACAAAAGGCGTTCAACAACTGGCTATGTATTTTTGTCACAAGGCGCTGCAATTTCTTGGACTTGTCGTCGTCAACCAACAATAGCTTTGTCTTCTACCGAAGCAGAGTTTATGTCGATGGTTGCAGCTATACAAGAAGCGCTTTGGTTAAAGCGTTTTGAAACCGAAATATTTTTGTAGGCATCAAAAACTATTCTTTTGTATTGCGATAACCAGGGAGCAATCAGTTTGGCGAAAAATAAAAATTATCATGCGCGCACAAAACATATTGATGTGCGCAAATACTTCATACAAGAACACTTGTACGAAGACGTCGAAGGTGAAATCCAATTAAATTTACAATACAAGTCGACAAATGAAATGGTTGCAGACATATTGACCAAGGCCGTTAATAGCGCAAAGCTTAACAAATTTATTACAGATTTTTGGCTGAATTGTTATTAATAACTTTGAATACCTATGTATTCTTTTTTTTATTTAATAATTTCTTTAAATTTTTTCTTACACATAAATTGAATTGTTAATTAATTATTTTTTTTTATGAAACACTAGTGAGGCTGTTGTAATAATTAATATAATAGTGTTCCATTTAGTTCTGTTCTCATTTATCATTGAACAACTCTTTTATCTTAATCTAATAGCACTGTCCGGATAACAATAATAAAAGCTCATTACAAATGTCATTTAAACTTATGTCAAATAATAAACTTTCTTCTCTTTTAAATCATCAAAGTACTCGGACGTATTTTCATTATTGGTATATTAATCTGTGCACTATATAATAATCATAGCTTTATTTCTTCAGTTACAATTAAAAGGGACAACAGTTTATGTTACGCAAGCTTTCAATTGGATTCTAGTACCAATGAACATAAACAAATAATTAACGAAATAGTACACAAATTCTTTATCATTGTTTTTATTGTAGATATTAAAAAAAAACAAATAAGTTAAAGAAAATTATCCTCATTACCACTACAGCTGACGAATCTGTGGTAAATAAATAAATAAAAATAAAATAAACATTTTAATTGAACATTGATATCGTCTTTCAGTTTCTTATTACCTATATATGTATTTAGAATTATTGTCAGTGAATGGATACTTGTGGGGTGCTCTATCTATAGCTATAGAGCCTATTCCTGGAAACACATTGTAGTTAGATTAACTCACTTTCTGGATTCCCACTCAAAATTCAATTCAATCCAAATGCACTTAATGGCGTTAACAATTTATTCCTGGTGATTTATTTTAAAAGTGAAACAATTCCTTGAAACCACCACAAACCTTGACTACCGAAAAGAGCATTACTTGACATTTCCCATGACCAGGTCGTGAATTATTGTTTTTTTTTCTGTTTATTTAACTCAACCACAACACAGAAATCGCGAATGTTGACCATTAAAGCATCCAAATACAAAAAAACGTGCATTCATCGGGTTAAATTATGAAAATTCTGTTCTGTTGATAAGAAACTAAAACAAGAGAGCGAGCAACGGAAAAAAGAATGAAAATGGAAATAACCATCGGTTGCTATAACAAATAAATAAAATATCCTTTCATGCGAAAGGATGTCGATGTAGGTATATTGTATATCTCCCTCACCCTTCTCTTCTTTTCGCAATAAAACATCGCATCGTTTTCATCGAAACAACAACAAAAAATTGAAAACAGCATTCGAACATATTTTCTCTGTCATCGATTTATATGCTTTTTCTTGTTGTTTGTGTATCTTTTTTGTTGTGCTTAGCAAACAACAACGAATAGAGGGATAGGGAACCATCTGGAGCGGCACAAAGCTATATCAATTAAGAAAACTGATGCACACACAAGATCCGAATATGTGAGATGAGATCCCTTAGCCAAATATAGTCGGGTTTGGGACATCCACAGAAAACAAGAGATATACACTTTTAGGTATCCGCCCATCTGTGTGCAAATGCACATACAAATCGAATCAATGTTGCAGATAATGGTCAGTCATCGTTATGCTGATAATAATGACCCAGAGAGAGACCATGACGATGAGGATAAGGATGATTGTGACTTCGACTTCGACGACGATGACGACGACGAGCGACGCACGGTTAGTCGAAAACTCGAACCACCACCACCACTTCCACCCTGCCTGGTGCAATAAATAACCATCTCGAGACCGATGGGTTGTAATATTCGGACGTTCTTCTATGTTCAACGTATGATGGCTTGGCTATACCTCTAGCTTATACCTGATGCCTGACCAGTGACCATGCTTGAGTCTGGACTCAAAAGGCAGACGACTCATTTTTTTCCTGTTTATATTTTTTTCTTGTCGATTCTCAGGGCACAGTAAAATAAAAATACGACAACAAATTATAACCTTTATCAAGAGGAAATAAGGAGATACAAAAGCCGACCATGTCAGCACTTGAACTAAATTGGGTTATACAAAGAAATGAATTTTAACAAAAAGGAAAAAAAATAGTAGTTACATATACGTAAACCTATATGTATCTTTATCTTCAATGCACTTGAGAAGATGAAGAAAAATTCAAGTGAAGCACAGCAAAGGCAAAAGCATCAGTAAGTCGGTTAGATCTTGGGTATAAGGTTTTCATTTTGGTGCACCAGGCAGAGAGACAAGTAGTAACAAAACTGCAATTAAGTTGAAGATGAATTGAATCTGTTGTCTGCACAGTGTGTTAATCAAGAGTGGGTTGCTAGACATATAAAACAAAGCAAAATTGAGACAAAGACATTGATCGATCTGGGACAGTGTCACTAATAATTTTTTAACTTGGTTGACATCGTCGTCGTTCGGTCATATGTCGGTTGTTGTTTCTTTATGTTACTTCGAGTTTAGGTACCTACATTGCACTTGATAAAGAAAAAGAAAATGAACTTGCGAAATAGGCTTGTGTATTTGATGGTTAGGCCGACTAGTGCGTAAGAAGCTTTTGCTTCTAAAAAACGTCCATAAGACTTTTATTGTGTCTTACTACGTATTTGTACTGTTTTTACTTGCCAAGTATTGCATTCGTAAACAATCTCCAACTCGAGAAATATGACATTACGAAGGTTGAGAACTCGAAAAAAGTGGGTTCCCCAATTCCGTCCGTCTGTCTGTCCTCGCCCCTACAGCTCAAACCATTGGGTCGAGTAGATGGAGTTCAAACTTGGAAATTTAGGTCTTTTTTTAACTTCCCATAGGAAGTTATTGTAACGGGTCCGATTTGTCGAATTGAAAATTTTGACATTTCTCGACGTTTCAAGGTCCCTAGAGTCGAAATAAAATATTTTTAGAAAGATGTCTGTGCGTGCGTGTGTACGTACGTTCGTACGTCCGTATGTTCGCGACGTTTTTTTCGTCGTCCATAGCTTAAGAACCAGAAGAGATATGGACTTAAAATAAATTTTGTTATACAGATAATAAAGCAGAAAGATGCAGAAAGGGCTCTCAAGAAAATTGCGTGGGTGGTTTTTTTACCATAGCAGTTTAAAAAAAACTGAAAATTTTGGTTAACCCTAAATATCTTATGAACCAATGACGCTAGAGACTTGATTGTAACGCGATACCAAACAAATATATTTTTGGAAAAAAAAACCAATTAACGGTTTTTTTTATAAATCAAAAAAACTGAAAAAAAAGTTTGTCACCTCGAAAATTTTACGAATAAAATATGATTTCATCTCCAAAACAATTTTGTGCAACGAAGAATAATGTTTTTAACAACTGGTAATATTTTGAGAAAAATCAAATTGAAAGTTTTTTTATAAAAAATAAAAACCTAAAAAAAACATTAGTCAAAGTTGATAAAAATTGAATTTCGACTCAAATATCTTATCAAAAACTTGAGATTATTGCTTCAAACTTATTTTATCTTATAAGAAATATTGTTTTCAACATTCGGAAAAATTTTGAGAAAAATCGAATTGACAGTTTTTTTACAAAAAATAAAAACCTAAAAAAAAATTAATAAAAGTTGGTAAAAATTGTTTTTCGGCGTAAATATCTTTTCAAAATTTTGAGATATTGGCTTCAAACTAATTTTATCTTATAAGAAATATTGTTTTCATAATTCGATAAAATTTTGAGAAAAATTGAATTGACATTGATTGAAATTCTAAAACTTGGTAAAAATTTACTTTCGACTCAAATAGCTTTTGAAATATTAAAAATATTGGCTTCAAACCTATTTTATTTCACAGAAAATATTGTTTTCGATATTCAGTAATTTTTTATAAAAATCCAACAGTCCGTTTTTTCATAACAAAATAAAATCTACAAAAAATAGTAGGTACACAAATTTGGTAAAAACTGATGTTCGGTTCTCGATATCTCTCAAATTAATTTCATTCATCCAATTTGTATTTGTTTATATAAGAAGTACAATTTTTAAAAAATGCTACTAAAATTGGTAAAAACTTGTTTTCGACTAAAATCTATTTAACAAAATTAGATTTTGAAACTAAACTATGTATTTCTTTATATGAAAAATATTGTTGGTTATTTTGAAATTTTTAAGAATAATTCAACTGACAACTTTACTTTTTTAACCCAACACGAAAACCTACAAACTTTTAAGCAAGACAAATCGACAGACGGGATGGGAAGTTATCAGTGTGGGTCGCATCCCAGCCTCTTTTTTTAATTAAGGTTTTAAGCTAATTTGCCTCAGGCATTTTTTTTTCTTTTTAAGACGAAAAATAATACATAGTAGCCCCCATACAAATGTTTTGGCCAAAAAACAAAAATTCGAATTTTCTCAAAAACGAACCGATAGATTTGTATACAAATGTTTCTACGTTTTTCTCTACATTTTATTTTAACTAAATTCATTGAGAATAGATCTATTGTTTATATATTCTGCTTTAGTTTTCCGCCAACAATGCAATTTTATTTAAATAAATAAAATAAAATATCTCCAATGGTTTGCGTTTTATTTATTTTTTTATTTTGTGTGTTTTAAGGTCAATAGGATCTACTTTCAAGGACTTTAGTATAATATCCATCCAGATGTTTTTACAATCGTCGTCATTTATCGGTATCATTTTATTTATTTGAAAATCTAAAAATTCAAACGTGTTAAAAATCAATACGTAGCACACATCTTCCATTCTGAGCTATCTCTAATCAAAAAATCTGCTTATGAGTGCACTGAAACTCAACAATAATAACACAAGCTATGATAATCGCATTATCTTTAATGCCTCGATGCTCAATCTTAACACGCTCTGACAATCTTTATCAAGATGTACTGATGAGATGAGACTAACGTGACACCCTACTCATAATAATTCAAGCTAAGTTTTTTGATCTTCATTCAAGATATCAAAATTGTTCACTACCCCGACTCTTAAAATAATTGTAATTTGTTCTTCCCAAAAAGTTTTCCGCGTCAAGAAGTAAACGAGAGGGTCCGCTTCGTAGGATAGGTAACGTATCAAATCAATTTATTATTATCATTATGGTTTCCAGTGACAAATGCCCATAACACAGTGGGTGATTACAATTACAAAGGATCGCAGAGACCGACCATTGTCCCTTTTTAGGCATAACAATGTGAAAGGCATGCTCAGAAGACGTGCATGCGATAGCCCCTTTCATGTGATAGCTATGCCTGCTCGAGGAGTCCAAAAGAAAAACGAAAACTATGAACGATGATAGGCACACTCAGCTGCAGTACGGTAACTTGATTTATGTGTCATACTGTCTCCGCTCGATTTGTCACTATGCACGGCATCCTTTCGTGTTTGGCCCAAGGACCGGAACACTAGCGTATTACTCCTCGGAACACCTACAGAACTCCCATTACAGGTGATCTAGCCATTTTGCCGTTTAACATAAAAATCAAGTAAAAAACCGAAAAACCAGCAACATATTTGTCGTCAGGCTTGGAATGGGGGCTTTTTAGTTGCTGCTTCTCTTTTCCCATCTGATGGTTCCGTGTAGGATAAGGGCCTTCGGCAAGGGTAGGTAGGTAAGTGGCATAATGTAAACGGTGCAATGACGATAATGAATAACAAAACCGAGGCCCACATCATCGTCGCATATATCCCATTGAGGAATGTCATCGTTTATAGCCTTTATGGTGCGCGTGTGGTGTGTGCTGGTGTCATCCGATTAAGTTTCATTATTCCCACGAATAAAAAGTTATTTTTCCATCTTTTTTACTCCTTGTTATTTTATTATCTTCTGTGCGCTGTTCTGGGTGCATGTACCATGTAGTTTGTAATCACGTTGGCCAGGCTCTTCTCTACGTGACTTGAAATCAATTTTTGGGATTGCTTCTGATGATGATGATGATGGCACCGACCATAGTATAGCGTCGGAAAGCAGCACCAAGAAGTGGAAAGAGTTTTTGGAAAAAAGAAAAATAGTTTGATTGGATTTAGGTTTTTGGAAGCAAAGATATATTTTTGTTGTAATTGTCGCAGGCACACGCCAAGATATAGTCTATACGACAGATGGATAGCTTGCTATGAAAACAGGACTATAAAAGTTACTAAGGACTTATAGATTGTTTTGATTTTCAAAAAACAAAGGTTTTGCCATTTATGAACAGGACGTAGTTGTTGTTCTACATAATAGAAGCTTTCCTCCAAGAACATATTTATTGACTACATCATCACCATAGAAAGAATTAAAATGTACCTAATTTTGCTTGCTTTCGGTGTAGAAAACGATGATTCCGCGTTCAAGAGCTTATTTTTGCGTTAATTTTTTAATAAAATATTTTGTTTGCATAACGCTGGAAAGCTGAAACCAGTGTCGCGGGCTCAGGATCGAACCAAAAAAATATTAAGAAATTATTAATATCAGGCATTGATATTTTATAAATCTTCTTAAATGTGACTTAAGCTACAGTTGGGATAGGGTAACCACTTTTGTTGAAGTAGTCTGCACATATTTCATCCTATTTTGAATGAGAATAATTCGAAAACACTGAAAAATGTCCGAACCGTCATTTAGAGAAGCACATATAAATCGTGACGGTCCTACACACTAACGTACCATTTCTTTTTTTATTTGACAAATTAACAAATACGAATTACGAGTATTGACATACAAAAACAGTAATTCATGCAATTCCCCCAATTTCGTTATTTTTTGCTGCAGTAACGTAATAGAAAAATTGATGGTATGGTAATGGTTCAGTTTTAAATATTGACAAGTGTAAATCAATGTATTTTACACTAAGAAAAATGTGATTGTCTATAATTATGTGATAATAACATTTTCAGCAAACTACGTTGCTAATAGTCCTTTAAATTTTTTAATTAATATTTACAATAAGAATTCAAGTATAATAAATTCCATCAATGACAATGTAAAATTACTTAACTTAAGAAAATTACTTTCTTAAAAATAATTC
This sequence comes from Eupeodes latifasciatus, assembly GCA_920104205.1. Classification (NCBI taxonomy): domain Eukaryota; kingdom Metazoa; phylum Arthropoda; class Insecta; order Diptera; family Syrphidae; genus Eupeodes; species Eupeodes latifasciatus. The sequence goes on from OV049924.1 coordinate 161,199,358, forward strand.
ATAATGTGGATTAGATGTTAGTTTTTCTAGTCTTTTTTACTTTGTTATAATTTTAAGAAATGTGTACGGTTAGTATTTAACGAGAGTGAATAAATGAAAAAATGTGTGGCTATTATTTTGTTTTAGTCAATATTCATCTTATGCTGCACAACACACAATCTAATGGTTTTTAGTTAAGTAAAAATTGAACTAGGTACTTTATTTTTTGTGACCTTAAATCTTTAATAAGAAAAACCCACGACAGAATTTGATAGGAACCTAAACTTAATCTTGCCTCTAAATTCAAGCGTATCTCATAATTGTTATCCATTTCAAATAAAATTCAATGTGTCACTGGCACAAAATTATCTTATCGTCGAACTATAATGCTTTACATCAATAATCCTTTAGTGACTTTCTCTAGATCCTTTTTCAAAGTGATTCAAGTACTTAAAAAGTTTAGATAAAAAGTTGTACAAAAATATTATGCTTTCCCCCCTTCACTCCAAAAGGGTGGACGAGAAATAAAAAAAAAAAAACTCTTCAAAACTGGAAACTTTGTGTATAGTTAAACTACCCGAATTCACTTTCGCCAATTACGGGAGGGATCCTATACCATGGCTTTGAGTTTGAGATGGTGCTATCACAAACTTTCTGAATTCTCTTCGATGGGATTAAAATAAAGCTGGGCTCCTCTCTAGAGGTTTTGAATATTTTGGCTTTGGCATTGACCATGATTTGTATTCCATGTTTAATCATTTGACAGTTTTTGTTTTGTGCTACATATGTATGTTCTCAAAAAAATTACTTTTAAAAAGACATCGAATGTCTGTTTTCATTTGTTTTTTGGATTTAGGTATTGATAAAGTTTAGTGATAAAAAAAAACTAAACTAAAATATCACAAAGCAATATTCTCTAGGGATTAATTTGTCATTTTTAGTTTTAGCTTTTTTGTCCTAGTATCTAGGTTTCCCAATGGTTTCTTTTTTCCTTAAAGTAACCCTTATTTGTCAGAGTTAGTTAACAAAATTTAAGACATATATATGAAAGTGTACCTACATGTAGGTTCACAAGCGGATGTATGTATGTACAAGTAAATCTTAAAGTTATATGGCTTCCAAATGTTGTATCGAACTCAGCTGACTCGGTGAACTTCGTATCATTCGTATCGTTTTCTTACTACCTTTCATGACTGTTATGTATGTATGTTTGTAATATTTAGTTATTCTGTTTATACTAAATAACTAACTAAATCGTGATTACAAAAATTGGAAAAATCAAGCCGTTTTATCAATAAAAGAAAACTCATTCATTTAAAAAAAATGATACTTTTTATTCATACAAAAAATGCAATTTAATTCAAAGCTTGTTCGTAAACTTTATTTTTAGTTTCGTTCTTTAGAGCATAAATATAAAGAGACGATACATTAAGCTCACAATACGAAAAACACAGATATTCTAAATTATGGGCAATCTCCCAACGGTTGGCCTAGCGACTTGTTTATTGTCATTGTGAAGGCACATCGCATCGGGAACTGTAGTCGTTTGAAATCAATTGGCAAGTCCTTTGGAATTTTACAGTCGATCTAGTTCCATTGGATAATCGAGGTTGATTAATGTTATGCAACGTGATGATAACGGAACACATTTTTAGATGTAAATTGTGAAGGTGTATCCAGGTAATTCCAGCGAATTAAGAAAAAAAAGAAAAAACACCAAGGAATAAAAATTTAAATTGACGTGTTGAGGTCAAGTTTTTTTGCTGCCAATATTGATTGTTCTCTCAACCAATTATGGTTGTTAAATTGTTGCACTACGTCAGGAAAAACACTTTAAATAAGCTCCTTTTATCCCATAAGCTGACAAAAATCGTTAGGGCGTGTACTAAATCCACTTAAGATGTCAGCTACCACTTTCTCATCACAAATATCTAACAACTGTTTCGAAAACACATCTGCACTTTGATCATGCAAAAATACACGCATATTAATGGCCAATCTAAGAGTCTCTACATATCGTCACAAATTAGATGACTTCAAACACGCGTTTAGTGCATCGGGTGCAGTTGATCGTGGAATAGCCAGAAGACTCTGACGAAAATCACCGGGCAACAAAATCATAGCCCGACCAAAAATGTTTTGGTTATCAATCACGAAGATCTTTCAAAGTTCTAAAAGTTATACAATACATGGCAGTTCTAGTGATTTCTTGTGTGTCATCGCTCCAAACAATCAGCCTGTATATCTGTAAAAACTTTGACATTGCGCTATTTTTAGCGATGTTGGAAGTTGGTGTCTTATTGATTTGCATGTTTAACGGTAATTTCAACGCAGGATGTGCGGTCCCTACCACTTCCGACAAAGTTGCTGCTTTTTTAGATGAATCCAATGCTAGGGCAATGTCATTCTGCCATCGAATCCTCGCCATAAGCAGTGATATCAAAAAAGTTGTTCTAGTTCATCCATTGCTCACAGCTTTCGTCAAAGAGTTGTGAAGAATGTTCTGTTGTTCATTCAAGTTTTGAACATTTCTGCGAACAACTTAGTGCTTGAGAATTCTATCCGCGTTCTCTTTTTGCAGCTAGTAAATATGCATGGGACGATTGGGCGATGTCATGCCTAAGCACAATAGCACTTTTTTAAATTATCATGATTAATGCCTCATTGTGAATGTCTTCTTTTTAGTATTTGATTTGCAGTAATATAACCCATACGATACAAAATATCCTCAGACACGTCATTTCATTTCATCTATAAATCGTTTGAATTCATGTGGATATGATGATGGCAAAAAATGTTCGAATTTTATTTGATGAAATGACGAAATTTTAAAGCGTATTATACCAATACAATTCGTTCTCAAGCAATCGTAAGAGTTTAAACTTCGCACGATAAGTTACACACAAATGTCCATTACCGATTTTTAGTTGTTGGAACGACACGTGCATCGAGACCACAACAGTGGCGTAGCTAGACCTTTGGGGCCCTGTATCCAATTTTTTGTTGTCTGTCTGTCTTTTGATCCTTGATTTATCTCATCATTTGAGAACGATAAAAGCTTATCCGGTTCCAAAACTTTAAACATATTACTAAGACTAGGAAGGCTTTGACATCTTTGCTGAGTTTATCCAATCAAAATGTCAAAGCAGGAATAGTAAGTATTGACTTTGAAGTTAATTTCCGGATCAGAAATTCTATGATTTTCTGCCAACTCATCAAAAAAGCGCTTTTATATTTTCCTCCTTTTATTTTTGAAGACAGGCGTCACTCCCCAATCGTTGGCTAAATCCTTGGACTTTTTAAGTAAATCTGACTGAATTTCTTTTGATTTCTTTCTTTTTCTAGACCGTCTAAAAGATTTTGAAGCAAAATACTTGCTTTTTGTAAGTCATTTTCCTCATCTTGAAGGGCTTTGGAAACTGGACCTATAATATCAAACAGCGAAGAAAAAAATGACATCAACACAATAAAGTCGTAGGTCTCTAAAATGTTTATAACATTTTTACATTCGTCTCGTTCGTCTTTTTTTATTGAGGTCAAATTGATTTGGTGTAAGGTTTTCATTATCAATGTATAGTTTGATCTTATACCACATAACATAGTGCATCATTTCGTGGTAGGACAAACCTTTTTAAGGGTAATTTTATATTTTTCTAATGAATCGTTGTTCAGCAAAGACCAGCTGTTTATACTGTTAACAAAAAATGTATATATTTTCTCTAAATTATCGAAAAATGTTGACACTTCAAGTATATTTTTTGCTGCATCATTAAGTATCAAATTTAATGTTTGTGCTGCGCAATGAACATAGTCGGCATTTGGAGTGTTCTCTTTTATGAGGGCTTGTAATCCTCCATGTACACCCGACATAACATTCGCTCCATCATAACCTTGTCCTCTGCATTTGGATAAATCAAGTCCATATTAACTTATTGTTTTAAAAACTTCTGTTTTTAGCCCTTCGGCACTAGCATCAGTAATTGGTACAAACCCTAAAAATGAATCGCAGATTTTTATATCTTTATTTACTTTTTCATCGGTTTCTGCTGTAGAAATATACCTAATAACAACAGACAGTTGGTCAATTTTTGATAGGTCTTGTGTTGTATCTAAAATTATAGATAAAAAAGGAGATTTTTTAAATTCTAAAACAATGTTTTCTCTTAATGTGATACCAAGCAATTCAATTATCTCATTTTGAATTGTAGGGCTTAAATAATTTATTTCACCTTTTGGTTTCAAAATGAGTTCTTTCAAAATAGGATCATAAATAGATATTAAGTGAATAATGGATATAAAATTTCCAGAATCTGAATCATGTCCTCTTAAAGGTAAATTGCACGAGGCCAAAGTAATTATGACATTTATAATAAGATTTCGCCAAAAAGTTATTTAACTGTGGAGTTCACTTTCTAAATGGGTAACTATAGTACCTTCTTGGGTACTATATTTTGAAAGCTCGAATAAAAAAGTGTTTGCAGGTTGAAGTTGTAGTATTGTTGGTTGGTAGGACATGAAAAAAAGGAAAAGATACACAGGAAAAAAAATATTTGACGCATGTAAAAAATGATCATCGGAGCATTTTTTTGTAATAAAACTTTATTAAATAATTAAGTGAATTTTTTACACACGTCTTGTGCTCTGTATCTTTGGGGGCCCCTATATCTCGGGGGCCCTGTTACATGGATACAGCTGATACAGCGGTAGCTACGCCACTGGACCACAAGCACTTACTAAAATCAACCGAAGGTAATAACATTCTTCGTTATTTGGATGTATTGTCATATTTTTATATTTTTCGATTTTTAAATCTTTTAATTAATGTTTTAAAAATTTAATTTTTTTTTCTAAACCATCCTTCAACTATAACGAACAAAACAATACTTATTGAAATCAGTAAAGCTGTTGCTGAGTTTGGGCGGGACTAAAGCACAGCAATTAATTTTTATATTATTTATTAACCACTTAGATGCTTTTTATTTCTTTTAAGGATGAATTGTTGATATTTGTGTTTCAGACAAATGGGAAACAAAGAATATATCAAAACCAATTCCATTTCAAACAACAGTACTTCAACCTCCTCTTTGGAGGACCTCCACATACAATGTTTTGTATTGGTAAATACACTTAAAAGCTTGTTAAACAAAATTGAAATAAATTGCAATTGTAAAGCATTCATAGCTATTAATTTAAAGAAAAACAAATCCGTATTGTGTTCTGTTCAGTTCAGTTTTTATCTTTAAAAGCAAGTCAGAGATAATTTAATTAAAATAAAAAAAGAATACATTATTCATATTCTATTTATTTGTTTTAAATAAACATTGTTGAATATTTTTTAATACAAAATACCTACTTGATTAAAAAATTAAATGCCTTTACACTTTCCTCAAAGTGTTCACTATATAATCAAGCACACATAGGAACATTTAATAGTTAAATATGCACAATACAATGTTTATAAATGCATGGATTACAATACACTACATACTTATGTTAACATAAATATATACATATATGTATAATTTATTTCCATATGAACACATAAATATCCCTTTTAACAAATACAAAAATAATGTAAAAAAAAATAAACATGAAATTATTAAATAATATGCACCCTTCATTCACTCCAAGCATGAAAATTTAATTTCATTCAGGTAATTATCAGAATGGATAATTTTAACTTTTTTTTTTCTCCATTAAGTTATTTATGAAAACCAGAACAAAAATCAATGAACGTTTTCATATGTTATGCAAATGATTTTGTGCAAGATTTACAATTGAAGCGAGTAGGTGCGTATTATGTGTAAAATAAGGACTGTTGCATATTTGAAATCATAAAACGTTTTAAATTTACACCAATTAAGGATTTTCTTCATAAACTATATTAAAAAACATCCACCTTATCTCTGTATAGAATACAAAATGTTTTCCAAATTATAAAATATAATCTATATTAATTTTGTTTATTGATTTAATGGTTGATTTAGAATGAGAGAATTTGAATTGATTTTTTAATTAAAATTATTTAACATAATCATAATTTATTTACATGTAAATCTTTTTGTATAGAGTATACAACTTGACAAACCTATAAGGAAAATGAGGCTTATCTTATTGGTATTACCTAATACGAAAAATAAGTTTTACCTATTACGCTAAGCAAACAAAAAAGAATTAAAATTGTTGGGTGCCGGTTTTAGTCAATAGCAAGTTTTGACGATAGCAAAATCGGTGAAATGTTATATTAATTTCAGCTTTAACTTTCACATTGATTAGTAAAGTAAAAAAATATTTAAATGAAGATTTAGTCGATTATTGGAAAAACATATGATTAGGTAGGTATAATCTACGATATCTTGATTTTTAGGGTAATGATTTTTTTACTAGCGCATGTTATTAGAATATGATCTTTTAAGTAAAATATTTTAAAATATGAAGGAACATTTTGATTCGTAATTGAAATTGAATTCGAATACAAAATTAGAAAGTGTTGAAATTCAATGTTTTTCTTCGTCCTACTTCGAACTACAATCTAAGCCATTTTTTCTTGGGAATAAGGACATAATGTTGTAAGCGCTTTTTGTTAAAGGAGAACTGAAAATTAAACTTTAATATTTATGGATTATTAGACAAAAGTTGGTAACTTTTGAGGATATTTTGTTTACGATATTTATTAAATCGAACTTCTACAAATTCGGTGTATATGATGGTTAATCTAATGATCATGAAATGAAGAACAATAACAATATTCTTGACACAGGACTGACGCCAACGGACTGACGAAAAAGACAAAATTTGAGATTTCGAATATCAACAAAATACATTTTAACAAATCATAGTCTAATATGTATAAATAAAAATAAACTTTAGATTAATTAAAAAATAACGACTCACCATGGGACTTACATGTTGACTGGCGTAACACGTGTATAGACAACAAACATAGCTCAAACTCTGGTACAGTTATGGTGGCCATCAAATTGTGCGACCCGCAACTAACTTTAATACCAACATTAAATTTCAAAGTGGGATTTGACGTTGAGTCGGCGGCGATATTTCGCACGAATTTCAAATTTAAATAACACACAACGGACTGACGAATGAAACTCAACACCAAATTTCTTATTTTTTAAAATAAAGTGGAGAACACTGCATTATGAAAGTTGTAGTAGGTATACATATATTTAACTACTATAGGTATACATACATACATCACAGATTGTAGTAAATTGATAAGTTTTCTCAAATCAATGGTAATGTTTAATAGACAGTCACTTAATTGTTGGTTTTCGGGGTTGTGACATGCCAGAGGACTGACGTTTTAAGAACTAATTGTGTTTTTTAATAACTTGTATTCAAAATGAAGAACTGAAATTGGGTGACTAAATTTAAAACCAATGCGCAACGGTTTCTCCTTTGTAATCCTATCCTCCTTTCCTAATTGCTCGCACTGTATTTCATAACCCCTTTAGTGCGCGCACAATATTTAAAAAAAAATTTGGGTAGGATATGCAACTTGAAGGTATGGCAAAGATTTTTGAAAGATACAAACTGCCATTTAATCAACATTTAGTGGATCTAAAAACATGAACAAATTCTGAACTAGGTGCCTACTTACATTAAATAAATAAATTAGGTGGCGCAACAGTCCGAAGAGTACCAGGGCCTAGTGACTTACAACTCTCAACCATTCCTGTGTGCGAGTACTGTTGTCAGGGATGGAGGGGACCTACAGTTTATATGCCGAATCAGAACGGCTAATTTGAGAAAGCACTTTTCATGACAAGAATTACTCTTGGAGAATTTGTCAATTCCTCGCAAGAGGCAGTACCCGTGAAAAAAACGTTAGGTGGCACAGACAGGGATAGAACCCAAGATCTCTCGCATGACAGTCCAACGCACTAACCATCATGCCACGGGTACCACTACTTACATTACTTACATTTTATATTAGGTAGGTATGTAGGTATGTATATAAAAAAAGTTATTGTTTTTGCTTCATTTCAATGAAACCAAAGTGAATATCTATCCTACTTACTATATATTTTAGCTTTTGAAACGTCTTTTCATGAAAGTGTTGATAGGTACCTATATAAGCTTTAAGTCAAAACTATGAAAATTATTATTATTATAGGTAGGTACCTACCTATTTGTTTAAACCGCAAGTTCATAAAAAAAAACTCTTAAAAATCAACATGCTTTGGCATTTACGTTTTTGGTTGTTTAGAGAAGTCTGTATCTTAGTACCTTTACCGATTTGTTCCATATTTTACGACGGCAGCGTTAAGTAGGTATACAAAAACGCCTCTTGAAGCACAATCGGAATCTTTTCATGTATACATACAAAGGTAATTAATTCGATTAACTCTTTTATCCAACTTAACCCACGTTTAGCAATACATAAGAGGATAAATTGTATAAATATTTAAACGTTAATTTCAACATACATAATATACATATGTATCTTCCATTCCACATACCTAGATAGGTACATTCCCGCAACCAAACATCTTATCTTATAACAAACTCGTTTGATCAAATTAACTCAAAACAATATAATCTAACTTAGTTTCGCATTTATTATTATTCTGACACACGAAACACTCCCAAATGTTATCCTTCCGCCCCCTGCAAACTTAACTTCTCTCACCATGAAACCCCAACTCAATAATGCCCAAGCAAAAATTAATCAATCTTTCACAAAAAGAGTATATTGCATAGAGAAGCAACAGAGTAAATTCTCTGCAACCCGCAAACAGAAATGGGAATTGAAGAAGACGCAATCCTCCTCTCCTCCCACTCTACAACAAACTAGTCAAGAAACGATAACAAAACCCAAAACATCCATTTAAAATGGTAATCTTCCGTAGTTTTCTTTATATTGGATTTCTGATCCTGACACATATGTATACAACACAGCAAAAAAACCCATAGAAAAAGAAGACGACACAATCTAACATTGTGCCTCGCAAATAAAATAAAACGTAACAAGTGGCTGATACTACGCCAAGTAGGTAGGTATATTCACTCAAGGAGTAGTTGGGTTGGTTGGGTTTATCTCGGCGATGGCGTCTTTGTCGTAAAATAAAAATACAAAAAAGACACAAAAACAGGAAGAAACATTCATCACAAAACAAAAAGATTTATTTTTCTTGCATTTCCTTCTTCATATCCCAAATACCCATGTATGTAGGTTCCTACCTACGAAAAAAAATGAGTAAATAAATAAAAGCAAAGAAAAGTTCAACATGTGGAAAAAATGTGAACCATCCCCACAATGCCGATGAGGGTGGATATAAAAACATCCCCTTAAACTATATTATATCTCTAAACGACATCCAAGATGAGGTGGCAAATCTTCTTATTTCAAATGCAAATTAGAGTTTCATAGATGCAACTGAGAGATTTGTGTAGGGGGAGCCTTTGGAATTTTTAAGATAACTGCTGGATACATCTTAGAACTCAAATTCATTTTAAATAATTAAGTCAAATGATAAATGCCAAAGAATAAAGAACTCACCAGATTATGCTCTTTTCGTTATCCAAATTAGGGTGATTTTAAAGAACAATATACAATATGTAACACTGATATTTTTTAAGGACAAGTTTTTTTTATTGTAAATAGAACTATTTGTTGTTTTCTTTTTAAAAAAATTGGCAACAATACACTTTTTCCGCAAATATTAAAATTCTCGGACAACTCGCAACAAAAATGTAGATTGGAACAATTAATTGAACAAATTTAAATTAAAACTGTTTTAATTTCTTTATTATCATTAATAATTATTCTTTTTTTATTTTAGAGCAAATTATCCATTGCACAAAACACCAATTCACAATACAAGTTGTACCTATTTTATGTAAAAAAAAATACAATCAAACATTTACCGTCAATCAACGGACAATTTGAAAATCATATCCGCGTCGCAAACAAATCCTGTCTTCTTATTGCAGGGGTAATATTACAAACAAAAAAAACAAGAATATTAGTATCCTTTTTTGCAAAAATAAAGACTTTCCAACGGTAATCAACATGAACAACAACACGACACAAAGACAAAACAACAACAGCACCACCAAAAATTCTAACGTTATTCCGACGAAAGTCTCCGTATAACTGTTTGATTGGATTTTGGTATTTTCCCAACCATCCGGGGTTCTGCTGGAGTCGGAGCGGAGTGTTAGCTATGCTGTCGCTGTGTCGGTGTCGGTTCGGTGCTGCTGGTTAAGACGGGCCGGGGATGATTTTTGTTTTTATTCTTACTTTTGCTGCCGTTGCCGTATGTTTTGTGGGACTCACACTGCACATGTGTGTTTGCAACACAAACAACAAAAGGAAACACCACTTTTGTTGTAATAAAATAATTGTAAAGTTGAATGTTGAAGATACCCGAAACCCGAACCCGACCGCACAAACAACAACAACAACACAACAGACAACATGTTGTGAATGATTTTCTTACAGATTTTGTTACAACAAGTTACAACATAAGAGAGGGAGAAAGAGAGAATGGTAATGGGATTTCTGCTTTCCATGCGCTTAAAAAAGCCGCAAAATGAACGAAATGTAGGAAATTCCTTCATACATAATTGGTGCTTTGTTAAGGCAATAGTTTATTCAAAATGAATTTTAACAAAGAGCTCATTTTGATTCATTTGCGGTATTGGTGCAAATTGCAGACAAATTGTAACTCCCTTAGAAAGTACATTTGTCTCTCTTAGTTTGCAGAACGTATTAAGCACTGTATTTAAAGTACGTTTGTATATTGTTTTCAATACTTAGTGTTTAAATATTTTGAACTCGGTCGTCTGATGTAGTTTATCAGCTTTTGAGAGGTATCTTCAATTGATTAAATTAATTTTCTATAACCAAAATCACTGTTTAGTAATTTTACCGATCTTTGTCAAAGGGCTACGAAAAATTAAAATTGACTACTCTAAGAACATTACAAATCGACGATGGTTTGGAATTTGGAACTTTAACCAAATACATCAAACCTATCCAGACGGTATTATGGAATGTAGATACAATTTAGTCTTAGTATAAATTTGGATTAAGTTGATAAATACAAGTTTTATGACCGTCATAAAAAGTACCTGTTTTTTTGTGTCACATGAATAGGGACAATACCTAATTTACTTATTAGCGTGTTTTAAATCAGATAAAAGAATACTCTGATTGTTTGGGAGCTTAGTACGAGTATTAATTTGATAGAATCAAGAAGTATGGGTAGAGGTAAGGGTCCTACCAAGGAGCAAACAGGCCAAATTCAAGCTTACCGGTATCTCAGCAAAACCATCCGTTGTGTAAATGCTAGAAAATCGACGGTTGCACCAAAAAATCAAGAAAAACCACCATAGGATGCTGCACGCAAGAGCCATAACCTTAATTTTGCAACAAATCACGGTAGGTGCAATCGAGCTTGACATACCGTCTTTTCCGATGAAAAAACAAATTAATTTGGACGGACCTGATGGATATAGCTGCTATTTTCATAAAAATTGATTCTGAAACGAGCTTTTGCGCAGTTTTCTGAATTGTTTGGTAAACAACGAGATAATGCACTAATACATACCACCGCACGGACAACAAAAGCCTGGATTCAGGCTGTGAACCTATTATCATGGCTCCCATATTCTCCTGACCTGATCATCAAGGAAAACGTGTGGGGATGGCTTTAAAGAAAAGTCTACGAAGGCACTATCAAAAAACTAGAGATTATTCAAGCCATAAAACGGGTCTGGGCCCAAATTTCGCTCAATTATCTGACAGCACTCTTTGAATCCATACACCACAGGTTACTTGAAGTAATTCAGAAATCAGGAGGCACACACATTACTAAAAATTATTTTAATACATTCAACGTTCGTACACACGCACACACAGACATCTCTCTAAAAATCTTTTATTTAGACTCTAGGGACCTTGAAATGTCAAAATTTCGAAAAATCGGAACGATTACAATAACTTCCTATGGGAAGTTAAATATTCTAGAAACTACTTTTCAAATAATGTTATTTTAATAAAATTTGGAATGGATGTATTTTTCGGCATTAGCATTAGGAGTAATTGGCAATGGACAACAACGCGCCTTTGCTGAATAGGATCCGAAGTATTTCAGCTTTATGCCCTTTTCGTAATAACATATATGTACATTATACAAGTACGTCAAAAAACTAAATTTTAGAATTTCGAACTATTGTAAATTTCAGTTCAAATAACGTGTTTCATAAGATATACACATATCGCACATCATGACATCATGGGCGGAATTCAGCCTGAAAGAGCGCAGGGTTAAGGACATTCTGGATACTATATTCCATAGCATAAACAGGCCATTTAAAAGAATTAAAAATAATTTCAATCCCTTGATGAAAAAAGATAATACTATAGTTACAAAAACCACATAGCAAAAATATTTTGGTAACAAAAATTCACAAGCAATTCTTACAATCGGCCATAGTGAATAGAATATTCCCGCTATTCGTAAACTCATAACGGACTTCTATTTTCTTAACTAGCAAAATATTATTGAATTTGTAAAAAGTTTAAACTGTTATTAATTTGCTTTAGCTGATCCGTTTACGTAAAATGTTTGTTTTTTGACTCTGAAAGTAATTAATGTTATCAAACTTTCAATTATGTTTAGGTACTGTTAAAGAAACTTTTTAAAATAAAAAAGTTCAAAAAAATTAGTTTGGGCTCAGTAAAAAATCAAAAGAACTAACCAAAAACCATTTGCATAAAACCGGTATACACAGGCCAGCTTTTACAACACGGGTTCAGGGGATTATTGATTCGTTGTTTTTTAACTTTTATTTTTAACTATCCAAATCGATTATTTGCTATTATTTTATCGTAAAACCAGGCAGCTCTGACTGAGTGGTCGTTTTAACTTCCGAGCCACGGAATCAATTTGGTTTAAAACTTATTTTAAATGTGTCCATTTTTTTTTAAAACCTACATGCAAATGTATGAGGGAGAATGCCCTTACACATGCAATACGGTAATAGTCACAGTGTATAGGAATATTTTTTCAGAACCGTTTTGTAGAGATTTAATATATATAGGAAGATAAATTGAATAGTCTCTTATGTGTTGACTGGTGAGTGATGAAATTCATGGGAATTTTCGTGACAGAACACTAACTAATGTTCGGAAAAAGTTGCAGATGCTAAAAAATTAAAATTCGTGATAGTAAATAGTGATTTGCATATTTATGAATATATGAAACTAGTATAAACTTGTAAAGAAAATTTTAAAAAAAATTGAAACAGTCTCATAAATTATTTTCGTGGACCATGATGATGAAAAAATGGTTAATTTAAGAGTCTGGCTCTGGTTTGGCGGTCTCGATAGACATCTATTTGCCTACCTATGTTGACATTTTAAATTGAAATCAGAGCTCCATGGCATTGCAAAACAAAGAACTTACTGGTTATATATGTAAATACTTTCATAATGTTTCAACTCAATGTTGCAAATTAATAACTTTTGTTTATGGTTAAAATCGTTATTTTTGGTATGAATTTAATATATTATAAATATTTTCAAGTTGGTCGTTTTAAACAATTATTTTATAAAAAGCATTTTTATTTTTGTTTTCAATCCTTTATTATATTATAAAAATTAAATTACGATTATCATACTTTTTATTTAAATTTACACTTCCACAATTTGACTAGGTATTAACTAAGTTAGTAAAGTTAATTTATTACACATAGTAATAAACAATAAATCACAACTTGTTTTTTATAACGTTTTATGGAAATGGAATAGCGCTGACTTTCAAATTCTTTTTAAATTAACACTATTAGATCTAAGAAAGCTTACTATAATCTACATCTTATGGCCAAAGATCTTCCATTACAAAATATAAGTTCTTCCGACAATTCAAATAAGTTTAACTTCATATTCAAAAGCTTGGATATGCTAGCAAAAGGCGAGAGTAATAAAAAGATGTCAAAATTCTTAAGACCATTGTCTTAACATAGAGCTGTGTTTTCTGATTATCAAATCAATATGGTTAGTAAAATCAAGATTAGAATCAAAACGAACTCATTGCTCTTTAAAATTTCGAATGAATACGATGTACAGTTTGTGGACTATTATATGCCCAGTCGTTTTGTACTAACTGTCTCAGGAAATAAGCAGTACATACATTTGAAGTGCTTTAAGTATAATTTAGTGGTATTATTTGCAAGTTAGCATTTTCTAATATTGACGAAGCAGTTTCAAATTTCTATAAGATCTTTAATAATTGTTTAGAAAAAAATGTACCTTTAAAGAAATCAAGAAATACAAACTTTAGCCACCCTTGGTACAAGAAAGAGATGCGTTTACTACGTAACAAAAGAAATAAGGCATGGAAAACGTATCTCAAAACTCTGTCTCCAATCAATTTCTCTTTTTATGTTGAACTTTTTAACGAATTAAAGTCTCTTTCGAATTTTGTATATGCTATTTATGTTTCTGATATGGGCACCTCTTTGAAAGAGAATCCTAAAAAAATTTGGAAACTTGTAAACTTAAAGAAAAAATCAGATGGCTTTCCAGTTAACTTCACTTACAAGAATCTTTCTTTAAATAAAACTGTTGATATCTGTAACGCTTTCGCAACAAATTTCCGTGAATCATTTGTTAATAGACCTCAAGTAGTTGATGAAGTATATTTTCACAATCTTCACTCCTTTTCGCAGACTAGCTGTAGTCACATCCCTGTGCTACAGAGTACGGTCCTTGATCTTTTATCCGTGTTGAATGATGACTGCTCACAATCTTCACTCCTTTTCGCAGACTAGCTGTAGTCACATCCCTGTGCTACAGAGTACGGTCCTTGATCTTTTATCCGTGTTGAATGATGACTGCTCAGCCGGTCCCGATGGTATTCCCCCGATAGTATTAAAAAAGTGTAGTAATGCTTTTGTTGAACCCCTTACGTTCTTATTCAAACTTTCTCTAAAAACAGGCAAATTTCCCAGTTTATGGAAGAAGTCATTTTTTACACCAATTTTCAAGAAAGGTAACAAGGCGGATATAACAAACTACAGGCCCATTGCAAAGCTTTCTTGCATACCTAAATTGTTTGAACAAGTTGTTTGTGAAAGTGTAGCATTTTTTAGTAAAAATCTCATTTGCGAACAGCAACATGGTTTTGTGAAAAAAAGATCAACCGTTACTAATCTCCTCACATTCTCAAACATATGTTCAAACGCTTTAGAACAAGGTTATGAAGTTGACTGTATATACACTGACTTTTCCAAAGCTTTTGACCAACTTAGCCACGGAATTATTTTATTTAAACTTAAAGCTCTTGGTTTTCCACCATTTTTCTTAGCTTGGATCAAATCATACCTTGAAAACAGATCCTATGAGGTAAAATTTAGAACCTTTTGTTGCTCAATCTGGTGTTCCCCACGGAAGCCATCTTGGCCCTTTTCTATTCATCCTATCTATAAACGACGTATCGTCATGTCTACGCTCAAGTGATGTTCTTATTTTTGCTGATGACATGAAAATTTTTAAGATAATAAAATCCACCCAAGATCGCATCCTTTTACAAGCTGACATTGATAGTTTTACATTTTGGTGTGGCAAAAATAGCCTTACTCTCAACCCTTTTAAATGTCAGACGATAACTTTTACTAAAAAACGAGTCGGTAGTGTATTCGATTATTGTATATCAAAGCAAAAACTCGGTCGCGTCTCCACATTTAATGATTTAGGTGTTCATTTCTGTTCCAACTTAAAATTTACATATCACATTAATTTTATTGTTAATAAAGCAAGTTCTATGCTTGGTTTTATAAAACGCTGGGCAAAGGAGTTCAATGATCCCTATGTTACTCTTTCTTTATACAATTGTCATGTTCGTCCTCATCTTGAATATGCTTCGCAAATATGGAACCCCTATTACGAAATTTATAAGAAACGTATTGAATCAATTCAACATAATTTCATTCGCTTTGCCCTAAATGGTCTTCGGTGGGAAGATCCTTATGATCTGCCTCCCTATGAATATCGTATTCAACTTCTTCAATTGCAAACTCTCCATCAAAGGCGTGTTAATAATGATTTAATTTTTTTCATCAACTCATTAATGGTGAAATTGATGCACCTAATTTGCTATCTTGTATACATTTAAATTACCGAGGCGGAACTCATCACCTGCGTACTTTTGACTTTATACATATTGACTTCCATAGAACTAACTATGGAAAGAATGAAGCTTTAAGTCGAATTAGCATTTTATATAACTTAAACTGTTCATCGATTGATTTAAATTGAAATAAGGTGGGATTAAAATCATTGTTTAAAACCAGTGTTCCACTATCGTAAACGTCTTTATTTTATTTTTTTTGATGTTATACCTTATTATTATGTTTTGTATTTTGTGCTTGTGTTAGGCTATAATTGTATTATTTTCTTACTAACAACGAACACATGCACTTATGATGAGCCTCTGATCGTAGTGTGACGCTTGCTGTAAGCTAACTACTTTCTGAAAATTCTGAAGTGTTAAAAAAAGTTAATAAAAATCACTAAATATTGTTAAATGATCAAAAATTATTTGTTCAATAGAATATGGACTAACACGGCATATTTTAGTTTATAAAACGATGTTTAAGCTTTGTATATATAATCTATAGTACTCTTATGGAACACGAATTTTTAGTTCATTGACGTGAGACTGGCGGCGCTAGGAGTACTGAAAATTTGTTGTGCAGATTTTAGAAATTAAAAGAAAAAAGAGTTGAGGAAAAGAGGGTTTTATTATTTTCTCTCTTGTTAGAAATGAAGAGAGTAAGTGAGGCAACAAAATAATACAGTTGCTTATGTTTTTTTTTGTGTGTTGTCATGGAGATATTCCTATGTATTGAACTATGTAGGTTTTGTTTTTGTTGCATTTGATTTTAAATTTTCAAATTTATAAAATCTAAAATAATTCAAATTTCTTTTCACAATAAATAAACTGTTGTCATATTTTGAATATTGTACATAGTTGTGTGGATGTGCATATTTAAAAATTGGCAACAGATTTTTGTAGGTTTTTTTTTGCATTTTTTGGAAAGAAATAATACGGTAGGTAGGGAAATTCAATTTTGAGTCAGATATGTATGTAGGGAAACACTAATTAGATAGTGTTTACAAATTTGTACCTATGCACATGTAGGTATAGGTATAGCTTCATTTTTATCACTTTTGATGTTTTTGGGACTTTTTTCTTAGTTCTAGAGCTTCCAAAGCAAATTCACTTCAAAAAGTAGATTTCTTTCATTTTTAAGATATTAAAAGATTTTGTATTTAAAATCCATTTTGAAAGAAAAAACACTTTAAGAATGTCTTACAATATTTATTTGCTTCAAATCGCTTTTTGGTAAATATCGTTAAATTACTAAAAAATCTTTAGATAAAGTCTTTAATTATGCAACTTAACTTAAGAGGTGTGAAATCCATTACGGCAATAGGTACTATAAGTTTTGAGCTCAAGGGAATTTCTAAGAAAATGAAAAAAATAGCTTCCAGGGGGGTGTCATCACCCCTAAACAACCCCCCTGGATCCGCCATTGACTTTTATTTGTCTTCTTTTCAAATATACTTACATACCTGTATTGATAGCGTATTCTTTTCATTTCAATAATAATAATTCCTACTTTCATTTGACCTAATATACATATGCAGATGCATATATACCTAAGAAAAACAAAACATTGTACCTATTTTCTTTTTGTTTTGAAAATGGGTATTTCAACGTATTTTTGTTGTATTCATTGGCAATCGGCTAACCGGCAACAGTTACAAAATTTAAATTTGAATTGGTATTTGGCTTATTGGTATTTGTCTTTATTATTGCTTTACATAAATAAATAAACAAGAAAATGTCTCTTTATTGTCCCCTCCAACCATAGCTTCTTTTGTTTTCATTCTTCTCTTTTTGTATTGTCAAATTGTCTCTTAATTTCCTCAATTAAAATTCTGCACAAACTTTGCAGATTTAGTTCATTGACGTTAGGCCAGACGTCGCTTCGTTCGTTCCTCTTCATAATATTACTATTCCACTTCATATACAAAGGTGTGACGCTTGCTGTAAGCTAACTACTTTCTGAAAATTCTGAAGTGTTAAAAAAAGTTAATTAAAATCACTAAATATTGTTAAATGATCAAAAATTATTTGTTCAATAGAATATGGACTAACACGGCATATTTTAGTTTATAAAACGATGTTTAAGTTCTATTTAAAAATAATGTTCATCCAGAAAATATATAAATTGAAAGCAGACAAAAGAAGAAAAAGAGCATTTTTAAGATATGCTTCCGATTAGCGTTAATCTGCTGCAAAAATAAAAAAAACGTGCAAAAATTTTAACTGTCCTAAGATCAATGAATCTTTGTATATATAATCTATAGTACTCTCTTTGTATATATAATCTATAGTACTCTTATGGAACACGAATTTTTAGTTCATTGACGTGAGACTGGCGGCGCTAGGAGTACTGAAAATTTGTTGTGCAGATTTTAGAAATTAAAAGAAAAAAGAGTTGAGGAAAAGAGGGTTTTATTATTTTCTCTCTTGTTAGAAATGAAGAGAGTAAGTGAGGCAACAAAATAATACAGTTGCTTATGTTTTTTTTTGTGTGTTGTCATGGAGATATTCCTATGTATTGAACTATGTAGGTTTTGTTTTTGTTGCATTTGATTTTAAATTTTCAAATTTATAAAATCTAAAATAATTCAAATTTCTTTTCACAATAAATAAACTGTTGTCATATTTTGAATATTGTACATAGTTGTGTGGATGTGCATATTTAAAAATTGGCAACAGATTTTTGTAGGTTTTTTTTTGCATTTTTTGGAAAGAAATAATACGGTAGGTAGGGAAATTCAATTTTGAGTCAGATATGTATGTAGGGAAACACTAATTAGATAGTGTTTACAAATTTGTACCTATGCACATGTAGGTATAGGTATAGCTTCATTTTTATCACTTTTGATGTTTTTGGGACTTTTTTCTTAGTTCTAGAGCTTCCAAAGCAAATTCACTTCAAAAAGTAGATTTCTTTCATTTTTAAGATATTAAAAGATTTTGTATTTAAAATCCATTTTGAAAGAAAAAACACTTTAAGAATGTCTTACAATATTTATTTGCTTCAAATCGCTTTTTGGTAAATATCGTTAAATTACTAAAAAATCTTTAGATAAAGTCTTTAATTATGCAACTTAACTTAAGAGGTGTGAAATCCATTACGGCAATAGGTACTATAAGTTTTGAGCTCAAGGGAATTTCTAAGAAAATGAAAAAAATAGCTTCCAGGGGGGTGTCATCACCCCTAAACAACCCCCCTGGATCCGCCATTGACTTTTATTTGTCTTCTTTTCAAATATACTTACATACCTGTATTGATAGCGTATTCTTTTCATTTCAATAATAATAATTCCTACTTTCATTTGACCTAATATACATATGCAGATGCATATATACCTAAGAAAAACAAAACATTGTACCTATTTTCTTTTTGTTTTGAAAATGGGTATTTCAACGTATTTTTGTTGTATTCATTGGCAATCGGCTAACCGGCAACAGTTACAAAATTTAAATTTGAATTGGTATTTGGCTTATTGGTATTTGTCTTTATTATTGCTTTACATAAATAAATAAACAAGAAAATGTCTCTTTATTGTCCCCTCCAACCATAGCTTCTTTTGTTTTCATTCTTCTCTTTTTGTATTGTCAAATTGTCTCTTAATTTCCTCAATTAAAATTCTGCACAAACTTTGCAGATTTAGTTCATTGACGTTAGGCCAGACGTCGCTTCGTTCGTTCCTCTTCATAATATTACTATTCCACTTCATATACAAAGAATGAATGTTGCAAATCTATATCTATATCTATACTATTATATAAAAGCGAAACCATTTTAAAGTTCGTAACGCATGATCTCAGAAAGTAGTCAACCGATTTATTTGAAATATATTTTATTATTTTCTATATTGTTATGAGAGTGTTTATGGCTTTAATTTTTTTTTCATTAATTATTTGTCAAACTTAAATATTATTAATTTTACATTTTTTGTCCATTTTTTTTCATTAGTTGACTTATACAACCACTCATATCTTAAAACCTATACAATAATCGACAAAGATTAGCATTGCTTCATAAAGTCAATATTGTTGCGCAAATTTTAAGCCTAAAATCACTTCTAAGTTAAACATACAACCTGAGAAATAAATAAAAACAAATTATAAAATTATAAACTTTTTGAATTTATTTTATCCAGGAAATTAGATTCCATCACAATCGCGAGGTCGCTGCTTTGTTTCATTTCATTATCATTCCAACATTTTTAATTTTCTTTTCTTCCCATGTTCTTTCTCTCTTAATATGTATTCCATTTAATAGTTACGTTTTTTCTCTTACATACCTACCTACATATTCAATTTTTCTGTATTGTATAGTTCATCAACTAACCTACACACACACATTATTTTTTTGTTTCTCTAATTCTATCGTCAGGCCCGTCACATTGCTGAGTAGTGTGGCCTCTTTTTTTTAAGTTACTATGGACATTTAATAAAAATAAATAAACAGTGCAGTTCTGGTTCGAGGAAGTGAATAGATTATAATTCTTCCAATTTAAAAATAAAAAAAAGTTCTATTATAATAGCTTGAATTACCAATTTTGTATCACTTCCTCGAACAATAAAACTGAAATTAAGTTAAAATTTTCTTTACAAATAACTCAAAGAAGGTACTTACAATGACGTCGATAAAAAGAGCACACAAATGTAGGTAGGTTAAGTCAGTTGCACTGCACTCAACATGACCAGATGAATAAAAAAATGTGTCTATGGATATTTACACACGCATACCTATAGATGTATGAGAACATTAAAAACACAAATTTATTTTTTTTACCGCAAACTATATTTTTCGGTTGCAAAAAAACGTTTCTAGGTATGAATAAAAGAAAGAAAAGAAGAAAATAGACACAAATTTCGTTCTGTTTTCAACTAAAAAATTGAAATGGTTTTGTATTTTTTTTGTTTTCACGTGCGGCTTGGCCTTTACTACGTAATATTTTACTTAAGTTTTTTCTTCTAAAGTGTTAATTTCGGTAAGGAAGTGTTTTTTGATTATAAACTAAAATTAATATTATTGTAGAAAATATGCTCAGACCATTGAGAAATTTTTTCATATGCTAATACTAATATTCAAAAAATGTTCGTGGTTACAATTTGCGAAGCAACACGAGCACGGGTCGGCTAGTCAACAATAAGAGTAAGGTAATATAGTATGGAGTGCAGGTACCAAATTTGTAACTGGTTCAGATAAAGTTTGTTACATCAAAAATGACTGCAAATACTCACAAAGAGATCTTGGGGAGAACTTTTCCTGAATTTGATGCTTGTTTTGCACTCGTAAACTCGACTTTATAAATTATTTATTATAATTATTTTAAATTTTTATTAAAATATTTAATTTAATTAAAAAATTATGTGTAATTGCTCCAATATCCGTAAAATGTATGGGGATGATCTGGCCGTCTTGAAGTATACGATTTCAAAAATATTGCATTTCATTTGATTGTATTCCCAATTTTAATATGTGTCTATTCAGTTCAGGCAAAAGACTACATATTTTTTTTTTTGTATTGAGAAAAAGTAACATGACAACCTTAATGGACTTAAAAAAGAGCATTATTTAAAAGCCTTAAATCAAGTAAATTTTGAACAAAATCAACATGAAAAATTAGACATCAATTTTTTATTTCTGGTACACTTGCTCATTCTAGGAACGATGTAACACCAAAGGCAGAATGGCATTGTTTTTTACATAAATTAAAATCCTACCTAAATTGATTTAAAGTCTCGAATTTTTGCACAGAAAATAACTCAAACATAATTTGTTAATTGCATACTTTTTTAAGTTGACGTTAGGTCTTTCGCCCAAAACCATAACGCCCAAATCCTATAATGTCACAAAGTCCAAAATTGGTCACAAAGCCCAAACACTTAAAAATAATCGCCAAAAATGGCCAGCCTCCTGTAACCTCCCTGCTTCAGGTCACTATATGATTTGGGGTAAGTACGAAGTTGGGTGCATGCAAAGTTTCTTTCCATTTGAAGAAATGGATTTAAAGAAACTTTGCGTACATATAACCTCGCACCTACCCCAATCCTATATCGAATCCAAGAAGGGGGCTATGTGCCCCCTATAAATATTTCACTGTTTATTCGCCATAATGCACTGTAATCAAACAAACCGTTTCGTTTTATTTCATTTTGAAAATTGGCCTTTTTCGTTTTTGACAGTGAAAGAAAGCCAAACATATTCGATTCGTTTTCTTGGCCGAGTTTTTGGGCGATCTGACATTTTTTCGTTTAAGCTATAAAATTTTTAACTCAAATTGCCATAGTGCGGAAAATAAACAAACATTTTGTCAGAATGCTAAATTTTGAAAAAATTGACATCTCTTGGGCAATATTTCAATTAGTAATTTGGGAGATGAGGATGACGCTATGATATTTTAAAACAGATATGACATTGATTTTGGGCTTTGAGGACATTTTCTTCTGACAAAATTTTTGGGCGCTAGAGGCATATTTGGGCGGTGTGAAATTTTTAATATCTTGTGGTTATTTTATTGGGGAATAATACCGAACGCTTCTTTTTTTGGAAAGTCATGTAGCCAAAAAAGTTTGTACGCACAAAGGTTGGGTAATACTGCCCAAATCGTACAACAACAAAATGTTAATACAATTTGTTGGGAGCTATGATATTTTTAATTTGGGCGATATGGTTTTGGGTGAAAAGACCTAACTTCTTTGAAGTTCTCTAAGTGATAATTCCGCTTTTATTTAAAGTCGCAGATAGACACCAAATAAAGAAATCATAATTGCTTATCATAATTATGACTGAACCGAAGTCGTTATATGTGCATATGCGTGCGTAACAAAACTATAATCTTAAAATAATATTTTCTCATCTGACGAACGAGTTAGGTTAGGTTAGGTTAGGTTGTAAGGGGTGTGCACAGCAAGAAGCTGTTGCGTACACGGGGGCCTATTGGTCCATTGTGATCCCCTGTATAAAAGTAAAAATTTAGCATCGATGCTCCTCAGTTCAATTCAACTCTGTCTCTGCCAATGGCGCAATGACCTGTTAGTACACCTATCAAGATTTTAATGTTCTTTTTACTCAGCGATAGAATATACCTACCGAGTTTCCTTTTCATTTGTGTTAGGCCATACACTTCTAGAGATTGCACAATCGTTCCTGGATTTCTCAGGAGATATTGGTTTTCTCTTTTAGTTTAAGGTCTATCTTCCTCTTGAGTACCCCAATCGGGACGAGTGGTCCCCTAACTGAATGGTCGCTACTACTTGTGTCTGCTTTTGACCCTTTCCTGGCTAGTTCGTCTACTATATCATTCCCTTTTATATTGCTATGTCCGGGAACCCAGCAGAGCTTTACCCGGTTAGTGTGGCAGATTTTGTTTAATTCCTTCCTGCAGTTTAAAACTGCTTTTGATCTTATGGTCTCACTGGCTAAGGCTTTGATAGCGGCCTGGCTGTCCACGAAAAAAGTAATCTCCGAAGAGCTTAGCTTTTCGTGATGTGCCAATTCAGCTGCTTTTCCAATGGCAAAGACCTCGGCCTGAAAGACACTACAGTCAGCCGGGAGTGTATATGACGCTCTGATGTTGAGAGATTGGCAAAACACTCCAGCACCTGTTCCTGATTCCATTTTTGAACCGTCAGTGTAGAAAGGGATACCTTGTTTACTTATAAGTGAATTGGGATCCCAACACTGTCTTTCTGGTATGAAAATAGAATATTTTCTGTCGAAATCTAGTAAAGGGGGGATGTAATCGGTGGTCTCACTCAGTCCTGGAATCGTGTCATATCTTTGTAAGATTGACCCGTGGCCATACATAAGTGCTATGCCTCCAAAAACTCAGTTCTCTTAAACGAATTGCAGTTTTGGCTGCCGTGCACTTTATGAACTCATCCAGAGCCGGGAGGTCCAAGATCATTTCCAATCCAGCTTGTGGTGTGGATCTTTGAGCCCCTGTTATTCCTATACAGGCTAGTCTCTGTACCTTATTCAGGTTCTTGAGATAGCTTGATTTTTCCACCGCCTTCCACCATACAATGGAGCCATAGGTAAGAATGGGTCTGACAATCGCTGTGTACATCCATTGGATGACTTGCGGTCGCATACCCCAACGTACACCGAAGGTCTTTTTGCATGTGTAGAATGCACATAGTGCTTTTTTCATTCTTTCCTCAGTATTACGCTTCCATGTAAGCTTGGAGTCAAGGATTACTCCTAGAAATTTAGATTCCTTAGAAGGTTTTAGAGGAATGCCATTTAGTTTGGGAGGGTTGAAGCCCTCCAGTTTCCTTTTCTTCGTGAACAAAACTAGCTCTGTCTTGGTGGGGTTGACCCCGAGACCGTTTTTAATTTCCCAAGAAGATAAATCCTTTAATGCATTTTCCATAATGTTTTCGATGATGGTAAGAAACTTGCCTGTTATCAAAACCACTATGTCATCTGCATATGCTACTATTTTAATGCCCTGATCTTTGAACTTTGTGAGAATTTTGTTGACTACGAGGATCCAGAGCAGGGGTGAGATGACTCCTCCCTGTGGTGTGCCTCTAGTAACTGTTTTCTCAATAGTGCTAACTCCTATTTGAGAGTTGATAATTCTGTCATTTAACATGGTGAAGATCCAATCGACAATGACAGATTCAACCCCTACTTCAACTAAGGCAGTCTTGATCGATTCCGTTTTAACGTTATTAAACGCACCCTCGATATCAAGAAATGCTGCCAGGGTATATTCTTTATGTTCAAGACTTTTCTGAATATGTGAAACTACTTCATGCAAGGCAGTCTCCACTGATTTACCTTTAAGGTAAGCGTGTTGGTAGTTGCACAAGTTGTTTTCGTTGAGAAGTTCTCTAACATGTAGATCAATTATCCTCTCTAGTGTCTTAAGGAGAAACGAAGAGAGACTTATTGGTCTAAAATCCTGAGCGGTCGAGTGAGTCGGTTTCCCTGCTTTTGGGATAAAGACTACCTTGACCTTTTTAAAGACGAACGAGTTACCCACCTTTCCTTTTACAATAAATTTCAAATTTATGGCTGTAAAATTTAACAAACAAACTAGAACTAGACTTTCCTAAGTACCTCCACTCCATATCTGCTTTCGAATTGAGGTACCCATATAAAACAAATAATGTGTGTCTGTCAGACAAGGTATAAATACTAGGTGGGTCCACATTTCCGATAAACTTATCAACTAAACAAAATTCTTTTGGTGCAATAAAAATAATATTACAAATGTGTACTTTTCTGCATTTCTTCAAAATCAGATCGCCTTTGTCTGCTCTGTATTTATACGACCAAAAACGAACGACTTTAAGGCCACAATGAATCTTATCAATCAGCAAATAAAGTTTATTTATTTCTTTTTCGAAAAAGGGGTTGCGTTTGGATTGCATTCAATAATTGTTGTTTAGTCTTGTCAGCCTTTTGATCTTTGGGACAAATTGATTTTTTGTACCGCTTACAACTATTTACAATATTTCTATCGCAGTGATCTCATTCATAAACTCAACCATAGAGGAAATATATTATCTAGAGTCCCGACTGGTACCCGTCTTGCCTGAAACACCCTCAAATTTTGTTTGAGGTAACTCTCTTAAAAGCCCGTAACAACTACATAGAATCTGCATTTTCCCATTAGAAATGCACGGGACAACTAACACATGCTTATGCTAATGGGCAAAATTCGCTCAATTTAGTTTGTAGGCCGAAAGAGAGCGAACCCATTAAGTCGGGACTCTAGATAATATATTTCCTCTATGAACTCAACACTGCATTGCAATCCAACAGCCAGTGGTGAGGCATCACTTTAACGCTAATAGATAAATAGACAAATGGACGAGAATTCAATTGTTGTGCTTGCCGATCAAACGATAAATCAATCAATATAATTGGCGTGGAGATCAAATCTATTAATGAATATGTCACTGATATAATATCAAGCTTTCACAAATCTTTAAGTACTTTTTTTAAATGCAACAATCTAGTACTCGTATATAGTCTTGGATATAATGTTGGAAATTTGAAAGGGGTTTTGGGTTTATTTAAATTAGTTTTGACGATATTTTCAATATTAGTGATTTAAAAAAATTATTATGTTATTATACAGACAGATTGCATGAACTAGACTAGAAACATTGTTGATGTTACTAAGTTTATACACATAACACAAGATATTTATATGTGATTCACACCATAACGTCAAGTTTTCAACTGAGCAGCGCGTTAAGGTTATTTATCCATTTGTAAAAATGGACTTTCAAGTCAAAATATAATTGTTGCACTTTTATGGTATAATCAGTAAACTTTAACCTCAGTGGATTTGCAAGCCGCATTTGGGCAAGTGAGAGTCCACTAGTGATTGTTAAGGATCTTTTGCATCCACAAAAACTTTGTGTCAATGTTGACTGCCAATGATAAAGTTTTGATTAAATAACATTTAGCGTATGTCGGTAGACAATCACTCAATTAATTGTGTGTTGGTTTGCGGTCCCGACTATAAATTTTATAATTCTTACATTTATTGACCCGGTAGTACCTATTCACGATGCGCAAGTACTCCGAAGAAGCCCGTTATTTTCAACATTTAAAAACGGATTTCGGCTTTTACCTCATGGCGTTTTGCTTGGGGATACGGGATATCCGTTAAAAGATTGGCTGGTGACACCGGTCACGAGAACCTCATCTCCAGCAATCGATCGCTATAATAGAGCGCACAAATCAACTCGAAGAATAAAAGAAAATGTGATTGGTATTCTAAAAATGAAATTTCCTTGCCTCAACTATTTGAGAGTGCAACCAGAATTATAAATAAAGTGGTGCATAATTTTGACAAACATTTCCCGGCAAGATGAAACCAATGATAGCTTTAAAGTGCCAACAATTGATTTGTTGATTTTTATAATTTGTTATCCACACTCCAATAAAAAAAATTTCTCAGGCTTTTATTGCATTTATGAAATTCACCATGTAAAGATATATTTTTGACTTTCCATAGTGTTTGTTTTAAAATTTTGCCACACGACATCTATGAAGTATTTCCAATCTTTGTCTATTAAAATTCCATTAGATTTAATAGTACATATTGACAAATTTTTGCCACTCGCTAACTTTAAGATTATGTGTTATGGTATCGGAAAATTTGCCGAATAATACATTTTTTATCACGAAATAAACAAGCCGGCGATGAAAACTTTATTTTGCTTATTCATTTTGGTCTTTGATGTTATCACTAAGAGGACTAACAAATTTGTGAAAAACAGTTGTCGTTTACAACTTTGCAAAATAAATGGTGAAACAGATTTTTTTGTATTTGTAAATAACAATGCTTTGTGAAATAAAAAATCACAAAACAAATTTTTAAATGTAATCAACAAGTACAAATTTGTAATTGTAATTATAATTTGATGAAAAATGCCACAGGTAAATAGATACAAATCACATTTCGGTGTCGAGTTATCGATACACAAGAAGAGACTACTTTGAATATTTGAATGTTCGAATTATTTTAAAACCTTTGATGACGTATAAATATATATAGTATAAAAAAGGTCCAACAGAATGTTATACAAATTCTAATATAGAATGGGTGGTGTTGATTGAGATATTCAATTCTAAATTGAATTGCATTATCATTTTCGGCTTAAAGTGTGAGCACTGCTTTCACATTTTTCTTTCATAATTTAGTTTTTTGAAATTAAAACAAAGGGATATTATGGTTCCTATGATTAAATTATTGTTTTTTTTGTTTAATCAAGTTCTTTAAAAAAAACTAAAGCCGAAACAAAAATCTGAATTCTGATTCATTGTGTTATGTTTAAAATAGCGTGATGGTGTGTAGGACTGCGGGTGCAGAGGTCTTGGGTTTGTTTTTTATTTTATCAAAATCTTAAAGCTATCTTAAAGCTAGACAAAAAATCTTAAGAAATTAGCGTACATTTCAAAAACTTAAAAATATCTTACTGGCCCTATGCGGGTGCTCTAAGTTAATCCATTATCTTATAACTACTGCCTTTCGGCCTAAGAACAATTTTAATACTAAATAAGAAGAATTTAATCTAAAACCAAGAAAATAAAAAAAACTTGGTATTTATATAAAACTTAAAACTAAATACAAAAAATTCCGAAACCCATTATAATACTTAAGCTACTTAAAACTAACCAAAACCAATAATACTACTTAAAAATACTTAAAACGCCTTAAAAACTACTTTACAACTAGAACAGCCACAGTAAGCTTTTTTTTGTGTGTGTTTTTTTTTAAGCCACCAAAACTGGTTCTCCTGCCTCACCCTATCTCTTCGGTCCCTTTCGGAAACAGTCCTTCTGAACCGAAGGCACTCGGCTCCGTCCAGTGCGAGGACGTCTCGACTGTAAAGGAGTCGCCTATCTACAGTTTTACGGTTGACGTGGTAGATTAGCGGAACCACCTCCCTATCCTGTATCAGCCCTCGATTGTCTAAATAGAGAAAAGCTTCGGGCGGAATGTTGCCACTTAAACGTGCACTTTCGTAGTACTCATTGTTCGGGTAGTAAGCCCCAAAAATTAAGCTGTTAGTCGACGTCGACATCGCTCTCGCAATGTGACCCCTACCAAGCTTCAGCAAGAAATTATCTATTCTTTTTATGTTGGCTCTGTTGTATAAAACCTGGTTGCAATAGTAATGTTTGTATTCCGACTCTGGTGTTTTGTGTAGTCCAAGGCAACGTCGCAGACATTGTTTCGAATCACCCGAATCTTTTCCATTTGAGATGGGGCAACGTTGAACCATACCGGGCACCCATAGGCAATCATCGGCTGGATAAGGGCCAAGCAAATCACTTTCAACCTGCTGTCAAGACGGCTGCTAAAAAACAACCACTTTGTCAGGGCAAAGGCTCCCCTAGCTCTGAACAGTTTCGCATTTCTGAATGTTGATTTTCAACTTCCAGTCATCGCAATACTGCTGAATCTTGTCGAAGTCACCCTGCAAAAGTGTCTTGATAACCTCAATTTTTGGGGCCGTTCTGTACGCAATTAGGTCGTCGGCGTATGCTATTGCCTGAGTCAGACTTGCTATCAGATCACTGGTGTAAATGCTGAATAAGATCGGCGAGTTAACCGCTCCCTGTTGAAGACCATTTTTAATATCAAAGATTTTGGTAGATGTTATGTACATTGCCAATTTTGACAATAAACCGTCTACCATTAAGCATGTCATAAAGCATATACAACAGTGGTTTACTTATGCCAAGACTGTTTAACTTTAGATACAGACCCTCTAACCATACGGTGTCGAAGGCCTTCTCCAAGTCAACCAGCCAAGCACCCGTACATTGTCTTTTAGATTTGTTCCACTGGATATCAGAAACAAGCTTAGACGCAGCATGTCATGTCCCGCCTTAAAGCCGAACTGATTATCCGGAATTATTTTGTTGTTCTCAGCCCACTTGGACAGAGCTCTATTTATAACCTTCTCGAATACCTTACTGATACTCGGCAGCAGACTTATCGACCGGAGATTCGCCGGATTGGAGTTGTCCTTTCCCTTTTTCGGGAGAGGATGTACCACAACTGTTTTCCAACGGACCGGATAATATGCATTATTCAGGACGTTGTTAAACAGAGTGGTATAAATGTCCACAGCTTCCTGAGGTAAATGTCGTAGTACAATGTTGGATATACCATCGATACCTGCCGACTTCTTTTTCTTTAATGAATTGAAGATAAGCTGGAGCTCTACCTTCGTGCCTAATAGGGTATTAGTCCCGTTTTGCTCGGCGATGATGGCATTTGCCAAGTTTTCGTCATTGAACCTGGTAAAACCGAGGTTCTCGGATCGCCACTGCGTTATGTCGTTACGCAGGTAGAAGTGGTGCTGCAGGGCTCTATTCTCCAGGTCGTGATTAGGTCGACTGCTAGGATCCACCTTGTACACTTGCTGGAAAGCAGCCCCCACGGCCTCTGTCATCGTCCAAGACGGCGGCCGGCGTCTCCTGGATCTATTCCTGCTGTCAGAAGTACGTCTCTGTTCTCTGTCGTCCTCTGAAGCTTAAGACAAGGAAGGTCGTTCTGATCATTCCTCCTAAAGATTTTGTTAATTTGCGGAAACATACTCGGGTCACTAGAATTAACGGCCCGAATTTTCTTGTTCCAGTACAAATTAATGTTTAACCGATAGTTTTCTTTGATTAATTTGTTAACGATTTTTATCAACGACTTCAATGTCCTAACCTCCAAATTGTTTGGGTCAATAAACCTCTGGTACAAACGCCTTGTCAGAAGTCTACTTTTGTGTCTATGCAGTGTATTTGTAGTCGCGTTACGGAATAAGTTCGTAGTGTTTTGTTCCTTGTATTTCGGTATAGTTCTTTCCATGGTTCGTTGGATTGTCTCGTCCATTTGTTGTAAATATCCGTCAACCTCGGTATTTGTCAAATTCCTGTCGATTGATGGCAATATGTTTCTAGACCGAAGTTCTCTCGCTAAAGCGTTGTTGAAACGCGGCCAGTGAGTCTTACTATAATTGTAAGAGTGCACCGGCAAGTACTCCTCCAACTTCACCAGCTCGTTTGGAAGCCGTATTACGGCGGCGAGTCCGCAGTGTCCACTGTCGTACTCGATAGTCCGTAAACAGTTTCTTGGTCTTTGACTCACAGTGTCAGTTATTGTCAGTCTTGTGCCCATTAGCAAAAGATCCAGATAGGCACCGCTCCTTAAGAATGATGGTTTATCAGTAGCCAACAAGTCGAGCATATACTCGGCATTGTACTGGACAATCCAGTTAAATAACTGGTTACCCCTAGGATTTTGTATTTAATTTCCCCAATCTGCATGTTTGGCATTTAAATCACCGGCCATGAGATAGAAGTTCTCTTCCGAGTTCAGTTGCAAGCACTGAACAAGTTTTCCGAGAGGTCTTGGGGTTCAATCGCTGCATGTGCCACCTAAAAGTTTTTCAAGGGTACTGCTTTCTCAATGTAGCGTTCGGATTCGGCATAAGAATTGTGGGTCCTCTCCATCCCTGAAATGCTTCGTACACAAAAATGATTGAGAGTTGCAAGTCACCAGAATGGTTCTCTACGGACTGATGTGCCTCCTAATTTATTTATTTAAAGCGAATCTTGACTCCTTTTTGAGATTAACAAATTACAAATTAGTTATGGATTGTCCGCATGGATTTTAGTCTGCAAACAGAAAAGTAAGTAGTTGTGGATAATCTTAATGCACGATTTAAAAAACGTGTACTGCATAGTTTCCATTTAATTAAAAAAGGTAAAAGCTAAATAGGTATAGACAGACAAAAGCTCAGTTTGATGAAATTGCTCTTATATTTTATTTAAACCGCCAAAGGAATGCGATAACTCAGGCAGTCAGGCGACAAGATATTATAACGGATTTTTTAAGAACAGTAAAAAACAAGCATTTTTTACTACGGGAGGAGTAGGCGGGAGGGGCAATTTAAAAAAATTAGTATTTAAAATGGAAAACATAATAAAAAAAACAACGGTAATACTAACAATTAAGTTTTATACATTTTTTAAAGCCAACGTTCTGTTCTATTAGCCAGTTTTAAATCAAGTCAAAACTATGCGTAGTTTTTGAAAAATTCAATTTTAAACTCAAAATTTGAGTAAAAAAAGTTAAAAAAAGGTTTAAAGTGTAATTTTTCAATACTTCAAAATTATCTACCATTGTTTTTATTTCAGAATTTATTGCTCTTATTTGTCTTTGATGAAAAACTAAAAACTAGATGATTTTATGTCTTTTAGTTTTTGAGAAAATTGAAAATAACCACAACTACTATTTCAATTCAATTCTTTTTTTTTTTGCTTGAGTAGGTACCTATTAACGTAGTCTTATTTTGATAGTAATAATCGAATATGGATTAAGATATACCTGATTATAAAACTTAGTTGTAAGTATTACCAATATTTTTTAATTATTTTTTCCCATTAAACGTACATATTTTTTAAGTTGCCCCTACCGCCTAAACGGGGGGAGTTAGACCACACAACACCCCCCCCCCCCATCCCGTAGTAAAAAATGCTTGTTTTTAACTGTTCTATACAAATCCGTCATTATACTTTGTCGCCTGAGTTATGGTACTCTCCCGTTTAAAACACAATAATTCGACTACAAAAAAAACATTCGCATGTTCTTTGTTTATTTTTGTACTCAAGCTATGCACAAATCATCAAATATTACGAGTTAAAACATCTACTTTTTTGTTTCTTTTTGATTTGAACAAACACAAAGTGCACTAAGCTGACCATTTTCGATTATAACGAACCCCTGGCATTAACAATATTTACCAACTCAGATAAGGTTTAACAGCTGCAGAGACGTTGTGAATACCAACACACAATACTTATATACTCTCATTAAAGTATATTGCACTATGTCATCTTTCCTATCTTGTACCCATAACTTTTAATTTAATAGGTATAGATTGTTTTCTATTCCTAATTTTTTTCGTTTGAACAATTTTAGTCTCCACTGTTAAACGAATCAAACTACTACCACAACGTGTTTTTTGGTTTGTTTGTTGTTTTGCTGCTGCCTCCACTTCACTGCTTAATGCTTATGCCTTCTGATGCAAAAAAGGTCTTCTTTAGAGCTATTTGAAACTTTGGGACGTTGTTCGTTTACCTGGGTGCGCACATTGCTGATTGAAAATCATCTTATTCAAATATTCCAATAAAACAGCACTGGTGCACTGCTAGATTCCTCCGACCTCCCCTACCGATGCTGACAACAATAACAAAACAACAACATCACAAAGTCAATTTATGTATAGAGAGACCAAGCAAGACGTGGAAAAGGGTTCAACTCTACTGGTATGACGTTGCTGATTCTCCAATCTCCAAGCTGCTGATTTTGACTAGGACTATGCCAATGCCAACGAATGAGGTCCGGGTGGTGGATGTGGAAGCGAATCCTGGTAGCTATAGCAATGGCGGTAGAAGAGTTAATATAGTCATAAAACACCCAGATAGGCGGACGCAAACATGTCGCAGGTGCTGGAGCCCCAGCAGTGTGCAAAATTCAATATAACAACTCTTTCATGGGCTGTTGGAAGCAGGGTTAGAGCCGGAGGAGCTTGGAGGCCGGGGAATCAGACGAACGGCATATGCCTAAGGAGTAGGAGCACTAAGTTCCCACCTCAATACCTTGACTGTGTATATTCCCTTAGCTTAAAATTCTTATCATGATGCCAGCTACATACTCGTAGATGTAGCAGTGGTGAAGGCGGTGGTGCTGATGTTGGTATAGTAACATTGGTATTTGGGATTCCAGAATTTGTTACTTTATTGTAGGCCGTTGCAGTAATCAGGGTAAAGGTATTTTATTTTTATTGTGTTCAAAGGAAGAAAATGAAGGCTCTATACTCTCTACAACGGCGGTACCAATGATTTATATGCAAAATATTATCGTCGGCGGCGGCGGCGGTGGTAGTAGAAAAGACGTAATGACGAACGTTTTCAATGGTAGAATAGGAGAATTAAGTTGAAAATGAAAGAAAAGGGATAGGTATAGGTAAGTTGTAAGTACCTACTCTTTTCGTTCTCTTGAATCTGCTTTATATGAAATTGATTACCTCGCAATTTATCGAAATTCATTTGCTCCTAATGCCATATGGTGTGAAGGCAATGGCAATAGATCTTTATGTTCGTTATATTATTTTGGAATAGAGACCTAAATATTTTGCTAGGTATTTTTTGTGATGGTAATGCGTAATTTGTCGGAAAGTATAAAATGGCAATGAATTAGTGAAAGTGGAAAGTGATTTTTTTTGTAATTTTATTACCGATGGTTTGAAATCTTTGAAAATTAAATATTATATTAATTTCTGTACTTGCCATAAATACCAATAACCCTAATAGAATCATGGCCGTAGCCAGGTAGTATTAATAACAACTCAATGTCCCGAAATGTTGGTTTGAATAAGAGACGTTTCTTAAAAATACGATGGCACGATTACGAAAACTTTGGCCAAAGAAATTGATAAATATCGGGTGATTTTTTAAGAGTTTGAGAACTTTTTTTTTTTAAAAAAACGCATAAAATTTGCAAAATCTCATCGATTCTTTATTTGAAACGTTAGATTGGTCCATGACATTTACTTTTTGAAGATAATTTCATTTAAATGTTGACCACGGCT
Organism: Eupeodes latifasciatus; assembly: GCA_920104205.1. Lineage (NCBI taxonomy): Eukaryota > Metazoa > Arthropoda > Insecta > Diptera > Syrphidae > Eupeodes > Eupeodes latifasciatus. The sequence goes on from OV049924.1 coordinate 161,233,599, forward strand.
GAGTCTTAGGTGGTCCATTCGGAAAGATCCCACTGTTGCATACACCCAAATTCGCACACACATTACTGTTGCATACACCCAAACTCGCACTGTTACTATCAAAATAAGACCACTCAAGCAAAAAAAAAAAAGAATTAAATTAAAATAGTAGTTGTGGTTATTTTTAATTTTCTCAAAAACTAAAAGACATAAAATCATCTAGTTTTCAGTTTTTGATCAAAAACAAATAAGAGCAATAAATTCTGGAATAAAAACAATGGTAGATAATCTTGAAGTATTGAAAAAGTTACACTTTAAACCTTTTTTTAACTTTTTTTACTCAAATTTTGAGTTTAAAATTAAATTTTTATTTTCAATTTTCTCAAAAACTAAAAGACATAAAATCATCTAGTTTTCAGTTTTTGATCAAAAACAAATAAGAGCAATAAATTCTGAAATAAAAAAAATGGTAGATAATCTTGAAGTATTGAAAAAGTTACACTTTAAACCTTTTTTTACCTTTGTTTACTCAAATTTTGAGTTTAAAATTAAATTTTTATTTTCAATTTTCTCAAAAACTAAAAGACATAAAATCATCTAGTTTTCAGTTTTTGATCAAAAACAAATAAGAGCAATAAATTCTGAAATAAAAACAATGGTAGATAATCTTGAAGTATTGAAAAAGTTACACTTTAAACCTTTTTTTAACTTTTTTTACTCAAATTTTGAGTTTAAAATTAAATTTTTCAAAAACAACGCATAGTTTTGACTTGATTTAAAAACTGGCTAATGGAACAGAATGTTGGCTTTGGCTTTAAAAAAATGTATACAACTTAATTATAAGTATCACCGTTATTTTTTAATTATTTTTTTCCATTTTAAATAATAACTTTTTTAAATTGCTCCTCCCGCCCAAACGGGGGGAGATAGACCCCCCTCCCATAGTAAGAAATGCTTGTATGAAGACCCTCTACCAAAAACCGTTATTATATCTTGGCGCCAAAGTTATCGTACTCGTGCCGGTTAAGAGTATATCTGTTTATCTTTTTATATTCGTTATGGCCGAGTTTTAGAAAAAAAATTTAAATGAAAACAAGTTATTAAAAAATAGTATCAAAACTTAAAACAAATCACTATGGCGAATAACTTTAAATAAAGTTCAATTAATAGTTTTTGAAATCTACTATATAAAAATAAGTCGGGTTTTCCTTCCTGACGCTATAACTCCAGAACGCACGAACCGATTTCCACGGTTTTGCATTCGTTGGAAAGGTCTCGGGCTCCGTGAGGTTTATAGCAGACAAAATTCAGGAAAAATTTCAACAGAAAAGCGGTGAACTCCGTTTAGCTTCCCATAGAAAGCTATTGTAAAATTTCCGATTTGTGGAATTGAAATTTTTTAAATTTTCTGACGTTTCAAGGGCCCTATATTCTAAAACAAAGCTTACTTTTGGGAACCTTTTTTAGTCAACCATATCTCTAGAAACATCAGAGATATCGACTTCAAATAACGTATAAAATCTACAATGAAGGAATGATTCTGATTGAGGATCAATGCTTGACTATTGCAATCAAGCTACTGATTGAAGTAGGAATGATTGCGCCAAATCGATCGATGCACGATGCATTGAACCAAGAATTAAATCGAGAGCTGCAATACAATGTTGATACATTGCAGGAATTCGTTCGAATTAATGTGCCGTTGCTGAATGAACAGCAAAAACATGTATACGAAACATTAATGCAAGCGGTGGACAATAATACTGTTGGTCTATTCTTGCTGGACGCACATGGAGGAACAGGGAAAACATTTGTCAGTTCATTGATTTTGGCCACTATTCGATCAAGATGTGACATAGCTTTGGCGTTAGCATCATCTGGAATTGCGGCAACTCTTCTAGATGGCGGTCGTACTGCACATTCTGCGCTTAAGTTGCCACTCAATTTAAACACATTTGATACTCCAACATGCAATATTTCCCGATCCAGTGCAATGGGAAAATTGTTGATGCAGGTTAGGTTAGGTTAGGTTAAAGTGGCTGTTGGTTTGGGACGTCCAACACACTTAGACCAAAGTATGGTCCGTTGTGATACCACATGGATCAGTTAATCAGCTTAACTCGTTGAACCAATTGGAGCTTCGAATGAAGCGTAGGAGACAAGTAATGTCTGAATTTTTTAGATCACTGGTATCGTTAAAGTAGTAGTCTCCAAGATGGATTCTACGTCTTTGTGATAAGGCAGGGCATGTGCACAGAAGATGAGAGATTGTCTCCTCTTCTTCTTCGTCCATGCAACTCCTACAAAAATCATTTGCAGGGGCTCCAAGTCGAATAGCATGTCTTCCTATTAAGCAGTGCCCAGTCAGGACACCTATAACGTAGCTAATGTGCAATCTACTCAGAGAGATTAATTGTTTTGAGCGCTTGGCGCTAAGATTAGGCCAAATTCGTTTAGTCGCTACACAGGTGGTGGTGTTATTCCACCTGAAGTTTGTTTTCTCTATGGTATCTTGCTTTAGCATGAGTTTACATGTAGCTAAGGGGATACCTATGCTAGCATTGTGAGCCAGCAGAGGTAAAGTTGTTCCGCTTTTTGCAAGTTCGTCAGCTTTGCAATTTCCTGGAATGTCTCTATGGCCCGGCACCCAGAAAAGGTGAATGTTGAACTGTGTAGCCATCTCCGTAAGAGATGATCGACAATTAAGGGCTGTTAGTGAATTTGTAGAGACAGAGTCTAAGGATTTTAACGCAGCTTGGCTATCCGAGAAGATGCGTATATCATTTGTTGATATTACGTTTTCTCTAACCCAAGTAACAATTTGTGGTCAAAAGCCGGTTGAACAACCGGACGTCAACCGAGGTAAATAAACCTTCCCAGTTATAAATTGGTTTCAGGAACGTATAAATCACTCGTTCCCGTGACTGTAAATGGTCAGGTAAAATTTAACCTCAGGCTTAAACAAGTTTATAATTAACGTTACAATGAAGTTAGTAAATAACTGTTTCTTGTTTGTTTAAACGTTATTTCGGCGTAAGTTTGCAACCGTTTAAAAATGGTTTTAAAAAAACCGGTATAATGTTGGGTTTTCGTTATTTCACAACCGTTACACAACCGTTTAAATAGGGTTTTTAAAAAACCCTACTTTGTTGAGTTACGGTCATTTTAAACGTTATTACGACGTATGTTTGCAACCGTTTCAAAATAGTTACGTTACGGTTAGTTTTAAACCGTATTTTGACGTCATTTTGAAACCTTTCAGAAATAGTCTCAAAAAAACCTATAAAACCGTTGGTTATTTTGAGACGTTATTTTAACGGCTTTTATAAACCGTTTCCATACAGTATTCAAAATACCTAGCCCAATGCCACCCACGTCCAAATTGAACGATAGTAGTTTTGACAATTGCTCTTTTCATATTTCCAGATGTGATAGAGAGAACAACTGTCAAAAGTACTACACGTTTCAATTAGACCTGGGTGATCTTGGGCCAAGTTTTCTGAACACTGAAAAGAAATGATTAAAAAAGCTATGAAAATAACATCTTAAAATTACCATCGTCCAGTAGCTCGAAATTCTTCCCATCTGAAAGTGAAGTCCTTCTCTTCTATAAATGATAAGAATAAATTTAAGTTTACATTAGTTTTAGTTTATTGAAAAAAAAAAAAATTATAAATGTTATAGTGTCGGTTGTGGTGGAGTCACTGGGTGGTGATTAGATTTAGATTAAGGTGGGTGGTGTCGCTGAAGGTGGTGTCGCTTGTGGTGGTGTCGCTGAAGGTGGTATCGCTGGTGGTGGTGTCGCTTGTGGTGGTGTCGCTTGTTGTGGTGTCGCTGAAGGTGGTATCGCTGGTGGTGGTATCGCTGAAGGTGGTGTCGCTTGTGGTGGTGTCGCTGAAGGTGGTGTCGCTGGTGGTGGTGTCGCTGGTGGTGGTGTAGCTGACGGTGGCTTCGCAAAAGATTGGTTGCTGTTAAAAAGAAACAAAAAAAAAATGAAGCAAATGTGTATTAGTTTGTATCTAAAAGTATATGAAGTAATTTTGACTAGGCTCAACTAAGTAATAGTAAATTAAATACTTACAGGACTGGTGTCGCTGGTGGTGGTGTCGCTGGTGGTGGTGTCGCTGAAGGTGGTATCGCTGGTGGTGGTATCGCTTGTGGTGGTGTCGCTGAAGGTGGTGTCGCTGAAGGTGGTATCGCTGGTGGTGGTGTCGTTGAAGGTGGTGTCGCTTGTGGTGGTGTCACTGGTGGTAATTAGATTTAGATTAAGGTGGGTGGTGTCGCTGAAGGTGGTGGTGTCGCTGGTGGTGGTGTCGCTGGTGGTGGTGTCGCTGGTGGTGGTGTCACTGGTGGTGGTGTAGCTGACGGTGGCTTCGAAGAAGATTGGTTGCTGTTAAAAAGAAACAAAAAAAAATGAAGCAAATGTGTATTAGTTTGTATCTAAAGGTATATGAAGTAATTTTGACTAGGCTAAACTAAGTAATAGTAAATTAAATACTTACAGGACTGACTTTCCCGCTCTGAAAGGAGCGTGCTTCAAATAATTTTTTAAAAATGTCGTCCCCTCGACATCGGTGAAGCTGGGGTACCGTACCCTCAAAGCCTCCATAATGGCAGAAAATGTTGCCTGAAATTTGTTGAAGCTTTTTTTCGTTGAAGTGCCATGCCAGGAATAAAGGGAGAGCAGAGTGTCAGAAAACATTGTCCTACAAACCGTTCTCATGGATTTCACTCCGTCCAACCCCCCTAATGTCGACAACTTTTGGATCTAGAGTAAAAAAAGAAAAAACAGGATAATATTATGAAAGTTTATATTTGAAAGTCTTTAAATTAATCGGCACTTTTTTTCTGGTACCGATTATTCTGTCAATATAATACAAAAAATAGTGGAAAATATGTTTTTATCTTACCAATTTTCTTTTATAGTGGATGTCCCCACTAATCTTGCTCTCCAGATCTTCCAACTGCTCCGGTGTATCAAGAATTGTGAATTCCTGGAGCACGTGTTCCGCCACAACTTCCCGGCCAAGATTTTCACACATTTTCTTCACAAGGCAATTGAGGGAAACTTCAGTTGTTGCAGCAAACTTGTGAATCAAGGTCTTTAGGCCTTCGACCTCACTTGCCAGTTTGTTGTGGCTTTCTAGCACCTGCTCCAGCTTTACTTCCAACTCCTTCAGAGCATTATAGGTGGGAACTGAAAAGATTCAATAAACACGAAAAATAAGTAATCTTATTTCATGATCAATTATTATTAATTTGCTTACTTTCTGTTACATTGATTATTTGGGATGCAGATGTTCCCACACAAGATTCGTTGAAGACTTCCCCTGTTATTGTCGCTTCGATGGGGTTGAACGATTGATTTCCTGTTGAATAAAAATATATTACAAATTGAAAGACTTTTTCAAGCTTTGAATGAGTTTATGCTTACCAGAATCCGATATGAACGTGGACATAAGCTGGTTGTAGTCTAACATATTCTCTGACAATTTGTCCTCCTGGGACTGTTCTTCTGAGGAACAATTCTCCGCCTCCCTTTCTTTCCTTACGGCTTCCTCCCACAAATCTAAGAAAAAAAAGGTTAATATTATTTAGTAAACCATAAATGAAAAATGAAATGAATGTTAAAGATAAATATAAACATTTTTTACCAATATTTTGAAACAATATTCTGCAGGACAATTTCTGCCATTCTGGCGAAGGTTGCATATTTGTTTTTCGTCCGATTGTAGTGTCTTTCCTTGTTCGCGGCCATAGCAAGGTTTTTTCGTCCTCAACCCAACTTTTCGGAACCGCCGTCACCATCTTTTCTCCATCCTCAATGGTCTCAACCACGCAAAACATTTTTCAAGAGTGTACTAAAGGGAAAAAAACAGAACCGGTAGCCAGATTAATTTTGAAAAATTTCGAGGTAATTTCATCTATTTTCCAAAGGGTGGGAGCATTTTCTTTTTCATTTGATTGATAGACACTCAAAAATTTTGAATAAAATGGTTGCTCATAGAAATTAAGCTTCTGCTTTAAGCTTGAACCATAGATGACAGGAGTGCCGTGCAGAAACGTTGCATACTCCATTCGAACAATTTGTTCGGATTTTGTTAAGAAATAAGCATCTGCAAACGAAGACTTTAAAACAAATTGTTTTAAACGAATGGCTCTATAGATTCCAATACAGCCTTCAAGTTCGCATGATCGTTTGTTATCTTTATCATAAGGCCAAGGAGTTATTATTTTTTCATCATAACGCATTTCCGAATTTTCAAATTCTTCAAAAATTCTATTTGCGATTTGCTGAAGTGGCTTATTTCCCGATCTTATTTTTTGTTTTACGTATTGTAAACGATTTTCATATTTGAATGCACTTATGTTATCAAGAGGTCCATGATATTTTACATCATCCACCACATGGTATAAATTGTGAATGTTATAACTGATGTTTTCACTTCCATAGATTTTAGCGAAGTTTACTACGAAAGAATGAAACAAGTTTTGTGCGACATCAATAAAAACATGCTTATTTTTGCTCAAACATATTGAAACAGCACAGTGCAGTTTCATGAAATTGTCATACACCTCATCATGAATTTGAGTCTTTAAAACAACCGGACCTAAGTACAATAAGAAAGTACGAAATTCAGTGGCCTTCCAAAAGCTAATAACATCTAGTCCACGAGCTGTTCTATTGAACTCGCATGGAGTACATTTTCGCAAAGACACTAAGTTATTGGATATATTCTCAATGTTTTTCGCGGAAAGTTTGGTTTTGAGAGATCTGTTCCTAATCCATGTAACGAGTAACTTTTTCATTACACCTAAACACAATAAATGCATGTAATCTAATGGAAAATTATTTATCATGTCTATTGAAAGTTTTTCTAATGGAGATGGTTGAGTATGGTGATCTTCATGTATCTTTGCCCGGAAAGAAGCATTCGTTCGAAGTGATTTCGATAAAGTTGGAAAACTCATTTGGTGAGAATTGTAATTGTAGTCCCCTTCTACATTACACCTTTCACACGCAAAATAACCATTATGGCCTTTAATTCCTTTCAAATAAGAGCGAGCAGGGGCATCACAAATGAAATTTCTTATTTTAAAAACAATGTTTTCTGACCCGATATTAACATCACTAATGTTGCCAGCTTCTTCAAGAAATAAACGGAGGAATTCGGAAACATTCGAAGGTTTTGCCATTCCATAATAAACTCCTATTACAAGCGGTGGAAAACGAAAACCATCTGGAGAACACAAAATAGGCCAAAATTGACCTTTGGAACTTTTACTAACAGGAATGCCATCAATGTTAAAGTCTAAAAATATTTCTTTCGGACATGTAAGAGTATCAACACGTTCAAAAACTTTAGTTAACGCGCGAACCAAACCGAAATGCCAGTATCGACCCGGTGGAACATCTATAAAAACGTTTTCAACTGCCAGGGAAGTATGTAAAAGTGTTCTAGGGTCTAATGGTAAATAAGGATGCGAATTATGCAAAATCTTAAGCATATCTTTCAAACAGACATGAGACACATTGTGTTGAATAGACCAGTTCGCTAAGTTCTTAGTCAAATCCTCTGGTTTTTTTTTTGGACTTGAGACCTCTTGACTATTGTCCTTAAAACTGACACTTTCACTATCAAAAACTAGTTCTTTATGGCAAACTGATGGGTCACTATCACAAACTGGATCAGTAACATCCGATGAATGTGAATCTTCGACTTGTTGTAATGGCTTTTCACGATTTTTTCTTGCCTCTTCGCGTAATTTAACTATAATGTTTTTAATTTTTCTTTTATACGTAGTTCTACAACATAATTTATTTTTAATTATTGAATTCATGATTTGTTAAGAAACAGCGCACCAAAAATCTATCAGATACTCTTGCGAACACGAATACAAAAACGCTACTGAAGAATCTGGAATAAAATCCCGAAACGAAAATTGCATACAATAAAGAAAATGGCGTTGTCTCTAGGTTTAATTACCGTCAAGAAGGAGTAATTTTTTGGTTATTATAACCAAAATACGCAGACGTGAAAAAAATCCATTATAAAATGGTCAAAAAAAGTTAAGAAAACAACCAAACATATACACATGAGTTGTGGTTTGGTTAAAATATGTGCACTTTATGACTCAGAACCAGACTTGGTCAATTTTTAACCAATAAGTAACGAAATGCGTCTCAATTTTTTTTGATAATACCAACAAAATGACACTAAACTACATAATTTATTTTTCATTATTGAATTCGATAAACGATTTTCTAGAAACGACACACTAAAAATCTATCAGATAGCTACTTTGAAAAAGAAAACACTTACTGAACAATCGGAATAAAATCCCGAAACGAAAAATGCATACAATAAAGAAAATGGCGTTGATGGCGTCTCTAGGTTTAATTACCGTCAAGAAGCAGTCATTTTTTGGTTATTATAACCAAAATACGCAGGCGTGAAAAAAATCCATTATAAAATGGTTAAAAAAAGATTAGAAAACAACCAAACATATACACATGAGTTGTGGTTTGGTTAAAATATGTGCACTTTATGACTCAGAACCAGACTTGGTCAATTTTCAACCAATACGTAACGAAATGCGTCTCAATTTTTTTGCTAATACCAACAAAATGACACTAAACTAAATAATTTATTTTTTATTATTGAATTCATAAGTTACTTACATGAACAATATCTGGAATAAAATACACGTACGCACTTTAATTTATTGTTTATATTTCACAAATTCACAGAATAACACTGGAAGAAAACTGAACCGACGCGACGTCCGACTGGCACGATGCAAAACAATAAACTGATTAAACATGCGCATGACGAATTCAGTTTTGCATTGCAATGCAAGAGCGAGATGGGTATATCTGAAGGGTTGTTTTCAGTTGAATAGTCGTTGGAAATGAAATGAAATATAGGGTGTCCCAATCAGAGTACACTTTTTAATTTGCAAATAAAACCAAGTATTTTATGACAGAGGTGTACGTTATATTTTTATTGTATTGTAAAGAAGACATGTTCCGATTAAGTATGTCTGCTATACACGGTGACTCATGAGTCAGACTTTTTTTCGAACTACGTTGGTGTAAAAGGAATACAAAATTGGAAAAGCTGAAAAGAAAAATAATTTGCCCGGTGAGTCGCTGGCAAATTTTCGTACGACTGGTAATTAATTTTGTTTTATTCTCATTTTATATTTTTTGATTCTGTTTTATTTAAATTCGTCTTGCTTTTAGTTCACCATGTCCTTGCTATTTGAAAAAGTGAGAAAGAATGTTTTTTATTTCATTTCAAGGAATGTGAATGAAAGAGTGTTCCCAAAATTTGAGTCCTGACTTAAAAGTCATAGTGTAATACAGTTCGACTCAGAGGATAAAATTTCAAAAGAAAATTCGAAGAAGAATCTTGAAACATGAGTCACCGTGTAATAGCAGTCTATATGGAATAAAACATCCGGCAAATGACCCCTCCGGCTCCGATGACAGGCCATTACTATTTTCATGAAATTTTCCATGACTTTTGCACAGAGATGTGGCTGTATCTCACCGACAACACGTTGGATTTTGCAATGAGTTTTTACCATTATAACGTGTTGTTCTTTCAAAAAGCGCTCCTTTTTTAGTATAATCGGAACAAACAGAGGTGACATCTGCCAAATTTCAGAGTTCCTACTTGCATGACAAAGAAATTATTTCAATTTTAAAAAGTGCGCTCTTATTGGGACACCCTATATTACCGGAGTTGTAAATTGCTTGAAATAAAACAAATTTATAACTGAGGTTTACTTGCGGTCGATTTCCAACTATAAATAATATTTTGGGTTGAAAAAGCGTAATTTGATGACTTATTCCAAACGTGTGTCTGCATTTCGTTTAGTTTCAACCGATAATTAATACTGTGGGTTGAAAAAATAGATATTTTAGGACTTATTTTAAACATGTGTGTGCTGTAGGTTGAAAAAGCGTAATCTTGAAACTTATTCCAAACGTGTGTCTGGATTTAGTTTACTTTCAACCGATAAATAATACCGGGGGTTGAAAAAATAGTTATTTTAGGACTTATTTTAAACATGTATGTGTTGTAGTTTGAAAAAGCGCAATCTTGAAACTTATTCCAAACGTATGTCTGGATTTCGTTAATTTTTAACCTGTTCTGTGTTTGAAAGGAATAGTGGTAATTTTAAAATTGTGTCTGCATTTGGTAAATTTTTAACCAATACAAACTTTGTATTTAAAAAAATAGTAATTTAAGGACTTAATTTAGACTTGTGTCTACATTTGGTTGATTTTTAACCAATAAAAAATACTATGTGTTGAAAAATCGTAATTTAAGGACTTATTCAAAACGTGCATTTAGATTTGGTTGATCTATAACCAATAAATAATACTCAGTGTCAAAATAAAGTATTTTGTTGACTTATTCAAAACTTTAATTTGGATTTGGTTGATATGCAACCAATAAACAACTGAAGATTAATTTCGGTTAGTTCTCAACCAACATATGACAATGAGTGTTTAAAAAATAGGTAATAAAAAACGTAATTCAAACTATTGAAATTAAGAATGAGTGGGAAAAGTACCTTAAATTGACCTAGGTTATATAATAGTTATTTTTAAACCATAAAAATGAAGGACGTGTTAGAAAATGGTCAACAAATATCGAACATTTGACCTCAAGGTTGTAAATGAGTTTTTTTGAACCGGAATTCATAAATCAGTTCAAATTGAGACAAAATCTTACTGCAAATCAACTTCAAAGTTAGAATGAGAGAACATTTTACCCCAAGTCAAACCTTAATTATAATTTGGCTTTATTTATACCGTAAATTAACCGACAGTTTTTAAGTAACTCAATTAACGCCCTGTTATGACCACAGTTAACTTCGGTTAATTTATGACCTCAGTCATTTTGCGACGGTGGTTAGATTTTGTTACTTGGGAAGCCAGGATAGGACTTCTTTTATAGCCAGGATTTCAGCTTGGAACACGCTACAATGATCGGGTAGACGAAAGGAGAGACTTAAGTTAAGTCTATCTGAGTATACGCCACCACCAACCCCATCCTCCGTTTTTGATCCGTCTGTGTAAAAGTTTATAGGACCATCGTCCAAAAATGATGTATTCTCCCAAGAAGACCTGGGAGGTATAGTCACTTTGAAGCTATAGTTGTTGAACTGAGGATGGGGTATGGTGTAGTCAATATTACTATTTATAGTTCTGAACGAGTTCAAAATAGTGGTGTGGCCAATTCCATTATTGATCCACAGAGAGGAGGCCTGAAGCCGTATGGCAGTATTAGCGGCCGTTTGCTTGCTGAAAAAGTCCAGCGGTATTAGATGGAACAGAACATCTAGTGAAGCGGAGGGGGTGGAGCGAAGTGCTCCTCCCATACACAGGCAGGCTGTTCGTTGGACTTTGCTGAGTTTATCGCGATTTGTCGCTGTATCTAGCGCCGTCCACCATACCACTATTCCATGAGTAAGGATCGGTCTTATGACCGAGATGTATAGCCAGTGCGTAATTCGGGGCTGTAGGCCCCATTTATTACCAATGGCCTTTTTACAGGAGAACAGGGCTACTGTGGCTTTGTTTATTCTCTCTTGAATATTAGGTTTCCAACTTAATTTCTTATCTAAAATGAGACCCAAGTATTTTGCTTGATCAGAGAATTTAAGTGGTACACCGTTTATGAGGGGAGGGTCAATGTGTGGGACTTTGTATTTCCTTGTGAAGAGGACAAGGTCGGTTTTTTGAGGGTTAACACCTAGTCCACACCGATTAGTCCATCTGGTGAGCTTATTTAAAGCGTTTTGTAAGAGTTCTTTTAGTATATTGGGATGTTTACCCGTTATTGCAATAGCAACATCGTCCGCATAGGCAAACACTCTGTATCCCTCTCTTTCTAGAGTAGTTAGTAATTCATTTATTACTAAATTCCAGAGGAGAGGGGATAGGACACCACCTTGTGGCGTACCTCTGCTGACACCCCTTTGTGTAGTAAAATCGCCCATTTTTGAATTGATAATCCTGCTTATCAGCATCTGATTGATCAATTCGCTGATCGACTTATCTACCTTCAGAGATGTCAATACACGTGCAATTGCAGATGTGTCGACATTGTTAAATGCACCTTCTATGTCTAAGAAGGCAACTAAGGTGTACTCTTTATGATGGAGGGAATATTCGATTGTACGTACTATACTGTGTAGAGCCGTTTCAACTGATTTCCCTTTGTTGTAGGCATGTTGAGCCTTTGAAAGGAGGGACTTATCAATACTTTCCCTTAAGTAAATATCGATCAAACGCTCAAAAGTTTTGAGAAGGAATGATGATAAGCTGATGGGTCTTAAGTCTTTAGGGTTAACGTGACTGGATTTTCCAGCTTTTGGAATAAAGACAACTTTAACTTGTCTCCAAGACATCGGGATGTATGCCAAATTAAGGCAACCCTTGAAGATGTTTTCTAGGATGGGTATTAGAAAACTTGCATTTTCTTGCAGTTCGGCTGGAATTACACCATCCGGACCAGCAGATTTGTATGGTTTAAAGCTGTTAATAGCCCATTTGAGTTTTTCCCTAGTGACTAGACCTTGTGGGGGTTGTAGAGTATTGTCACCATTGTTAAATGCAATATTATTAATAATATTAGAGCTACCAGGAAAGTGGACGTCTAGTAGCAAGTTGAGCGATTCTTCGCTTGAATTGGTCCAGAGGCCAGAGGCGTTTTTCAAGCAGCTTGGCATGATTGGATTTTTGGAGAGGATTTTGCGCAGCCTGGATGCTTCGGAGCAATCTTCCACGTTGTTACAGAAGTTTCTCCAAGACGATCGTTTGGTTTTCCTCAGTTCTTTTTTATAAATCTTCAGTGATTCTTTATATGAGTCCCAGTCAGACATGTCTCTAGAAGCTTTGGCTCTGTTAAAGAGTTTTCTGCATTCTTTTCGAAGTGGATCCAGCCCTGAGTTCCACCAGTGTGGCTTCTTTTTACCTCTTACTTGTATAAGAGGGCATGCAGTATCTAGAGCTTTGTTTAGGGCTAATGTTAGATTATTGACTTTGTCGTCAAGATCTTCGATGTTGGAGGGAGTATTAAAAAGTTCAGGTTTTATTAAACTATTTAACGTTCTCTTATATTTTGGCCAATTTGTTCTTTTCAGATTTCGAAAGATCGGTTGGCAAGGTGGTTCATTTATAAAGTCAAACTGGATGTATCTATGATCAGAAAAGGAATGATCTTTAGATACCTTCCAGTTTAAAATATTATTATTAATGAATTCGGAGACAAGAGTTATATCTAAAACTTCTTGTCGATTTTTAGTAATAAAGGTTGGCTCATTACCAACGTTACTTACGAGTAGGTTAGTGTTAAGAATATAGTCGAAAAGAGACTCACCTCTGTCGTTTATATCCGTGCTACCCCATACTGTATGGTGGGCGTTAGCGTCACTACCGATGATGAGGCCGATGTTGAGCCTTTGTGATTCAGCTATCAGTCTCTCCAGAGTATCTCCCGGGAGAGGGCCAAGATGGTCGTGGCCAAGATACGCCGACGCCAGCCAGAATGTTCCTCTGGCTGTTTCCAGACTTGCGGCGGTGGTATCTCGATCGCTGAAATTAGGGAGTAAATATACATTTAGGCTGCGTTTTACTAATATGCAAGATCTGGGTTCATCCTCACCTGATGCATACAGCACGCAGTATTTGGGAGTCCTGATTCCTCGAACAATGGATTTAACAATCCAGGGTTCTTGAATCAGGACGATATCTTCATCGCTGCTGGATAAGCGAAGAAGAAGGGAGGCCGAAGCCTTTATGGAGTGTTGGAGGTTAATCTGGAGTAACCGCAGCATTTTCGCTACTGTTCTCCCGATCAGCCTCCAACACAGTTATGTCGGAGTCATCCATATCAGAGGACGATTCTAACAGAATGTCCTCATCTCCGCTTTCGTAGACCTCGGCCTCCATTGCGGAAAAACCTTGGTCGGTGTTTGGTGCTTCCACTGCTACTGGGGGTACCTGAGATGCATCGTCTTCCAATGAAGGAAGTGTGACCGATGCGCCAGGCACCTCAGTAACCGTTTCCGCTTGTGTGGGTGGGGGAGGGGGAAGGGTTTGTGCCTCGGCCCCATCTTTTTTGTAGACCCTTAGCGTAATTTCATCAAACCCAAACCTAATCACACCTTTTGATTGCGCCAGAGGAGAAAGGGACTCTGCATTGATGATCACAATTGCACCTTTATAGGGTCCCTTTGCGTCCTCTAGTTTCGCAACCTTCCAGTTGTGAGTAGGAAGGGTTGGATTGGAGAGCCGGATTACCTTGAGAACGTGGTCAGCTTCCTTGAATATGGCCGGAACCGTGATGCGAGCTCTTGGTCTGCAAGGAATGTCTTCCTTTGCTACAACCTCGAGCTTAGCACCAGGCCAGACCTCTCCAAGTCGGCTGACCGCCAGCGTCAGTAGGTCGCACGACCTCTGATCATCACAGACCATCAACTTGATGTGTCCCTGATGCCAGCCGCCATCTTTTGTGATGGGCGGTGGTCCCGGATTGTCAGACATAATGTCTATAAAACTGAAGGCCAGCTGACCTTTGGCCAATGTCCAGTTTTCGGCAGAGATCGTGCCATCTACATCATTTCTGTCGATGATCGCGACTACCATTTTATCCTTCAGAACGTCACTGAAGGACATTTTTGCCTTGCGAGGGTCGATTGAAGTGCTGATGTTTAGCACCTTGGGGCGTTTGGGTAGTGGAACACTACCTTCCATGGACCTTTGTCGCTTCGACGTTGAGTCTTGGCTGGTCTTTATATTATTTTTGGCCAGGAAATTCTGGGCCCAAGCTATCTTAGCGTCATGCTGAGAGTTTCCTCCAGCGCCTAGTTTTTCACCAAACGTCTGGAGAATCCTCTTAGCATTACGCAAGTCCCTGTAGTAGGCCTTGGAGGGTCTAAGCTTACGCCCATCTCCCCCAGGACCTTCTTTAGGAGCCTTTGCTTTGGAGGTAGAAGGACCTGGCATCACAGCCCTGCTACCTCCGACTCGAGGTGTTGACGATTTGAGAGGTTTACTCTCAGTGGTAGTAGAGGAGCCGTTCTTCACAGCTGCCTCACTACAGGAAGAAGGTAATTTTACCGGATTATCCGATGTTCCACTGGCGACAACAGGGCTATGAGTGTCCACAGCCATGTCAGCACCAGTGGAAGAGGGATGAACAGCAGACAACTTTGCCGTCGTACTGCTGGCCGGTACAGCAGACAACTTTGCCGTCGTACTGCTGGCCGATATTGTTTTTTGGTTTTGTTTTGTTTGTTTTGTTTGTTTTGTTTTATTCATTTGAAATCCCACGAGTAGCGGATAAGGGGTGGTCCATCTGTACAGAGATCCGTGTATACAGATAAGGCTGGTTAATCCGGAGGTCGCCAGGTATCCGGATACTCCGTTCACGACTGAGCTAGTTTTTTAATTGGGCCCTCAGCCTGGCTGATCATCGGCACGGGTCGTATAACACCTTAGATCCAGCCCAATTGGGAAGTTTAAGGGAAGGATATGTTTTGAGAAAGGAGAGACGAACAGCAATTAAGCCATAAGCGTCCCAGGAAGGAAACTAGGCATGACAGACAGTTATACACCATACAGTCAGGGGGTGAGGAGACATCAGCCAGCATAATAGCACAGATCTGACGGAGGAGGGGGTAAAGGATTGGGAAGGGGAGGGGCGAGCGACCTTTGGTTTCAGGACTCTTCTGGAGAAATAATTCCCGAGAATCATTGACCTTACTCAGCTTCTACAACTCGACAAGTTCGACGCTCAGGTAGAAGATTGTTGATGCAATGCAAGCTCATTGTTTGGGATGAGTGCACAATGGCACATAAGAAATCACTTGAAGCACTTAACTTCACACTGAAGGATCTTCGACTAAGTAACAACATCTTTGGCGGCTTGATGATATTGTTGGCAGGCGATTTCAGGCAGACGTTGCCAGTAATTCCCCGTGGAACGCCTGCAGATGAATTGAATGCTTGCCTGAAGGCATCACTTTTGTGGAATAAGGTACAAACATTATCGCTAATCAGTAATATGAGAGTTCAACTTCAAAATGATCAAAGTGCTGCACAATTTTCCAAACAATTGTTAGCTGTTGGAAATGGAAAAGTGCCAGTTGATGCGACAATTGGATTAATTACTCTTACCAACGACTTTTGCCGATTTGTAGATTCTCAATTAGCTCTTATTGAAAATGTTTTCTCAAACATTAGTGAGAATTATCAAAATTATGCTTGGTTAAGTCAACGAGCAATTCTCGCCGCAAAGAATAATAATGTACAGGTACACGCACTGAATTTCACCATTCAATCAAAAATTGCTGGCGATTTGGTGACACACAAATCCGTTGATTCCATAACAAATCCCGATGATGTAGTAAATTATCCAACGGAGTTTTTAAACTCTCTGGATTACCAGGATTTCCACCACATAACTGGCAACTCAAAGTTGGTTCAGTTATTATGATATTGCGTGATTTGAATCCACCGCGACTTTGCGGTACTCGACTTGCGATGAATAGATTTATGCCGAATTTGATTGAGGCAACCATTATTAACGGAAAGTACGCAGGTGAAAATGTATATATATTCCTCGAATACCAATGATTCCGACTGATCTTCCGTTTGACTTCAAACGATTGCAATTTCCGGTTCGCTTTGCGTTGGCAATGACAATTAACAAGTCGCAAGGCCAATAGCTTAGTGTTTGCGGGATAAATTTAGAAAATCATTGTTTTTCACAGTTTGGAAACCATCCGCTTTGTTTGTGTTAACGTCAGAAAATGTGGTTTACCAAAGAGCACTTCAATGAAAAAAATTTGCCAAGTATAACGCTTCGATTTAGTATTTACTTTGGATTCACTTTCATTTTTTACTTAGAGAAGTTCAACTAAATTACACTTCATTTTTGTAATCGAAATGAATTCATTACTGTTGTGAAATGAAATAAAAATTTTCCTTTTCAAGTAGGTATAAAACAAAAAAAATAATTTGTCTTCATCTTTTAATCCCAAAACGAAATGTTACAAAAATCGAAACGGAGTTCGCGGGGTTTGCTAGTAATTGATAAAATATGTTTATAGCAATATCTTTGTTTTCTTCTAAGATATTATTAAATCTGTGCATTTTTTTGTAAGAAAACATCAAATAAATTTGTATAAAAACTTAAACAAAATGTAAACAATAATATTTTGTATAACATATATTATTTGTAAGTCAATATCTTTAGTTGTTTTGAAGATTCAAATAGAAGAATGACTTTTACTAACTTTTAATTAGTTGTTATAAGTTTTTAGAAAAGCTGTCGACTCGATTTTTCTTAAAGTTTCACCAGGTAGCTAAAATGTTACCGTTTGTAGAATGCAGGTGTTATAAAATGTTATACTCGAAAAAAGTTCTTATTAGACATTTTTAATTCGTTTAAAATTAAATATCGAGAATGGCAAAACTTTTCAATTCGAAAAATCTGACCGCTTACAATCACTTTTAATGGGAAATTAAATAAAGTGCACGGCTGTGTCGCACGGACTTCCTGTATCCAAACACTCTGTTTACAAATAATACTTATAAGTTTGTCTTCAAAAATGTAATTATTCAATAAAACCGTGATTTATTAATTTTTTTTTCGAAAATCGTTAAAGCGGAGTTAAATTATATAAATTAAATTTTTAATTTAGTCTTTAAATATTTTTGGTATGCAGTTATTTAGAGCTTATTAATATGTGTTTTACATTTGATTTTGAAGAAAAAATTAATATTTTTTTTAAATCTAAAACATAAACAATGGCATTTTTGATCATTAAACATTATTTATACAGCACAAGAGCTTATTTATAACAAAAATATTGAAATCGGTTCATAAGTCGTTGAAAAAACTTAAAAAAAAGTTTTTTTTTATTGAAAGAAGCCAAGTTAATAAAAAATTTTTTAGAGAAAATATAATACAAATCTGTCGGTTTGTTTTTGAATTATGTTCCAAGTTCGAACTCAATCAACCCAATGGTTTGAGCTGTAGGGGCGAGGACAGACAGACAGACGGACGGAATCGGGGGCCCACTTTTGCGATTCTCTACCATGGTCATGTCATGTTTGATTAAAATCTCGAGTTTGAATTGCATATGCAATGTAAGAACATCAAGACCGCCTTGTCAACAACTTTCTCAATCAATATACATACATACATACCTATGTAGAAGAAGCTGATGAAATCGATATGTGAACAGAAGTTTGACACAAGGGTGTGTTCCGAAAGTTAAATTTAAAACTGTTTAATATTAAAATCCAATCAATTCAAATACTATGAAACTTCAACCACCTACAGAGAAGCAAATTCTTCATGGGTAACACAACTATTTTAAAAAGTTAAACTTTTGAAATATGATCAAATAAAAATCTAAAACAAAAATCTATTTATCTGTTTATCTATCTATCTATATATCTAAGGTTTCGCCGTTATAGCCTGAGTAACTTTATGCGAATTAAACTGCACATTATGTGTATAATTGTAGATTTATATATGTATGTAAAGACATAGCCATTTCTAAAAATGAAGCAGCTAAACTAGCAGGAATGATATAGTCCGGCATATACATAGGTTATAACCACAGAAAATATACATAGAATTTTTTGAACTTAATTTTTATTTGTAAACAAAAGAAATAGCATCAAATTCATATCCCACTATTGAATATTCATTTGATGTCATTTCCTGTTATTGTCATTAAGATAAATCATAAAGAGAAATAAAATGCTGACAAAGTGTTTGTCACGAAAATAAAGAATAAATAAATAAAACGCTGACAAAGAATTTGTCGCGAAATACACTGGCTATCTGCGATTAGCTTAGTTAGTTCTTAAGAAACTCTCAATTAATAAAGACATAAAGAGCTCTGCTCTTTAAAATAATTTTTAAAAACATCTTTTATTAAATTCAATATAAAATTGCCGCAGTCGGTAGGATACGCATAATATAATATGTGTATCCCTTGAAAATAAGAACCTACTAAAAGTTTATAAATTACGGTCAACCCATGAAAGGGAATATTAGCATCGTATTTTTTAAATTTGTTGTAATTATATTCGTGACTCTACGAAAAAGAGCATACGCAATAAAATATACACACGGTTTATTCAAAGTGTATCGTTCAAGTGTACTTAAAAGTTTAATAAAAATCAATTTTTACGAAAAAGAAAGATAAATAAATAAATTAAATTAGGTGGCGCAACAGTCCATGAAGAACCAGGGCCTAGTTACTTACAACTCTCAACCATCCCTGCGTGCGAGTAATGTTGTCAGAGATGGAAGGGACCTATAGTTTACATGCCGAATCCGAACGGCTAATTTGAGAAAGCACTTTTCATGACAAGAATTACTCTTGGAGGATTTGTCAATTACTCGCAAGAGGCAGTACCCGTGAAAAAAGTTAGGTGGCACAGGCAGGGATTGAACCCAAGACCCCTTGCATGACAGTCCAACGCACTAACCATCACGCTACGGGTACTACAAAAAAAGAAAGAAAGATAATATTTTAAAATTACTTGTACCCGTATGAAAGTGAAATTAATATCCAAAATTCTGTGTAAAAGAAAACTTTGGAATTAATAGCTTAAAATCGGACTACTTAAACGATATTACAAAACATTTCAGTGAAGAAAAAACCCTTTAATGAAAATACAAATTACTTCAGTGAATAAAAGTTATTAGAACACTTACCCAAAATTCTAAGAAAAACAATCAATTAGTTAGTGACTCACCCCAGTTTAAATGGTAATGCCACAAAATCCATACAGGAAACTGATTTTTAAAACAAAAACAAAAACAAAAATAAAAACAAAAACAAAAACAAAACAAAACAAATAATAAAACTAATATAAAAGAACAATGCTGTAAAAACAACCGATGAGCTTCATCAACAAAATTAGAAAGAAAAGGAACTAAAACCCAACACCTTACTCTGGACACACAGTTGACTCATCAGATGAAGAAAACCAGAACCAGAAAATAAATAAAAACGATAGTAAGAATAATTTAAGTTATATTATAGAACCAAATTTTTCCAATATAGAACTAAATAATTTACCAAATTTAAAAAATAAAATTATTGCAAGTGAAAATATTACAAATAATTTGTCAGTAAAAACAAATTACAAAATGTCTCTTACACTGACTCTCGACCCTCTAAAATACATAGAAAAACTTAATTCTTTCGACGGACGAAGAATTACACGTTCTACACGTTCATTACGAATGTCGATGGAATAACACCTACTCTTAATAAATACGATGATAAATCGCAAAGAATGTGTATAAACATTTTAAAATCAAAATTAATAGGAAAAGCGAAGCGTTGCATCGAGATTCGTTCTCAGGGGCGAACGCAGAAAAAAATTTCGGGGGGGGTTTCAAAAAATATATATTATATTATTTTTTTATTTTAAATGTCAAGTGTTTTTTTTTTCTTTTTTGACACTATTTTATATAGGTACTAAGAAACATGTATGAATAAAAATTACATATACATATACACATATATGACTTGCTTTGACTTCAAAGCTAAAACTTAATTTTTATATGCATTATGCATGTATAAGTATAGTATAAGTTTGTATGCCTTTTTTTCTAGTTGCCGCGATGAGGTGAGATTTTTCTATTTTCACAGTTCTCTTTTGTTCTCACCATAAAAATACTAGAAGTAATGACTTTGAATGCGCTCCGAAACTTTAGACCGAAGACATAGGGTCATATTCATAGTTCATTGATAAGTTCTGATTTTGTCTTTGCTAAATTAAACTACAGTTTATGTTATTCATAGACAATTTAAACCCATTTTAAAACGATAATCTGGAGTCTAAAAATAAACACGACGGAACCTATGTTTAAGCTGTTTCTAAATCTATTAAACGTCAAAAATAAACAAACTGATTGAGAAAATTAAGTTACGAGGCATTTTATTTGAAAATTTAAAAACAAAAACTAAAATGTAAAAAGACTTAAGCATATATCAATATTTTGATATTTTTTGCTGGATGTTGGAATGCTACCAACTAACAAAAAACGAAAGCTCTACTTAACCCGATGGGACCCCTTTGAAATAGATGTAGACCATTCGTGTGAAAGGTATCGATTCGAGAAAAAAAATTGTCAAGTTTATAATTGATCTTCTAAAATTTCTCAACTAAGAGCAAACAAAATAGTTTAAAGGGTTTCAAAGATTTTAGCTCTCCAGCTAACGCAATTTATTTTGTTACCCTCTACAAGCTATTTTGTATAGGTATATATAGTGAAATTTTTCAAAATTGTAGTAGAATATATGCCTTAAACCTGTTTCTAACTAAACAGAGCTGGAAAATTCTTTATGAATAGCAGCTGTGTCTAACCTAACATATACATATACCTTTAACATATATGTTAAATTTAGACTCCAGTTCAAATAGACTCGGGGTTAAAATATGACTATGAATATGCCCCATATATTATTTTGTGTCTCACATTAAGGTATGTTTAAATGAAGAAACGCATTCAAATGTTTAAAAATATTGAATTTAGGTGACATTACGTAACTTTCATTATTAGTTTGATTCTTGTTCTTGAAAAATAGGGAAAAAACGCGACAAAGACAAACAGGGTTGCTGTTTTTGTTTTAAAATATTCTTGTGTCACAATTCAAGAAGTGAAAAAAGTTAAGTTAAACATTTTTTTTAATTTACAGTTAAAAGTAACATAAATGAACCGAACAATTTTTCGGTGGTTTGACATTTAAATACATATGTCATAAGTGGCCGTGAGATCGTCATTTTCTGTTTTCAATTTTTCATTTTTAGCCATAAGAAACATGGCGAAAGGGAGCATCTCTGTGTTAATAATAATATTTAGCTTTATACAAAAAGTTAAAAACCCTTCATCTTCTACCTTAGTGTTTGAAAATAAAAATACTAAACATTTTAATTGTTAGTATGAATGAAAACAAGAAAAATATTTGTCTTTCTTTACTAAAAAATACAGACATTTATTGTTCTAATTTAGCGTGTTTGTGTTTTGTGCACAATTTCTATCACCGTAGCAAATTTATTAAAATTTTGTGTTTAACATAGTTTTAGAATTTGAGTTGGAAATTAATTTTGTACCATTTCTGTTTTTCTTTTTTTGGACAATAATGGATATTTGATTACTGCACATATTCTGATATTTCGGAGGGGGTTTTAACCCCCAAAACCCCTACCTGCGTTCGCCCCTGTTCGTTCTCATTTGCAAACGTGGAAAGAAATTAAAGAACTTTTAATAGAAAAATTCGGAGGCTTTAAGTCTTCATTTCAACTTTATGACGAACTACGTCAAACACCTTATAAAGGCAACGTCATAAACTTTTACAATGACATACAGAGAAATCTCTGTGAACTCAATCAGAAAATAGTGCAAGAAGGGAAAAATGACGAAATCCCCCATAATACACAAACTGCTTTAAATATATTTAAAGAACGCCTACCCGTTCACATGAGGACAGTTTTGTTCGCATTAAAACCATAAAATTTGCAAGCAGCCCTTCACGAGCTGTCACAAGTTGGCTTTTTAAACGATAAGTCAGAAGACATACCCAAAAAACTTTTTGAAACGCCTAAAACCCATTCTAATCAGAAACCACATCAAAATAACCAAGGCAATCACTTTAAACAACATCCAAATAATTTGGTCCCAAGAAACCTCCTTTTAATTATCATAATCCCAATCCCAATTATGAAGGACAAAATTACAATCCAAATTATAAGCCCCCATCCAAGCAAATCAAACCTATGGAAGTAGATCCAACCTCTAGCCAACTGAAGAAAGTTCAAGTAAATCATAATAATAATAAAAAAGATCAGGGTTTTCCGGAAGTAGCCTCGGACCAGACCCACAACTCCCCTTTATTGTGTTAAGAAAAGCAAACCAAAAGGTCAAACTATTAATAGATACTGGTGCAACCAATAGTTTGATAAATAGGGAAAAAGCACTATCACATTTAATAAAGAAAAGAATAACCCCCTTAGAAATAAAAACTGTAGGAACACCTATATTCATAAGTGAAGAGTTAGTCATCCCAAAAGGAAAATTCATTTTCCAAATTTAAACAGATTGTTTTTCAAATTCACAATTTTAACAACCAATTTGACGGTTTGATTGGAAATAATATCCTATATCCAAACAATACCGAAATTAATTTCAAGAACAAAACATTGAAATTAAACAATGAAATAATTCCTCTGTTCTTTTCTCAGGAAGATGAACAAGAATACAATAAAGAAATTAATCACTTGGAAAATATGATACCAGATTCTACACTGTTCGAAAATTTGGAACAACAAAGAATCGATCATCTTAATACCGAGGAACATAAAAAATTAATGAAACTTTTAAATAAACACAAAAAAGTATTATACCGCAAAGGTGACGATCTAAGTTTCACAAGCCACGTGAAACATAGAATCCCCACCAATAATGAAGAGCCCATCTTCACTAGAATCTATCGCTACCCTGAAATACATAAACAGGAAGTCGATAGGCAAATAAAAGACTTACTAGATCAGAAAATCATAAAGTCAAATCAAAGACCATATAACAAGTTGTTATATGGGTTGTACCTAAAAAAGCCGATAAAACAGGTAAAAAGGAGTGGAGAATAGTTATCGACTACCGCAAACTTAACAGTGCTACAAAGGAGGATAAATTTCCTATACCTTTGGTCGATGACATTTTAGATAAACTGAGCAAAGCAAATTATTTTACCACTTTGGATCTCACGAAAGGTTTTCACCAAATAGAGGTCGATCCTGTTGATAGAGAAAAAACAGCGTTCAGTACGTTGTCTGGCCATTACGAGTGGTTGAGAATGCCAAATGCGCCAGCCACCTTTCAAAGGATGATGAACGAAGTGTTGAAAAGCTTTATTGGGAAAATATGTTATGTCTATCTTGAAGACATAATTGTGTTTTCCACGTCCTTGGGTGAACATTTAGATTCATTGGACAAAATATTCAAAACACTCCATGAAGCAAATCTCAAGGTTTAGCTCAATAAATGCGACTTCTTAAAAAAGGAATCCGAATTCCTGGGACACATAGTCACCCACAATGGAATCAAACCAAACCCGCAGAAAATAGTTGCTATCAAGAATTTTCCGATTCCAAAAACGATAAAAGAAATTCAGTCATTCCTAGTATTGACAGGTTATTATCGTAAATTCATACTAGATTATGCTAAAATAATAAAACCTATGACAATCTGTTTAAAAAAGGATAAGAAAATAGATATCAACGATAAAGATTACAAAGAAGCGTTCGAAAAACTTAAATTAGTTATGTCAGATGACTTAATGAATAGACACCCAGATTTCTCAAAAGAATTTTTGTTAATCACAGATGCTTCAAATTATGCAATAGGAGCAGTCCTAAGCCAAGCACATGGTCCACTCTGTTTCGCATCTCGAACTCTCAACAAACATGAATGCAACTACAGTACCATAGAAAAAGAACTCTTAGCAATCGTTTGGGCAACCAAACAATTCCGTCACTACCTATACGGAAGAAAATTTAAAATACTCACGGACCACCGACCTTTAGCATGGTTACAGAATATACGAGAACCAAATTCAAAATTACAGAGATGGAAAATTAAGTTGTAAGAATATGATTTCAACATTGAGTACATCCCAGGTAAAGAGAATAAAGTAGCAGATGCTTTATCTCGAATAAAATTGAATGAAATAAATGCAATGGAATTAGTCTCTACACAACACTCAAATGAGTCAGATAGTTCAAACCTAATTCCAATTACAGAACAAAGTTTAAATATATCTATTCGACAAATTATCTTAGAAATAGGAGCACAAAATGATGAAACCATAACCTTTCCTTTTAACAAAAGAAGAATAAAAATAATTAGGAAAAGTTTCAATGAATCAGATTTCGAAAAATTCATATCAGAAATTGATACAAATCATAAAAATATATTATATTGTAATAACGATAATCTATTTTTACAATTCCAAACTTATTGGAAAACACACCACAACAATCAAAATTTAATCAGAACACATATGTATATTCTTAGAAGATGTTTATGATATAACTGAACTAGAAGAAATCATAAGCAAAAAACATAAGGAATTAAATCACATAGGAATAGAAAAATTATACTTAGATTTAAAAAGAAAGTATTATTACCCAAACCTTAAAACACAAATAACTAAAATCATAAATAATTGTGATATCTGCAACCTGAAAATAGAAGGGAACCCTATTAAATTACCATTTGAAAAAACAGAAACACCCTTAGAACCACACATTCACTACCATATGGACATATGGATCCTACCCAATAGCAACAAATATTTAAGTTGTATCGACAAATTCAGCAAGTAGAAAAACTTAAAACAAAAAATCAAAAAGATATTTTAAATGCTATGGAAAAACTATTCTCATACATGCCTGAACCCAAGAAATTAACTATAGACAATGACCCTGCTTTTAAAACTTACTCTATAGAAAACTGTCTAAAAGAAAAGAATATACTAACACACTTTACTACCCCTTATGGACACACCGGAAATTCGGATGTGGAACGCCTACACAGCACCCTAAATGAACACGTTAGACTACTAGAAAAATGTGAAAAACTTTTTGATTTAGTAACAAAAGCGGTAAATACGTATAATAAAACAATACATCTCACTACCAAAGAAAGACCCTTAGAAATACATCTAGGCAAAATAGATAGCAAAACAATATAATGATAGAATAGAAACAAATAAGAACAAAATTCTAAACAAAATAAATAAAAATCGTTTAGACGTAGAAGTGAACCCACATTTTTCAAAAATAAACAACCCAGAACATTTTAATAAACTAAAAACTAAGCACAAGAAAGTAAAACCCCTTAAAATAATTGGTAAAAAATTACTAATCAAACCCCATATAAGAAAACAACTTTTACACAAAGACCAATTCAGAAAGAAAAAGAAATTCACTAAAACACAAAATGAAGACAACCAAGATATTAGCAATCATGATAATGATTCTCTCATTAACAACCTCAGTGAAAGCTAAGGATATAAAAATAACAAAAATCAACAGAGAATTTTTAATCATACAGGAAGAACAAATAAAACTTATAAATAACTATGACATCCTCTTACATGTAATTAACCTTACAGAATGCCAACTATTAATAAACCAGTTAAAATCTCAATACCTTTTACTAACGAATCCTAACGATTTACAAGAACAAAAAATAAATACATTAGAAGTAAAACTCCAAACAATCATTCCACATCATATTATTCGTAAGCGAGGATTATTAAATATTGTAGGTAAAGGAATGAAGTACATATATGGAACTATGGACGACGACGACGACAGACAAGCCATAGAAGAAAGATTACAAAACTTAGAAGATAGTAACAGAGAACTTTTAACAAACAATAACAAACAAGTTACCATTAACAAACAATTCAATGGACAATTTTTTCAATTACAAGACACACTTAAACAAAGTTCAAAAACATTAGCTAAATACAAAGACATCAAATCGGAAATAAACACTTTACGCATAGAATTGGAATTCAACAGAAACTTAGTAGAAGTACAACAAATAATAGAAAAAATTGACAACTAATAATGACTAGTAGGACAGGAATATTAACGCAAGATATATTGACTGTAAAAGAAATTTACGACTTCGATATAAACCTAGAAAAACTAAAAGAGATAAAATTGACTTAAACTATTTATAACGAAAACTTACTTATTGTTCTAAATATAACAAAATTTAATGAAAATTTATATCACAAAATAAAATCATATCAATACCTAATGACGAATTTATAGAACTTAATAAAACTATGTATAATGTAAACAAAGAAATAAAAAATCTAATACAAATTGAAGACAATTTTATTAAAAACTTATTTAAAGATAATTCTAAACTAAGCTGTAATATTAAAGATTTCAAAGATGAAAATGTTGTAATCAATAAAGAAAAATATTTAATATTAAAAAATATAAAGAATGTAAAGTTGGAACAAGATTGCAATAACTTAGATTATATTCTACGAGGAAACTATATATTAAGTTTGAAAATTGTAAACTAAAGATAGAAAATGTAACATACAAGCTTTTTCTGCAGAAGAAACCTTATTTCTAAAATAATAATATTTATGTCAAACGTTTCCAAAGCATTAAATTATTTAGCCAAGGATCAACTAGACCAACCCTAAGCCTCGAATCAATATGTACTGATAGTTATTTCTCGTATTAATAAATGCTTTTGAAATATTTTCTTTATTATTTCGACGGTTCTAAAAAGTTTCGATCAATTTTACTAATCCTAAAAGTATTTAAAAAAAATCGAAATTTTGAAATACAAAAAGTGAATACATTTTGTTTTAATATTATTATTATTTCACAAGCGATTACTTTTTGTGAATATTTAATTTTTACATTTACACATTTTTTTTGTAAGAGCCTAGGGCCGAAAAAAACTTACTGTTTCAGAGTTCAATCGTGTTCAGCTATTATAAAAGTATTGAATTGATGTAAGCTTAATTGATTCTTAAGAATTATATTTTCCTAACGAATCTATATCTATATCTATATCTATATCTATATCTATATCTATATCTATATATTATATAAAAGCGAAACCATTTTAAAGTTTGTAACGCATGATCTCAGAAAGTAGTCAACCGATTTATTTGAAATATGTTTTATTATTTTCTATATTGTTATGAGAGTGTTTATGGCTTTAATTTTTTTTTTATTAATTATTTGTCAAACTTAAATATTATTAATTTTACATTTTTTGTCCAGTTTCTTTCATTAGTTGACTTATACAACCACTCATATCTTAAAACCTATACAATAATCGACAAAGATTAGCATTGCTTCATAAAGTCAATATTGTTGCGCAAATTTTAAGCCTAAAATCACTTCTAAGTTAAACATACAACCTGAGAAATAAATAAAAACAAATTATAAAATTATAAACTTTTTGAATTTATTTTATCCAGGAAATTAGATTCCATCACAATCGCGAGGTCGCTGCTTTGTTTCATTTCATTATCATTCCAACATTTTTAATTTTCTTTTCTTCCCATGTTCTTTCTCTCTTAATATGTATTCCATTTAATAGTTACGTTTTTTCTCTTACATACCTACCTACATATTCAATTTTTCTGTATTGTATAGTTCATCAACTAACCTACACACACACATTATTTTTTTGTTTCTCTAATTCTATCGTCAGGCCCGTCACCATAGAGGAAATATATTATCTAGAGTCCCGACTTAATGGGTTTGCTCTCTTTCGGCCTACAAACTAAATTGAGCGAATTTTGCCCATTAGCATAAGCATGTGTTAGTTGTCCCGTGCATTTCTAATGGGAAAATGCAGATTCTATGTAGTTGTTACGGGCTTTTAAGAGAGTTACCTCAAACAAAATTTGAGGGTGTTTCAGGCAAGACGGGTACCAGTCGGGACTCTAGATAATATATTTCCTCTATGCCCGTCACATTGCTGAGTAGTGTGGGCTCTTTTTTTTAAGTTACTACCTATGAACATTTAATAAAAATAAATAAACAGTGCCGTGCACATGAAATGCCGATTTATCTAAAGAACAATTAGATCTTTTTTATTTTTCTGGTTCGAGGAAGTGAATAGATTATAATTCTTCCAATTTAAAAATAAAAAAAGTTCTATTATAATAGCTTGAATTACCAATTTTGTATCACTTCCTCGAACAATAAAACTGAAATTAAGTTAAAATTTTCTTTACAAATAACTCAAAGAAGGTACTTACAATGACGTCGATAAAAAGAGCACACAAATGTAGGTAGGTTAAGTCAGTTGCACTGCACTCAACATGAGCAGATGAATAAAAAAATGTGTCTATGGATATTTAAACACGCATACCTATAGATGTATGAGAACATTAAAAACACAAATTTATTTTTTTTTTACCGCAAACTATATTTTTCGGTTGCAAAAAAACGTTTCTAGGTATGAATAAAAGAAAGAAAAGAAGAAAATAGACACAAATTTCGTTCTGTTTTCAACTAAAAAATTGAAATGGTTTTGTATTTTGATTGTTTTCACGTGCGGCTTGGCCTTTACTACGTAATATTTTACTTAAGTTTTTTTTTCTAAAGTGTTAATTTCGGTAAGGAAGTGTTTTTTGATTATAAACTAAAATTAATATTACTGTAGAAAATATGCTCAGACCATTGAGAAATTTTTTCATATGCTAATACTAATATTCAAAAAATGTTCGTGGTTACAATTTGCGAAGCAACGCGAGCACGGGTCGGCTAGTAATAAATAAGTATATTTTTGTTGGTATTATTAATTAAATATGTAATTTCAATGAAAAAAAAAACAATATGCAACTTTAAGTAGGTATGTATTTATATAGTAATTATTTTAATTAATTTCAGGTAATGTTTGTAAAGCCTGAATTTTAAATGTACGTAGATGATAGTATTCATAATTTATTTAATATTCAATTATTATTTTTCATTGTAAGGTTCTTACATTATTTAGATACGTAACTGCGCCCAGTAATTAGTTGATTATATTTTTAAATTATTTCACTTATGTTTTTTGTACTACAATGTAATTAGGTTAATTACCTACCTTGCTATGAATAATTGCCAAAAATTAACCCATGAATCTAAACATCTAGGCATATTGTCATACGGCTACGGGCTCTAGAACTATTAATCCACGACTGGTTTTCTTTCTTATCCCTATTTTAATCAATAAATTACATACATGTTTATGAAGGTAAGGCAATATTGTTAATTTTTCATTTCAATTCGTCGGAGTTACCTGAGACCTGACTTAGTGACTTCCCTATCAGTGCTGTCGTTTTAAAAATTTCAAATGTAGTATTTTTCTCTCATTTTGAGGAGTATTTTCTTAAATTGAGGAGTAAAACAAAAAACAACAAATACATTCTTGGCCCATGAACAAAATTAAAAACTGAAAATAATAATGTCTAAATTCGAAGTTAAGTTCCGAAAACAGACAAATAGAAGGATCTAATGTCATGGCATATTTTTGCTTTCACTGTTAAAGGGCCAACATTTTAAAATAATATAGTTAAAATAAATAAAAAAGATTTTAAATAAAAAGGATTTGTTTCATATTTTCAGATACAAACATTAAGGGGCCAGTTATAGCTATCATTGAAATCGATCCTGACAAATTTTTGAATCGATATTTGACGGTGTTTTGCTAAAAATGCATTTTTCTATTTTCCGGGCGGAAATTCATTTTCCTGAACAGCTGATACTTTTGTGTTCAAAACTGAAATGAATCATTCCACTGATTTGTGTTCCAATTTAACACAGTTCTAATGACAGATTTGTGTCAGTAAAAATGTTTCGGTGGTTTTCAATCATGAATTTTTTTCAATAACAGACATTTTTAAGAATAGCTATAAACGACCTGTCAAAAAAATTCCAATGTTTGTTTTCAATGATGAAAACCAATGATAGCTATAACTAGCGGCTAATACAATTTTTTTTAAATTCTCGATTAAAGTTTTTGATGGCTCCCATTTTTCGATGAAATTGTTTTTTAGAAGTTTCTTAGCAGTTAGTATGGCATTCACCGTTTCTACCCTGAGCGAATTTCTTTTTTTATCTTTTATAAGGCTAACATTTGAAAATTTTCTTTCTGCTGTTGCACTACTATGAGGCAAACTGATTAATGAACCGACGAATTTTTTAATCAGGGGAAACATTAAATCATTATTTGCGTTTTTTATTTGAAATATTTCGCTATCGCAATCTGGAAAGAATGGAACGAACATTTGGAATGGAAATAGAACACAACAGAGATGTTAGGAGGTACCTAAATGCAATCACAGATGTGCAAGTTTTGGAATTATATTTTAAATTTTGGTTTTTATTGTAAACCAAATAAAATTTTCTTTTGCGTTTTATTTTGGGGAGTAGTTTTCGTCCGTGGGTAGTAGAGTAGCAGTTGACTCTCGAAAGGAGTAAAATACTACTATAGTAGCAAAAACGTACTTTCCTTATCTTCTTCACATTACATTTCTGTATTTATTACAATACATTAAATGTTATATCGATTTATGCATGTGTTTGTTGTGTTTCTAAGTAGTGAGTAAGTAAGTATAGCCGAAGCCGAGCCGCCCTTGCGCTCTCTGTGATGCTGAGTGAAAATAGAGTCTCTCAGAATCACTCCGTTTTATAAGTTAAGTATAATAAGTTAGTTTTAGTTTGTCGCTGTTGTTCGTGTAGGGAAGATAAGTTGCGTTGGTTTTAGTGCAGTGTGATGCAAGCAAAATGCCGTCGTTTATAACATCTGAAATGGAAAAAGCCAATAAAAAATTCATAGAATTAGTTAAAAAATATCCATGCATTTGGAATAGAGATTCTGCAAATTATAACCATAAACCACAAATGGATGAAGCTTGGAATGAAATTTCGAAAGAAATGGGCGACACGCGTAAGTTTCATTGTGTAAAAAAAACAGATCTATGGAATGAGTTTTTAGGTGAAATGTGATGCACTACAACATACAACCAATTGATAGAATTAGAATCTTAAAAGTCTTATTAATTCGTGATCGAAAATATAGCAGAAAAGATTTGATGATTATTTTCATAATTTATAAATTTGTTGAAATTTTTTCAGTTAGATAATTCTCCTGTTTGTTAAACAATTCTCACTCAATAAAAGTGTTAGTGAAGGGGTTGATCGGTGATGTTGAGAGGAAATGTAATTTGTATTGTGTACACTCAAGGTCCGCACAATATACATTACATTTACATGGTGTGGTTTTTAAAGTTTTTCTAAAAAAATTTGAAAATTAACTATTTTGTTCTTGTATTTTTAGCTAAGACGTGCCTTATACACTGGCAAAAGATTCGAAGAGCGTACGCCAGGTCTATCAGAATAAATGCAAATGGAACATTTCAAAAAAGCGAATATTACATGTCGAGCTCCCTCGAATTTGTTCGGCCACATCTAAAACTAGGTTGTCAAAACAGCAATGCTGACAGCGGCGGCGAAGGCGGTAACAGTAACAATAAAAAATGTACCAGTGATGCAGATGATTCACGTACCTCTACAACGGATATCGAAATCAAAGACGAACCTCTAGATTCTGATGAAGATGTTAAGCCCTTAGATAACGCCGAAAAAGTTCTATTTGAAATTATTAAAATGGAGGATGAAGATGATGATGAAGAAGACCAGAAATTCGAAGTCATATCAATAAAACTATCAAACTCTCCCTCCCCCAATAAACGCAAAAGAGAAACTGATTCAAACGATGAAAATGAAACAACAGATCCCAAAGAAAGAGTAAAGAATGATCTTCCGAATTTAAGTTTAATTGAAGCCAATAGAAAGTTTTTTGAGAGTTTGATTCCTTTCATTGATGATATGAATACTCAGCAAAACCGCCGTTTTAGACGTGAAATAATGTGTCTGATGGATGATGTTTTGGATGACAGAGACATCGATGGGGCAAATAGTAGTTGCTAAGAAGAGAAATAAATTATTTTGCTTTAAATTACGTTTCATTGTAGGTTTAATAAACGGAATGTAAAAAAGAGACTAGTATATTTCTTATTAAATTTTATATTGTTTAAGTTTTAGGATTAAATTTTTGGTCAGAATTATAAACTCTTGCAATTGACAGTTTATAACAAGCATTATATAAAAAAATAAGAATGTATTTTTTTAATTTAACATTCTTAAAAAGATTCTTCAAACTATTTTTTTTTTAATGCTAAAACTGAAATTAATATGAATTTAAGTATGATGACATCCAAGAACGTGTTCATCTTATGCCTTACAGGTAACTTACTCTTGAAAAGAAATCGATATACATATACATATAAGGTAGTTACTAAATTCTTAATAATGGAAAAATATAGAACCAAGTTTTATATGATATAGTATCTTATTTGAAGATCACCACTGTTCAGCAAACCACTCGTTTATGCTTCTCAAAAAATCGATTTCAATGTTAAACCACCATGCAAAGACGTAAACGGCTGAGTAACTATCTACGTATACCAACACAAATTTAGGTTGAATCAAGTTGTAACGCATTTCATCAAACAACATCAAACTGTTTTAAATCGTACCAAAAACCATACCTGCACTATCTCTCTGTTATTCACGGCTTGCCAAACGGAGTATAATATACCTGGACCCTGGACGGTTTATTATTTAAAAAATCAATGTTTGAGTGAAAATTTCTTCTGCGCTCTCACTCGTGTCAGTCAGTACAGTATTCCGTGTGAGTAGCGCAGCGTACGCTTTATTTTATTATCATGTGCAACTCATGTTGATTGTGTTATTCTGTTTTTACTCCAACGGCTACGACAAGTAAGCGACAGCAAGCAGCATTTGTATCATTTTGTTTTTGAGTGCTTGTTAATTTTACGATTTCCTGTTTCTATCTAAAAATGTCTACAACAAAAAATAATTTTTCGGATAAACACGAAGATCTCAAAACTAATATAAAGTTTCTTAAATTGATTGAAAAACATGAGTGTTTATGGAAACACGATTCACCAAATTATACAAATAATCACATTAAAATTGAAGCTTGGAAGCAAATTGCAAAGGCTGTCAACGGCACAGGTACATTGACTCAAACATTTTTTTATACCAATTAAGGATTTTTTTTTAAATTGTTTTTTATTATCATACCATAACAAATAACTCGGTGAGGTTAATGTTTTGGTTTGCATAATAAAAATTTAAATATGGCTCAACTCTCCTTTACCGCAGCACGAATATTCACACGATTTTTTTTTCATTTGATGGACATGTGCAAGAAATAATTATAGCAACTTTAGGGAAAACATTTAGGTATTTCTATTTTCAATTAATTTTCGACTTTCACTTTTTCGCATAAAAAACTCAAATTTAAAAATTATTCATACATTTTCAGAAATTTTTGTTTAGGTACGGGCTTTTCAAATACAATAAAAGAAAAGATTGTAAGTAATCTAGTAAAAAAATGTACGTAGACGTAGGTATACCCAATCTCGCACCTACCCAAAATCTTATTCTGTGCCCAAGCAGGTGTTTTGCAGGGGCAGAATGTGCCCCTTGCATACCACGCTGTCCATAGAAAAAACTTGTGTTAGTTGGGTTAAGCCTGAAAAAGAAAACATTTTTTCTATGACTATAATGTTTCCTCGCCTTAATATTTTAAACATGTTTTATTGAAATCCTCACCTAACTGGAACAAAAACAAGAACTATACTCGTGATGCCGTAAAGGAAAGCCGCCCAAAATTGTTTCATAATCAAGTTTGCCATTGAAAAACATTTACAAAAATTATATGCTACGCTCATCCTATATTTTTTTAACTTATTTTAGAAGAAAGATGCAATAGACGTTGGAGATATATTCGACAAGCATATTCACAGCATGTCAGGACAGGTATAAATGCAGATCCAAAGAAAAAATATTATTTGTCACCTCATGTGGATTTCGTAAAACCATATATAAAACTACCTCCTTGTTGTCAATCAAGTGCAACTGACAGCAAACAAAATAAAGACAATTCAAAGGAAGATTGGACTGAAACAACAAAAAGGAAAGCACCAGCGGAAACAGAAAAATTATTGGAACAACAATTTTTGGAACTTATTGAAGGAAAGGGCGATAAAAGCACAAAAACTAAATCTGTTAAGGTTTGTGATGAGCAAAAACAACAACCTACTACTAGCAGCTGCAGCCTTAAGCGAAAGATTGACATTCAAGACACGGAATCGAGGTCAAAACATGTAAGAACTACAGCAATCGAAAGTGTCATCAGTAAGAATTGGATGTTTTTGGAAAGTATTCTACCTTTTGTTGATGAAATGAGCAAAAAACAGATCCGCCGATTTAGACGAAAAGTAATGTTACTTGTTGAAGATGTTTTAGAGAAGAAAAGTATAGACAGACCAGAATTGGTTCAATAGATTTAAAGAGTAATTGTATGTAGATACAAAATAAATTAAAAAATAAGATTGTTTTGTTTTACATACATATGTATTTATTCAAGTTTTGAAGTTGCTATCTGTCATTGTTCTCAATGTATTTGAGTTGAAAATTAATTTTATCGCCCATATTCTGCATTTCACTCATTGTGAATACACATCACATTTCAAAAGTGGAAGAGAATTTGGTTTAAGTGGAGGTAGAATTTCGAAAAAATGGGTGTTCTACAGCTACAGTTGCAGTTAGTTTATATGTATTTTTTCGTATTTGTGCAAAATGTAGAAAAACAAACTTTTGTTTCTTTTTTTAGTATTTACTTATTGCTTTTATTTTCTGTAAAAACAAAAATCGGCAGCTGGATTTTTATATACATTTTAACACATCAAAACCTTCGTTGTTATTTATTTTAAAGTGCTTTAAAGGTAAGTTTTTTTTCGTATGATATTCGAGGTGCAACATTTTTTTCAGCTTATCTGTACAATATAATTGTTTTTTAAGTCGTTATCTTTGCACAAACATAATAAAATATTATACACTAAATTTTGTATACATACATACATATGTATATGTCCAGAAAAGATCGCTTAAGAACTATATGTACAATAGCAATAGCAAGCATAAGTAATACCAAAATTGGTCAAGTTTTTTCGATTAAAATACATATGTACACTGTACACATCTTAAGAACAAGAAAGTCAGTTTATTTCTTACAACATTTTTGTTGATATTGTACTTAAAAAATTCTTAAAACTGGCAAACGTGTTATACATTTTCATTGAAAAAGCTTAAATTGATTGCATATTCTTGGAAGTTTCAATTCTCCTTTTGTTCTTTAACATACAAAAATGTGGATATGAGTTTTCGAAGGCAATTTTTAACTAAGTGAATGAAAAACATTGAAATGTTGTAAATCAACGAATGCATGAGTCTTATCCTTGTTTTCATTAACATTAATTCTTTGATTCCTAACAATGAACTTAATTTTCTTCCAAATGAATAAGAATACAAAAGTATAACCGAACATTTCAAAGGAAATTGGGTACGGAAAAGACATAGTTTTTTGTATTAAATATCATCGGAGAGCAGGTCAATCAATCAAATATAAATACCGTTTTTTCTCTTCCAAACGTACATATGTAGGTATAGGATCTTAAACTCATATTTTCAGAAATCAGAAGACGTCTCATCAAAATCTATTGTAAAACACCAATGTAATAAAATGTGAGCACCATACAAAAAAGGTGGTAGGTAATAAGGTTTGAAATTTGAATGCACCTTAACAAAACCATATTTACAAAACGCATTGAAATAAACCGTTTCATGACTTTATTGAAGGTTTTAAATATCAAGATAGCTAGTTTATTACATTTAAATAAAATGAAAAATGAAATTTATCTCTAGTTGTAAATGTTGATTTGTAAACTATATTTTAGAAAGAAATTTTCAAAAACTTGTGTATATTTTAATTTCATCTTAATTCAATAAAATTAAAACTAGAATCTTATCTTAGTTATACCCTTTTATTCAAAAATTGTGTCGATTATAGTTAAAACTTTAAGTCTAAATCGAATAGTTTGGGTTTTAGTCATTT
This sequence comes from Eupeodes latifasciatus, assembly GCA_920104205.1. Taxonomy (NCBI): domain Eukaryota; kingdom Metazoa; phylum Arthropoda; class Insecta; order Diptera; family Syrphidae; genus Eupeodes; species Eupeodes latifasciatus. The sequence continues at coordinate 161,270,240 of OV049924.1, forward strand.
CATCAACAAATGGCAGCAAACTCTGCAAAAACATCATATTCCTACTCGATTCACTTGGTACTGTTGTATCCTTAGCTTTATTTACTTTATTTTCAACAGCTTTTTCTTCGTCTTCTTCAGATGATTCAATAAGTATGGGATTTACAATGTTCGCTTTTGAGATATTTTTGCAAGTCGTTCTCGTTTTCTTTTTAAATTCATCACATTGTTTTTTTTTGCAACATGATTTAATGTATGGTTGAAGAAAACCAAGATATGCAGCCAAGTAATAGGGTTTGTTTTTATTTTTCCTTTTACTTGGGTATAAATTATTCCCGTACATACAGCGAATTGTTTTCCATCGTAGTTGAATCTTATGAACTAAAGAATATAAACACACTTTAGCACTGTTTGTATAGTAATTTGTTGATTCACTGTACCTGCTTCATTTAGCTCCACTGAAATTTGCTTCCACGCATGTTCTACTTTAGGTTTTTCAAAATAATCCAGATGCTTGTGGTTCCATAAACATTCATGTTGTTTAACTAATTTTATCAATTCCAAATTTCTTGTTCTGTCCATTGAAGAAGCTGTTTTTTTGGTGTGCAGTTTCAATATCAGGTTTAATAATATGCTGCTATGAATTAAGCTACACTGCACTAAAATATTCAAATACGAGATGGAAATTGTCAGTGTCAAATTCGAAAGAGCTCACTGTTTGTTTTCTCATTAGTATTCTCTGTCTATATTTGAGTGCTTTTGTACTGAATATGAACTAGACAGCTCAATGTTACTTTATGGAAGAAGGGGAAAGAGTGAAAAATAGAGGTATGCAGTGCAGGTAGAACGAGAAGATCAACTCATGATGTAGTAATGTACACTGTACAGTGATTATGGGGTTCGGGATTTTTAACTTCAAAGAAATGCGAATTTTGTACAAAAATAAAACAATGATATAACAGTTTTAAGTTCAATCCTCAATATAAACGAATAAGTTACCAAGAAAAATATTACAATTAAATCACCCGACTTGGGTATGAAAATAAATTGACTAAGGTTGTGCATGCGTATTATCGTAGATATTTAGGTAGCTAGATTTCTTCAAATTTTTTGTTTTTCAAAATTATGTGGAAGATCCCTATGAACAAATTTCTTTTACTTGCAAGAATTGAATCACTGTATTTGTGTAAATAAGGTTCTACAAATACCCAACATATTTAAAAATTGAATACAAAATTATTTTAGTAGTTTTTTATTTTCTCATAACCTAGACAATATAAAACCATCAAGTTTTCAATGTAGGTATGATTGAATTACCTGAACTATTAAATATTTAAAACCAATGTAAAATTTAATTCCACAATTTCGAAAGCAAAGGCCTAAACTTATGATTTCTATTTTGTTTGTAATTTTGAGTTTGCATTCGAATTTTTCAGTAGAACGGTTTTCTGGCATAATCCATATAATAAATTAATGTATGTTTTGACGTTGTTTTTTTTTTTTCAGTTTAAGTAATTTTTTCTAAAACTGCCCCTACCTACTAAATGGGAAGAGATAAACCCCTGCCTTAGTTAAATACTTGTTTTTGACCCCTCTACAAAATACCGTTTAAGTTATCGTACTCTCCTCCAAAGCTGACATTTGTTATTTTTTATATCAATATCGTTAATAGGTCTCCAAAAAAAGTAAGAGAATAGTTGTTAAGCTTTAACTTCCTTGGTCAAATCTTTTTTTATTTTAAATGTTACGTACAATTAAGCTTATAGTTAATCTAATATATCATCGATTAAAGTCAAAACCTTTAACCTAAAGCGCCGTGTTTGGCAGTTTGTCATTTCATCCACAAATGGAAGTAAACTTTCAAGAAACATCATTTCAGTTGATTTGGTTTTTGGTGTCTTCTGAATAGTATCGGAACAATTATTATCATAGAGTTTACTCCTAATATGTGATACATTTTCTGAAGCAGCTTCTACGGCGCCTACCCATTTGTTTGTTACTTTTCCATCTTGAACATTTTTGCGTTTGGTCTTTCCTGCCAGTTGGCAGCATGTTTTACTTCGACAGCACGATCGTATAAAGGGACGAAGAAAATCAAGATACGGTTCCAGGTAATACTTCGTTGATTTATTTCTCAATGTGGGATGTATATTTTTCCCGTACATATTTCGAATTGTCCGCCAACGTTGTTGAGATTTACGAGCTGTACAAAAAACAAAAAAACGATAAAATTCTGCGAATATTTGTTTGAGTCAATGTACATACGCGTATCGTTCAATATCTTTGCTATATCCTCCCATGCTTTTTGTGCACTCGATTTTTTAAAGTATTCCCAATGCTTACAATTCCATAAACATTCACGTTGTTCGACTAACTTTATTAATTTCACATTATCCTCTTTGGAATAATTTTTCATGAACACTTTTTTTTTCTTAGGAAACAGAGACATTTTGTTTGTTTTTGAAAATTCTTTATTTACGACCCGACTTGAAATCTGAAGCAAACAATGTAAAATTGTAAAAGTTAGTTGAGCTGCAAAACAGACAAACTAGCAGCTGCCAGCTGAAGCTGATAGCTGAATGCTCTCATTCTTATTTCATCTCATCTAATTGAGTGTATTACTGACATTTCGAAAGAGACAAACAGTTGATGTGAAAAGTACAATCATATGAGTTGTAACTTGTAAATTTTGATTTTAGTCGTTCCAACATCGAACTCAAACATAAGCTGAAGATAAACTCTCAGGCGTACATTTAAACACTCATTCAAAGGCATTGTATTATTTTTGGTATGGCATGCCATCATCCCATCGGCACTAGACATCTGATATTGATGTGGAATGCAATACCTACTTCAGAGGCATGGTGACCGTTTTTCCATTTTTAAGAATTGCACTTTTATATTTTTATAGTTGTTTTCTTAGATCTCAGAGATTTCCTTGATCTCAGAAATATAAACAACATTTCTCATAAAATTGTTCACTTTTGCTCTCAGAAACCTGATAGCTAACTGAATTTTTATCATTCGATTTTTCAAGAATTCGCTATCGACAAATTAAAAAGAGGAAAGAAATGGGAAGATAATTTGATTAATAGGTGAGAATAAATAGTGAATTGTATGTATGTGTATGTAATTGTATGTATGTATTTCATTCGTCTGCTCTGGCAACCCCTCTGAGAAAATTCACAGAAATCATGGAAATATAAACTGCCAGTTGTGCTGTCCTAGTGATGAATTCACTTATTTTTTGTATGTACCTATGTTAATAAACCCATTTAGGTGCTTTAATTATAAATTTTGAGAAGCAGTGGAAGTAACGGTAGTATTAGTGACAACAATAAGTCACTACCTATATTTATGAACATATTTATAACTTAAATTAATCCGTATGGCATGGTCACCCTAACGCCTAGCCAAAAACCATAACAATTCATAGTCGTATATTTCATCCCCTACAAATACATACAAGAAATATCCACCATTCAATATAATATACAAATGGTGATTGTATGTACATACATATATCTTGTCTACCTACCTAAAGCTTAAGATTAAAATTATAATTTAAACTTATTGAATGATAACATTACAATTATTAAATAAATAGGTACAAAATTAAAAACGAGTTGCATTCATCAAAGGTTTGCAAAATGCCTATTGTTTAATTTGGTAGGTAGTAGGTAGATGAAACGACCTTGCTTTAGTGTTTTTCTGATTTGAGACATGACTCTGATGTTATGAGTGTAATATAAATGCTATTTTTAGCATTGATTTGTATTCGTGGAAATGTTGCCAACGCCTTACGCTAAGAACAAACCGGTTTGAGTTGGTTCTAAGAATACGCTCAGCCCATGAGCCAGATTCAGATACTTTATAAATTATAACTCATATCTACTACTTACTTATTGAGTAAATTTTTTAAATAAAAGAAGAATGCAGTAGTGCGCAATGCGCAGAGATTTATTTTAGTTTTCAGTAACGTTTGCGTTTTATGTTGGTTTTATTTTTTTGTCCATTGAGTACGATTTCCTAAGCACATAGTAAGTATAGAAGTCGAGAGAAAACTTATACTCATACCGGGAACGGTAAAATGATGGGCCCCGAGGGATGCTCGCTTTAATGGTTAGCTTAGGCTTTGTATATACAAAGGTTTAGGTATCAGGTAGTACCTAATTTATATAAAGAATATTTTACAAGTGAAAAGGCAAATAATTAGTTCGAATTGATTAGGTTCTTATAAAGACTTTGACCGGTATTACACAGCGCATGTTTTTCCTTGCATCAATGAAGTGCGAAAGAGAAAGGAAGAAAAAAAAAAATGAAATAGAAATAAATCTGTCTCGGCATGCACGTACAAGCTCAAAAACACTAATAAAGATATAAATCCTCGGTAGCCATCTTGGTTTGCCTACATGCTGAACCGGAAATCAGATTCATAAACTCATTAAAGTATGCGTGACATTTCTCCTCTAAATTATGACATTTCCCCTAACAACTTAGTAGTGACTAGTGATGAGATAGATTAGTGTTTACGAGTTTGAATAATTTTTCTCTACGAGTGTTTTAAGGATGAATATTTGCATTAGAGGGTATTAAGGTATTTAAATGATATTTGCTTTGGTTTTCAATTCAATTTAAAAAAAAAAAACAACCAAGAGCTATACATCAAAATACACTTACAAGAAATTTTAATGGATTCATTCAGAAAAGGAAAACCTAGTGGAAGCCAGGCGCGTAAGATAGTTGTTAACATATATAATGATAAACTGGAAGAAGCAAAGAGTTGGTTTCTTGAAAATCCTGTGAGTTACGCAACCACGCAAACCGTGGAAATACTGGAATTTCTGAACGTTCAATCAGAAGGATTATTAAGGAATATGAAGAGATAGGAATAGTGTCACCAAATAAAAAAGTACAGCATACGAAGTGGAAAACTGGAATAGACGAATTTGACATCGTAGCTATTCTGCGTATAATGTACAACTTCCACCAGGATAAAAAATGATGATATCCTTAAAAATATTGAGACAACGAGTCCAGGAAGATATGGAGCTTAACTTAAGTATTACTTCTCTCAACAGGATTCTAAGAAGAAACGGTTTTAGTTACAAAAAAAAACCCAAAACAACCGGAAACTTCTCTGTGAAGGAAATGATATTAAACTCATGTGAGTGAAGTATCTGAGTAAAATCCGGGAATTTAGAACAAAAGGATATGACATCATTTGTTTGAACGAAAGTTATATTCAAAGCTCACATACAAGACCACGGGCTTGGACTGATGACAGTAGCAGTGGGTTGAAGACGCCAATTTCAATGGACAGAGGCATGCAGGTGGTGAAAAAGGTTTCGTGAAAAACTCCTTACTTTTATTCAAATCTGCAACAAAAACGGGAGACTATCACGACAACATGAACTTCGAAAATTTCTGTAAATGGATCCAAGTACAAGTTTTGAGCAACTTGGAGGAACCTCCAGTTATTGTAATGGACAACGCCTCGTACCACATTAAATTCGAAGAAAAACAAATTACTTCTGCTGGCAAGAAATCCGAGATGATACAATGGCTAACCGAAAACAATATTCCGCATACCATTCAGATGTTGAAACTTGAACTGTATGAAGTAATAAAACGACACCGAGCTGCACACAACCCAAAGCATAAGATTGACGATATCATTCACGGCATGGGACATGAGGTTCTAAGTTTACCACCCTATCATCTAGATCTTTATCTCATTGAAAATATTTGGGCAACTGTCAAGGCAGTAGTAGGCTCACGAAACACGACATTCAAGATATTAGATGTTCAAAAATTAGCAGAGGAAGAATTTTCAAAAATAACGGCTGAAGATTGGCGAAAAGTGTGTGAAAAAGCCTTAAGAGCTGAGGAAGAATACTTTTCTCGCGACCTGATGTGGGACGCAATTTCGGATTCAATTATAATAATTAATCCAGGTGACTATTCTTCAACCGAATATAAAAGCGACATAAGTTCGGAAAACTAAGTAGGTATATGTACATAAACATTTATTATTTAAATTATATTACCTATATTTGTTTATATTATTTTTATTTTATTTCTTTACCTATTTATTTATTTTTTGTTATAATTTCGCTGAAATTAGACAAATACAAAAATTAAACTCATACATTCCATCTCATTTTAATTTTAAAGAAAAACAACGTTGAGTAAGGGCACTGTAAGATTTAAGGAAAAATCTTTACTCATTAAATATCTTGCGCGCCATTTTTGTTCTCTTAATCCTCTCTCAGCGCAACCGACCGTTGATAACTTAATTGGTTCAAGGTCAAGCTATACCTTTTTTCAGGTCAATCGAAGCATACACTATGTTATATTATGTATTTTCAATAGGTCCGTTCGCGTACTTTCTGCACTAAAATTCGTAAAAAGAAATATTTTAAAGAGTGGGGGTAAAATTCTCTCACCAAAAAAAAAAAAAAACTACAAAAAAGTGAGCGAACGGAAAACAACAAATTTTTCACACAATATTACTGTCTTGTTGCTGTTCTTTGAAAATTTGTTTTTAAATTTTATAACTGATAGCAAAAGCGAGCAATTTATTTAATTTATTTGAATTTCTATCAAATTTGAAATTTTCACAAATCAGCCCAAAGAAATTTCTTGGGCTAAAATTCGTAGGTTGGGGAAATATTTTATTTTCTCGTGAGCGCTCTCTTTTACGAAAAACTACGAAATTTTTGAGTACGCGAACAGGATTTGGTTAAATTTCGTATTTTTTAGTAAAATTTGACTGTTTTAGGAGGGTACGCGAACGGATCTAATTTGAATTTTAAAAATCTTATTTTGCAAATATGGAAACAGAAATTAACTAGATTGTTGAAACATTAATGTTGAAATAAATTTGTTTGTTTACTTAATCGAGGTACCCAATCAGTCTAAAAAATTGCCTTAAAACTTCTAACTGCCAAAGTCTTAAGTCAATAAAAATCATCAAAATCTCTGTTTTAAGCTTCAGAGAATCAAACTAATAAAGGCAATAATTTTTCCAGAAACGAATTCAAAATAAATATTAATATGTACCTACCTATTTTGCATTAGAAAATATTGTAGGGGGACTGATCTTCCGAACTTAAATTTTGACAAATCTTCTCATACCTATCAGGTTCCTTAGAAGCTAAGCCTAATGTTTCAATGTTTCCATTCAAGCAATCAATATTTATGTACATATGTATGTAGAATTTTCAAATAAAGCAAGGAGATAAGCAAATATATTTTCATGTCATCTGCTGCAACTTAATTCTTATTTTAACCGTAATTATAGGTAAAATAGAGCATTTAAATCTCATTAAATAATTATATAAGTTATGTACATACGCAAAATATATATATATAATAGTAGATATACGCATTTATAGATTTTATAAATATTAGGTATATAACTAATTACTTACATACATATAATTTAAAAGTATTTATTTATGTTAATTAATGTGAAACTCCTTTAGGTTAAATCTATGGCACAAATTTGCTTCTTTTAATACAGTAACCATCTAATCAGTTCATATAAAATATATTGAAGATCTGACTAGTTACATCCGTTATATGAAGTTGAAAAAAATAGATTTAAAAAATTAAATTCAATGAATTCCGAAAAATCTGAATTTTGGTGGCGAGTAATTTGAAGATACCATAAAAGTTCTCTTCATTTTGAGTGAAGCAAAAAGCTTTACGGGTGGTGAATGCAGGCTAAAAACTATAGACTTTTTTTTTCAAAAAAATAGTGGGCATACATAAAAAAGATTATTCCTCTTTTTTAGTATATTGAGTTAGTCAAAAAACTTAGACTTTTTCTTTGGTTCTTAGATATCTCACTTTTTTTCATAATGCTCACAACCTGTTGTTGTGTTGTTGTGCTTAGATAATTTGTGAAAATAAACTTATCGGCAGCTCTAAGCAAAACGCACAAAATTATTTTAAAGTTGTAGGCATATCCCTTTCGGTACTATACTGAAATTTGATTTTTCAATACAAAATAGAAAAAATTACCCAACAAAATTCGCCCATCCAAACCAAAAACTTACATTACACAAAACAAAGTTTTAAAAAATAGTGTGATTTTAAATAAATTAATTGACAGTTGCAAAAATGCGATACCTTTTAATGATATTGATTTGAGGATAATTTGATACTGATTGTAATCATGTTTTTAAAAGCTGATTTTAAAAATATGAACTGATACAATTTTTACAAAAAAAAACTACAGAATTCCTACTAGTAGCAATTAGATTAGTCATTGCAGTCACTATCAAATGACTGCAATGACGTAATCAAAAGCTGATTTGAAAAATATGAACTGATAAAAAATGTAAAAGAAACAAAAAACTACAGAATTTCTACTAGTAGTAGTTTAAAAACAAAATTTGTTTTATTTATATACCTACATACAAAATTAAATAAATACGTATACAAAACTCAGAAAGTCAAATAAGTCGTTCAGGGGCCGTTCATAAAATACGTCACGCTAAAATCAGCTTTTTCTGACCCCCTCCCCCCATTGTCACGCTGTGTCACGCTTTCTGTGACCCCAGAAATATTTCGTCACAAAAACGAAGCCCCCCCCCCCCCTGAATATGATAAATTTCAAATGATACTACACAAATTTTGAGAAATTAAATAAAAAATAAAAAGAATTTTAATAAAAAGTATTAAATTGAGAAATATGAAAAAAGCGTACGAATTAGTTCACTACTAAATGAAGAATGAAAGAATAATATAATAATAAATACATGAGAAACAGAATTTTCATTTGTTACTGAGTCGAGAGCGCAGGGTGCGAGGAAACGTTACTCTTTTAAGTATTGGAAAAACAAAGAAACCAATTAGGACATATCGCAACGCCGCGCCGCTAGAGCCAAGTCAAAAGACTAAACCCGCGCCACAGAGCCAGCGCTCATGTCGAAAAATAAACAAAAGTAAACATATCAAGTTACAATTTATTATAATAAAACTATATATGTACGTTTGAAATTCTATATACATATTTACTAAATACGAAATAAATGACTTTCTATCATGATGAAAATTTAAAAAGAAAAATAGGCAAAAGAAATACTAATTGAAAATGTTTTAATGAAATGGTCACGTTACCATAGACCCCCCGTCCCCCTCGTCACACCTTGTCCCACTCAGTAAGAGCCCTCCCCCCGCCTTGTGTGCGAACGTATTTTATGAACGGCCACATCAAAAAATCGCACACACAAACAGTTTTGACGCAATTTTTCATTTCATTTAAGCGACAAAGTGGCTATTCTATAAATGCAAGTACAAAAACATAATGTGTTTATTTGAAGAAAAATATAAGAAATGTTCAGCCTAAGAGTCAAAATACGTAAAAACTAATAAACACAATGGAAACAAATTTGTATACTCGCTTTCTAGGTTAACCACATTATCCTGTTATATAATTATTTTCATTATACGCACAATTTTAGATAAAAAACGTTCTACAACATTGGTGTTTAACCGAGCAAATAAAACGTTAGTAGTGTGCGTGTGTCTAGCTTAATATCCAGGTCATGAAAATCTTAAAAAAAAAACTATTAACCTGCCTTGAAAAATAAATAGATTAGTTTTATGGAAACAAGTTAAGCAAATCACGATTTTTTAGTGAACAAAATACTAGTCGATTAAGATTGCTACCTTTTTAACTTCCCATAGGAAGTTATTGTTGTAATGGTTCCGATTTGTCGAATTGAAAATTTAGACATTTCTCGACGTTTCAAGGTCCCTGGAGTCGAAATAAAAGATTTTTAGAAAGATGTATGTATGTGCATGCGTGTGTACATACGTTCGTACGTCCGTACGTCTGTACGTTCGCGACGTTTTTTTCGTCGTCCATAGCTCAAGAAATAGAAGAGATATCGACTTAAAATAAATTTTGTTATACAGATAATAAGGCAGAAAGATGCAGAAAGGGCTCTCAAGAAAATTGCGTGGGTGGTTTTTTTTACCAAAGCAGTTTAAAAAAAGGTTAACCTTAAATATCTCATGAACCAATAACGCTAGAGACTTGAATTAAATTAATTTTATATTATGTATTGTAACGTGATACACAACAAGTACAAAAAATCCAATTAATTGTTTTTTTTTATAAATCAAAAAAACTGAAAAAAAATTTGTCACCTCGAAAATTTTACGACTTAAATACGATTTCATCTCCAAAACAATTTTTTGGGCACGAGTACGATAACTTTGGCGCCAAGATATAATAACGGTTTTTGGTAGAGGGGCTTAATACAAGCATTTTTTACTATGGGAGGGGGGGTCTATCTCCCCCCGTTTAGGCGGTAGGGGCAATTTAAAAAAAATATTATTTAAAATGGAAAAAAATAATTAAAAAATAACGATGATACTTACAATTAAGTTTTATACATTTTTTTAAAGCCGACATTCTGTTTTATTAGCCAGTTTTTAATTCAAGTCAAAACTGTGAGTAGTTTTTGAAAAATTTAATTTTAAACTCAAAATTTGAGTAAAAAAAGTTAAAAAAAAGGTTTAAAGTGTAATTTTTCAATACTTTAAGATTATCTACCATTTTTTTTATTTCACAATTTATTGCTCTTATTTGTTTTTGATGAAAAACTGAAAACTAGATGATTTTATGTCTTTTAGTTTTTGAGAAAATTAAAAATAACCACAACTACTATTTTAATTTAATTCTTTTTTTTTTTTGCTTGAGTGGTCTTATTTTGATAGTAACAGTGCGAGTTTGGGTGTATGCAACAGTAATGTGTGTGCGAATTTGGGTGTATGCAACAGTGGGATCTGTAAGGGGGGGCATCCTGCCCCCCTGCAACCCCCCTGCTTGGGCACACTATAGGATTTGGGGTGGGTGCAAGTTGGGGTGTGTGCAAGGTGGAGAGGGTGCAAGGTGCGGTGGGTGCAAGATGGGGTGAATGCAAAGTTTCTTTTGCATTTAAATAAGCTGGATTTAAGAAAAATTAATTTACCCTAGGTGTATCTTAATCCATATTCGATTATTACCATCAAAATAAGAATACATTAATACTTAAGCAAGGAAAAAGTAATTTAATTAAAATATTTTTTTTGTAATTTTCAATTTTCTCAAGAACTAGAAGACATAAAGTCATCTAGTTTTCAGTTTTTGATCAAAAACAAATAAGAGCAATGAATTCTAAAAAAAAAACAGTAGATAATTTGAAAGTTTTGAAAAACTACACTTTAAACCTTTTTTTTAATTAATTTTGCATACATTTTTAGTTTAAAACAATTTTTTCAAAAACTATGCATAGTTTTGACTTGATTTAAAAATAAGCTAATAGACAAAAATATTGGCTTTAAAAAAAGGTATAATACTTAATTGTAAGCATTACCGTTATTTTTTAATTATTTTTTTCCATTTAATGTACATATTTTTTTAAATTGCCCCTACTGCCTAAACGGGTGGAGATAGACCCCCCCTCCCGTAGTAAAAAATGCTTGTTTTTAACTGTTCTATACAAATCCGTCATTAAACTTTGTCGCCAAAGTTATCGTACTCTCCCCATGTTTTGCAACGAAGAATAATGTTTTTGACATCTGATAAAATTTTGAGAAAAATCTAATTGACATTTTTTTTTTATAAAAAAATAAAAACCTAAAAAAAAACATTAGGTACTCAAAGTTCGTAAAAATTGAATTTCGACTAAAATATCTTTTCAAAAACTTGAGATTAAGGCTTCAAACTTATTTTATCTTATAAGAAATATTGTTTTCAACTTTCTGAAAAATTTTGAGAAAAATCGAATTGACAGTTTTTTTTAGAAAAAATAAAAACTTAAAAAAAAAATAGTAATAAATATTTTTCGACTCAAATATCTTTTCAAAACTTTGAGATATTGGCTTTAAACTACTTTTATCTTTCAAAGAATATTGTTGTCAACATTCAGTAAAATTTTGAAAAAAATCGAATTGACAGTTTTTTTAAAAAAATTAAAAACCTAAAAAAAAATTAACAAAAGTTGGTAAAAATTGATTTTCGACTCAAATATCTTTTCAAAAATTTGAGATAATAGCTTCTAACTAATTTTAACTTATAAGAAATATTGTTTTCAACATTCGGTAAAATTTTGAGAAACATCGAATTGACAGTTTTTTTACAAAAAAATAAAAACCTAAAAAAAAATGTATAAAAGGTGGTAAAAATTGATTTTCGACTCAAATATCTTTTCAAAAATTTGAGATAATAGCTTCTAACTAATTTTAACTTATAAGAAATATTGTTTTCAACATTCGATCAAATTTTGAGTAAAATCGAATTGACAGTTTTTTTTTACAAAAAATAAAAACCTAAAAAAAAAAACAATACTAAAACTTGGTAAAAATTTACTTTCGACTCAAATAGCTTTTCAAAAATTAAAAATATTGGCTTCAAACTTATTTTATTTCACAGAAATTATTGTTTTTGATATTCAGTAATTTTTTTATAAAAATCCAACAGTCCGTTTTTTCATAAAAAAAAATAAAATCTACAAAAAATATTTGGGGGAGTTCCAGCTGCGGGTCTACCAGCTGGACATTATTCCGGTGGAGCTGGGGGAGCAGAACTTGCAGAAGCTACAGCATTGGGAACACTAAGTTCTGCTACAGCAACCAACAGTTATTTATAAATTTAGTTTCAAATTAGAAAAATAATTGTTTTGTGTATTCCTTTTCAGCTGGAAATAAAAATGACCTTATATGTAATTCAGTTAATAATTTCCTTAAGACCTAGCATGAAAATAAAACCCATTGCAAATACTAACGGAAAATATAAAAACAATGCTTAACGACCCTTACATGTATATGTACATATTTTGTTACAAATAATTAAAATCTCATGCGTACATAACATACATACATATGTACATATTTCAATGTAAAATTAAATAAATATATCTACAATTATTTTAAAATCTCATATTAATGCTCATTACATTTGCTTCTGATTGGACTTCTCTATTTTGAATTAAGAAGCTTTTTTAAATACGACCATTCGGCTCATTTCTACTTGAATTTTTGCCTATATACTTAATTATTTAGAAATTTTGACGATTTCGAAGCTCTTTTAACTTTGATTTACTTAAAAACATGATAAATCATGATCATAAGAATTTAAAAAATTGGTTTTACAGATACGACGTTCACGTAGAAACGGGACGAAGTATCTTATGGTAGGTTAATATATTTGTAATTCTGACTGTTTTCTTTCGCAAATATATTTGGGTACTATAAATAAGATTTCGTAGATCATTTAAGTTTGGCAATTTTGAATGTTTATATGATTTTGGTTTCGAAAGAGCGTGGAATAAGTTGACATGTTTTGGAAAGGAAGTTTTGTATTAAGCATTTCGTAAAATTAACAAAATTAGACTCTTTCAACGCAATGGAAAACATTCTCATTAAATATGGAATACAATCTCTTTCTAGAGGCAACAGCAGCGTGTTCTGTCACTCCAAGAACTACATAGTTGATGGTCGAATCTTTTATGGATTCCTAGCGGTTTTTCTCAAAAAAGTGAAAGGGGTCAAATATCACAGGCGACCAAATGATATTGACAACACTTAAAATTAAGCTACCACTATAAAACCACACTAAACTGTCACTCCCTGTGTATAGGCATTGACTTCTCGACAATAACGTCCGAATCCCAAATACGGAAATGTATGTTTGTTAACTAAGGGGCCGGTTATAGCTATCAGTAAAATCCATCAGTAAATTTTGAAACAGGAGGAATCTGAAATGTTTTACTGATGAGCGTTTATAGCAATCAGTAAATTTACGTCATTAAATTAAATGTCACTTTGAGGCTTCGCGCCTCAGACAATTTTTTTACTGCTGCTTTCATCAGTAAAATTTTTAATGATGTGATCGGAACAGTAAAAAATTGGAACACCAACAGTAAAACGAAATGGAATTTTGTTTGGCTTTTGGCAGTCAGCTGTTCAGTAAAATGAAATTTCATCATTAAAAAAATTAAAATGGATTTATAAATTAAATAAAACTTTACTTTGTTTGGACTACACAGTATACTTTGTTTGGACTACACAGTATACTTATTTCGGAAATAAGTTTTGAATATTTCCCAACGTTGTTCAAGCTTGCTTAACCCATTTCGTTCCGTAGGGTTTGATAACTATTTTCTGTCAAAATGTATACTTCTAAAGAAAGCACTATATTTGTTTATTTATTATTGATTATTATTTTTATTTATTTGATTCAACTTTAGACATAATTGTTTTTAATTTCATTGCATCGAGATCAAAAGAACATAATTCCACAGTCAGTCAGATTAGAATATCAATTAAATATTTGAGAGAGTATTCTTCATCACAGTTGTGAAAGGTATTTTTTGAGACATGTGTTTCAAGAAGATATATATGTACATATATGGTTCAAGAAGATATTTTATCAGCGTAGACAAGCGACTTCACATAACCTCACTAAATATATAGTAAGCAAGATAGCGGCACATTTTTCGCGTTAATTTAATAATTTTTTTTCTATGATAGAACAAAAAAAAATAAATAAATTAGGCGCAACAGTCCTTTGAGAACTAGGGCCTAGTGACTTACAATTCTCAACCATTCCTGTGTGCGAGTATTGTTGTCAGTGATGGAGGGGACCTACAGTTTCAAGCCGATTCCGAACGGCTAATTTGAGAAAGCACTTTTCATGACAAGAATTACTCTTGGAGGATTTGTCAATTCCTCGCAAGAGGCAGTACACGTGAAAAAAACTTTAGATAGCACAGGCAGGGTTTGAACCCAAGTCCTCTAGCATGATAGTGCAACGCACTAACCATCGCCACGGGTACTACTCTATGATAGAATAGGTGCTATAATAAACGAAAATGAAAGGCTACCAAACTTTCCGACTTGCAAAAGCTTGTAAAAAAGGTCAACATTTTACAGAATTGAGAATAATTGTCAATTCCTACAAAGCTTTGGCATACTTATATATTACGAAATATTACAGTCTACAAACTTGCCACCCCATGTCTACCTCCTCCGCAATCATGAAAATGCCAGTAAATATAATTTTTCTTGGAAGAATTCAACATTCTTGTAAAATGAAATTTAATTATTTTTGCAAATATTTTTGTATACAATTGAAGCTAACACATTTACCTTTATATATTTACCTCAATCATTACAATATTAAACTATTAAGGATGTTATTTATCAAAACGGAAAACCAATTTTAGCAATAAATAAAAACGATAGAAATCGTTTTAACATTTTTTTCGTTGGATCTATCTAGATTCAACCACTAACACTTTAGAGAATGAAAAGATCTACAAAGCTGTATTGTTAGATTTTGGATAATGATCACATTTTAATTGACCTAACGCTTAATCAGCATCATCGCAATTAAATTGATATTTAATAACCATTATTTTTGAATCAAATTATAGATTGGCATTTTGTGCTTCTATATAAATCGAAACCTTGAATATCCGATTATTAAGACGGGAACTAGCATATTTTTAATCGAAGCATATCGATCGATTTCCGCGTTGGCAATGAATTGAGCAGGGAATTTTCTTCATTAACCAAATGATAACCCATTCATTGTTCTAAACTTGTGGGCTCCATTATGGATCTAACTATGAACAGTTTTTTTTAGGTTTTGGGATAAACTAAGAACTTAAATATTCTTAAGCATACCAATTACAAGCACTATTTCATTCCTCCTCTTCGTCGACTGTAGGCCAAGGGCGGATCCAGACTTTTATTCAGGGGGGGGGGGGGGTCACACACTTAACATATAGACGAGTTTTTAGTCACCACTCAAAAATTTTCTTTAATGTTCTGTAAAGGAGGCTAACAAAATTTAGATAACATAATGTGTATCGTAACCTTAAATTTACACATTTCAAGGGCTAAAGTGACAACTTTAGTTATTAAGTTATTTTAGAACACTGTTGTCCAGCAAGGTATAGTCTTACCTTACTATTTAATTTGGACGGCTCCCTAGTCCCTACATATGAAAGCATTCCAGGATTCCAACAGTATGCCAAGTTTAAGAGCTAAAACACAATAGTTTTTGTTGCTTTCACGCAGAAATGTAAACATTTATTTTGAAACGGAGCTTTTTTTCAAAAATAATTTTTTTTTTGTTGCCATTTCTATTAATGCGAAAAACGCTACAAAAATTCAAAAACCCCGAAAATGAGAGAGAATCTGATATTAAGAATTGTCTGGCTTTTTTTAACGTAGTTTTTTCGAATTCAATTTTCGGGAGTCAAAAAAACTTAAAAATTATAGAGAGAAAAATGTTTGGTTCTTGAATTTAAGGAAATAGGTGCATTTAAGTACTTAATTTCTCTAAAAATTAAATACAAACAAAAGATATAAGAATTGTCTGGCTTTTTTTAAAGTAGTTTTTTCGAATTCAATTTTCAAAATAAAGGTAAACAAAGAAATTGGGAACAAACTTTTGTCTGGCACTCACAAATTACACGTTTCAGAATCTCTTTTCACTTCAGTTCTCAAGAGATTCAAAGCTTTTATATCTCAATACCTAAATATAAAACGTTTATAATGTTTTTCAATTAGCCATTAGTTTACCAAAAGTGTCACTTTTGCTGTTTTTGGGACATTTATATTCTTGAAATTCGTGTTTAAATCTCAGTTCTAGAGCATAAAGCATAAAGCATAAAGCAAATTCACTTTAAAAACGAGATTTCTTTAATTTTTTAAGATCTTAAAAGTTTTTGTATTCAACAGAAAATCAATTTTGAAAGAAATAAAATGCATGGCTGTGTCGCTAGAACTTGCTAATTTCTTCCAAAAAGTCTGTTTCAAAATATTAAATATACATATTTTAAGATCTGAAAATGTACCTGCAAAATAAATTTTTCTCAAAAATTTAAATCACATTTTATTTAAACCTAGATTAACTCAATTTTTTTGATCAATTTGATCATTTGATCATCGACAAGAACTTGCAGAGAAGATTATTGAAATCGGTCCATTAGTTCTTGAGAAAACTTAAAAACAAAATAATGGTTTTATAAGGATAAGGAACACCCTTCTGAAGCAATATCAAAATAAGTTTTAAAAACACCTATCGGTTCATTTTGAAAAATTTCTAATTTTCAATTTTTAACCAAAAAAATTGTATGGGACTGTTGTTATTTTTTGTATTATTATTATTATTATTTGTATTGTATAATGAAAAAACGAGTCCAGGACAGACAGACAGACGAATGGAATCTGGGAACCAACTTTTTTCGACTTTTCTACCATCGTAATACCATGTTTGATTAAAAGCCATGACCCCTACGACCCCTCCCCCCCCTGGATCCGCTATTGCCTTAGGCTCTCTCTATCCTTTTGAGATGCAAGTATAGCTCCTTGATTTGACATGCTTTAGACGGTAGTTGTTTTCAAATCATAGAATTATTTGCGTTGGCCAACTTTTGCTACCCATGTCATAGAACTTCTTAAGAGTTTATTGTTAAAACGAAAATTTTAAGTGTGATACCTACGCAACAGTTACGCTTTGCCCCGCTACCGTCTCAGTTTTATGGTACATTACAGTAATTAAGTCGTATTTTAAATTTGTACTCATATTATATTACAAGAATATAATAAAACCAGGTTTATCAGGTACAGAATATATTTTCTATTATATCTCTACTGTACATATATACAATGTATGTATTCTTTTCGGCCATATTGAAAAAAAAAAACATTTTGTTATAAGCGTTATACAAATAATATTTTAAAGCTCAGCTTTTGTACAAACAAATATACATATTGTCACACAATTATAATACGCCACAGCTTCCCACACTCTTAATTTTTCATCCAAAGAATTGTCATCAAACAAACAAATTTGACTTTAATAAAGAAACAAACTTAACTTTAATTTCTGAAGAATTGTCTGCAACAATTCTGCAACAAACAAAACTATCACATTTCGTTCTAGAGAATTGTCTAAGCCAATTCTCTATCTAGATGTACACCTGCAAGCTGCAAGAACACTATTTAAGCTCTTGACAAATCCATAATACCGTCAGATTATATCATGATCTTGTAATAAAAACATTATTGAAAGAATAAACCTTTTTTTCAATCTTTATTATATACATACTTATGTATGTAGGCAAGACTACGATAAATTATTAAATCTCTTGATAAATCATTTGAATCAAAATAAAATCATCGAGCACTGGAAGCTTTCGGGGTTATGTAAATGTAATTGTAATGAATATGAAAAAAGAGGCTGGGATGCGACCCACACTGATAACTTCCCACCCCGTATGTCGATTTGTCTTGCTTAAAAGTTTGTCTATATGTATCAATTTTTACCAACTTTGCGTACTATTTTTTGTAGATTTTATTTTATTGAATATCGAAAACAATATTTTCTGTGAAATAAAATAAGTTTGAAGCCAATATTTTTAATTTTTGAAAAGCTATTTGAGTCGAAAGTAAATTATTACCAAGTTTTAGTATTGTTTTTTTTTAGGATTTTATTTTTTTGTAAAAAAAACTGTCAATTCGATTTTTCTTAAAATTTTATCGAATGTTGAAAACAATATTTCTCATAAGACAAAATCAGTTTGAAGCCAATGTCTCAAAGTTTTGAAAAGATATTTACGCCGAAAAACAATTTTTACCAATTTTTGTTAAATTTTTCTTAGGTTTTTAATTTTTTGTAAAAAAAACTGTCAATTCGATTTTTTTCAACATTTTACTGAATGTTAAAAACAATATTTCTTATAAGATAAAAGTAGTTTTAAGCCAATATCTCAAATTTTTGAAAAGGTATTTGTGTCCAAAGTCAATTTTTACCAAGTTTTATTATTTTTTTTTTAGGTTTTTATTTTTTGTAAAAAAACTGTCAATTCGATTTTTCTCAAAATTTTACCAAATGTTGAAAATAATATTTCTTATAAGATAAAATAAGTTTGAAGCCATAATCTAAAGTTTTTGAAAAGATATTTGAGTCAAAATTCAATTTTTACCAACTTTAAGTAATGTTTTTTTAGGCTTTTATTTTTTATAAAAAAACTGTCAATTCGATTTTTCTCAAAATTTTATCGGATGACGAAAACATCATTCTTCGTTGCACAAAACTGTTTTGGAGATGAAATCATATTTTAGTCGTAAAATTTTCGAGGTAACACATTTTTTTCAGTTTTTTTGATTTATAAAAAAAACCGTTAATTGGATTTTGATTTCCAAAATTGTACTTGTTTTGTATCACGTTACAATATATAATATAAAATTTAATTCAAGTCTCTAGCGTTATTGGTTCATGAGATATTTAGGGTTAACCAAAATTTTGACCTTTTTTTAAACTGCTTTGGTAAAAAAACCACCCACGCAATTTTCTTGAGAGCCCTTTCTGCATCTTCTGCCTTATTATCTGTATAACAAAATTTATTTTAAGTCGATATCTCTTCTATTTCTTGAGCAATGGATGATGAAAAAACGTCGCGAACGTACGGACGTATACGGACGTACGCACGTACGAACGTACGTACACACGCACGCACAGACATCTTTCTAAAAATCTTTTATTTCGACTCTAGGGACCTTGAAACGTCGAGAAATGTCAAAATTTTTAATTTGACAAATCGGACCCATTACAATAACTTCCTATGGGGAGTTAATAACTTCTATTTTTGACTCGTTCAATATCTCTATTCAATTTTTAAGAAAACTTAAAAAATTAAACATTTATTCAATTTTATACCCGATAAATCAAGAAAGCTTTAAAAAGAAAAACATTACAAATTTCACTCAAATTTACACAAGTTAAACTTTACCATAAAAAGCTGTAAACAAAATGAGAGACTTCATTCTGAGGTCTTTTAGTTGGAATATCATTCGATACTAAGTTTTGTTGATAACTCTATAACGTTCTTGTTTGCTTATATACCTATCTAGACAATGTAACATTTTGTTTGAAATTAATTTTTTTTTACCAAAAAATCGTGAATATTTAATTTATAAATTTTAAAATAAATAAACTAAAACAACGTTTATAGCTTTTCTTTGATGCAGGCAAGTTAATTATTTAGTTGCGGAAACGTTATAAACCATCGTTGCATTGCTTATTATGAATGAAAAATTAACGTAGTATTAATTATATCGTGATAATAAAATACACTGGTCAAAGTTACAAAGACTAGACGTACAAGCAGATACACATTTTTATTCAGACTTCTATACGTCATCACACACTTTATTTCGATTTCAATATTAGTTTGTCTGTATTGTACGTACAGATAATGATTGTACAAATGTAAGAACATATGTAGTATGTACGTAGATGGCAAAATGTCAAAAATGTATATCAAGTGAGTATTGTTTTTGTCTCTCTACTGACCCAAAATTAGTCAAAAGAGAATTAAATAAAAAAAAATGCAACTAATTTTAACAGCTTAAACTCGAACTTCGGCCTATTAGATGTCGTGTTGTGTTATCACAATTTTGCAGTGATTTGATCGAAATTTGTTTTCAGGTGGCTAGTATGTCCCCCCTTACATGCCTCCCTTTATATACTCACCGTAAAAGTTGGTCTTATTTGTCAAAATTATTTGGCCTTATTTTACTTTGCAAGTTTTTTGACAGTTTCACTTGTATTTATTTAACGGCCCATTTTTTTGAATTTTTTTTTCATTCGATGTGTGCTTCTGAATATATGAAGTCAACTAGTTTTGAACTTCATACACATATTTGTACAGATCATATATTTGGCGGTTATATTTATGGGAAAGTTAAATTATCAACAGTTAATTAAAAATTCATTCTCATTCTTAAATTTTAATCTCACCAAAATTGTACCCGAAGTTTGGTTACCATATCGTCGCTTTCTTTTTCTATTATGCCTACATTCATAATTAGTATGACGAAAACAAAAAATCTTCCATTAAAGCCTTGATCCATCACTCTGAATATCTGAATTATTTTATTTAATGTTTTTTCCACTTTAAAACGACACAAAATATCTGAAGCACATAACTACACGTAAGTAATGTACATTTAGAGTTTTCAAATAAAATCCCTGATGCAGTTGGGATCGATTTAAAGCTCTTTAAATAAGAGTGTTTAATAACAGTAAAATACTTCACATTTGCAAGTGGATAGGAGCAGGGCAGGAGGTCTATGAATGTATTTTTGAATTTTTGGAAAAATAGAATTAAAATAAATGCTGCCTGACAAAATAAATACGCAAATACCCTCTTCATACCTATCTATCTAGAGATCGAAGGTTTATTCGCTGTCAGGCAATCAATACATTCAAGCTGATCAAGTGCCATCATTTCAATAGCTAGCAGCCAGTGGCGTCTTTAGGCATGGGCCCGGTGGCCCAGGGGCAGGGCCCCGCAATCATTTGGCCCCCAAATCCACCAACTCAAAATGAAATGAATCTATACAAGAATTATATAGAAAACGAAATAAAGTTAGTAGACAGAAACAGAAAAACAAGTTTCATTTTACTCTCGGTTCCGTTGAAATTCTCCTCTTCAACATCTTAAACTTCTGGCAACATGAATCTTTAATCATACACCTGCACACGCTGTCAACATTATTTTAACAAATCTGCTTTCGTTCTACTCTACAGTTCTGCACACATGTTGACTTTTCAACTCACTCCATAAACAAACAGAAAGTTGTCCCATGATGATTCATTAGTCGCAGATCACTTAAAAAAATGTGAGAACTCAGGAAAGGGATCTATTTATCAGCAAATATTTGCAACGAATTCATTGATATAATGGGAAAACATGTTCTAATGAAAATTTTAGGTGAAATTAGATCGGCAAAATATTTGTCCCTAAGTGTTGACAGTACACCCAACCTTTCTCATATCGACCAGTTGACTTTTATAATTCGGTATGTTAAAAATTGTGTTAACATCGAAAGGTTCTTAAAGTTTATACCTATTCAAGAGCATAAATCTGAATATTTGGCTGACACAATCTTGACATTTCTGGAAAATCATGATATTTCAATAGAGGATTGTAGAGGACAAAGCTATGATAATCCGTCTAATATGTCGGGAAAATATTCTATTTTGCAAGTAAGATTAAAGGAGAAGTGCGAATTTTCTACCTTTGTACCTTGTGCAGTACATTCTCTTAACTTAGTAGGCCTTCATGCGGCTGGTTGTGTGCAGGAGGCAACAAGTTTCTTTCAAGTGGTTCAAAAAATATACAACTTTTTTTCTGCTTCTACACATCGCTGGAATAAATTGAATGTATGTTTAGGTTCTCATAGAGTTCTCCATCATGGTTATAAGCAAATTACATGGTATAAGCTCCATCATGGTTATAAGCAAAATACTGGAGCCTTGACATCTACCTCTAGAGATCCAGAGCCTCCAGACACAAAAGGCGAAGCGCTAAGCCTGTCTAAGAAAATGTCAAAACTGTAGTTCCTCATTTTAACAGAAATTTGGAGCACAATATTAGAAAGAATTCATAAAACCAGCAAGAGCCTTCAAAAAGAAACAATAACGATCGACGTTGCTGCCAATTTGCTTTGTTCTGTCATAAATGATATAAGGGAGAATTTTGATAAATTTGAAGCGTGTGCCAAAATTCAGAATCCGGATGCTAATTATAAAGACTTAATGCAACGAAAAATAGTACGGAGTTCGCGTGCCACATATTTTGATGGTCCTGCACCATCCGTCCAGCTAATAGGGAAAGAAAAGAAAAAGTAAATATGAACTTTTTTTTCCAATTATTGACACTATTACTTTGCAATAAAAAATACGATCCAATTGCTATCAAGAAATTAATGCATTGTTTGGTTTTTTTGTCGATTGCAATATTTGACTTCAGTGCAGTTGCAAATTCAGTTTTCAAAAAAACATATACATAGATGCAGAAGAACTTGAGGTAGAATGCTTGCACCTCGAAGCGTATTTAAAAGAATTCAATAAAGATGTAAATTAAGATCTTATTACAATATCAAAATTGTACAGTCTAATTACAGTGGATGAAATTGGGAACACATTTCAACTATTGAAGGTGAATTAAAAAAAATTATAGAACTATAAAAAAAATATCTGTTTTGTTTTTTTTTTTAGTTCTTTTTAAAAAGTAAAATTAATTTTAAAATGATTTTTTTAACCTAAAGAAATTAAAACAAAATATATTATACCTACTTTTTTGGCCCCCAAATCCTATTGGGCCCAGGACCCCCAAAAGTCTTAAGACGCCCCTGCTATCAGCCACAATACAGACTGTTCAAAAATCTATGTTTTTTTTCGAAAAATTTACCTACTCAAAAAGACATACTTCAAAGACAAATAAAAATTCAATTGGTAGATATTTTGTACATCAGAATAACAATACTATGCACCTGGAGTGTAACCCAACTTCAAAAGAATTTCAATATTTGTTGGGCCTTTTTGCATTGATTGTATTTAGATTTTGTTAATTCTGTACTTATTTAGCTATTTTATTTTGGTGAAAGGCTGTAACACTTATAAGCATTGAATAGTCTTTATGGAAATGTACGACACGAAAGCAGTAAAAGTGCATGCAACCGTAAAACTAATACCAGTTTAGGTATTAATAAATAAGGATTGATGATAATTGAGAATTCCACTCAACTGCAACAATTCACAACAAGGGACGTTTATCCAATTCTATAAATACACTTCCATAATAAATATACCTATTCGTAAAATTGATCCATGTTATTACAGGTGCTTGTTTGTTCAACATTAGTTAATACTTGTATTGTTATCTGCATACCTACTTCAAAATATGGTATGCAAAGCATGTAGGTACATACATATGTATATTTTATCATCATAATAAAATGATTAAAGCCAACTGATCCACATAAAGCTTTGTATTTTGAACAAATTATAGTTATTTTCTTATTTCGGAATGGTCTTAGTTTTTGATAAAAAATGTAAAATGATTAAAGCCAACTGGTCCACATAAAGCTTTGGCCTTTGAACAAATTATAGTTATTTTCTTATTTCGGAATGGTCTTAGTTACAATGTCTAGGTGAATTCAATGAATGGAATCTTAGAGTTAAGTTCAATAAATGATTTATAACGATTGTATTCACAACATTATCTGCTTATCTGTATGAACATTTCTATTTTGATATTTGTACGTTATTTAATGGAGCAAAATTCAGTAAGGTATTCCTATTCATTTCGTTTTTGATCTTTTTATGAGTAAATCAGAAGCAGACCTATGAATTGATATTGGAGAAAAGGACGACTCCATAAGTTTACAGATGTAAGTGCTGACAAATTTAACAAATCTGCAATTCATTTATTTATGACAGCATGAACTGTTATGAATTTATTTGAAATGAAGCATCAGCAAGCCCGGTTATTAATTAAATATAGGATCATTGGAAAACTAACCATGAGCTTTTGACATGTGTGCCATTAAAATTAAAAGTTATTTTAAAAATTCTAAGGGCCATTTAAAAAAAAAACTTATTGTATAATTCCTAAAATCGATCAAATTTAAGAGTGTTTGGGGTTGTCATTTGCTGTTTTTATTTCTGTTTCTGTTTTCTACAAAACTGATTTTCATTTCGGTTTGAAATTGGAATTCAATCCACGACAGTACTTTTGGCATATGATTTTACTAAAAACCAGTTTACAAAACTATAACTGCATTTAAACTATAGAATTAACGTTTTAATATTGATTAGAATACAAATAATAATGTAAGGAATGAAAAACGTTTGAAATAAAGTAATCTTTTACATATGTACATATGTATATGTATGTACATACATATGTATGTCTATCTAGATATCTATATGTATGTGTAGTGTATAGATTAAGACTTTTTTCTCCTTAAAATTTCATATATTTTGTAATATATTAATAAAGAGATATCATTTCCCCAATGTACGCCCTATTTCAGGTTATACATTTCGTATACATATGTACATACATATGTACATACATATGTACATATGTATGTATACGTATCAGAACGAAAGCATTTAAAAATCGCCATAAAATAAGAAAAGTACAAAAATGTATTATTAATTTTATTTAAAAAAAAAATATTTATTCAAATTCAACAGTTTGAAGCACGTCTGCTAGCTATTAACCAGGTTACTTTGTTTATTTTATCCATACATTTTGTTATATGTTTTACAGTATAAATAGATCTCAATTTTGCTCTGTTTGTTTAAAATTCAAAAGTGATTACAATCCGAAACATTGCACAAGTGCCACATTCAAAAATACCGTCTACAATGAAATTAATTTTTGCAACTACAATGGTTCTCGTAGCTCTAAGCGGTAAGGCCTTGTTGCTTAACTAAACATTATTATTCGAGAAATCATCTTAGTTCATTCGTTGTTAATTTATTCGTTGCTTGTAAAACTTAAAATCCTGCCTGTGCCATCTAAAGTTTTTTCACGGGTACTGCCTCTTGCGAGGAATTGACAAATCCTCCAAGAGTAATTCTCGTGATCAAAAGTGCTTTCTCAAATTAGCCGTTCGGATTTGACATAAAAACTGTAGGTCCTCTCTATCCCTGATTGGTTGAGAGTTGTATGTCACTAGTTCTCAACGGTCTGTTGCGCCACCTAATTTGTGTTTGTAAAACTGTTTAATTTTGTCATTATTTTATTAGAATTAATAAATTAAGTTTTCATGATACGCTCGCTTAAATTGATATTTTTTTGTCGAAGCTATATCTCAGATAGAATCCTTACCTGCACCTACAATCGGCTTGCTTCCATTTGGACTACAATTAGGACTTCCCGTTCAGGATCGTAAGTTTTGTCTATTTAAAAAAAGAAAATACCCAAGCGATTGCAAATTATAAAAATATTCTTCTGTTATTTAGATGGAGACGCATATGTCATTGATATTCCTGTGCCTAAAAATCTTGTTGCAGAAGGAGATGTACTAGCATTACCTTTAGTTGAAACTCTACTTTTAGCTAATGCTGGATTGGCTGCACCACCTGCTCTACCGGCAAATCTTCTTTTGACGCTAACTGGTGCAGCATTAGCACCATATTACTAAATTCAAAAAAGTTCAATTAATTTAATAATAATCAATTATTAAAATTATACAAGAAATTGTTCTCAAGATTTTGTATGTATGTACGATTTATGTACTTTACCCTATGATATGCCTTCCTTATTGGAATATTTAGGAGGTTGGAGTTTCCTTATACAAATATTTTAATTACAAGCCGAGAAGTAAAAATAAAATATATGTACGTATGTACATATATCAATTTGATGGTATAAAAGAAGGTTTATATTCAAACTTAAAATCGGTATTAACATAATAAGTATTAAAACCATGATTTCCAAAGATAATATATTTTTTGTTAATGTAAAATATTAAGAAAATATCTTTTATTTAATAACAAAAATTTAAAAGCTAAACAGTGACAGTTTTTGTTTTTTTCTTAGGTAGCTGTTTTATACAAGCATTATTATAGTTTTTAATTAAATTTTTCAGTTTATTGGCACCATACCGTTTTGTAAGTGAAATGAAAAATATGTTTAATATCTAACAGAATGAGGTTTTCATGAAAAGCCTATTTTATCGCTTTTAAAATTGTCGTATTTCAAATGTCAAATTGTATTGTAAATTATAGTGCCTAACTCAACTTGGATTTTCTTTAAAATTAAAATGAGATGGAATGTATGAGTTTATTTTTTTTTTTTTAATAAATATTATTATTATTTTATTAAACTTACATAAATGTTAAGAATAACTAGCAAACCCGGCGAACTCCGTTTCTCCACCAGATGGCTTTGTTTTTTGTAACATTTCGTTCTGGGATTAAAAGATGAAGAAAAATTAATTTTTTTTGTTTTATACCTACTTGAAAAGGAAAATTTTTATTTCATTTCACAACAGTAATGAATTCATTTCGATTACAAAAATGAAGTGTAATTTAGTTGAACTTCTCTAAGTGAAGAATGAAAGTGAATCCAAAGTAAATAATAAATCGAAGAGTTATACTTGGCAAATTTACGTTTCATTGAAGTGCTCTTTGGTAAACCACATTTTCTGACGTTAACACAAACAAAGCGGATGGTTTCCAAACTGTGAAAAACAATGATTTTCTAAATTTATCCCGCAAACACTAAGCTATTGGCCTTGCGACTTGTTAATTGTCATTGCCAACGCAAAGCGAACCGGAAATTGCAATCGTTTGAAGTCAAACGGAAGATCAGTCGGAATCATTGGTATTCGAGGAATATATATACATTTTCACCTGCGTACTTTCCGTTAATAATGGTTGCCTCAATCAAATTCGGCATAAATCTATTCATCGCAAGTCGAGTACCGCAAAGTCGCGGTGGATTCAAATCACGCAATATCATAATAACTGAACCAACTTTGAGTTGCCAGTTATGTGGTGGAAATCCTGGTAATCCAGAGAGTTTAAAAACTCCGTTGGATAATTTACTACATCATCGGGATTTGTTATGGAATCAACGGATTTGTGTGTCACCAAATCGCCAGCAATTTTTGATTGAATGGTGAAATTCAGTGCGTGTACCTGTACATTATTATTCTTTGCGGCGAGAATTCCTCGTTGACTTAACCAAGCATAATTTTGATAATTCTCACTAATATTTGGGAAAACATTTTCAATAAGAGCTAATTGAGAGTCTACAAATCGGCAAAAGTCGTTGGTAAGAGTAATTAATCCAATTGTCGCATCAACTGGCAATTTTCCATTTCCAACAGCTAACAATTATAACGATAATGTTTGTACCTTATTCCACAAAAGTGATGCCTTCAGGCAAGCATTCAATTCATCTGCAGGCGTTCCACGGGAATTACTGGCAACGTCTGCCTGAAATCGCCTGCCAACAATATCATCAAGCCGCCAAAGATGTTGTTACTTCGTCGAAGATCCTTCAGTGTGAAGTTAAGTGCTTCAAGTGATTTCTTATGTGCCATTGTGCACTCATCCCAAACAATGAGCTTGCATTGCATCAACAATTTTCCCATTGCACTGGATCGGGAAATATTGCATGTTGGAGTATCAATTGTGTTTAAATTGAGTGGCAACTTAAGCGCAGAATGTGCAGTACGACCGCCATCTAGAAGAGTTACCGCAATTCCAGATGATGCTAACGCCAAAGCTATGTCACATCTTGATCGAATAGTGGCCAAAATCAATGAACTGACAAAAGTTTTCCCTGTTCCTCCATGTGCGTCCAGGAAGAATAGACCACCAGTATTATTGTCCACCGCTTGCATTAATGTTTCGTATACATGTTTTTGCTGTTCATTCAGCAACGGCACATTAATTCGAACGAATTCCTGCAATGTATCAACATTGTATTGCAGCTCTCGATTTAATTTTTGGTTCAATGCATCGTGCATCGATCGATTTGGCGCAATCATTCCTACTTCAATCAGTAGCTTGTTTGCAATAGTCAAGCATTGATCCTCAATCAGAATCATTCCTTCATTGTAGATTTTATACGTTATTTGAAGTCGATATCTCTGATGTTTCTAGAGATATGGTTGACTAAAAAAGGTTCCCAAAAGTAAGCTTTGTTTTAGAATATAGGGCCCTTGAAACGTCAGAAAATTTAAAAAATTTCAATTCCACAAATCGGAAATTTTACAATAGCTTTCTATGGGAAGCTAAACGGAGTTCACCGCTTTTCTGTTGAAATTTTTCCTGAATTTTGTCTGCTATAAACCTCACGGAGCCCGAGACCTTTCCAACGAATGCAAAACCGTGGAAATCGGTTCGTGCGTTCTGGAGTTATAGCGTCAGGAAGGAAAACCCGACTTATTTTTATATAGTAGAGAAGATATATAGGGTGTCCCAAAATTAACGCAAGATTTCTTGCGTTAATTTTGGGACACCCTTTATAAAGATAAAAATTTTTTTTAAACACTTAATCAATCCAAAAAGGTTACCATTTGATGAGATTTCGTTTCTAAATAAATATGTATATCAACTTGTTTGAAATTAACGCAAGATTTCTTGCGTTAATTTTGGGACACCCAAAATTAACGCAAGAAATCTTGCGTTAATTTTGGGACACCCTATACAAAAAATACAGCGGGAGCATACTAGCCTTTCTGCTGTGGCTTATACATATATGTTTTGGCAGTTACTTTTTTATGATATAATAAATTATTTGGGGGCGGTCAGGGGCATCCACAAAACAGGTTACAAACCTACGATACGGAAACCCCTGACCGCCCCAAATTAACAAAAATAGAGAATAGTATTAAATTTCGCTGTTTAGTTCAAGTTTTATTAATAGCTTAAATATATTTTCAATGTTGTGTTCTGAAAGAACTTTGAGAATGTTTACAAGGTTATTTTTAAAATATTTAATACATATGTTTTTTATGTAATTGCAATCACAACTTAGGTGTTAAATTGTTAGTCTTGTGTTAATAGAGCAAAAATGGCACGCTGGAGGAGGATCTTTGGTAAAGAGGTGTTTATGAGTCAAGCGTGTGTGACCCAGACGCAAGCGGACGAAGCATTTCAACATTTTTGCTGTGGGGTTATATGGGTAAAGTTGAGGAACTCCATTGGGGTTAATTGCAGAGTAATGGTGCTGATATTCGGTCCATAGTTCAAGTCGATTTTGGTTCCAGTGTGTTTTTAATAATTTTTCTAAGTCATTTTTGCTGTGTTGGTATGCGGATATGGCGACGTTGGAGTTCGTTGAAATATTCTTTGCTGCGAGGTCGGCTGATTCGTTCCCATTGATACCAATATTGGACTGTGAGATATTAGGTTATCTCGAATTTGAGTGATGACAGATGAGTTATTAAGGATTTTTTTTATAGCTCGAACAACAGAGAGGCTGTCTGTATATATAATAGTCTTTTTCTTATTCTTCACGGCAATATTTGTTGCCTTAAGAATTGCTGATGCTTCTACCGAAAAAATGGAGAAGAAGGTTGGGAGCTTTTCTGCAAGTAATATTCCACCGTTTTCGTTAACAATAGCCATACCAGTAGTCAGGTAGTTTTTGGAGCCATCAGTGTATAGGGCGTTCCAGGTGATAGGAGAAAAGGAGTTTTTCAGTTCTTGAAAGAGTTGAATAAACACTTCTTTTGGTGTCGAATCTTTGTTGTGATGGGATAAGCTAATGTTTATACATAGATTCTTTTGGCAATAACCAAGGAGGATTTTTTGGGACAGGTTTACTCCTTACGTTTGAAGCAATTTCAAGTTCTCTGGTTGTTGTAAGAGCTTTATATAACGTTAAAGGGATCCTTGAAGTCTTTTTGCGTATCTATCACAATCGGAGACCCGTAACATTCGTATATTTTGGGGATGAGACAAGAAATTAAGAAGTTGATCCGATCGTCAATACTTAAAAAGCCACCTTCTGTCAATGATTTTTTTATTGGAGTAGACCTGAATGCTTTCAGAGATGTTCGTATTGCAGCATGGTAAGACGAGTAAAGTTGTTGCAGGTTTGATCGTGCCGTTTTGCCATACATAACCAGACCATAGTCTATCGGGTGATTTTTTTGAGGTTAGGATTTTCATGCATTAGTATTTGACAGATCACGCGGGATTTCAGACATGGTGTCAAAGAGAAAGATGCTCAGTATGCTTTGACATTTCATCATGAATAGACTTACTAACGAGCAACGCTTGCAAATCATTGAATTTTATTACCAAAATCAGTGTTCGGTTCGAAATGTGTTTCGCGCTTTACGTCCGATTTATGGTCTACATAATCGACCAAGTGAGCAAACAATTAATGCGATTGTGACCAAGTTTCGCACTCAGTTTACATTATTGGACATTAAACCAACCACACGAATGCGTACAGTGCGTACAGAAGAGAATATTGCGTCTGTTTCTGAGAGTGTTGCTGAAGACCGTGAAATGTCGATTCGTCGCCGTTCGCAGCAATTGGGTTTGTGTTATTCGACCACATGGAAGATTTTACGCAAAGATCTTGGTGTAAAACCGTATAAAATACAGCTCGTGCAAGAACTGAAGCCGAACGATCTGCCACAACGTCGAATTTTCAGTGAATGGGCCCTAGAAAAGTTGGCAGAAAATCCGCTTTTTTATCGACAAATTTTGTTCAGCGATGAGGCTCATTTCTGGTTGAATGGCTACGTAAATAAGCAAAATTGCCGCATTTGGAGTGAAGAGCAACCAGAAGCCGTTCAAGAACTGCCCATGCATCCCGAAAAATGCACTGTTTGGTGTGGTTTGTACGCTGGTGGAATCATTGGACCGTATTTTTTCAAAGATGCTGTTGGACGCAACGTTACGGTGATTGGCGATCGCTATCGTTCAATGCTAACAAACTTTTTGTTGCCAAAAATGGAAGAACTGAACTTGGTTGACATGTGGTTTCAACAAGATGGCGCTACATGCCACACAGCTCGCGATTCTATGGCCATTTTGAGGGAAAACTTCGGAGAACAATTCATCTCAAGGAATGGACCGGTAAGTTGGCCACCAAGATCATGCGATTTGACGCCTTTAGACTATTTTTTGTGGGGCTACGTCAAGTCTAAAGTCTACACAAATAAGCCCGCAACTATTCCAGCTTTGGAAGACAACATTTCCGAAGAAATTTGGGCTATTCCGGCCGAAATGCTCGAAAAAGTTACCCAAAATTGGACTTTCCGAATGGACCACCTAAGACGCAGCCGCGGTCAACATTTAAATGAAATTATCTTCAAAAAGTAAATGTCATGGACCAATCTAACGTTTCAAATAAAGAATCGATGAGATTTTGCAAATTGTATGCGTTTTTTTTTCTCAAGCTCTTAAAAAATCACCCATTATTTTAGATAGAAGGATTGCTTTTGTTACATGGATTAATGTGTTTATGTGGACATAACTACTTTTTGAGGAAAGATATCTTACAACATTAAGCCTGGATACTAGAGCTTTTCTTAAATCTATGCAATGTTTTTTTGAAATTAAATTTATCGCCAAAGACAACACCTAGTATTTTTAAGTTGTTGACATTTGGTATAATTACATTGCTTAAACTAATATCAAACCTATAGCAGTTCAGTTTTCGGCATATGTGCAGGTGTTTACTTTTGTCTGAAGAGATAACTGCTCCGGATCTGTCACACCAATGTTTTATATTATTAAGTATTTGGTTGAATACATTGACATATAGATTGTTGTTATTACATTTAGTCATAATATACAAATCGTCTGCATAAAGAGTATGGTCTATATTTTTATATTTACAAATTATTTCGCTTAATTCCTGAAATGCTATTATTAAAAGAATTACTGAAAGTGGCTATCCTTGAGGGATGCCATTATTTAGATCATGTGTTACTGAGAGACTATTGTTTACTTTTGATTTGAATTTTCTATTTGTTAGAAAAACTTTATTAAAATTATACAGTTTTGGACCAATTTTCCATTTGTTTAAAGTATTTAATATGATGTTAACACCAACTCGGTGGAAAGCTTTCTCAAAATCAATCGAAATTAAAGATACGTGGTTTTTGGATGAGAGTGCATTTGATATGAATTCATCGATGTGAAGAAGGGAATCAATGGTACCACGCCCGTGTCTAAAAGGGACTTGATTTGAGCTTATAAGATTATGCCTTTCGGCGAACCATAGCAATCTCTTGGATATAATTTTCTCCAATATTTTGCTGATGCACGGAAGAAGTGAAATCGGCCTATATCCGATTTTGTCGGTTGCTTGTTTATTAACTTCCCATAGGAAGTTATTGTAATGGGTCCGATTTGTCAAATTGAAAATTTTGACATTTCTCGACGTTTCAAGGTCCCTAGAGTCGAAATAAAAGATTTTTAGAAAGATGTCTGTGCGTGCGTGTGTACGTACGTCCGTACGTCTGTACGTCCGTACGTCCGTACGTCCGTACGTCCGTACGTCCGTACGTCCGTACGTTCGCGACGTTTTTTTCGTCGTCCATAGCTCAAGAACCAGAAGAGATATCGACTTCAAATAAATTTTGTTATACAGATAATAAGGCAGAAAGATGCAGAAAGGGCTCTCAAGAAAATTGCGTGGGTGGTTTTTTTTACCATAGCAGTTTAAAAAAAAGGTGAACATTTTGGTTAACCCTAAATATCTCATGAACCAATGACGCTAGAGACTTGAATTAAATTTTATATTATATATTGTAACGTGATACAAAACAATTATATTTTTGGAAAAAAATTCAATTAACGGTTTTTTTTATAAATCAAAAAAACTGAAAAAAAAAATTGTCACTTCGAAAATTTTACGACTAAAATATGATTTCATTTCCAAAACAATTTTGTGCAATGAAGAATAATGTTTTTGACATCTGATAAAATTTTGATAAAAATCGAATTGACAGTTTTTTTACAAAAAATAATAACCTAAAAAAAAATAAAAAAAAAGTTGGTAAAAATTGAGTTTTGACTCAAATATCTTTTCAAGACTTTGAGATATTGGCTTTAAACTACTTTTATCTTTCAAAAAATGTTGTTTTCAACATTCAGTAAAATTTTGAAAAAAAATAGAATTGACAGTTTTTTTACAAAAAATTAAAAACCGAAAAAAAATTTAACAAAAGTTGGTAAAAATTGATTTTCGACTTGAATATCTTTTCAAAAATTTGAGATTATGGCTTCTAACTAATTTTAGCTTATAAGAAATATTGTTTTCAACATTAGGAAAAATTTTGAGAAAAATTGAATTGACAGTTTTTTTTACAAAAAATAAAAACCTAAACAAAAAAATTAATAAAAGTTGGTAAAAATTGATTTTCGGCTCAAATAGCTTTTCAAAAATTAAAAATATTGGCTTCAAACTTATTTTATTTCACAGAAAATATTGTTTTTTATATTCAATAATTTTTTTATAAAAATCCAACAGTCCGTTTTTTCATAAAAAAAATAAAATCTACAAAAAATAGAACGCAAATTTGGCAAGAATTGATACATTTAGACAAACTTTTAAGCAAGACAAATCGATAGACGGGATGGGAAGTTATCAGTGTGGGTCGCATCAAAGCCTCTTTTTTGGTTTAGGGATTGGAATCGTTATAGCTGTTTTCCACATTTGAGGAATGATTCCTTTTTCGAGGATTAAGTTAAAGAGGTTGATGATTCGTCTTTTGACATCGATAGGAGCATTTTTTATCATGGGATACGATATCCTGTCGTAAACTGGAGTTTTTCCTTTAACAGAATTTAAACAACTTTCGAATTCTAAGTTATTTATAGGCAACTCAATTAACTTAGCAGTTGGAGAAAGATCGCAATCTAAGTGATTCCTCGACAAGGATGTGAGTTTCGATTCAGAGAATTCACGAGAGAAATTACTGTCTTGAGAATAGTTTGACCAGGTATTTGCAAAATTTTCTGCAATTTCGAATGAATCTGTGATTGTTTTTGAGTCATTAACTATAACTTTTATTGCGGAGGCTACATAATTTCCAGTAAGCGTTTTTATATCTGTCCATATTCTTTTCATTGAAGTGTTTGGATTCAAATTCGATGTGAATGTTTGAAAACTTTCTTTTTTGGATTCCTTGGCTTTTCGTCGAAAAAGAGTGTTAGCTTTGCGGTAGCTAATCATATTGGTAGGTATCGTTGGGGTGTTTACAAAAAAATCTCCATAACGTTTGCTTCTTTTTGCGTAAGGTAGCAAGTTCAGCATTCCACCATGGTACAATAGCTTTGATAGGTTTTTGTTTTGTTTGGTGAATGGCCATGTTAGCAGCGCCAGCGTAACGAAAACCTTTTGAGATGGTAGCCGCTTTTTTTTTATGTTGGGGGATGGAGGGTGATTAAATAAGAAATCGAGATAATTTCTTTGGAAGACATTCCAATCTGCGCGGTCAGTTTGAAATTTTGAGGTGGGAGTATGATAGATTTTTTGAGGACCGAGAAAAACATTGGTGATGATTGGAAAGTGGTCACTACCGTGTAATGAGTCTTTCCTTTTCCAGCTTGATTTCGAAAGTAAAAGAGGGGATAAAAGAGTAAGATCAACGTGCGTAATAGTGCCACGCGTTGAAAAGTAGGTTGGGCTACCATCATTTAAAACGGCTAAATCTGAATTAGTTAAAAATGTTTCAACTTCTCTTCCTCTTGCGTTGCCATTAGGAGAGCCCCATAGAGGGCTCCAGGAGTTAAAGTCACCTGCCAGAATAACTGGAGTAGTGATTGTAGATAAGATGTTTTCTAAGTCAATCGCAGTGAAGTGTTGAGTTGGGTGAATGTATATTGATATTATAGTGAGTTTAAATGTAAGTTGAATATCAATGGTTATTAAAGAGATACTTGAATTTATGTGCAGAAGTTTGTGAGGAATGTATTTTTGAATAAGAACACCTATGCCTTGTTTGGAAGTAGTATTTGTTGGGACGTTGTGGAAATAGGTTTCATACTGTTTTGGGGCGTTAACTGAAATATTAACAGGTCTCTTGAAGGCAAACTATGTTTGGATTGTTTTCTTTTAATAAGATTTCAAGTTCATTGTAGTTATTATGGTATCCTTTGAGATTCCACTGAAGAATCTTAAGGAGTGAATTTGTATATTGGGGAGACTTTTGTACAGTATTGACAGGGCAATACTGCGAAAAATACGAAGGTGATAATATGGTTGGTTGTTTGTTTTGACTCTGTCGCCCTTGAGTCGAGTCACTCAAATCTTTTGAGTGATTTGATTGAATCGACCCCTGAGCGACAGAGTCATTGTTCGGAGTTTCTTTTTTATAGTTAGATTTCATTATCATTTTCGGAGAGGTTATCATAATCTATGGAGATGGTTTTAGGTGATGGGGGTTTTCTGAGAGAAGCTGGGAGAGAGTCACTAGCTTTCTCTAGGAATTTATTGGGGGTAATTACTTGTGTGTTAAGATTGAGAGAATTTTTACGTACCTATAGAGTTTAGTTTTGGTGAAGTGGAGAAAGGAGCGGAGTGGTATTTTTCAGCTGGATGTGATGATGTGGTTGGTAAGTTTGAGGTTTGATCTTTGTTTTTGTAGTTTACGTTTACATCTCATGGGGTTCGGGAAGTATTCCTGGACCATAAGATTATACCAGCCTACATTGATAGATGTAGGTGGGCGGAATAAGTTGAATGTGAATAGAATGAGCCCCGTTGCGAAGTTGGGTTATGGAGTCATATGCAGTGCTTATATCGTCAATTGCTTTCTTTGATAAGAAAACACTGAAAGATGTAAGAGGTTTTTCTGGGTCGGAAATTGCTCGGAAGCCCAAATGGCCGTAAGGCCACATTTAAAGTTTCAACACTTGCACTGTTTGCTATGCACTAAACACGGAATAGAGTGAACTTAGGAAGGAGAAAAAAAAGTGGAAAAGGAATGTGCGCGAACACGAGGGGGAAAGAGAAGGAAATATCAACTTTTGGTTAGGTAGCGGATAAACTAACGAAGCGATGTTGACGGCTCCGAAGTTAGTCGGTGACTGTTTTAATAAATAAATAAATGTATTTCGATGTATAACTCTTGGTTGTTTTCTTTCAATTAAATTGAAAACCAAAGCCAATATCATTTAAATACCTTAATACCCTCTGATGCAAATATTCATTCTTAAATACTCGTAGGTAAAAATTATTTAAACTCGTAAACACTAATCTATCTAATCTACAATTAATTCCAACCCCACAGGTAAAGCAAAAATAAATCAAATATACACTAATGCCATAAAATAAATATAAACACAACGCCCCCGGAACCTTTCTGTTGCTAAGCCACAAATCATAAAACATAGAAATAAACAATAATCCCTTTTTTGTCAATTAATCCTATGGCGCAGCTCGCAGGTAGTTTTTTATGTCTAACCCAATTCCATTTTGCAATAGACTTATTTTTTTTATTGTTGCACTGAAATATGTCCCAATAATAAAAACAAAAACTATTAGGTATGTAATTTTATCTTTTCGAAGTAAAGTTTACCTACAATTTTTTTCTTTTTCTCTCACCAGATATGGAATAGTTTTTCAGACATCAAACTTTGAAAGGCAAATAAACCATGATCATATCTTATTCAAAGAAAGTCCATCGCTGGAAATTCATTTCTATTTAACTGTGAGCCAAGCTATACACAAAAAACACCCTCCTTGCTTCAGTATGATCGGATCGCAGCGCAGCACCGTCATTGGCAACAATGCCAGAATGTTCATCTTTTTTTTCAGGGATTTTTCTGTCTCTTATAAAATTAAAGAGTAAATCAGTGAAATTCAAAGAGACCTGCGCAGTAGAATTAGAATGGCCATGGCCATGGTATAAAGAATACAAGGTATGCTTGACAGTTCTGGTCGACTGAATCGTGACGTCATTGCGAGTGAATTTTTTTATTTATGATGTTCTTTGGTTCTCAATCGGCAGATCGAAAAAAACTAAACAATAATTTATTTGTTATTGAGAATTGAAACATTCATAATTTATTTCATTTATATTATTATATGTTCTGCAAAGACCAGCATCACCTCAAATTGATAATGTTAAAAAGGTCCTTAGTGATTCTTAAGTGCTTAGTTAATCCCTGGCCTATTGTATTATTTTGGTTGAAGAAGAGTTATTACGGTAGGTGGTTCATAATATGGTTAAACATATTGTTAAATTTGATTAATGTTTAATTATCTATAGTTTTAGATGGCCAAACATTTCATGAAGAAAAAGTGCGAACGATTATTGAACAAAAATTCTCAGGATTCCAATTGCTTGAATTGAAATTATCTTGTGGTTATTTGATAAATTTGATCTTCTCAAGGTATAATTGATAATTAAATTAAATAATGAAATTCTATTTAAACCAATTTTGTTTGTTTTGTAGAATTTACAACCAAGAATGCCCTTGAACAAGGTAACCAAGTCAAAAGATATTGGAATTGTAGCCACTTCGGAAACTTGTAGAATATGTGGATATAGGAAAGGAAAAGAGGAAATCGAAACTATAGAAATCCCATTTTCTTATAAATATTTAGTGGGTGAATTGAGTTCGGTTTTCAATTTCTATAGATGTAAAACTTTGAAATAAGAAGATAAACTAGGTATTTCTCTTTTAAGTAATAGTTTTTATTTTTTTTTGTACGTTTGTTTCTTTTTTTCGTTATTAGTATTATTTAAAGACTTTATTCTAAAATAAAGTCTACATCTTAAGAACAAAAGTTTAACCTTTTCAGGTAAATTTACATCATCACAGTTTGTTAAGTGAAACTTTAAGTAATCACTTATCACATGTATCTTATTGCTATTGATTTTAATAAATATGTTTTCAAGAGCAACAATTTTTTCCATAAATTCTGGAGATGGTTTGTGCAGACCACCTTCAGATATTGCATCAACCCATGTAAATAAGGTTTGCTTTTCTTGCTTAGACGTTATGTCACCAGCATTTTCGAGGTCAAAACGTTTAAGTATATACCCATCTAAGTTTTCTAATGCATCATATTTCAATTCCTCAAGCTCCAGTTCTTCAAATTCACTCCAGATCACAGTTGGTTCAGTTTTCTCTTCAGTCTCATCATCGTTCGTTCTAAGAGTCTTGAACAAATTCTCCGTTATCACAATGTTTTCTTTTTCATTGAAGTTCAATCTTAAAATATTTGTTTCATCGTCTTCTTCTACGTTGCTACTCTGACTTGTATGAAGCAATGTTTCATTTCTTCCTATGAAAACATACAATAAGTGAAAATACGATAACAAAATAAAATATAGGTACTAGCTCTTAAAAAATCACCCATTATATTAAACAATGTCCTCTTTTCAATGGAGGACAATAAATACATAATGGGTGATTTTTTAAGAGCTTGAGAACTTTAAAAAAAAAAAAAACGCATAAAATTTGCGTAAAGCGCGAAACACATTTCGAACCGAACACTGATTTTGGTAATAAAATTCAATGATTTGCAAGCGTTGCTCGTTAGTAAGTCTATTCATGATGAAATGTCAAAGCATACTGAGCATCTTTCTCTTTGACACCATGTCTGAAATCCCGCGTGATCTGTCAAATACTAATGCATGAAAATCCTAACCTCAAAAAAATCACCCTCTAGTTTGTTTATTTAAAAAGAAGTTACAATTATTTATATTTTTCAAGAGCACACTATCTATTTACTTTCGCAAATGAAATCAACCAAAACATTAAGAAGTAAAAACCGCACAAAACTGGCTGTCACTCGCAATGACGTATCACGAATACAAGATGGCGACCTATCATCTCATATACAGCATACCTTGTATTCTTTATACCATGGGCCATGGCCAACTGAATTGGTTCAAGCTATATTAGAGATACGGCCTTGACATTTTCGCTGAATATTTTTGAAAATATACGTTGTCACAAATTGAAAACAAAATTATTGTTTAAATATTTTACACTAGAATGACCGATTTTAATACAAAATAAATGGTTAGATTAAGTATGTTCGACCATCAATGCATTTGTTACCAATCAAATTTTGCCATCTTTTTTCTACTTAAAAAGATAGAAATAGTGTAGTTTTCAGATGTACACATAGATTATTTCTACTCACACCTATATTTTTTTGGTTTTGATTTTACTTAACACATGACAGCACATAGAGTCATTTGTTATTTATGGAGGCAAATAAGCTCAGCTCCATGCCAAACTTATTAGTCTGCTTTAAATCTGAATTATGTTTCCTCGATTTTTACTTGCGACACATAGGAACTACATACATACATACATATATGGCAAGTTTTGCATTCGTGCGAAATTTGAACTCGAGATTTTAATCAAACATGATATTACGATGGTAGAGAAGTCGAAAAAAGTGGGTCCCACGATTCCGTCCGGTCTGTTCTGTCTGTCTGTCTGTCCACGCTCCTACAGCCTAAACCATTGGGTCGATTGAGTTCAAACTTGGAAGTAAAGGTTTTGAGCAGACTCGCGTTAGGCGTTTTTTTTTATTTTTTTTACGATCAAAACGAACAGTGGCCCCCATATAATTTTTTTGGTCAAAAAACGAAAATTTGAATTTTCTTAAAAACAAACCGATAGATTTTTTTTAAATTTTCTCTAACATTTTATTTTTTAACTTGGTTTCTTATAGTAAGGAAAACATATTTTTGTATTGCTCCGGAAAGGTACCGCTCATAGTACCGTTTTTTTGTTTTTTTAATTTTCTCAGCAACTTATGAACCGATTTCAATAATTTTTTTTGAACGAGCTCTTATATTGCCTTAACAATATTTGATTATCAAAAGTGCAATTTTTTTGTTTGGAGTTTTAAAAAAATATTGATTTTTTTTTCAAAATTTTATATCTTAAAAACTGGTCAACATTTTTTTACGAAATTCAAATGTAGAGCGTATATTTACAATCACTACTGCATACCAAAAATATTTTTAGAACAAAATGGAAAAATTTTATATATAAAAAATTAATTTAAAAAAACCGCTCTAACGATTTTCAAAAAAAAAAAAAAATGAAAAATCAAGGGTTTTTTTGATTTATAAAATGGCATTTAAATTTTTTGAAGACCAACTTATTTTTCAGGTAAAATTTTGAATCTTAAAATAGTTTTTTTTTCATTATTTTAACTGTATTAAATGTAAATTATTTTGACAAAATTTTGATTACATTCCTATTTTTTATACAAATTAATGCATTTGGTACATATTTATGTATTTTTATAACTAGATATAACTATTGTAAATACCAACGATGGCCGTGTAGCGCCACTGCATCGGATTAACGAATATGATATATTTAATCAACAATCCATTTTAAAGTGTCTATCAAGAAGTATTATCTTTGTACCTTTGTATCTATGATTTTAAAATATTATTCTTTAAGAATAAGGTTGTTTCACACATATTTTACTTGCCTTCGCCTATATAAAAGAATAAATACTTAGTACAAATTAAAGAAACGGGCCACAAAGAGTATATGTATTTTCTATTAGAATTACTTGTTCAACGTATGCACATTATACCTATATAGGTATTACGTACAACCTCTACAACTACTGCTTACGTGTCACTTCATAACTAAAATCCAAAACGCACAAGAGCCTGACTGCAAACAACACATGAATAGCAATTTCTTGTACCTGTTTGTATGCTTGTTTCTTAAACTTTAACAAAAAAATAAACTGAACGTAATAATTCCATGTTTGCACTGAAAACTTGTAGGAAAGAAGGAATGTGATTGGATTGTACCTACCAATAACATTCCTTCATTATCATCATAAACATGTCTTTATCTATCTATCTGCATAAAGCTGAGCACGCCAATGAACTGTTCTTTATTCGTTTAAGACACATATACCTAACTGCACAACCAATAGGCGATCGCTTTACAATTTAAACATACCTACATGTTCTTCCTCTTTCTTATCTCCAGACAATTTATTTTCCATCCTGTATCCTCTAATATGAAATTTAAATAAAGCTATCCAAAGGAAAAAGCTTTGAACGAACTAGTTGAATACACAAACAATTGTTTTCGTTAGGTATGCTTATAAGTATTTTTCATTTCCGGGATGAGTTGTCCTAGGATGAGTTGTGTCTTGGGATGAATCGCGCGCCCTGCCTTAGCTGATCTTAATACCACTCAGAACTTAAGAAAGACCTCATCCCAAAAAATATGAAATACCTGGAAACTAGCTTACCGACAAAAAATGGTGTGTATTCGATAAGTTCATTCAAATACACAAACCATTTCCCTTAACATAATATTTTCCGAGTATTTCATATTTGTATTATAATATAAAGTTAAGTTTTTTAAACAAATTATAAATTAATATTCAATAAAATACAATTCGCATAGTCTACGAAAAATTCTCTTTGTTTTGACACCTTATTTGTTAAAATTAGTTCCGTATAAGAGCGGAAAAAGTGAGACATGCTAACGAAATAATATATATGATGATGATTCGTCCAATACTATCTTAATTTTTTGATTAGTATTAAATTTTCTCTAATTTTTTTTTAACTTGGCTTCTTTTAGTTAAAAAATGTATTTTTGTATTGCTCCGGAAGGGTACCGCTCATAGAACCGTAATTTTGTTTTAATAATTCTCAGGAACTAATGAACCGATTTCAATATTTGATGATCAAAAGTGTAGATATTTTTTTGGATTTTTAAAAAAATATTGAATTTTTGTTTTCAAAATCCGTTCTCTCGAAAAAGGTGCACATTTTTTTATGAAATTCAAATCTAAGACGTATATTTACAATCACTAAACAACTACATACCAAAAATATTTTTAAGAAAAAATGGAAAATTTGTATATGTATGTATACAAAAAAATTAATTTAAATAAAACCGGTCTAACGATTTTCAAACAAAAAAATTTAAAAATAAAGGTTTTTTTGACAAATCAAATGGCATTTATATCTTTGAAGGCAAAGTTATTTTATAGGATAGGTCTAATGATTTTCAAACAAAAAAATTTAAAAATAAAGGTTTTTTTGACAAATCAAATGGCATTTATATCTTTGAAGGCAAAGTTATTTTATAGGTATATTGTTAAATCGTAAATATATAGGTACTTTTTTAAACAGACTCTTTGCATACAGGAGCAAGTTCGTGCGACCCAGTCGTGCATTTTATTTTTTGTAACCTACATATTTTAATACTTTCCTTCAACTCAATTTTAATTAAAATTTATTCCAATGAACTTTCTTTGAATTTCAATTGATTTCATTGTTCTCTTTCACAAAAAGCTTAGCTCCATCATCCAAATTTCAAACACCATACAAAACACATATCGATGCGTATATAAAAACAAAAAATGAAATCAAATTCCATAAATTGCGGTTTGTACTATTTTTGAACGAACTTCATCATGCAGAGAGAAGTTTTCTATTCAATTTGCTATGCTTATGCTGATGCCCTTACGCGATTGAAATAAGTACTCTTTTTATTTTTTCCAAACAAATTATTTATCGATCCCATGTAAGGGTATGACCCGGTA
Source organism: Eupeodes latifasciatus (assembly GCA_920104205.1). Taxonomy (NCBI): domain Eukaryota; kingdom Metazoa; phylum Arthropoda; class Insecta; order Diptera; family Syrphidae; genus Eupeodes; species Eupeodes latifasciatus. Next base: position 161,313,106 of record OV049924.1, read on the forward strand.
TGAGTTGTATAAAACAAGAAAAAAAAAACTCTGCTTGAGATCACATAGTTCGTATATTATAAAAGTGTGGCGAAGAGCTGACTGCTGGCGTGTGTACTCAAAGTCGCATTTAAAGCAAAAGGTGGAATAATACGATATAAGTCGCAGAGCCAAAAAGGATAGTGTTGATATTGGGGTTTACCTACCAACTAAACACAATCTCACCCATCAAATGTGATTCCAAGTACGCCCCTAAATTTTAAATTCTTGACCTTTGTATATCATCAGCAAAGCTTAGGATAAATGTAAAAGAGCACAGTAAGCAGAAGCAACATTTCAAAGGTCCTTCTTAAAAGGGTTAAGCCGAATTATTATTAGAATGTGTACCTACCCCATAGCTGAGGAAAGAAAGAGTGATTCGTATACGTTACGTATAACTGCAAAAATGGAAATACAAATACCTAGTGGACCGCATCTGGTTACAGATTATAATTGCTACCGAAATATGCATTTTTTCTTAATTAAAAACCGACAGAAATACATTTTCAGGAATAAAGGACCAAAATTAATGAGAAGGAAATATATGTAGACTTTAATTGGGTCACGAAATCAATATAGTCCCAGCAAATACAATATTAAACAGGTTTCGTCTTGGTCTCTTAGAACTGAGTCTCGTTTCGGTGTCGTGTTTTTTCTGGTGAATATTAACCTGCAGTTTCACAAAGCGTTCTCTTAAAATAAGACATTGAAATCATTGAATCAGCTAATCTATTCCAATCATTTGATTGCAATCAATTGATCATGTATGGATTGCATTCATTTAAAGTCTTTGCATTGTTTTGAAGACCTTTTGAAGTCGCCTTAAGGTTTCCCGTAATCCATGAATTTGGCCTTTTCCGGACTAAATAAGTTTTAATGAAAAATTTTAATTTTTCGATTTTAAAATTTTACCTACATTTGAAAGACAACAAACCACATCCACAAGCATTAATTTCAGTATTTAAAAATGAACTAACAATTGAAAAATTTGAAAAGAATTACGAGACCGGGAGGGTCTTGGCGAATTTTGGTTTTAAATATTTATTCAGTCTCGTCTCGGATACTTATTAGTAATTAGCGTTTCGTCCTAGAATTTCCACGTGACCAGCTCTATTCTTCGCTATACACTGGTGAAATTTCGTATACAATACTGATGAATAGCATTTATTGGACTGACTGCATGCAAGCCTTTCAGTCTTTTTTATGTTTGGAATATTGTTCAGGTAGTAGGTACATGATAATTTTAAATAGTGAAAAGTAACGCCAATTTGCCAACGTTGAAGAGCCAGTATCTCTAGTAAATGTAGGGTAGACCGTAGTCGCTTGTGCATTTTTGATTGGAACTATTTATTTTACCAAATACAAAGATCTAATGTCGCACAATGCTCATTCATCAAATACTTCAACTTGATGGACATACACATAGGTACATAGACAAACATAATGCATATGATTTAGGTATTTGGTAGAAGTTTATCGGCTTCAAAATTAAAATAAATACAAACCAATCGAACTCATAAATTTTGTGATCAACAGACCTGACAATTGATGTTCTCTCTTTCACCAATCACATTTTATTTTGATTTCAAGGTTAAATGCTGAAATACAACAATACAAATATGAATCTGAGAAACCGAATCCACTTCTAGAATTTCGGTACAAGAGTATTAAGGCATTCAGACGGGAAAAATTGCAATAGACAGATATTAAAAGCGCTTTGACCAGTTCAGATCACTTCTAATTATCAAATTATTGTGGTGAAATGTATTTTTCTCTACTCCAACTGATGGGCTTCACACCAAAAATCATTTGTTTTATAGAGATGCTGCCTATATTATCATTAATGTTATAAATAACTATATTCAAGGAGTAGAGACCTTTCTCTGTAGCTTACTTTCTATCGTGCATATATTTTCAATTAATTAATCTCTCTAAAGAATTATAATTTCTCCACTGCGAGGACCGATATTAGAATGTGATAGGATTGCAACATGTACACTCGAATGATCGACTAGATTGTTTGCAACTAAGAAATAATACATATATCCTATTGTATTGAACACACCTCTTTATCTTGGTGATTTAATATAAGTTTCAATCCATAAGGTCGCCATGTATAAAAACAAGTGTGATAAAAATACAAATTCACTTGACTAGAAAACTATGGAATTGACAATTTGTTTGAAAACTGTAAAAGTAATTTTAAACAAATACCAAAAAACTTACACTTTTTGAAATATCTTCATCTTTTAAAAATGTTTTTTTTTTGTTATTGTACGTTAATGTACGCATGTATATTATATAAACCATATGTTTGCATACCAGGCAACATCAATTAACACCAGCAACTTAAAGATCAGAAAACACGCTTTCCCAGGTCATCACGTCACCCAGCCCAGCAGCCCATGATGTTAATGAGAAATCCAATTTCTCAAGTTGTCACAAATTATCTGGTATTTTTGCTTCCATATAAAGCCGCATGAGGAATATTTGCAGGCCGAATCGTCATCAATTAAACGGCTCGGTCCATTCAACCGTTTAGAATGCGCAAGTCGCAACCATGAAGGAACGTATTCCGCACCAAAGCAACTCCCTTGGAATGGAAACGCTGTGTAGAGCTAGAAGAGCTCATTTCTTTGATTTGTGACCGGGGAATGATAATCACCAGCACATGTGCTGTACCAAAAGAAGGAACCAAAATCTACTATGAAGATGACGGCGATGCGATGCGATGCATTGCATTAGCATTTTATTAAAAAAAAAATATTTTCCATGTCGCCCGAATTGAAAGTGTTCCAAAAAACAAATTGCTATCCCTATGGGCCGTAGTCAAGAAGAATTTGTATAGGATTGATTATGGAAAAAACACTTTGGTGAAAATGAAATCCATCGTTCACCAAACAAGACTTTAGAGTGATAAAGTACTCTTAACCACCCTCATAGATACGGTCCTATTAACATAGCATTTGTGGAAAAGCCTTTAAATGTGCAATCGGGTATGCCATGTGAGTTCTTTTGATCTGCGGAATGGAGGAAGTGCCTTCGAGACTCAAAAGGAAGATCATGTCAGAATTATTTATACGCGTTTTCGTGTTTGCAATTAAAGAAGCGAGAAAGTTCTCTCTGTTCTGCATTTCTGCAGATGTTCCAAGATACTTGAGGGTTTACCCGTCGTTCTTGATATTAAAATAAAAATAACTTTTTCGGGTATACATATGTACATATGTATGTACATAGGTAAGTATTGGAGATACAATCAGCTTTAAGTATTTCAAGCAGAACAAACAATATAAGAATACAAAACTGTTCAAAGCTTGTTAATAACGATTTGATGCTAATTGGAATTAAATTGGACGACATTTATTTTGTTTGATGGGTGCGATAAGTGCTCAAACAATGGAATGAGTAAGATTGAATAATGAAGACACATGGAATTTTATTGCAATGATATATTATCTTTTGTCATCAAAATCTACTGAAAAATAATGTCAATAAACTTTGATCAATGAAAGCTTAATAAAGCGATCCACGTGATCTAATAAGGTTCTTGTATTGAAGTACATACATTAATGCTGACAATGAATAAACTACGATTTGAATTAGGATTTACATTGCAGCAAACTATTCTTAGTTTTTGGTTTTATATAATGAAACCTCTACAACAGAAATAAAATGTCAACCACTTTTTATAGGCTTTATGCAATTACCCCCAACGTATTAACTTCTAATGACAAAATTTCTTCCAATAACTGTTAAAAATGCTAACTTGTAAAATAAAATAAGTAATAACTGAAAATGCAACAACTTCTAATGTTAACGCGAAACAAGTCCGAACATTTAGGATTTTATTCATAATGAAACATCTCCTAACGATTAAAAATGAAAAAGTCCTATTATACACATTCAAAACAATTTTTGTATGATAATGTAATTCTAAGAAAAATGAATTAACTCCAAGTTAGGAATTATTACATTTCTATATTCTTAGGAGAATTTTTATCATTTAATATTTTGGAATAATAAAATGCAAGAAAACTTAACATTCAAAATTTTATAAAATTCTTCTAGATTTTCGCATTCTTGCTCGCGATAAATTGGTTTAAATCAGACACGTATTTTATTTAATAATAACAAACTCCAAATGCGGTCTATGTAAAAAATAAACAATAAATGTTAATTTTATTTTAAGCGGTGTTTGTGCGTCAAGTATTCATAGTGAATCCTCAAAGTTTCAAACAAATAAACTTAAGTTTACTAAATTTAGTTACAATGTGTGATTCAAATGTGATAAGTGTATGAGTAATAACTCTGCCTGCTTTAATAGAAAAAAATAAATGATCTCTTTCTCTCCTTAAAGGAATTCTATACTTAAGATGCTAATGTGAAAACAAAATTGCTTATTGCTAAACCTTAATCAAGTACATCAAACATCAGCAGCAGCAGAAGCATTCGTGATACAACTCGAGTGCAAAGAGTATCGAAGATTAGTAAACTTTCTGTTTGCACATCGCCTATGAGTTGTCTTTCCACCAATCATAACGATCGTCCTCCTGCAAGTCACTCTGGCAAAGCAAGCGCTGCTCTCCAACTCCGCGTACAACATATCTAAAGTTAAGATTTAAATAGAATCTTCGTTTCCGATTCTATTATCGTAGAACTCTAATTCGGATAAGAATATTAAAATATGCGTTCGTGTTAAGACTGTTTTAAAACATCATCTTTGTTTTGTATTATGTTTTGTTCCTCCAAAAAGTAGTTTATATTTAGAATTTATTAATTCTAAATTCCCTGTTTTTGGGAATGTACCTTTGTATGTATGTATATGTGGTGATTTTAAACTATCAGATATTGTTTGAACATGGACCGAAAAAACGTTTAATGCTTGTTATTTAAATAAGATTTTGAGGATATTTTGATTAAGATTGATTATATTTACTTATTACGCCTCTGCCAAGTAAATTATGTTGCTAATTGTTTAATAAAAAAAAATAAGATCTTGTTTTTATTTGCTCTGATGATTTAACGTTAGTGTCACTGAAGTTCTATTGTCCTTACTTAATAATTCTCTACGTCTTCACCATTATTTGTAATTATTTGTATTGAAGTAAATTCATCTATAAATTCTATTATATGTAAATCAAAAACTAAATTCAATGAACTAAGATATTTCTTCTCTGGTATTCTGTAATGGGAATCTTGAACTTAATTTCTTTGACCTTAAACGCGTCTATAAAAGTATAATTGAAGTTTTGTTTTTGGGCCTTTATCATGCAGTCCCTTGTGTATACCAACGACAAAATTCGAAACCATAATTAAAAATAAAGCATTTGCAATATTTAAAATAACAGTATACCACAGGGATTATATGGTTTTCAGTTTTATATACATAAGTTCTTCTACGGAAATTACATTGTGAATTTTGAAACCAAGATAATCAAAATAATAGCAAATTAATATTTTGGTGGATTTGGGATTTGTCCGAGTCAAACAGTTTAATGTCTTCGGTTAACTTTAGTTCGAAAACTGATAAATGACAGTTACAAATATCTTCCTTACTTTAATATTATTCCCAAAAATGTTAAAAATATTTCTCATTGTCATATCAAAACAGAACTCCAAAGTTGCACGCAGCGCTGGTAATAATAAATGATAGGGTGTTACTCGCACTTAATCAAAGTCCTGTATCTTAACAATCATCGGATTCAAATCCAACCCAGTCAGTGATGATAAATGCAGGGTACAGAAACGAGCACAATGTTAAATGCTCATCAAAAGGGTATAATTTGCTATAATTTAACCTTGCCGATATCTCCGATTGATTTGATGTTTGCTCTTTTTTCTTGTTTTGGTTGTATTGGTTCTCTATAAGTATATATATTATTTGCTATGGTTGTTCTCGAAATCAAAACCTTTTCTCCTTCGGCTTCGATTGCTGTTAGGACTCGCGCCCTTTGACTTGACCGTCGCAGCTTTCATTATTTTTGTTATTTTGCCAAAGTCATTTGAAATTTATGAAATCCCTCCTTTAACCCATAAATTGTGCTTTTTTTGCTGTGCTCCAATCCAATCCAAACCACTTCACTGTACTCTCCACTTCACTCCCACATCCCAATCGTTCGATCCTTACAGAATCTGTGTTCCTTTTCGGTTCGGTTCGGTTCGGCGGAAGGAATTCAATCCAACAATTCAACATTGGAATGGCAATCGATTTATTCGATTAAAACATACGACTCGATGTTGTCCGTCGTTATCCATCCATTGTCGGCGTCACTATTCGGCAGGATGCAAGATGCGATGATGTGAGGACGTATTCTACATACATATTGTGTAGATATAGTTTCTATTTTGGCCTCTTGGTCGCTCATGATGGACCCAGTAGGAATTTTCAAAAAATTCATCGGTGAATCACCAACTTTTTCCTTGGTGAATGGAAGCTACACCCCACGAAAACATGGTGAAAACATCAATGAAATTAACATGGGGATTGGATTGGCGTTCACCAAGTTTCATGGTGACTCTTCAGTGAGAAAATCACCAAGCAAGTGCATTTGGTGTATTCCAAAGTGAATTGTAGTTGATGAAAAATACCGTGAATTCACACCGGGGAAATCACTGGGTTAGTGGAGTTGCTGATATACTTGGATACTTTACATTGGTGAAAAATTTGATGAATATTCACCAAGGAATTCACTTTGCAAAATTGAACTCCTTATTCATAAATGAATATTGACCAGTGGTTTTCTTAGGGAAGCCAATGTAACTCATTCACTAGTTCAAATTGACCTGGTGAAAAATGTCGTGAATGTTCATAAAGGAAGTCAATCATGTTTTTATTATCGAGTTATTTTTTACTCATACAAGTCTTTGGATACAAATATTTAAAAAAAACAGTCATGTAAATTTTTATGATTTTATGGAAAAAAAATCAAATAAGATGAAAATCAATATTATTGTGAAAAAAACGAAATACATAATTATAATAACACCGGCCTTTAGGAAGTGTTTGATGTGGGCTGACAATTCGCAGATCCCATCTTTTAGCTTCTCCATGGTGACACACAAACGTTTAATGTCCGCTCTCATTTCGTCTATTATATCTTCTTGATTCTATACAATGTAAAGCAGAATTATAGAAATTTAATTTTGTAATTTAATAAAATAGTTATAATTACCGTTTTCTTAAAAATCCGCCTTGGCTGCTTTGTGGGTGAAAATTCAATGGAGTCTATTGCCGACTGTTTAGATCCGGAAGCCTTTAGAAAAAGAGCAATAAAAAAGGACTAGATAATTGTAGAAAGGGATTTGTAATTTAAATGAAATTAACTGAAATAAAAATTATTTATGTTTAGGTACTAATTTCTAATTCTTTTCGAAAAAATTGATACTTAAAATCTTTTTTACACTTTTATAATTTATTTTCTAAACTCTTTTTTAATAACTAGGTATTATTTTTAATATCGGCTTTACGCAATTGACACTGTGAACAATGGAATTCAACTGAAAAAATAAACAATAGAAGAAAAGGATTTTATGTAATTAAAACAACCTTTCTGTTTCTCAAAAAAACAACAATGCTTTCAAAAAAATCACTTACACCGAACACTGTGCATTGTTGTTGGAAATAACTTTGTTTCTAGAAGCAAACCAGGCTGAGGATCGCGAATCGAAATTTGTATGATATGTAAAAAACCCGAACATTGCAATCCTTCAACCATCCGTCGCCATCACCGTCGGTCGTTGTTGTTGGAAATAACTTTGTTTCTCGAAGCAAATCAGGCTGACGAACGGGAACGGCAATTTTGTATTATATCTATGTAAAAAAACCCGAGCATTGAAATTCTGAAGCTGAAGCCAATCTCCTCAGCGGCAGGTAGAGAAGAGAAAGGCAAATATAAACAAACACAAAACCCATGGTATAAGGAATACAAGGTATGCTGTATATGAGATGATAGGTCGCCATCTTGTATTCGTGTGACGTCATTGCGAGTGACAGCCAGTTTTGTGCGGTTTTTATTTCTTAATGTTTTGGTTGATTTTATTTGCAAAAGTAAATAGACAGTGTTCCCTTGAAAAATATAAATAATTGTAACTTCTTTTTAAATAAACAAACTATTTACATAAATGTAAATATACCAAATTACTGTTGTGTGAAAAATTGCAAAAGTTATTCAAACAACAAAAAATGTGAAAACCTGAGATTTTTTGCTTCCCAAAAGATCCAAATCTGAGTTTGGCTTGGGTTAAAGCTTGTGGAAAAAAAATATTAATACCAGCTTTGCACGAATATGCTCGTTGCATTTTAAAGAAGACGATTATTGTCTTAAAGATAAGCTTATGAATGTGCCATTGCCTAAATCAAAACTTGATCCGAAAGCCGTACCAACCAGAAACATACCTGAAAGTTGCGGTGACAATGCGCTTGCTTTATCAAGGAATGTTAGGGCGGACAAAAGGAACAACCGAAGAACTGTGGCAAGTTGCCTCCAACATTATGAAGAAAAAGAAAATGTTTCACCCAATATGCAAGAACAAATGCAGCATGTTGTCGAGATGGAAAATTCAATTTCAACTCAAACAGAGTAGGTTCATTTTTATATTAAAATATTAAAAAGCATTGTGTTAAATCAAATTTTTTTTATATACAGAGTTGATATGGAGTGTAGCAGAGAGCTTCAAATAATCGAGTTGGAGAAACAGTTGCAGCTTTGCCAAAAAGAAAAAAAAACAATTGGAAGAAGATAACTGCAAGCTCCGCAAAATTGTTGCTCTTGAAAACATATTTATTAAAATCAATAGCAATAAGATACATGTGATAAGTGATTACTTAAAGTTTCACTTAACAAACTGTGATGATGTAAATTTACCTGAAAAAATTAAACTTTTGTTCTTTAGATGTAGACTTTATTTTAGAATAAAGTCTTTAAATAATACTAATAACGAAAAAAAGAAACAAACGTAGGTACAAGAAAAAAATAAAAACTATTACTTAAAAGAGAAATACCTAGTTTATCTTCTTATTTCAAAGTTTTACATATATAGAAATTGAAAACCAAACTCAATTCACCCACTAAATATTTATAAGAAAATGGGATTTCTATAGTTTCGATTTCCTCTTTTCCTTTCCTATATCCACATATTCTTCAAGTTTCCGGTGTGGCTACAATTCCAATATCTGTTGACTTGGTTACCTTGTTCAAGGGCATTCTTGGTTTTAAATTTTACAAAACAAACAAAATTGGTTTAAATAGAATTTCATTCTTTAATTTAATTATTAATTATACCTTGAGAAGATCAAATTTATCAAAAAACCACAAGATAATTTCAATTCAAGCAATTGGAATCCTGAGAATTTTTGTTCAATAATCGTTCGCACTTTTTCTTCATGAAATGTTTGGCCATCTAAAACTATAGATAATTAAACATTAATCAATTGTAACAATATGTTTAACCATATTATGAACCACCTACCGTAATAACTCTTCTTCAACCAAAATAATACAAAAGGCCAGGGATTAACTAAGCACTTAAGAATCACTGACCTTTTTAACACTATCAATTTGAGGTGATGCTGGTCTTTGCAGAACATACAATAATATAAATGAAATAAATTATGAATGTTTCAATTCTCAATAACAAATAAATTATTGTTTAGTTTTTTTTCCGATCTGCCGATTGAGAACCAAAGAATATCAAAGAACATCATAAATAAGAAAATTCACTCGCAATGACGTCACGATTCAGTCGACCAGAACTGTCAAGCATACCTTGTATTCTTTATACCATGCACAAAACCCATCTCATGCTTCATATCGTGAATGAAATATTTTACAAAGAAAAAGATAGGGTGGATTGGAACGCAATGCCTTTCAGTAAGGATTTCATTGCATGCTATTCCTCAATGATTCGAGTAGCTGAATTCCTTGGCGATTTCACACAAAATTTTCATTGGTGAGCAAATTTCGTACTGGGGAACTATGGCAATATTGACGGTCGTGGTCAAGTCGTAGATGGACACAGAACGGATGGTAAAAGATAATTTTCATGCCAGCAGACAGACACACGTGGATATTCCGGAAAGCTTAACGAAACAGGTAACTTGTGTGTTACTCCTTTTTGTTGTTGTATTTTGCTGTTAGGGAGTGCGAGTAGATACATACATATGTATGTAGAATAGATACCCTCTATCTGCATCTTATATAGATACCTATAACCAACCTATATATTATAGCTTAGGACGAACCCAAGGAGGAAAGGTTAGATACATTTGCTTTGGGTATTGAAGCATATCATTGCGTATACTTTTAGATTTCCCATGAGAACAGACTAATTCTTGTACGTAAATCTTACATGCTTCGATCTTCCAACATAAATAACGTTTCCAAAACTGAATTTGAACCTGAACCTGAAGTTGCACTACGATGCTCTAGCTCTCTTCATTTCTTTCTCGCTCTGTCTTAAATTTCATATATTGAATCGAAAATATACAAAAACATATTTCTGTTGTTTTGCAGATATGAATAATCTAAGAACAAACATTTCGGGATTTCACAAGCCCCTCGTATAAATTTGGATTGCATTCAATTCCAGAAATTGATATGCTTTGCAACTTAGAACGGCCAGATTAAGATTCAAAAAGTAAAATATGGAGATGGGTTGGCAATACATAACATAGATATGTGTTTGCTTTTATATTTTGTGGGGCATTGGCGCATTCGTTACCGTGTATACTGTATAATCAACATTAGATGAAGGTTGAACAGTCGAAAGACTTCAAAGACTTTCACCATTTTGTCCAATTTCATATTGAGGGTTTTGTGAAAGACCGGATTATCTTAAAATGTTGTGGCTTCAGTATGCCTGGGATAACGGAAGAAAGTAAAAATACAAGTCCCTTGGCTTTTATTCTGAAAAAAGCGTTTGGCTGTTGACCAATAACTAACTTTTATATTTTTGTACTTTTTTGAACTATTAATGTGTAGGTATTCTTGTACAATCTATGTGTACAGTATACTCGTACTGAAAAAATTAGGTATATACGAATGTTTGTACTAAAAAATGGGTCCATTCTTAGACTTTTATCACCCACAATAGGATTAATAGAATGTACGGAGATTGGTAACGTATTACAAATTTCTTCATTCATCAAATTGCAATGGTTTTTATAGATTTTTGAGCCTCAATGTAGGTCGCCTTGAGATTGTTCTCAGAAACCTTCAGAATCAATTTGTAACTAATAAATGTGCATTAGAAATAAAGTATCATTTTTGATTGTATTTATGGTTCAATATTTCTGCGATTGTGGTCAACACATAAAAGATAGACATAGCTAGTTGAGAGTTGATTATAACTCTCAGATTGCAAAATTTTGTCCTACTTGCTTGAAAATTATCATTATATTTGGGACACTTCACACAATATCTATTTAAATTATAGTTTACGTGTTTTTCTGTGGCATAAGCCAATTGGCTTATATTAGTATGAAGTTTTATATTAAAACAAATTGTACGAATACTATTGTATCAGTAAGACGTGATTGTATTTCCCAATCTAACATTGTACGCTCGCTATAATAATTCAATTCAGTCAGTCAGTTGTAAATAATGTTTACTTTACTTAGTTTATAGTACAAATTTTAGAAAGTACCAAGCCATTCGTAAGTGATATTAACGAATGTTATTAGTTATGTATATACATATGTATATGTGCAATGATAATGGTTTTACGAATTTTTGTATGGCATTAACACTGGGGAAGCGAAAAACGATTTGAGTGTCCAGGTTTTGCATTACTTGCCTCTAGTGTAAGCGAAGACACATATGTAAGAAAGTCGTGGTAAGTACCTATTTACTTCACATTTTAGGTTTCCCAGCTTCAAAGTCCATAGAATCTAAATCCTTGGTTCTAAGATTACATAGCTCTAGAATGATTGTATACAAAAAATAACGTCTTCACCAGCTGTGTGATTTAAAAAAATCGATTAGTGGTTTTATACACAAATAAAACTTTAAAAAATAATGCTGAAAATTAAATTGGTATCGATTCTGACACTGACTTCAAACTTAAATAATTTTATGGCAGTTTGATTGAAATAAAAAAAATATATGTACCTCCAACAAAAAACTTAATAAAAATTGGAAAATTTAATTTTCGACTCGAATATTTTAAGTACAAAGAAGAAAACGTACTTATTTTGAAAAGACGAACATTTTTGGGCTAATAAAGGTGAAATCGCAAAACAAAAATAGATATGTACATGTGAAGAAATCGCCAAATAAAATAACCAAATAAAAAGTCATATAAATTAACATTTACATACGTATGTAAGTTGTTTTGAAGACTCTAAATAACAAATAAAATAAAATCAGATCGATTGTCTATAAATATAGTTAGTTTGAATGGGAATTTATCATTTAATTTGATTACATCATTTAAAAGGTTTTTGAGTGAGGGTCGAGAATGTGGAGAACAGACTGTTGGTTATCCTACAAAATGCACTTAAACTTTGACTACCTTTTCAATTTAGCATAAAATCAACTGAAAATGTTTGTTAATTTTGCATGAAAATACCTAAACACCACTTTTACCTACTTGTCTTCGTCAAAAAAATTGCCATTTTGAAAATGACAACTTGTCTCTTACTATGTAACATTAGAACTTTTATCTAGAACTAGTAAGGGTGTATAGCTTTCACGAGAAACAAAAACCATCTATAGAAGAATAAATCTTACCTACTCCATTTTCTAGCTTTATAATGGCTTCAGACTATCACTATTCAGCAAATTGCGCTCTATTCCTTTATATTTCAGTTAGTCACTACCATCATCATTTTTCTATATTCCATTGGGTATTGGTTTTCATCCATCGATCTATTGAAGAACTTTTCAATCAAAAAACCTGATTTAAACTTTCTTTTCAAACCGGTAATGACTTTTGCCTGGGATGATATTCTCTCGCTCTCTATATCTTTTGAATCAAAATCCTTATGAGGGATAGAATCTATATTAAACTGATGTGCTTCTCTACTTTCAATGGATGGATATCCTTAAAAATCATCATCAAGGGAGGCTTTTATATATACCTACATATATATGTATATACATATACATATGGATATAACTGGCCCCTTTTCATTCTATTCGTAAAGAGAGAGGTGTCATTAATACTCCACCGTCATCGGGCAGTCATTCTCCTTTCCTGATATTCAATCACCACTGTAGGTGGGTATACACCTAATACTTGGCGCGAGAAACTTACCACACCAAAGGTTTCACTTTAAGGATATTCAGTATATACGAGAAGGATTGCTACTCGAACCAGAAAACATTTCTTCATTCAGCACATTCAGAGGCTTCACTATGTTCAACTAACTTATGGATATATACCTAACCTATATATAATTCTGTAGCCATAGACATACAAAAAAGTACTCCTTTGCAATATATCATTGCCATACCAACCCCTTTGACACCCATCATTCGAATGAGAGTTCTTCATTATTTCTTCATGATGAACTGTGCCTGCTTTTTAAGAGTCAGAGACTTAAGCTAGCTGATCCCGAAATGGAAATCAACCAGTGAAAAACAAAAGTTTGAGGAGTTAACTCCTCAGGAAGAAGAAAAATTTTCTCTGTTTTTTTCGTGTCGTCTTTTTCTTATTTTCTTTGCTGTTTTTTAAGTTTAAAGTTGTGGTTCCCACTCCTGTCCCTGGACCGGACAAAGTTCATCGAAAGAAATATTTATTCACTTTTGGCACACTCAATCGAGGGTGGAATTCGCCAGCTTCTGTTTTTTTTTTTAATGAGATCACCATAAGACTTGGGAAAATTTAAAAAACTATAATTTCACAATTTCTTTGAATTTGATAAGGATTCTAATACATATTTCTAATTATTTCATGTTAAAAACCAAACATTTTAATTTGAAGCAAGTAAAGCTACTGCTCAACTAACTTAATAGCAAGTTATAGAAAAATAATTAATTAAATGGCTTTTATGACAAAATTTTAAGAACTTTTTTTTCATAATCTTTGCTTAATACGAAGTTAGCAAAGCCTGGAAAATTAATAGTAACTGTTGATACGCTACTTACTTACAACCTGTATGTTAATGTTTTTTTCAATGCTTGTTTTATTATTTTCAATCTTTTTCCTAGTGAAATTCATACTTCTTTTTGAAAGAATTCCTACATTTTACTGCGCTATATTAAAACTTGCTGACGATATGATTATTATTGAAAGGGTGGTGACCTTTAGCCGCCATTTTTTGGTGCGGGTCAAATGTTGGGCCGTTTGCACGTCGTCGTCGACATAGTCGTTTGTTAAAAACGGAGACAGACACACAAGCTTTCCCTTTTCCCTATAGTTTTACTGGCAGCACGAGGGACTTGTTTACTATTACGAATTTGAGTTGGTATAGGTAGTTATTTTTTTTGGAATATTGCCAAAGTCTGGAATGTGAATTATATACTCATTTTGCTGTGAATTTTCCATCACATTTATTTTATGTGTTGTGTGCATGATGATGATGATGATGGTGTTTCTGTTTTGTAAAAGGAAAAGGCTGAGCTGAAAAAATGAAGAAAATTGCACAGCGAATATAGTGTACATTTAAACAAATATACATATGTGTGGATTGTATAGAACAGTATAGTAGAATGACTTAACATCATTTGGAAAAGAAAGAAATGGAAATATATTATTTGAATCTTACAATGGACACTTGGGCAGTTCAAAGCTGTACAAAGAACCGAGGACAATGAATTAGAACAGAACAAAACGTGCAAACAGGCTCAGGGCATCATGATTCAGTCTAGGCACGATCCCTTAATTAATACAACCAATAATCAACTCTGTCTTATTTTCATTTTGCTTAACTTTTTCATTTTGAAAAGAAATAAGAAGTCTGGTCTTGAGCCATTATTTTTAATGCTGTTTATCCTTTCATAATTAAAAACAAAACCTTCAAAAATTTCTATTTATCGTACAAACTAAACTTAAATAATTATTACTTTGTCAATCATTTATTGAAATAAACTTTTTATTTAAAAGAAATGCAAACATATTTGACCCGCTATTGTTTAGGGTTTCCTATTTTATTCAACCAAAAAAACAATTTTACCACTCTTTTAATTCTTTTAAATTTTTCTTTCAGCTTTGCACCTTGAATCTAATTTTTGTATATGTATGTACATAACTGCAACCACATTAAAAACAAATATAAAGAATTATTAACTTTTTATTTGAATCATAGTACCTTTTCGTTAAAATTTGCATACAAACTCTAATGACTTAGTTTCATCCTTAAACTTTATTCTGTTTTCCTCTGAATCTGAAACCATGAACATTTTAAAACTTAAATTAGAATTGATATTCTCCCATTGTATTTCGTCTGCGATGATGGTTATAATTTAACTTCTTGAATAAATTTACATGACTCTTAACCAAAACGGGGAATGGTTTCCAAAAAAAAAAAACAATTAAGTTAAAAACCAGGCCGAACAAAAAAACTTCAAAAAGTCCTCTTCTTGCACTTTACTGCCCTGTGTATGTGCACTTTGTGTCGTATATCAACTTGAAATGATTGAAAAACATTAACTGGAAAAAAATTGAAAAAAAAAACATTTTATCGACACTTGCCATCGATTCTAGAAAAACTGGATTACTATAGTTGGACGAACCCCGTCACAGGGAGATAACTTTCAACTTTTGTTGATCCCAAATAGCAATCGACAAATAAAATGAAGCGAAAATGGGGCCGAGGGTGAAGTGTATCAATCGAAGACGATATATACATACGATGAGCAGTATTCAATAACTGTGCGGACGTGATTTGAATTCCGAGTAAGTCATTGAGTAAACAAAACAAGGAACCAAAAAAGCTACCTCAATATTTCAACAAACTACGACAGCGACGACTATAAGGTCTCCTCCTGTACGGACAAGGAGGACTACTAAAAACATACTAAAAAAGGACCAAGGTGGGTTCTTTTTATTCAGGAAACGTACTATCGCTAGGACACAGAAACCTAATTTCAAATTGATACAGAATTTCGTTCACCCCAATGACGCGACGAACATTGGTTGTTTGACAGCAGCCTAGGAAAGAAAAATGATGCGCTATTATGTCAGAACAGTAGAGGAGGTACCATCAAACCATCAACTTGATGTACCTAGCCCCACCTGAAGCATCAGGGCACAAAAAACAAATAGCGGGTGTAAGTCTATTTAAATTGATTATAATATCTGTGGAATTTATTTTAAGCGAGGAGAAGTAGGTAATATAAGGGAAATCAGCTACAATGCTTTGAAGTCGAACATGACCCACCACTGCCAAAGACCACGTGTCTTGAAATTCAACTTGTCAGTTTTAATTGTAAGTGTCAGTGTCAGGCTGACACTCTTCTTTACCAGAAAACGTCGGAGTCAAAGTTGAAGTAAATAAGTGGGTGGTAATTATTGTCAAAATTGTTGAAATAGGGTTTAGAAAGCGTATAATGGAGCTCTAAGTGGCACAGCCACTCAAGTTTATTGTTGTCGGCTATTATAGCCAGGAATTTATTAGAGGGGGTGAGAAAGATCTCAGAGACACGTGACTATAGTGTATGTCTTCTTTCTGATTTTCGGTGTATAAAAGAAGTTAAATGACGCTATTAAGCTACGTTGTGCGGTTGAATTCGAGTGGCAGATATTAGTTTCCGTGAACAATTTCTTACAATAGGTGTTTATATCCTCCTTTATAGTGTTTTCGAATTGTGTACGGTGCGATCAGGGAAAAATCATTTTTGAATGAAAATACACTTAAGATTATTTTGAGAAGACTTCTAGGTATTTATAACTTTTAATCGTCGTAACCAAACGAATGAAAAACTTTTTAAAAAGTTCACACTGATGTTAATCTACATACATAAGTACTGTACATACATATTATATCAACAAATCTAGTGCCACAGTGCTTGTATTCTCCGAACGACTCGACCATTTTATCTGGAACTTTGCATCATTGTTTTATAAATAATGGGAATAGGCTTTACGGTAGATATATTCCATATCGTAAGGTAAGATTAATGTGTTGCCTTATTTTTTCATACTTTATTTTAACTCTTCTCCCTCCACTCTTTTATTTTTAATCACGAATTCAGCATTTTGTATGATCAATATTTAAGTAATAAATCAATCAACCCATCGATACAGTTAGCGATCCTAACAAAGCTGTTAATTATCCAATAGGGCTTTTGCACTCATTTGCCAACACACTAAACACACTGACTAAAAGTTGGGTATCCGGTTATTTTCCTTAAGAGTTTTAAAAAACCACGGCTATGCAATGGCACACGATTGGTCATTAAAACATCTGAATGTTTATCTCCATGATTCCCACAGACGCAGAAGAACGAAATGATTTCAATCGCATTCATATTAGATTGGCACTCTCAAAGATAATCACTGAGCCGCAAAGCCCAACGATGTCAATTTGTTGTTTGGACAAAAAAGTTTCACATGTTCTCGCGTGTAAAATATTTTAAAAGTTTAACAAATCCATTAAAATATACCGGGATAACATACAAAATAAAGTAACATACATCACCCCCTGGAAAAATGGTTGCCTTACAACACTTTGGTTTTATTAAAAGTATGTATGTACATACATACATATTTTTATTACTTGAAGACTAATCAAGTCTCAATTCCCAATAAGTAATTGTCTATTCAAGCGGTTCTCATCGGTGTTTATATTTAGAGAAAATATTTTGCCTTCCTACGAAATTATTCATCAATCAAAAAAACCCTATATCAATATTTGATGTCACACACGATCCATTCCATTCCACAAAACAATAATATACTAGTATAATGACAAATGTGAAATTTAATGCTGTCCCAATATAATTAGGAGAGCACGTGTATTATTTTCAAAATATTTTTAGTGGATGCCGATTTCGTACAAGCATTAAATTTATTATAGAACATGAAAACTGGTGAACAATAAAAATTGCTACATACTCATGAACAGGAAAACAAAAATACTTAAACCATTACCATCAGTGCCTATCTACATACCTACATCCGGTTCTGCATATACTCATGTACATACATAGGTACTGGGTATACCCTATATCAATAAAAAAAAAAATCCAGAAAGAAAAATGTTTTCTACCAACATCCAGCTGGGACTCCTTAACATCTGCAGTATTAGAGGTGAATTGGGGACACTTAATGACTTGGAAATAAATCAGAGCAATGTTCGGAACATTATTTCATTCGAAGCGATTTCGTGTTTCGTCTTTTTTGTTTGCTTTTTCCTTTTTTTGAGTGACACTCAAAAACACATAAAAATGATTTCAGGCGCCATCGAATATTTCGTTTATGAAATTCCCTTATTTTTTATGGTTAAGATGGAAATGACCTTAATTTCAATAAATTCGACTATGCTTGGTCATGTGGAAGGATTGGGTTTTTTGTTAAGTTTTTTGTTTTCAATATTAAAATATATGTATGTATAATACAATTTTAAAATAAGATGAGATTTGATGAGTATTAATAAAGTGCGAATTACCGTTTTTGTATTATCTTAAGGTTGATTTTTCTTTTGTTTTACCAAGATAAGTGTTTTAGTGTTATCTACATTCGCAAACAAGGAGTATCTCTTAATAATTGTTTTATTTAACTCTTAAAAAATGAAAAGTACAGCGAATCACCAAATGATTCATTTTTCCGATGTTCCATCGAAGGAAAGATCTCAATATCTATATTTTTTCATTACCATTTATTTTCGAAAT
Organism: Eupeodes latifasciatus; assembly: GCA_920104205.1. Classification (NCBI taxonomy): domain Eukaryota; kingdom Metazoa; phylum Arthropoda; class Insecta; order Diptera; family Syrphidae; genus Eupeodes; species Eupeodes latifasciatus. The sequence continues at coordinate 161,331,897 of OV049924.1, forward strand.
GTGCCTAAAGGTGAGCTGGTGGACACTGCACAGTCGCAAAAGAATGGCTCAAATTTTCTAATATGTTTGATAAATATTTAATTGATTGAATCCATGAGCTTTCACATTTTTACAAAATTAACCCGAAATAAAGCTTTGTCTATAAATGTAATCCTAAATTTATTCATACGTTATGCACTGCTTAAAATTAAAATAACTTTTGGTTTGAAAAACTTGCATTCATATTTTTAAATTTAATGTGTTCACATTTTAGATGCGGTCAAACATATCAAACATATTGAGGAGCAATAAACAAAATATCGAGCTAACGTGTATTGCATTTGACTTCAATTAAATTTGATTCTAAAGATTAATTTTTTAGATGAGTGCTTTTCAAGAAAAAATAAAACGCAATAAAATTAATTTTATGGCCAAGAATTAAGCTATTTAAAAAATAATTTCGGGCAAGTGGACGCTCTGGCTGGCTCAAAAAATGTCAGCCGAAATGCCCAATTTTCTATTTGCAAACGCGCTGGCGCTGATCAGGTGTAAGGAGACTATGCGCATCTGATACGTAGTCGATGCGCATTACTAAGTCCCGGTCTACATTGAACGATTTTTCCAGTGCCGACAAAAATTTTCGTGTGCGATTGAGAGGTACAGAAGAAATGTTGTACCTCTCAATCGCACACAATTACAACAACAAATTTTTGTCGGTACTGGAAAAATCGTTCAATGTAGACCGGGACTAAGCAAACTGCCAAACTTATATACAGTTAAATGCTTACAAAGTATAGCAGGTTTGTGTACCTGATGCGTATGAATAGGGTTTTACTGCCGCATCAAAACTTTTATTTTACATTTTGGAACTCAGCCATTCTTTTTTGCGCTAGTGTAACCAAGCACAAAAAAAACATGTACAAATGAGGTCAGAAATGAATATGTAGCTGTCTCAAAAAAACTGAATGTGACTGATACAAAATAATGATTTATTTTTGAATGAGGGTACATCAACATAAATAAAAATCATCACAAAGTTCGTGTGACAAAAACACTGTTGACCAGTGTTTTGATTCCAGGTCTACGGGATCTTTAAATTAAGATTATTGACACCCTTAAAGTGAGGCACTTTGATACAAAATTTTTGTTTCGCTGGTCTGAATTATATAGCATATTTTTAATTTTTCATGTTATTTAACTACATATATTCAATGAAATCACTTCCTTGCATTCGGAAAATATTTTTAAAAATTACCAAATTATTTGCCAAGCATGCGAGTCTACAAAAATATATATGTATATTTCTTTTTAATAAGAGAACAGATTGTTTGACTCTTTCTACTACCGAATTTAATATTATATTTTCTTAAAGGTTTAACCAAATTTCAATTTTAAAGATCAAATGACTTTTTCAAAATTCATATGGAGAACCCAATCAGAATTCAAAACTCTTCTGAAGCGATCATATGTATAAAATAAAATTGCCAGAAAGTCTGTTTAAAAGCCATACATTTTACCTACCAACCCAATTTCGACACAAAATATATCAAGACTTTAAACAGGCATTATCAACTCTCGTACTTTTGCACAGTTATAACCTACAAGTTGCAGATTAAAATTAGTACCCCCTATGGCATTGATGTTGGGATGATTTAAAATAATATTAAATAGAGCAAAAGAGAGATAGAGAAAATAAGAGGCAGACGTTAGCGCACACAAGATGAAAACAAAATTCAACTTACGTTTATCAAATATTTTACACAGGAGGCTAGGCAGCAGCTATGTACATAATAAAGACAGGAACAGAGCGGTATAGAGTTTTCACTTAATGTTGCTTCTAAATAAAATGGTACCTACAGAGGACACCTTAACTTGCTTTAGGATTAGATGGAAGTTTATTACCTACACTGTCTCTGGCTCGAGTCCTTTGGACCTGATGGTTGTGCTTAGCGTGTTGTCATACACCGAACCTGAACCGCACCAGAGTGGAGCGGAACCCCAACCAAACCCAAAATATAAACACAAACATAAACACACACACACACAAATCCAAACGAGAAATGTTGCATCAGGTGTTTAAGTGAAACAAGGACTTAAATTTGGTGATTTATGAAGTAAAATGCTAATAACTAAAGAATCTACAACATAGAAATGTCAGATAGCAGAACTGAGATGATAATAAACTTGAAATTAAAAAAGTACGTAAGTATGATGTTTTGTATAATAATAAAGACGATATTGTTATAAATGGTTGAAATAATGGAGATTTTGGATTTGAGTTGATTTAAATTAAAGAAGGATTGCAGATAAGGAATTTATGCCTTAAACCCAAAGGTATAAGGCATTTTTAGTTTGAGAAAATACAAGAGTAACATAAAGAACATAAAAGACATTTGTAAGCTCTATAAAGATCATAAAAAACAATAGTTATTTTAAACTTAAAAACTTCAAAATCTTAAGATAGCGTTGGCAAAGTTTAAAGAAAAAATGCTATATATGTACAGTGCGATTCACATGGTTAGACGCACCATTTTTTTTTTTTTTTACACTTCAGAATTTTCAGAAAGTAGTTAGCTTATAGCAAGCTTCAAACTACGATCAGAGGCTCATCATATACATATGTATGTGTTAGTTGTTAGTAAGAAAACAATACAATTATAGCCTGACACACCCACAAAATACAAAACATAATTAACATCTAACATGACATATTACAGAACAAAACATAAAATAAAGACGTTTACGATAGTGGAGCACTGGTTCCAAACAATGATTTCAATCCCACCTTGCTTAGATTTAAATCTATCGATGAACAGTTTAATTTATATAAAATGCTCATTCGACTTAAAGCTTCATTCTTCCCATAGTTAATTCTATGGAAGTCAATACGTATAAAATCAAATGAACGTAGGTGATGAGTTCCGCCTTGGTAATTCAAATGTACACAAGATAGCAAATAAGGTGCATCAATTTCACCATTAATGAGTTGATGAAAAAATACTAAGTCATTATTAACACGACTTTGATGGAGAGATTGCATTTGAAGAAGCAGGATACGATGCTCATAGGGAGGCAGATCATAAGGATCTTCCCAAGGAAGACCCTTTAGGGCAAAGCGAATGAAATTATGTTGAATTGATTCAATACGTTTTTTTTGAATTTCGTAATAGGGAGTCCATACCTGCGAAGCATATTCAAGATGTGGACGAACATGACAATTGTACAAAGAAAGAGTAACATAGGGATCATTGAACTCCTTTGCCAGCGTTTTATAAAACCAAGCATAGAACTTGCTTTATTAACAATAAAATTAATGTGATGTGTAAATTCTAAGTTCGAACGGAGATGAACACCTAAATCTTTAAATGTTGAGACGCGACAGAGTTTTTGCTGTGATATATAATAATTAAATACACTACCGATTCGTTTTTTAGTAAAAGTTATCGTCTGGCATTTTAAAGGGTTAAGGGTAAGGCTATTTTTGCCACACCAAAATGTGAAACTATCAATGTCGGCTTGTTAAAGGATACGATCTTGGGTGGACTTTATTACCTTAAAAATGTTCATGTCATCAGCAAAAATAAGAACTTCACTTGAGCGTAGACATGACGATACGTCGTTAATAGACAGGATTAAAGGGCCAAGATGGCTTCCCTGGGGAACACCAGATTGAACAACAAAAGGTTCAAAATGACAATTTCTAAATTTTACCTCTTCATGGGATCTGTTTTCAAGGTATGATTTGATTCAAGCTACCAAAAATGGTGGAAAACCAAGAGCTTTAAGTTTAAATAAAATAATTCTGTGGCTAAGTTGGTCAAAAGCTTTAGAAAAGTCAGTGTATACACAGTCAACTTCATAACCTTGTTCTAAAGCGTTTGAACATATGTTATATATAGAATGTTAGAAGATTTGTAACGGTTGATCTTTTTCTCACAAAACCATGTTGCTGTTCGCAAATGAGATTTTTACTAAAAAATGCTACACTTTCACAAACAACTTGTTCAAACAATTTAGGAATGCAAGAAAGCTTTGCAATGGGCCTGCAGTTTGTTATATCCGCCTTGTTACCTTTCTTGAAAATGGGTGTTAGAAATGACTTCTTCCATATACTGGGAAATTTGCCTGTTTTAAGAGAAAGTTTGAATAAGAACATAAGGGGTTCAACTAAAGCATTACTACACTTTTTTAATACTATCGGGGGAATACCATCGGGACTGGCTGAACAGTCATCATTCAACGCGGATAAAAGATCAAGGACCGTACTCTGTAGCACAGGGATGTGAATACAGCTAGTTTGCGAAAAGGAGTGAAGATTATGAAAATATACATACTTCATCAACTTCTTGAGGGCTATTAAGAAACGACTCATGGAAATTTGTTGCGAAAGCGTTACAGATATCAACAGTTTTATCTAACGAAAGTTTCTTGTAAGTGAAGTTAACTGGAAAGCCATCTAATTTTTTCTTTAAGTTTACAAATTTACAAATTTTTTTACGATTCTCTTTTAAAGAGGTGCCCATATCAGTAACCTAACTAGCGTATACAAAATTAGAAAATTAAATTCATTTAAGAATTCAACATAAACAGAGAAGTTGATTGGAGACAGAGTTTTGAGATAAGTTTTCCATGCCTTATTTCTTTTGTTACGAAGTAAACGCAATTCTTTCGTGTACCAAGGGTGGCTAAAGTTTGTATTTCTTGATTTCTTAAAAGGTAGATTTTTTCTAAACAATTATTAAAGATCTTATAAAAAATTGAAACTGCTTCGTCAATATTAGAAAATGCCAATGTATCAGCAATTCCAGAAATGGTTAAATCTTCAGACAACAACTGGAAATTAGCTCTTCTGAAGTCAAAATTATATAAGCAATCAAAGGAATTACTGTGTTCAGTAAGGTGATAACTTAAGTCAAGAAAAATGTCCAAGGGGGGTGATATTTATCAATATTAGTAATTCCTGATCTAGATTTTAGAACAAGAGTACTAATAGCGTCAGAAGAAAATACTAAATCGAGAATTCGATTTTTTGAGTTATTACAGCTTGTTTGCTGTAAGTCAGTAAGAAGGATTTTATCGAGAAAAGATAGTTCCAATTGTGAAGAAGAGAGAGAGGCTTCAAGGCAAGATTCGTCTTCCGATAGAATCCAGTCAATGGGTGGTAAATTGAAATCACCTACATAGAAGTAAAATATTAGTGTCAGCGCAGGACAAACTGATAACAAAGTCTAATGCTAAGGAGAGTTCGCTATAAACAGACTCTAAACTTTTTGGAGGAATATAAACGTTTAAAATGAAAATAGTCTTAGTCTGTACCATTATCTTTACACATACCAGTTCAATTAATAATTCAAATGGAAAAGATACAGAAGAAGAGAAATATTTATTTTTTACCGCTATGAGAACACCTCCACCTAAATCCTTTGCATTACCAACATGACGATCATTTCTGTAAACTTCGAACTCTTGGCTGAAAAGTTCTGTCTCGAAAAAGCTTGAATTAAGCCAAGTTTCTGTCAAAAAGAATACGTCATGTGGAAATGATTGGGAGGTGAGAAAAATGTCAGCAGTCTTTTCATTCATTTTTTCTGAATGAATTGTAGTTTTTCTGATATAAACCATGATGTACATTTATTAAGGATATGGTTGATTAAACCAAAGCTCTTATTTTTAGAAAAGACAACTTAAAAACAACACCGTAATTACTTAGCCAAGAAAAATAGATCAAAGAGATCTCAGAAATACTATAAAATCTAAAATAATGAAAGATATTCGTAAATATAATGAAAACATTTTAAAGGATACAACTATTCAAACAAAATTAATAAAAAAGGTAAAAACATATTTGAAAAATAAACCAGAATGGAAAGAATGTATTGAGGACCAAAAGACAGTTGATAGAAGAAACCGAATTGTCCAGTAACTTTGTTGTTTGAATGGAAGGATACCTTGAAGGTTGTGACAAAGGTTAGGTTAAAAAAATGAGATAATAGTGGTTCTATATCTCACCTGTTAGGCGGGAGGGGTAATTTTTCAGAAAAGTGAGTTGACACCTTGTGTAAAAGTTGTGGACTACAAATAAATAAATCAAAAACTTAAGTTATTTCAATCACACTAAAGATCATATAAAGTTGGACAGAGAAAAATTTGAGTACGTAGAAGATTACATTTATTTGAGATAAATTAAATCATTAAAGGACCAATATATATAATGATATGTCAAAAAAATGGAACTGCAAATCCTTAACATATACGGCCAATTCAAAGAGTACGAAATAAAGAGTTCGAAAACTGGTAATATCTTATTTCATATGTAAGATGTTTTTATCGGTTAAAAAACATTGCTCATTCTCCACGTTGAAGAACGTTTACTATGGTTTTTTGCACTGGAAGTTACAATATGGTATCAGTCGTTGGGGGACGCATACATAAACAAAATCCAACAATTAACAATACTTCAGAAATGTTTCCCAGGAAAGATATAAAACGCCTGTTAAGATACTTGTATTTGTATGTGTGGTGAATATAATTGTATGTATATAAGTAATTTATATAACATGAGTAGAGTAATACCAACTTGGTACGATCAATACACTTTTTAGGAATTATTCCACTTTCGTCTCCCGCAAACTAAACAACAGTCTTTCAGCCGAACGTTATATACCGTCCACAGGTCTTAAAATCCATTAGATTATTGATTCTCGATTTCGATACTTATAACATTGGATCTTTGCTAAGTTACGTCATTTGATTGTTGTTCGCTTTATTTATTTAAATAAAATATTAAATATTCTGTATGTAGTTCAAATCAATCTTCATAATAATAAATTTGTTTTCTTTTTCTTGTACATTTATCATGCGTAATTTACAATCTTTAAATGTTGCAATAATTCAATTTTAAATTGAAATTCAAAAGCTACAACCTATTCTCTTTAACAAACTATACAAATTATGTTATTTAATTTGAAATAAGATACAAAAATTAAAATTGTCAAGGGAAGACTATAATAATATATAAATAAATAAGTTAAAAAAATAATTACCTACTCATGCTAAGTAATTCTATAATCGTTCAACAAAATTCTTAAGCTTCAAGTTTACAATCTCCCCGGCTACTATATGCGACTTGTTATGGTTGTATCGAAGTGCATGAGTCTGGCAACTCTGCATTCGATATTTTCTATATAGTAAGAAAGAGTAGGTATAAGAGAATGTAGAGCCAATAAGAAATGTAAAGAAAATTAGAGACTTGATAGATTTCGACCGTCGATCTTAAATAAAACGGAAAGATAGTGGTTTTTGATTAATTTTCCACTTTAAAATCGTTGTATTTTTATTTTAATATAGAAGTTGGAATTTCGGACAGAGCTCACCACTGAGTTGTCGATACATTTGGTCATTCGAGCCCGATTTGACCCGTGACGCGATAGATTCATGAGAAAGAGAGTGCGGTTTTTTCTTTAAAAAATATTGTCTTTTTATTAGAATAAAACCCCGCGTGTGAAAGAACGGAAGTGTGAAAGTGGCATTAAAAAAATGCATTTATTAAGTGAAGCGTAATGTGCTACATACAAATATATCTGTGCCAATAAGTTAAAACAGCTTAAGTCAATTTTTACCATTTTTCAGTATGACAAAATAAAGTTTTGCGAACTAGTTTCTCAAGACTTTTTTGGTGATTACTAAAAAACTGTTGATGCTAGAATAACGATTTTTTTTTAGGGCACATGCTTGTAATGCCCTTAAATTGCATATTTCTTTTTTGTCGAAAAACGCCCACACAGCTCATAAAAAAAAAGTTTTTTAAACTTAAGCTTTTTCAAAAAAATGCTTTAAGATTCACACTGCAGCTTATGTGACATAAGATGTTTTAAAAAAATTATATTTCATATGTTTTGCTCTTATTTCTACTTAAGCTTTTTTAAAAAAATTTAAAAAAATTTAAGTTACTAGATAAGCTTAAAGTGTTAAACCTGTAAGTGAATAACCTCACAATAAAACGAACTAGAAGACTTGAAGGCAGTAGTTCTAACAAGTCTTTTTTCTTTTCTTTGCTGATGATATTAGGCCCCAAGTAACAAATTGGAATTTCATCAACGCCAACGGCATTGTTTCCCCGCTTTTTAATGTTAAGATATTGAAATTCTTCGTTTTCATCAAGGCTTGTTTTATATTGTATAGTTCCGAAATCATTGGTAAAACGCAAGCATTTAACTTCTTGCCAAACAAACTTTGTCTTGCCTTCGGATGTTTTGCGCCAAATAAATTTTTCCTTTGACATCTTTGCCAAGTCGAGGAAGTCTGTACGGGTCATGTCATAGACAATGAATGGTTTTTTTCCAATCGATCGTACTAACTGATACCAATCCCTTGGATGATGGAGTTTCACTGAAGATAAATTTTTCTTCCTCTCAATGGTAGCGTGGTCAACATCACACTCCATATGAGTATGCCCAGGCACTAAAAATTTGTGGTCAATTACATCAATGCTTGAGTTCGTGCTTATCCATTTTTGTTTTGACCCGCACAGCAATCACTATAGAAGATCAGGTGTTTAATTGTATTTGGGATTGTTTTCAGGTGCTGAAACACACACGAAGCTATCTCATTGCCTCCACGGTTTGCAACGGATTCATCCCACATATAACAATATGCTTGATTTGTTACACAGTCATGGATTGTTAGATTGTATGTCCACAGTTGTCTTTTGTAGAACGAAATATTTGTTCTCAGGAATGGAGTAGGAAGACACTGTTGTAAGTCAAATGTGTACACTTTGATTGAATATTCATTCCTACCAATATCCTTGTGCTTGTTCTTGCTTTTGTATGCGAGGTCAGCTAGTTTGTGGTGCTCTTCCTGCTCTTTTCGCAATTGACTTGTGGCTTCTTCTCCCTCTGCTCCAATTTCTATTTTCGTTTTTAGAACTTCACAACTGTGACAGGTATCAAGCTTGGGCTTTTTAAATTTTATATTCATAGTTTTGAAAATGTCGAAAGTGAAGCTACTGATTGATATTTTTCGCAGTATAATCTATAAATCGATGAAAGCGTCAAATCAGTGTCAAAATATTTGCAGACACTGTCTCTTCGGGTATAGTGTGATTTATAAGCTGGAAAAGAGTTGATATGTTCCCGGATCTCGCTTTCTATTTGTGGGTTAATTTTGTTGGAAGCTCCACATCCGCGCTGGTCTGGTTGAGTCGTTGTTCCTGCTGAATTGATCTTCTTTTTAACAACTTGTTTAATAAATTGTTCTGTTTCAGACTGAGTTGAGCGGAAACACTTTTGGCACACGAGTGTTCTTTTTACCTGGACTTCTAGAAAGTATTCGTTTGAAAATTTTCGATTTCTTGGGTTCTTAGGATGTCTTGCGTTCCTCTTTGTCTTCGTTTCAGAAACAATAATCAGACCACATGCATATGCATATGCGTGTCGCAGATTGTAGTTTCCTAGTGCCCAATATTTTTGAAAAATATTTCTTTGGTCCTCTTCAGAAATGTTTGTCTTACACTTCATGCGACAATCCACTAAAGGCTTAAACTCTCTGGCTTTAGTAGCTTTTCCAGAATTTGTTGTGTAGGCTCTTCCGGTATTTCGTTTTGATTTTTTTGTAGCTCTGCTTTCTTTCACATGATCATATTGATCTTCGGGTATAATAATCCCTTCACAAACACTATTACTCACCGATATTTCCTGATCACCACATATGTTTCTTTCCAAAAGAGCTGCGGCTTGCTGAGTATCTTCGCTGTATTTTCTACCGTCAATGCTGCTGCTTTGAGAACTTAGAGAAAAGTCAGGATCTTTCACGCTGTCATCATCATCGTCATAATCAAAAATTGAAAAATATCGCGATATATTCTCAACATCAAATTCTATTCCATAGTTGTAAGATGAAGCTGTTTCATTTACAACTGGACTCTCAAAACATTCGACGTCATCGTCCAAATAATTCCGTGTCAAAGGCATGTCAACTAAGCATATCAGAAATATCGTTATTTTATTTTATAATACTTTACAAATCGTAACATAATAATCTTGTCTCTATGAGAAACTCACCTTTTCTTTCTGTGATTACAATTTCACTTTTGTCATTAATTATTGATCTTTGGTGGGCATCTTTCTTTAATGCCATGAAAAGTATCTTTTTTGATCTGTTCATCTTTTAATGTGTTTACTTTCCGTTATTATAATTTAAATAAACTATAAACTGTGCTAGGTACATGTATACGAACGAAGTAAACAGAAATCAAACAAAGAATCAAAAAAAAAAATATTGTTTGGCCAAATTTTCTAAAGGAGCAGCTTACCCTTGGACGAACTTCTTACAAATGATTCTATTTGCAAAATCACTTAATTCCCGCAAAAGACATCCGTTACATTCGTAAAAATAACTTAGGTCGTCTTAAGACATGTGTTTTGTAGCGTAATTTACAATTTTTAAATGTTGCAATAATTCAATTTTAAATTGAAATTCAAAAGCTACAACCTATTCTCTTTAACAAACTATACAAATTATGTTATTTAATTTGAAATAAGATACAAAAATTAAAATTGTCAAGGGAAGACTATAATAATATATAAATAAATAAGTTAAAAAAATAATTACCTACTCATGCTAAGTAATTCTATAATCGTTCAACAAAATTCTTAAGCTTCAAGTTTACAATCTCCCCGGCTACTATATGCGACTTGTTATGGTTGTATCGAAGTGCATGAGTCTGGCAACTCTGCATTCGATATTTTCTATATAGTAAGAAAGAGTAGGTATAAGAGAATGTAGAGCCAATAAGAAATGTAAAGAAAATTAGAGACTTGATAGATTTCGACCGTCGATCTTAAATAAAACGGAAAGATAGTGGTTTTTGATTAATTTTCCACTTTAAAATCGTTGTATTTTTATTTTAATATAGAAGTTGGAATTTCGGACAGAGCTCACCACTGAGTTGTCGATACATTTGGTCATTCGAGCCCGATTTGACCCGTGACGCGATAGATTCATGAGAAAGAGAGTGCGGTTTTTTCTTTAAAAAATATTGTCTTTTTATTAGAATAAAACCCCGCGTGTGAAAGAACGGAAGTGTGAAAGTGGCATTAAAAAAATGCATTTATTAAGTGAAGCGTAATGTGCTACATACAAATATAATGTTTGTGCACAAAAATTGTGAAAGAAGCATTAAAAAAAAAATGCATTTATTAAGTGAAGCCTAAGGTGCTACATACAAACATATGTATGTGCACAAAAAATTGTGAAAGAAGCAGTTAAAAAATGCCTTTATTACCTAAAGCGGAATGTGCTTCACATAAGCATATGCCCACGAAAAATTTATTTTTATTATATCGAGAAAGACGCTGAGTGCAAAGTCACGTAGGCACCAGCCGTAAGTACATTAAGCCGTTGGGTTATGTGACAGAGGTGATAGAAGCTGCCCGACAAATCCATGCAGGCACCATGTACAAGGATAGAGTGATAGATACCCCCATAGACACACCATATAAAGACCGGAATCTTTCGTACCTTTTACCCTCCAACACCCATTTGTTTACATTGTTGTATTTGTAATTTTGACATTACGTCCATTTTGAAATTTGAAATCCAACAACAATTCGATGCGGTGTATTTACTTGTTTTGACAGATGTTTTTTTTTATTTAATTGCTATGGTGAACATAAAAGTATCAGCTGTTCAGGAAAATGAATTTCCGTCAAAATAAGAAATAAAATAAAAAATACATTTTTAGAGAAAAATAAATGCGCAATTACACTTTTTTTTCTCAAAAAAAATTCTTTGTATGATTCCCGATCGATCAGTATATAATTTTCATTTCTAATCAAAGGGAAACACCGTCAAATATCGATTCAAATTTTCAAATTTGCAAGTAGACACAATATGAACATTGGAATTTTTGTTGACGTTTTCAAACTCACCTCGAAGAAAAAAACACTTATGTTATGTGTGATGTTGAGGTGATGTCACACTTTTATCATTTTTTTATTTGAAAAACTTAACTTATAGTAACATTGTTAAAACTTGGTCACCGTTTTGTAATTATCAAAATACTTTTAGGAAATAGTAATCGTTTTTAAATTCGAGAAAAAAAGAATTATTATAAAATTCAAAAAAGATAATTTTTGGAATGTATAATTTTACCTGAATTAGAAGTCTTTGTATTACATTTAAATTTAAAAAAAAAAACAACAATGTTTTACATTTTTGCTAATATATTCCAAGTTTTCTTTACATAATACAACAAATGCCTTGTTCAGACAATTATAGCTTTTTATTGAATTGAAAACTGTATTATACGTAGTTCACACTTTTGAATATAGTGAAGTTAAAAATTAACAATTTCTTGCCACTTTCAATCACAAAGTCTTCTAGCCAAAGTTTCTTTTGTATTTAAATAAGCTGGATTTAAGAAAAAATAATTTATTCCGGGTATACCTTACTCCATATTCGATTATTACTATCAAAATAAGACTACGTAAATACTCAAGCAAGGAAAAAATAATTTAATTAAAATATTTTTTTTGGTAATTTTCTCAAGAACTAGAAGACATAAAATCGTTTAGTTTTCAGTTTTTGATAAAAAACAAATATGAACAATGAATTCTTAAAACAATAGTAGATAATCTTAAAGTTTTCAAAATTACACTTTAAACCTTTTTTTACCTTTTTTTGCCCAAATTTTGAGTTTAAAACAATTTTTTTCAAAAACTATGCAAATTAAGACACATCTGTTCCATTAGTAATTAGAAAATATGAACCAAAATATAATAACAAGCAATAAGCACGATCCTCTCGATCATAAAATATGATATTAAATATTTTGTTACTGATATGTAGTTGTAAATTATGTATTTATTTGAATATATAATTTTATGTATAGATCTTATTACTCTCTGACTCTACTTTACATTAAGCTTATACTATGAGCCTCGGGTGTAGGTACCTGAGTTTTAAGTTTGAATTATGTCAGTCAGTGAGGTTTAGATCAAGGTACTGCAAACATTAAGATTACTAATAAAACTTAAATTTAAATTATAACGAAACGCGTGTTGTTTTTTTTGATAAAGAACATATTAGTTACATTTCAATATAATCACGTAGGACCATGTTGTTTTCCTAATAAGTGATTCATGTATAAGAAACCAAAAGTTCTTTGTTTAACCATATTTGATGACAGTTTACAGCACAAATGTTTTTCGATGTTAGTCTTAAGTTGGCATCTGAGATGATCGGATTAGTAAATATTTTTTAAAAATATAATATCTCAACAAACTATTTTAATTTGCATAGTTTTGACTTGATTTAAAAACAAGCTAATAGACAAAAGTGTTGGCTTTAAAAAAATGTATAAAACTGTAAGTATTACCATGGGGAGAATAGACCCTGCTCCCATAGTAACAAAATTAATGTTTTTAACTGTTCTATACAAATCTGTCATTAAACTTTGTCGCCTGAGTTATCGTACTCTTCCCAAAAAATGCAATAGCTAATGTCGCCGATGCCACTAGGTGCTTCCCCTAAAGAATTTCTCATCACTATACCTTATTTTCGTGGTGAATTGATGTTAGAGGGTGGTGAATTGATGTTAGCCGTGGTGAATTGATGTTAGAATTAGAAATAAGGGTACGTGAGAAGCAGCGTTGCCAAAATGTGCCCGATCGGGAATTTGTACAAGTGTGATAACTAATACCGTAAACAAAAAGACATGAAATATAATAAGTTTATTTAGAAAAGACAAACTGTTATTATTTTCTTCAACAAATTTTTTCCAGGGTAGTGGGCTAGTGGCCCGCACATTTTGGAAATGGCCCTCAAAATGGCCCTTACAATTTTTTTCTCCGCGGCAACGCTGGTGAGAATTGACGTCTCAGCTTGTAGGCAAACCAGAATGACAGATTGGTTTCCGGTCTTTATATGGTGTGTCTATGGATACCCCGACGGCTTGTGTTTTAACTACATATATATTAATAACCTCTTTATTTCAGCGAATTTTTATATACCAGACTTGTCACGACACGAAACATAGAATCCTTCTATATAGACAAGATAAAAAGAAAGAATTCCGTTTATCACCTACGGGGAAACGAATACAAAATAAATAGGTACCAAGCAACCCCTTCACGGGATGTACATAAGAGCATTAGCAACAGATAGAATTCCTTGTTTATAAACAAGAAAAAACAAGTTCTCGACTTACAACCAAAAATGGATGAGAAAGAACAGACACAAGAGACAGACTGACAGAATTTCTTGTTTTCGACTTACAACCGAGAGCAAACGAGACAGAAAGAAAGAGAGAATTTTTCACCACAAAAAATATAAAACAAGTTTCCGATTTACAACCGAAAACTCGACGAGCAAGTTACATACATATGCGCATTGAAAATGAGAAAAGATAAACATGAGTAACAGCGCATGCCCCAGGCAGATACACAATTGTTGCTTTATTTTTAGTCACTACCACAAGAACACACCAGAGATATATCATTGAAAGAATTCCCATCTTACAACCGGGAAATCACGAATTTTTGACTTACAACCAAAAATGAGTGAAAGAGATCAGACTGAGAAAGAATGTCAATGACATAAATAACCAAATTCGAAAGACACACACACTACCTTGTTTCTGGTCGCTGACAAAGTCTTAGGCAAAAACACTCCATTCCCAAGACCGGAATCTCAGACTGACATTTGGGTTTGCCTACAAGCTACTGAGGACTAAATGTGAGAAAGTGTGCGTGAAATGATGCACAAAACCAAACACATTCTCACATTTAGTCCTCAGGCCCATCAAAATGCTTCATTATAGTAATCAGCCCCATCTAAATGCTTCATTTTGAATGTTGCATGGCCTCGTTCAAAAACTAAACAACCCTAACCAACAGAATCTGAAGTGCTGACATGGTCTTAAATTGGAAGATTTGTATAGCTTTTTAATTTCAATCCAAATAAATGTTGTAAATGTATATTAAATAAAATAAAATTGACCAAATACATATTTAATGATTTATTAGTGCTGTTTTTTGTTTACTTAAATTATTTGCGAACGCAACATGCGCTGCAACTGGTTAAGTATAATTATTGCAAATGGACAAAAGTGTAACTCAATACTTTGTAAAACAACAAAACAGACAATTTTTTCAGCTGTAGTTTGCTTAGAGCATTTTTTTGGCGACGTTAGAAGTTCAGGTGGAAACAATAGGCGGGTGCCTCCGCATTTTTTTTGTACAGACAATGCTACGAGAAGCATACTTGTGAAGTTCCATTGCCAACTTTAGCTAGTTCAGATTCCTCAATTAGATTAGTATTTTCATCATTTAAGCAGTTCGGTAGTTGCAAGACCAAATTTTAGTTTTGTTTGTTGCAGAAATATTCCTGAAAATTTCTTTTTAAGGTACTATGTTAGATCATGCACGATCATCTCTAATGGAGATGGCACAACAGTTTAATATTCATCTTTGCTGGGTGCCGGGCCATAGAGACATTCCAGGTAACTGTAAGGCAGATGAACTCGCCAGGAACGGTACAGTACAGCCCATTCTACCACGTTTGGCACGTATTGGCATACCAATCGCTACTTGTAAACTGTTGCTAATGCAAGACGCTGTGAGGAGGGCAGGCACCAGGTGGAACAACATCACCACGTGTCAAGTCACAAAAAACATCTGGCCAACACTGGATTTAAAACGTTCAAGGTGCTTGCTCTCTCTAAGCAGATCGCATATAAGCTCGATAATAGGTGTCATAACCGGACACTGTCTAATAGGAAAGCACGCCATGAGATTAGGCGTATTCTCAAATGACTTCTGCAGAAGCTGTATGGACGAGGAAGAAGAAGAAACAGTTCTTCATCTTCTCTGCACATGCCCTGCTCTGGCTCAAAAACGCAAGAATTACCTAGGAGAATTCTTCTTTAACGATCTAAACGATCTAAATCATATCGGCATAAGCAGCCTCTCACGTTTCGTAAGAGACTCAAACTGGTTCCATTGAGCTTAGGAAGAAACCTCAAGATTCATGTGGTATCACAATGGGCCATCAAACTGGCCTAAGTGTGTCCGTTTCCATCTTGGACAGCCACTTCAACCTAACCTAACCTAACCTACTATGTTAGAGTTAGAATTTTGTTTGTAGTTAGATTTTGGAATAAAAATTTGAGGGAACCATGTTTTAAAAATAAGTTGCTTTGTGTAAAGCATCTTTAAGGAATAGAAATAGGCAATATGTTTACACACAATACCAACTAAATGAGTGCAATAAATAGATTTAAGTATCTTTTTTTTTATTCCAGTATGGGGAAACCGAACACCCAATAGAAAAAAACCGGTATACGCGCCAAAATCCATACTTCTTAACTAAATAATGTTATTTTCTATGTTTACGCATAAAATTACGAATTTTACAATCTGAAAAATTAATTATGCTATGAAATAATTGGCTGCTTTTAATGATATTTTTTTTTCTAAAAAGTTGATGAAGGTTAGCCGAAGCGGAAATTTCTTTAATGAACATACCTAAAATATTATTGGCTTTCTCAAAAATACTTTTCTACACTAACCTCTGCTTTATACCTGAAACTATTGTTTATGTATATTTTCTTCCATGTTCTGCATTTATGAAATGTAATCTATGGAAGTATTTACTATATTAAGAAAAACATGTACGTAAAACTCATTAAATTGTTTCATTTTTAGCAGCACTTTTACTAAACATACCCTTCAAACAATAATAAAAAAACTTGAACTTTGGTAACTAAACATTTTTAAGAAATGAATGAAAATTATATTTTGCGTTAAACTGTGGAAACTCACTAAAAAAAACTTCTGTACGTCAACAATAAACATTCATGACGATTACATGTTCTATTGAATTAGTTGTGCATGAATTCAAAACGATTTTAAGATGTTTTCATTTTGTGATATATGTCAAAATTTGCATTTTATTTGCTCTGCATTTATTCAACAGATTCGCTATAATCGTTCTGATTACTTTTTTAAAACATTGGTGTTCCTTTGCTGCATAGTTTTTTTTTTTGATAGCAAATACATGTATGCTTCCATCAATCAAGAATGTTATGGATAATATATTTTTCGATTATAACTCTTTTTTTTTAAATATAATATTTATTAATCAAAATGGAATTCAAAAATAGTTGCAAGCTTAAATCATTAAAAACAAACTATAAATACATTTGGATTAATTAAATTGATACAGATTTTAATTACTTGCAAAAAAAATATTTGGGCCGTTCATTAACGAAAATTTATTAGAATTCAATACAAAAATTGTGCTGGCACCCTTAACTTGATGGTTCTTCGAACGCATCTTTGATACAAAAATCCGAGGTTAATTTTGAAATTTGAAGAATTTCGCAGTGATTTTTGTAAATTAGTGAATTAATTATAATAAACTGATGGTGAACATGCTTTTTTGAAGACAAAAATGTACATTGGTACGCTATCAACAAAATGACTGCAAAATTAAAGCTTAAAAGTGACTTCTTCATCGAAAAAAAGTAAAAAGAAAACCCTAAAAAAAACTTATTAACCCCTCCATTTTGTTTTTGCTGTGCAAAATGCCGCTAGCCCACGGCATCGTTTTTTTTTGTTTGTGCTCACATCTATTCATGGATTAATTGTCAAAATTACAAATACAACAATGTAAACAAACGGGTTTTGGAGAGTGAAACGTACGAAAGATTCCGGTCTTGGTAATGGAGTGTTTTTGGTCTTAGGTATATACATAGGACAGAAGATAGAGAATGAGAGAGTAGAGGTGCATGAATATTAACATGCATATGGATAGGGGAAAGAATGAGCAGCGCGAATACAATTCACATAGGTGCTGTGTCTTGTATCTATATTCTTTCACTTTAAAGCGAACACTCAAACTTGATAGTCCTGTTTGAAGAATTAAAGTTGAAAATTAAAAATTAGTATTGGAAAGAAAAATTTTAAATTGAATATTTATAAAAGCGAAAGGCATAAAATTACTGTTGAGAAAGTGCGAATTACGAGTTGATTTGATTGGTAAGAATATTATACAGTCCACTGCGGAAAGATGGACAGAATTTGTATTTATTTAAAAAAAAAACAAAATAAAATGAGAAAAGATATATGTGCAGCGAGTGATAGAGTGTGTTGTTGTTTAAGTGACAGAGTATAGTTTTTTGTTTGACCTGGTTGTGGCGCCGCAGCCAGTGTTATTTTCAATATTTATTTCTATATTAATTTCTTTATTTTGGTATGGTTTTTTATTATGTGTGTTAAATAGTGACGGGCTTTCAAATTTCAATCGATGAAATTGAAAACCTGTGTAATGTGCAGCGAGAGAACGGGCAAATACAGTGACAGAACGGATAGTGAATTTCTTTAAAAAAAAAAGGAAAATAACAAAACGAGAAAAGAATAGAAGCAAGTTCTAGAAGCCTTTTATTTTCCTGTTCGATTTCGGAAAGAAGCATAATTTGCATGAATATGGGAAAGACGATAGAGAAAGAATTATTTATTTTTTCCTTGTAACAGATTGCAACAGATATTATTTTTAGAGAAAGAAGTTTCCAAAGCGCTCTAAGCATGAAATGTACGAGTGGCTATATGAGAAAGATTACATGTGATAGATGCTTGCAAGCTAGGAAAAAGTTAACCAAAATAAACAACAACAAAGGTTTTGTTTATCTGCCCACGGAAAGAGCTTCTGTTAATCAAAACAGAAGATGCCAATTATTAACAAAATGATTGTCAGCAATAGATGGAAAGAGAGATAGAATGAAATTCCTCCGAACTAAATGGAGATTTCACAAACAACAACAATAGCGTCAGAACACACACCTTACCTTTTTTATTTTTATTTAAGTAGGCCTTGATTCTCTCAGCAATGGGATCGAATCGGCAAAATTTGATTTTACTGGGATTGAGTCCAGGTTTAACTGTAGTGTAGATTTTTAGATTTTTCTCGGGAAATTGGCACGGATGGAGGCTCTGGTTATAGAGAGCGAGTCCGAGCTGATGGATCGAGTGGTATGTTCCGACCTGACTGGCCTGCTCCGGAGATTCTCTTGGTTAATTAAGATGAGTCAAAGGGGGGAGTCTTGGCGGGTGGTTCATGTGTTGGCTTGTTAAAAGTAGACATGGCTCTCTCGTTATGTAGATCGAACCATTTAAATAAACTACGGACTCTCGTTTGCATATTTTCTTTACCTTTTTTTCAGATTTTGAAATTTGGAATAATTGAAATTTCATTTCTTTATAGATAAAGCAGAGACAGAAGAGATAGAACAGAGAAAGAATCAAAAAAGTGAGATAGAACAGAGAAAGAATTAAACAGAAAAAGAGATAGATCACATTCTTAAGGATGCAGGTTTTGAGCTACGAAAATGGAATTCGAATTCCAAACCTCTTGTGAAAGACATGAGCTACGAGAAAAGAGATTCAGTAGTCTTTCAAGAAGATGAAGGCACTTCAATATTGGGTTTTAAGTGATCAGATAGCGAAAGATATTCTGGAGAGATGGAAAGAGCTATGGAGAGAGATAACTTGTTTAGAGCAATTTAGACGGAGAGATGGAAAGAGATTCGATAGATGAGACAGAGAAGAGCGAGAGGTCATGGACAGATTCAAATCAGATCAAAAGAAACAAAATTTTTAAAAATATAGAAAATGTAGACGAAAGTCGAAAAAAGTATTTAAAATGTTTTAACTTTTTTGGAGAAGGTAGAAGAGAAAGATGGGCATTGAGGCCTACGGCACAGGTCCGAATAGAGATAGATGGTAAGCGTTATGGGCCGGTGCCATACTGGGGCACAACCGAATCCGGTAAGCTGCCAATTACAGAAGCGATTAGAGTCATTGAAACAACCAATGACGTCAAGGTTACTGGGGATAGAGGGACAGCCGTTCGAATTAAGACAGAAAACCACGTTGAGACTAAGTCCGTGGTTCGATTCCAGTGACTCCATTGAACAGGAGTTCTGGATATTGCCGAGAGAGAACCAATGACAACTATTGGTACCCGAGAGAGATGTCCTTGTGACAGGGAAAGATAATTTCCCGGGGATTCCCTTTGCGGACCCTGAATATGGAAAGACTGGTCCAGTAGACTTGCTAATCGGATCCAGAATATTAGCGAAAATATTTCGTTCTGTGCTAGGTTATCAGCATCAAGGTACACTATGCATGGATACAATGTTTGAAAGATAGTTCTTGGAGAACATTGGACAGAAGAAGAAGAGAAAGAGGGTGATAGAGGACAGGGAGCATTTTGCATGACGTTTGACAACAATCAATTACATGACATGCTAAAGAGATTATGGGAAGTAGATGAGGTCAAATCAGCTTCTTTGCGTACTGAAGAAGAAGAGTTGGTAGAAGCAAACTTCACTAAGACTTATTCACGCGATTGTTCAGGTAGATTCGTGGTAACGATTCCCCTGAAGCAACATGAGATAGATTCAGAGATAGATTTCGGGAGCTCAGAGCTAATAGCGAAGCGCCGATTCTTTGCTTTAGAAAGAAAATTAGAAGAGATCCTGAGGTGAGAGAAAAGTACATAAACTTCATGAGAGAATACGAGAGAGAAGGACACATGTGCCCAGTGACTGGAGAGCAGTGTTACCGCTGGGATTTTTGAAAAGGTCGCAAAAAAAAGGGTCAAATGAAAAAAAAGTAGCATTTAGATTTTTTTTAATACATACCTAAATCAAACAAAATCTGTATAAATTGCAAAAAATGAGTTGTTTTTAGTTTTTTATTAGGTATACCTTCTAAAGAAAAATAAATTCTTATACTAGTATTTAGATATAAAGAAAACAAAAGTTGATTCAGCTTCCGTTTTTAGGAAAACTACACCATGGAATAAGAATTTTCTGGACTCAAACTTAAGGCAGGTGCTTACTGTTCCATCTGAGTGCGGAATATTCTTATTCCATGGCGTAGTTTTCCTAAACAGGTAGTTTTTTTTAAACACACACAATTATTTCCAGGGCTGAAATAACTATTTTTTCTTTATAAATACGAGTGATACATTTTTTAGATATATTTCATAAAAACTTACCTATCCATTTTATAAAAAAGACAAACAATATCGAGAATGAGCTCCCAACAAATGAACGTCGGCCGAAACACAAAAGACAACAAAATAGTAGGCAAATCTTGACAGAGATAATTTTTTTTTCGAATTCATGAATTTATTCAAATTTCACCACAGTCGAACAAACACAGAAATAATTGGGAAACTTTTTTAAAGAGGAAAGGAGTGGTGAAATAACGAAAATTACTCATCCAAACTTAAAATTGTTAACTATTAACTACATTTATATGCAGAGTCGAAAGGTTGAAATGAATTTTTATGCTAACATAGCAAGATTTCGATTCTGAGCGAACGTGATCGAGTCGACCCAAACAATTTCAACTTGTTTCCATTTTATTGATTGAAATTATGTGTGACAGTGTTAGTTATGTTCTTATTTCAATGGAAGTTTGGAAATTTTGTATGAATTAAGAAAATAACTTATCTTTTCAATGTATTTTTCTAGAGATGGGGTCAAAAAAGTCGCATAATTTTTAAAAAGGGTCAAAATAGACAATTTTTTAAAAAGTCGTATCATGGTCGCATGAGGGACAAAAAAGGGTCAAAATGCGACTAAAGTCGCATAGCGGTAACACTGCTGGAGAGATACAAGGCAGTATGGTGTACCATATACCCCATCACTCTGTGACAAGGAAGTTTAGAGTCGTTTTTGACGCCAGCTGCAAAACGATAAAGGGTATCTCGCTTAATGAAGTGCAGATGCTTGGAGAGAAGCTACAAAAGGATTTGCATGAGATTCTAATGC
Source organism: Eupeodes latifasciatus (assembly GCA_920104205.1). NCBI lineage: Eukaryota > Metazoa > Arthropoda > Insecta > Diptera > Syrphidae > Eupeodes > Eupeodes latifasciatus. The sequence goes on from OV049924.1 coordinate 161,353,720, forward strand.
GTTTCCGTAGACATCGAGTTGCGATAAGTGCAGATATCAAGATGATGTTTCGAATGGTAAAGATTGCGAGATAACAATGGGATCTTCAGCGTATATTTTGGAGAGAGAACCCTAGAGACAGATTGCGAGAGTATTGGTTGACCGTAGTCACATACGGTATGACTTCTTCAGCATTCAATGCGGTGAGAGCATTAATGCAATGTGCGAAAGATGCAGAGAAAGAATTTCCAAATGCTGCAAGAGCAATAATGGAAGATTTCTACATGGGTGATTGCACAACTGGTGCAGATTCTGAGGAGAAAGCGATAGAATTGTCAAGAGAGATAGATTATGTGCTGAAAAGTGCAGGCTTTGAATTGAGAAAGTGGAAGTCAAACTCAAGACTTTTGGTGAAAGACATGAATTATGAAGAACAATCATCAGTGATATTCCCAGATGATGAAAAAGCGTCAATCTTCGGATTGAAATGGTTATTGGAGAAAGATCAATTCACGTTCATAGTGAAAACACCAGTAATAGACGACACAATGACTAAGAGAAAGATTGTGAGTTGCGTTGCTCAGCTATATGACCCTAATGGTTTCATATCGCCGGTGACGATTTCTGGAAAGATCCTCATCCAAGAAATATGGCGGTTAAACGTCGATTGGGATGAACAATTGCCGAAGAAATAGAAGAAAGATGGAGAGAGTTCTGGAAAGAGATATTATTCCTTGAGAACATAAGATTGGATAGATGGATAGGAACATCGGAAGATGTAGACATAGAGATTCATGGACTCTCTGATGCGTCGGAGAGAGCATATGGTGCAGTGATTTACATCAGAACCACAGACCGAAAAGGAAAGATTCGAGCGAGTATTCTAACGGCTAAGACACGCGTCGCACCGCTCAAAACAATAACAATACCACGTCTAGAACTTGCTGCGACAGAGTTGCTGGGGCGATTATTGGTAAATGTGAGAGAAACAATGAACTTTGAGAGGATAGAATACAACCTTTGGACAGATTCACTCGTCACGCTGCATTGGATCAACAAATTGCCATGCAACCTAAAGACGTTTGTAGCGAATAGAGTTTCGTCTATACAGACAAACATTGAAGTGAAGAGATGGAGACATGTTGGAATGAAAGACAACCCTGCAGACCTGTTGAGTAGAGGAATCAAGCCATCACTATTGGTTGACAACAGACTCTGGCAACATGGTCCTGAATGGCTTGTCAAACCCCGAACTACCTGGAAATCTGAAAATTATTTGCCAAATGTTTCAGATGGGGGGAGGGATGAGATGAACAAGGAAAGAGTACTAACTCCATTATCTATACGTACGAGATATTTGAAAGAAAGCGTTTCAGTGATTGAATACGCATTTACACTAGAGAAAGCGCTGAATATAGTTAGCTATATATTGAGATTCGTCAATACGATCAGAGAAAGAATTAGAATACGGAAAGAAGAAGAAGGAAAGTACGGCAAGAGACCGAGGCGCTCTAAACGTCAGGTCATAAGGAAAGATGGAGAGGCGGTTATCCAACCGACTTCATTGGAAAAGAAGCAAGCGATAGAGCACTTGTTAAGGAAAGAGCAGGAAAGCTACTTTCGTAAAGAAATCGCTTACCTGAAGAGAGACAGACGTCTACCAGACAAGAGCAACATTGACTCCCTAAAACCAATTCTAGATTGCAATGGCATTCTGAGAGTTGGGGGGAGATTAGAAAGAGCAGAGGTAGAATTCGACAGGAAACCCCCAGCGATTGTGCCAGCTTCATCACGCTGATCATGGACAGCGCACATAGAGCAACGAAACATGGAGCAACACAAATTATGATGCAACATATAAGAGAAAGATTTTGGATTCCTAGAATACGAAGCGAGATCAGAAACTATCTTCACAAATGTTTGGTTTGTGTGAGATACAACCATCATTTCGAGATGCAGATGATGGTTGATTTGCCATCGTAAAGAGTCAACTCTGGAAAGGTGTTTCTGCACACAGGTGTAGACTACGCTGGCTCATTTGAGATAAAGATGATAGATAGAGCTGGAGCGCAGATAGTGAGACAGAAATGTTGGGTTTCGGTATTTGTGTGCCTTAAGATAAAAGCAGTACATATTGACTAGTATCGAACCTTTCATCAGCAGCATTCATTGCTTGCTAGGAAAGATTTATCGCCAGGAGAGGGAGATGTGAGAGATTATACAGCGACAACGGCACAGCCTTTGTCGGTGCAGAGAATTGAGAAAGACAAGAGAGCTTTGGCTCAAGAGAGAGACCTTCGAGCATTTGAGTTTGAAGGGGACAGAGTGGAAATTCATGACTCCGGCCGCACCACACCAAGGTGGTATATACGAGGCAGCAGTCAAATCCATGAAATACCACCTAACGAGAATTGTTAGAGCAAGAGTCTTTACATATGAGCAATTGTTGACATTGCTTACTGGGATAGAAGCGATTCTGAATTCACGGCCCCTACAACCGTTGAATGACGATCCTAACGATCTACGCGCGTTAACGTCGGGACATTTCCTGGTTGGAGAGCCTTTAGTTTTACCACTTCCCTTTGTGACCAATGAAATGCCGAATGTTCACGGAGTGAAGCTGTGGAGAGAGAGAGAGAGAGAGAAAGAATGTTGTCGCATTTTTGGGCAAGATGGAAAGAAGAGCATTTAACTACTCTGTTAGAGAGAAAGAAATGGAGAAGAGAGACAGATAAGGTGAAAGAAGGACAGTTATTCATTATCAAGAGTGAAAACTTTCCGCCGTCAGCGTGGGCGCTGGGGCGCATTGTTAGAACGATTCCGAGCAAAGATGGTCTGATACGCAATGTGGTGATCCAGACAGCAACCAGTCAGCTAACGAGACCAGTACAGAAGATATGTATCCTACCAACCGAAGAGCAGCGTTAATGAGAGCAGCGTTATATACGCTTATGTTATGGGTTATATTTTTTTTATATATTTTAGATAGATAAAATTGTAAAATAAAATGTGAAAGGGTGGAAAACCGTAGGTTTTCGCCAGGACTGTATCGAACTGCATGAGTCTGGCAACTCTGCATTCGATGTTTTCTATATAGTAAGAAAGAGTATAAGAGAATGTAGAGCCAATAATAAATGTAAAGAAAATTAGAGACTTGATAGATTTCGACCGAGACGGTCGATCTTAAATAAAACGGAATGATAGTGGTTTTGATTAATTTTCCACTTTAAAATCGTTGTATTTTTATTTTAATATAGAAGTTGGAATTTCGGACAGAGCTCACCACTGAGTTGTCGATACAATGGTCTTGTATGAAATTGAGCTTGATCCAAAGAAACATTTTCTATATCCAAGACAAAAACATTGCATTTCCCTACTTTTCGTTTCGTTGCAAAATGATTGGAAGTTTGATTTTATTTGATATTCATAGGTATTAAAAGATTTTTCTCACTATGTGTATACAGGGTTTTGATTAAGAAGGAAATAACACAAGCTTTGTATAATGTTTGCAACTTGAAATTTTGCTATTATAGCTAGTTTAAAAGTATGATATAGAATGGAAAATTAAAAAAGAGGCTGGGATGCGACCCACACTGATAACTTCCCATCCCGTCTATCGATTTGTCTTGCTTAAAAGTTTGTCTAAATGTATCAATTCTTGCCAAATTTGCGTTCTTTTTTTGTAGATTTTATTTTTTTTATGAAAAAACGGACTGTTGGATTTTTATAAAAAAATTACTGAATATAAAAAACAATATTTTCTGTGAAATAAAATAAGTTTGAAGCCAATATTTTTAATTTTTGAAAAGCTATTTGAGCCGAAAATCAATTTTTACCAACTTTTATTAATTTTTTTGTTTAGGTTTTTATTTTTTGTAAAAAAACTGTCAAAAAACAATATTTCTTATAAGTTAAAATTAGTTAGAAGCCATAATCTCAAATTTTTGAAAAGATATTTAAGTCGAAAATCAATTTTTACCAACTTTTGTTAATTTTTTTTTCGGTTTTAATTTTTTGTAAAAAAACTGTCAATTCTATTTTTTTCAAAATTTTACAGAATGTTGAAAACAACATTTTTTGAAAGATAAAAGTAGTTTAAAGCCAATATCTCAAAGTCTTGAAAAGATATTTGAGTCAAAACTCAATTTTTACCAACTTTTTTTTTATTTTTTTTAGGTTATTATTTTTTGTAAAAAAACTGTCAATTCGATTTTTCTCAAAATTTTATCAGATGTCAAAAACATTATTGTTCATTGCACAAAATTGTTTTGGAAATGAAATCATATTTTAGTCGTAAAATTTTCGAAGTGACAAATTTTTTTTTTCAGTTTTTTTGATTTATAAAAAAAACCGTTAATTGAATGTTTTTCCAAAAATATAATTGTTTTGTATCACGTTACAATATATAATATAAAATTTAATTCAAGTCTCTAGCGTCATTGGTTCATGAGATATTTAGGGTTAACCAAAATTTTCACCTTTTTTTTAAACTGCTATGGTAAAAAAACCACCCACGCAATTTTCTTGAGAGCCCTTTCTGCATCTTTCTGCCTTATTATCTGTATAATAAAATTTATTTGAAGTCGATATCTCTTCTGGTTCTTGAGCTATGGACGACGAAAAAAACGTCGCGAACGTACGGACGTACGGACATACGGACGTACGGACGTACGTACACACGCACGCACAGACATCTTTCTAAAAATCTTTTATTTCGACTCTAGGGACCTTGAAACGTCGAGAAAGGTCAAAATTTTCAATTTGACAAATCGGACCCATTACAATATTTTCCTATGGGAAGTTAATAAAATACACGACTCTTTTGTGTGTATATCTATGTTTTCCGCGATCTTCAGCTTCACTTCCTTAAATTAAGATTAGATAGAATTTTTAAATTCAACCTGGTTTTGAAGATAAGAAGAAATCTATGTGACGAATTGATTAGAAAAACAGATTTCCTTCAGCTTAAATGCGATGATATTATGAGATAGTTGGTAAATTCAGTTCATGCCTTTGTCATATTATATCCCAAATTTAAGAACGTGACCGTTGGGCTTTAATACATTTTAACACAACTATGTCTTGCAATATTTATGGTTCGAAGATTTGCTGATTACAAAATTAACACAAATAATAAAGAGACAAATATGTCTAAATATTTACAAGAGTTAGTTTAAAGTTAAAATTATAATAAATTAACTAATCAAATTACATATTTGAAGAATTATTTTCTTAAAATAATCTCTATTCATGCTGAGGTCAATTTCATTATAAACCATATTGAACAGATTTAGAGAATGTGTTATTGGTTACTTTAGACCATAATTGGTTTTATGAAGTGGAGCATAAAATAACTCATTTCTGTTGCGAAAATTCCTTGGTTGAACATAAGGAGGCATAAGTGAAAGCAGTTCACTAGAGGATATATGATTATCACAAATATCCCCAACGAACAAAATACATTTGACTTGACATTTAAGCGATTAAGTTTGAGTAATGCATAAAGAGATGTTCAAATGGTAGACATGTGCATTCAAGAGGACACAAGCGTCCACAGGTTTTTCTCAAAACCCACCTCTGTCTATCAACTCCTACTCTCACCTCCCCGCGGTGAACATCGGGTGCCTAGTACCTTAACAGGAGATTGGGTACTAACCCCAGTGGAAAGTTTTTAGGGGTAGCAAACGAGAGAGGGGGGGAGAGGTGTTTTAACTAAGGCACCTCTCCTTATCCAGACGGCAGCGGACGAATTCTCGAGATGGAATCAACGGTGGCGTCTACAGTTCCAGTAAGGTTGAACTACTTAGTTAACACCTTATAGGGCTTCTACGACATATTCGGAGCCCAGGCCTATAAGGAGCGGTTTATCCGGCTCCCCGTCCTTGGAGTTATACTAAGGATCTGGTCCTCCAGGTTGGGTATTGTGACGTCTGGGTGACTTCCTGACCACGTAAAAAATACCTTAGTTGCGAAGCACCAACAAGCCTCGAATATGGACGGATTTACTGTTGACAACCCAAGCAAACGAAATAAGGACAACGAACTTCGGATCTGTACGTGGAATGTTAAGTCCCTTAACAGACCGCGTGCAGCCCAACCATTAGGAGAAGCCCTAAACTGCTGCAAGGTAGATATTACCGCCATCCAAGAAGTGCGATGGGATGGACCGGGCAAACGCAAACTAAAAGACTGCGATATATACTACGGCGACTGCTACCGAGAACAAAGAGCGTCTATTTGGGTGTGGATTTGTTGTTGGAACTAGACTCATTCAAAAAGTGTTGAGTTTCACCAGTGTGAGCGAGCGCATCACGACAATCCGCATCAGGGCTAAATTCGCCAACATAAGCCTTATATGCGCTCATGCCCCAACAGAAAAGAAAGATGAAGACACCAAAGACATTATCTTCGAGCTCTTGGACAAAAAATATGAGCAATGCCCTTTCTATGACATTAAAATTATCTTAGGAGATTTTAACGCCAAGCTAGGAAGAGAAAAAATCTTTGGTGGCACAATCGGGAGATACAGCCTGCACGACACCACCTCCGACAACCAGGGCCGGCCCCAGCCAAACTCGCGCCCTGTGCATCTAAACTTGAGCTTTGTAGTGTAACAAGCTGGGATATTACGGTTAACTCTTGAAACAATTCTTCTCCATCTAAATCTTTAAAACTACTTTATGTTAAAATATTCTGCAAATTAAGGCACGTACATTTTTATTTTTTAAACATTCGCTTATGTTACTTAAAAATGAAAAATTGATACTATACGTATCAAACCTTTCAAGTATTTAAAAAAAAAATCAACTTTAAATCTTTGTTTCGGGTCTAATATAGTTTCAGGACATTCATCAGCATAAAGTATTTTTCTCCGTTGAGATCGCAATGAGGAAGCTATAGGAAACATATTTGGTATTTCTAGGGAACTAGCAATACGCTCGGTTAATTGAACATACCTACTTATTAAATTTTTCATCGGAACGCATTAAAATCAATCTGTTTTTTGTATTTTCTAAAACCGTTATGCCAGTTGAGAGATTAACGGACGGACTTTGCAAATATTTACTAGTTTAATTTATATTTTCTAAAATATCAAACCAAATTAGCAGGCAGGAAATAAATGTAAAATCAAAAATTTTATTTCCTAACGATTCTGCAATGTTTTTTGCCTCTAGATTTCTTAATTCTATAAGGGCTTCATATATTTCTTCTTAATTTGTTTTTACAGGCCTCAATGCATCTAACCTGCTCTCCCATCTAGTCTCAGAAAGGGGTTTCAAAGTAAGACTTGGATTTTTTTTTCTTATAAATATCTTATCGTTGTGAAACTTGAAAAAAAGTTTTGCAAACATTGAATTGTATCAAAAAATTTAACTGCATATAATGAGCACCGAGCAGCATCATTAACCACTAAATTTAAGGAATGCGAGCAACATGGAGCGAAAAATGCTCTTGGTTCCAGGGTTCGAATTCGATTCTGAACACCCGCTTCTTTTCCTTTCATATTCGAACCATTATCATAACTTTGGCTTCGAAAGTTACTTATTAAAATTCCATGTACCTAATTCAAGATTGTCTAAAATCAACTGAGTCAGTCACATCCCGGTCTTGTCTTGTGACAAAATACGTCACTTCTATTAAAAACTGATAGCTATTTATTAAATCTTAATTAACCAACAAAGCGAAAAAACAATTGAAACAATCTTCATTCTGCACTAGACTAGATATTAATTAAAAGAAGCCATTACAACAGTCATTAACTTTCAAAAAAAAAAAAAAAAAAAAAACTGCCTGCGCAATAACAATTCGACTCCACATAGAATCATCCCTCTTTAATTTTTAAGATCTATGCTCCTTTTCCATTCTATTAAAAATTTCATCTCCTGTAATGAGGCACTTAACTCTTACACAGTGTGCAATAAGAAAACCTGCACGCTCTGACCCATATGATTCCGTATAAATAAGTTTTTTTTTTAAATATCTCCCTTGGACAAAACGTCACCATGGAAAGCTATAACTTTGAGGTAGTTAAGGACTTTGTCTACCTATAAACACAGACAACGACACCAGCGCTGAAATCAAACGAAGAATAACTCTTGCAAATCGCTGCTTCTTTGGACTTAGAAGGCAATTGAGTAGTAAAGTCCTCTCTCGAGCATCTAAAATCACCATCTATAAGACACTCACTATCCCGGTTCTCATTTATGGTGCTGAGGAGAAAGATGAGACCGTCTTAGGATGCTTCGAGAGAAAAATTCTTCGCGTGATTTTTGGTCCCGTATACATAGATGGAGAATGGAAGAGAAGATATAACGACGAACTGTACGGGCTGTACCGCGACACTGACCTAGTTAACAGAATTAAAGTCCAACGGCTTAGATGGCTAGGTCATGTAGAGCGAATGGACATCAACGCTCCAGCCCGGAAGGTCTTTGAATCCAATCCCGAGGGACGGCGCAGTACAGGAAGACCGCGACTCAGGTGGCACACGCAGGTTGGTGAAGACCTCAACCAACTTGGCGTGCGAAACTGGAGACAGCTAGCTAGGGACCGATCTGGCTGGAGACGCATGTTGGTTGAGGCCCAGGTACGCCCCGGATTGTAGCGCCACCTTAAGTAAGTAGTAATGCATAGAGTAAATTTTTTTTGAACTCTTTGAATAGTCAGAATATTATTTCCATAAAAAGGCCACCAATCTACACAACTATATTCTAAAACCGGTAAAACTATAGACATAAATAAGGTCTTTAAAGAATAGGAATCCTTATTTAAAAACCTAATAGAGTGTTGAGCTAAGAAATAGAACGCCTCCCACCAACTAGTCTTCAATTTGTTTATTTTTATAAAGTTAATTGTAAATGTCAAATTCAAATTCTGCTTATCATGTTTCATTTTTATTGTTGTACCATTATGCCTACTTTGTGACAATAATGTCAAAGAAAAATAAATCATTTTTTTTATAACGTTGGAAAGAAAACATCGTCTTTTTATTTCAATTTATCGGCGAAACATTTGGTCCGATCGAACCGAATTAAACTAATACGACATACATATATACATATCATCAAAGTTGATTGTGATAAATATACAGATAGTAAATCTTAAAGACTGTGATAAATAAAGTAAAATAATAATAATGTGATACAATTAAAATACTGTGATAACAAATACAAATTGTGAGTGTACGTCGAGCGTCATCGAGCATACTGTCCAGTGAAGTACCCATTCGTTGTCTTGTCCTGCGGATCATCCAGTCAGTGTCCTGTCCAGCGGAGTTCCTAATCAGTGTCTTGTCCAGCGAAGTACCCAGTCAGCATCTCAGCCTGCAATTAATCAACACAATTAATTAATAAATTCATGTGAGTAAATATATCAAATTATACAAAGTGCAATAAACGTAACAAAGAAAATTAATATTTTTTGGAGAATTTAACCACCAAATGTGATATTGGATTGCCGTTGCTTCATAACTGTTGTCCGTTATAACTGTCACTGCATTACCGTTGTCACCGTTATTACCGTTGTCATCGTTTTAACTGTTGTCATCATCACCGTTCATCATTACTGTACAGAAACCGTGGAGAATTTGTAGAAATCATCGTGTGGAATTTTCATCATTTATCCTGCTTTTAAAGTGATTTTCATTTTTTATCATATATACATATATTGAGAGTTATATATACAATATACATATGTACACACATATATTGCAATGAGTGAATCAGCCTCAATGAAATTATTTAAGAAAACTTGTGCTCAAGTCAAAAAGAGTTTCACGAGTTATAAAAATTTGGGTGCTGAAAGAAAATCCAAGACTTATTTGCATGTTCGATTGAATGTTTTAGATGATAATTATAAGAAAATTAGTAGTCTTTTCGATGACATTCAGAAATCAGATGAAAGCGAAGATGTAGCCGATAAGTGTGAAGAATTATATGATTTCATTGTCGAAATGTGTCTCTGTTATAAATCATACATTCTAAATGATTTAGAAGAATTGGTGAAGTTAGATGGTGGTCAATCTGGTGAAGCCACTAGAAAGGTAGAAAAGAATGATGAATCTCATTTTAATAGTACTATAAAAAAACACCACATGTACAAGAGATTAAGCTTCCTCGTATAACTCCTCCAACCTTTTATGGAGATTACAATACTTGGCGTCCTTTCCATGACCTTTTTGTGTCATTGATACACAACAATTCTTCTTTATCGAATATCGATAAATTGACATACAGTGGATAGAAAAAGTATTGGCAATCATAGTTTTTTCAATTTTATTCAATTTTAACAACTTTGTACACAATAAATTTAATTTCCTAGAAACCAGTAAATAGGAATAAACTTCATGAGAACATTTAAATTCATTTTAATTACAATATAAATAAAAAATAAAAAAAAAAAAAAAAAATCACTGCTCAAAAAAGTATTAGCAATAGACTTCAATTTTAACTTAGGATAATGACATCAAAATATTAGTTCTTTGTATGCAATCCTTTGGCATCAATTATTGCTTGCAATCTTCGGTCCATCGAATAAACCAGAGTTTTTGTGGTTTCACTAGATATTTTGTTCCACTCTTCCGTTATGACCCTTTTTAGTTCCGATTTAGATGAAATTTTATGTTTTCTCACTGCTTGTCCAAAATGATTCCATAAGTTCTCAATTGGATTAACGTCAGGAGACTGCGGAGGAGTTTTAAGTTGTCTGGGAGCATTATAGAGCAACCCCTCGCGAGTTTTTAAGGCGGTGTGCTCAGGGTCGTTGTCTTGTTGAAAGACAAACGAATCCATAAGACCAAGTTTTTCAGCACTATCTATTAAATTATTACGCAAAATATCTTTGTACATTATGGCTGTCATATGACCTTCAATAAAGGTCAGATTGCCGACGCCATTTGCCGCCATACCCCCCAAACTAAAACACTCCCTCCAGCAGTAGTAAGTGTGATTTTTATTTACATTTATAAGAAGTAATTACATAGTTTGGTAGTTATCACAAAAGAGCATTGGCATGTGCCGTCAGCCGAAAAGAGAGCAATAATATTTCTTAATACAAAGTATGAATTAATTTAACGCAAAGTTTACATTAATAACAAATAGATAAACTAATACAATAAATATAAAAAAGAATTATTTAATTAAAATTAAAGGCAGGATCAAAAAGATTCGTTTATGATTTGATTTCGATATTTATAGGCAGTTTTGATGTAGAAGTAAAGAAGTTTCCAATTATCGCCATTAAGAATACCCTGAATTTCATCTCCATTAAGAGTATTTTTTCTCCAGATTGATCTTCTGATTGAGTTTAAAATAGGACATATGCCAATGAAATGACATATGTCTTCTCTAGTTATCATATTGCACAAGGTGCATTCCGTATTTTGCTCGCTTATGTAGGGTACGTAATTAAGTCTTAGGAGTTCGCCTCTCGCTTTAAAGATAGTACTGATAACATCTAGACTATTCTGGTCATTAAAGTAATTGTTTTCTCCCAGGAAATGGTTTAAAAGCTTATACGAGCTTCTTGTTTGACTTTGTTGACAATGTTCGATGAAAGCATTTCTAGCTGAGTCTTCAATTTTACTTAAAAGGGTTTGCAGGTTTATTTTTAAATAATCTTCATTTTCTAGTTGGAGTGGAACATCATGCTCTAGGCTCAGTCTTCTCCATTCCGAATAAAATTGTTCATTTCTGTTTTTGAGATGCAAAGCGATTTTATTTGTGAGGCGATGATTAGGGTGTTTCAAGGTCTTTATTATATATGAAAAGTGTAAATCAAGAGTGTACAAATACAGTGGAGGTAGACCAGTTTCGAGGTGCAACATGTACGTTGGTGAATTTTCTGGAAGTCTGAATATTCTTTTTAAGAAAAAACGTAAGAGTTTTTCTACTTCTTCAAACTCGAGAATACCCCAAACTTGTGCCGCATAATTGATCTGACTACTGCATCAAAAATTCTGTATTTTGCACTTGAAGCTATATTTCGATTGCAGAATACTGTTTTCCAATTACAGTTTATCGCGCGTTTGGATTCTTTAAGTTTTTCTTGTAAATGCTTTTTGAATGATAGCGTTTGAGTAATCCAAACACCGAGGTATTTATATTCCTTTACAGTTTCCAGTTTTTCATTTCCCCAAGTCCAACTTTCATTCCTTGCAAGACGACCCGCTCCGTTTCGAAACACCAATACTTTTGATTTAGCTGTATTTATTTTTAGGTTCCACAGTTTGCAGTAACAATAAAGTTTATTTATCATGATCTGGAGCATGTTGGGAGATTCAGAGAGAACTACAATGTCATCAGCGTAGAGCAATATTTTTAAGGACATTCCATCAAAAAGAACTCCTCCCGGAAGAACCGTAACTAGATCGTCTAAATAAATTGAGAAGAGGAGTGGACTCAAGAGACATCCCTGCTTTACACCAGTTGTTGGTTCGAACCAATTTGAAAGAATATTTCCATCCCAAACAGCCGACTTATTTTCTTCGTAGAGCTTTTGAAAGATTCTTAACATTTTTGTTGAAACTCCAAGGTTGCTTAGTTTGAGAAATAGAGATCTTCTGTCAATGCAATCGAAAGCTGCCTTGAAGTCTACGAAGAATGCAAACATTTTTTTTCCTTTTTCCACATACATACGAGCAATACTTATTAGAGAGAAGATATTATCTACTGTTGAGTACCCCTTGCGGAAGCCGGCTTGAAATTCGCTTAACAGGTCATTTTCGTTTATCCAGTCTGTTAAACGTTGAAGTAAGATGCCTGTGAAGATTTTCATGACAGTGTTTAAAAACGATATACCTCTGTAGTTACTGGGATTTTTTGGATCTCCTTTTTTTAAAATCGGTAGTATTACACTTTTCTTAAAACTGTCAGGGACTTCTCCCGTGGACCAAATAAAATTGAATGTCGATGTTAGTTTTACTAAAAAATCTGTTGAAGCGTTCTTGAAGAACTCATACGATATGCGATCTTCACCAGGGGCTTTATTCAATCCACATCGGTGTATGACACTTGTAACATCTTCGATCAATATAGATCGGTCTAAGAAAATGTCCTGTTGATATGGGAGTGCATATTCCATGGGGTTTGGATTTGGTGGCGGATTTAGTAGTTTTTTGAAATGTGTAGCTAACTCTCCAGCTTCCACTTTGATATTTTGCGAGAACAGGGCTCCGTTTAGCACTTTGGCCGTTTTCCAGAAGGAACGACTGTCTTTGATGTTAACCAGGGCTGAAGATAAACTTTTTGAATATCGCTTTTGTTTTTGAGCGCATACAATTTTGTAGTTTTTGTTAGCCTCGCGATACATGATTTTAGCGTAATTGGAATTGCATCTTCTTAACAGGAGGAGAAACGCAAATGATTTTTTCCTTGCAGATTCGCATTCCCAATCATACCATGGTTGCTTGCCTATGTTAACTGTTTTTTTCTGCAAATGCTTCGCTGATTCCATAATACACGAAGTAAGAATATCTGCGCCCCATATAGACTGAAGGTCAGTTTCGTTTATAAGGCTAACATTGTGGTTTAGATTCGCTGTATACTTCTGTAAATCTCTTTCATACCACCGTAGTTTAGGTAATAAATACTGTTATTTAGGCTGAGAATCCTGCTGAAGCTTAATATCAACTTGAACAGATATGGGTAAATGGTCTGAGTAGGTAAGCTCATTCACTATGAAGTCGGCAATATATTTTAGCCATATTCCCTTTGCAAGACAATTCGTCCATTTAGTAACGTTAAGCCGATGGATTCACACATTTCAACTAGTTTCTTTCCATTGACATCCAAGACTTCATCTGTTGCACTTCTTACATTTTTTATTGAATCAGTCAAAAATTCCGGCTCTTCATTCAGTATTTGTGAATTTCCAACTCTCCCGTTAAAATCGCCAATGATCATTATGTCTTCTTTTTCGAATTCTAAGAGAAAATTGTATAAGCTGCTAAAGTCTTGCGCCCATTTGTTGCAGTTTATATAGACTGGTATTATATATATTTTCGTCTGTTCGACAGTTATTTCTATCAAATCTCTTTGAAGTATTTGGACATAACTACAATCAATGCCTAAATCCTTTTTTATTCCAAAAAGACTTCCACCGCTAGCTCTTCCTTGTGTGGACGTCCTAGTTGCTGGTATCCATAATAGTTTGTGGTTAATGAAGAAGTTTTCGAATCTATCCATACCCTTATCAATAAAAGTTTCAAAAAGAACAAAAATATCGAACTTATTTATAAATTTAAAAAAATCGTTGAAAAGAAGCTTATTTCCTAGCTCTGCTATATTAAAAGCGGTAATACTTAAAGAAAAGTTACTTAAATTATTTCTTTTTTTATTAACATTAAGTTTAAAACGACTGACGGCATTATTACTAAAAGCGCTGAATGCGTTCATTTCGATTTACAGATTGAAAGCCACTGGCTACTGCGTCATGGGATGACGTTTCATCACTGACATTTAACAGCTGCTCCATGAGTGACATTCCACCTTCCTCATCACACGAAAGATTGTTTTTTATGTCGAAATAAAATATTTTGTCTTGTATTTTAAGAGTTTCTCCTCGTAAATAAATTTTAACTCTCGGATTTTTTGACGTTATTTCATCTCTCAGTTTGATTACACGTCTTCGTCTCTCACGTGCCGCTGCTGGATAATCTTTATGTACCGAAATGCCAGTACCTCTGAGTCTTACTGCAGATTGTAAAATCCGGCCGACATCTTCGCGATTGTGTAGCTCCACAATTATATTTTCCACCTTAGGGTTTCGGGATTTGATTAATCTTGCCGATGAAATTGCAGCAGTATTTTGTGTTTCTAGCAAGTCGAGGCATAAAGATTTTGCTTTATCCGTAGCTACTTCACCGTTTATTGCTGGGACGTGAAAGATTATATTCTTTTCGTTTGCTTTTTTTGACAGCCACTCGACATGTCTTTCTAGCGATATGCAGCGAGACTCCATTTTTTGTAGTTGATCTTGTAGAGAGAGATTTTTTTTGTTGAAGTTTATGTATTTCCTCACCGATGCCCTCTAAATCGGATTTGGTGGGCAAATCTTTAAGTTTTTCATCTAGTAAAGATGACATTGAGCCCATTATTAAAGATTTTAGGGCAGTCACTGACATGTTACCGACGGACGATTTACTTTCTTGGATTGAAGTAATTTTATGAGGTGGGAATTCCGGAGAAATCTCTTCTAGGGAACGTTTTGGGGGCGGGGGTGGTGACGTCATTGTGAGGGTAGTGTTCTCTTCGTTTCCTTTGTTAGGTGGGGTTCGTTGCATTTCAATATTTTTGATTTTTTTGTACAATTAAATGCAATATCCTAGTGTTTTTGGACTCACCCTTGTAATTTTATGTAAAAGTCGAACTTTGATGCACTTTTGGATAGTTTGTTTAGTCTTTTTAAGCGTTTTTTATATTATTTCAGGAGCTCTACTTTGAACACAACCGGTCTACTCCAGCATGTTTCACAGTAGACACAACATTTTGGCTTTTTAGTTCGGTATTGGGTTTCCTCCAAACGTCTTGTCTTCCATTGCTACCAAAAATGTTATACTTTGACTCATCCGAAAATATAACCGATTCCCAAAACTCCCTGGATTTGTTTATATATTTTTTGGCAAAATCCAAAAGTTTTTTTCGGTTCACTTCCGAAATAAATGGCTTTTTTCTCGCAGCTCTTCCATAATAATTTGATCCGTGCAAAACATTACGAAGAGTCTGCACACTAAAATGTTTATCGGTAGTGTTTTCCACATCTACTGCCAGGTAAGGAGCACTTTTTTTGGGATTTTTTCTAACTTTCCTCAAAATATCACGTTTTTCCCTATCAGAAAAAATACGCGGTCGGCCTGTTCTTTTCATGTTTTCTGTTGACCCGGTGTTTTCGTATTTTTTTATGACACTCCGAACTGTGAATAAACTAATATTTAACTCCTTACCGATTGCACTGTATGTTAAACCTTCTTGGCGCAAAATAACACCTTTGTTTTTAACAAAATAACTTAGTTCTTTAGACTTCCGCAGCATTTCGATTTTTTTTTTATTTTCTGGGACAGAATGACTTGATTGTAATGTATCGAAAACCAGTGGCAACATTGCCAAGATGCCATCAGAGAAGCAGCCTCTGACGTGCTGGGTTTCAAGAAGCCACCAACAAGGAACCCCTGGTTTGATGAGGAATGTCGGCAGGCAAATGTAGCCAAACAACAGGCACGCAAAGCGGCGCTGCATAAAAGGATGAAAGCTGCTCATGAGCTCTATGAGCAGAAGAGGCGAGAGGAACACCGACTTCTCAGGAGAAAAAAAAGGGGGCATGAGAAGCGTGCGGTCGAAGATGTTGATAGGTTTAAAAGCAGGAATGAAGTTCGAAAGTTTTATGAACAGGTGAAACGAAATTCACAGGTACATAAACCTAGAACCGAAGGCTGCAAAGACGAAAGTGGAAACATCATAGTAGAACCGCAGTCAATGCTGAGGATATGGAAGGACCACTTCTGCAGACTGTATAACGGCGACGATGAACCGAATTCCGCTGTCAGACAGGATGATCCATTCAACATAGACGACGAAAGCCAACAATCCCGTCCTCCCGACTTAGACGAAGTAAAGATTGCCATATCTAAGCTGAAGTCTAATAAAGCCGCTGGAGCGGATGGCTTGAATGCCGAGCTCTTTAAAGCAGCTGGAGATAAGTTGGTTTGGAGCATGCACCAACTTATCTGTAAGATATGGTCGGAAGAAAGCATGCCCGATGAATGGAACCTCAGTATTGTTTGCCCGATCCTGAAAAAAGGAGATCCTTTAAACTGAACCAATTATAGAGGAATCAGTCTACTTAACATCGCCTACAAAATCCTCTCTGCCGTAATATGTGAACGTCTTAAGCCCATCGTCAACAACCTGATAGGTCCTTCTCAGTTTGGTTTTAGACCAGGAAAGTCCACAGTCGATCAAATATTCACATTACGGCAGATCCTGGAAAAAACCCAAGAACACCAAATCGACACCCACCATCTTTTCATCGATTTCAAGGCCGCATATGACAGCATCTACAGGGACGAACTGTATAGAGCCATGTCTAGTTTTGGCATCCCTGCCAAACTCGTCCGTTTGTGCAGGATGACCATGGAGAATTCACGCTGCTCCATAAAGGTTGGAAACAACTTAACTGAACCTTTCGATGTCAAAAAAGGTTTTAGACAAGGTGATGCGCTGTCATGTGATTTCTTAACATCGTACTTGAAAGAATAGTGCAGAGCTCACATGTCAACACTAGAGGCACTATCTTTCAAAAGTCTGTCCAATTACTAGCATATGCTGATGACATTGACATAATCGGAAGAACTCAGCGTGATGTCAATGGGGCTTTTGTGAGTATTGAGGCAGAGGCGGCAAAAATGGGTTTAACGGTTAATGAGGACAAAACAAAGTACATGCTGTCATCAAGAAAGGACCTACAACACCGACGTCTTGGTCAAAACGTCACCATCGACAGATGTAACTTTGAGGTAGTCAAGGACTTCGTCTACCTAGGCTCCGCTGTAAACGCAGAAAACAACACCAACGCTGAGATCAAACTAAGAATAACTCTTGCTAACCGCTGTTTCTTTGGGTTAAAAAAGCAATTGAGTGGAAAAATCCTCTCTTGAAGGACCAAAGTGTCGCTATATAAGACCCTTCTCATCCCCGTCCTGCTATACGGTGCAGAAGCATCGAGAAAGAACTA
Source organism: Eupeodes latifasciatus (assembly GCA_920104205.1). Taxonomy (NCBI): domain Eukaryota; kingdom Metazoa; phylum Arthropoda; class Insecta; order Diptera; family Syrphidae; genus Eupeodes; species Eupeodes latifasciatus. The sequence goes on from OV049924.1 coordinate 161,371,426, forward strand.
ATAGAGAGAACCAACTTCGACGGTTTTTCTCTTTTTGCCTACAAGCTATGATTTGGCCACCAACTTGCATATGTAGTAACTCCATATAAAAAAAATGTGGGGAACAAATACTTATGCAAGTTTGTGTACATACTCACCACGAGAGAGAAAAAACTTTTCTCTCTTTTCTCTCTGCTCACCACCAGCGTTGCCACAATGTTACAAGTGTAACAAAAGTGTTACACTTTTCTTAATTTGTTTGTATTTGTTACTATGTTACTTTTTTTTTCTTTTCGTTACACTTTTTTCTCCAAACTTTTTTTTTCTTTAAAAATATACTTTATGATTTTTTTAATCAGTGTGAAGTGCGCTTAAACAACAATTCCACCTATTTGTACATCTACGTCCTAAATTGAGTTGAAATCACCTTCATTCGGCTCGATCGAACTCGTTCAGTTACAGTTTAGTCGAAATCTTGCTATCTTTCACTTCAAATTCAAACTCGATCTCTCGATCCAGCATATAAACATGGTTAGAAATCCATTCCTCAAAGTATTCCAGTTTCCACATTCCATAGGTATCACTTGAATACCATTGAATCAATAATGTTTGCAAAACAAATAAAAGATCAATTCTCTTAATTTACCTAAACATGTTTTATGTAAAACTTAAAATGTGTCTTAATTATAATAATTTATTAACTTATTATTTAATGCATAGTTTTGTACTGAATTTAAAAACTGTGATGAAGAAAACTTATTAACTTATTAAAAATAAAAAATTGAGTTCAAGAGCATTCTTTGATTTAAATCATTTTTTTCAATTTGTTACATTTTTTTTGCTTTTGTTACGTTTTTTAAATAAAAGTGTTACACTTTCGTGAAGCCCAGCGGCAACGCTGCTCACCACCTTTTAAAAATGGCGACCACCTTTGAAAAATGGCGGATGTAGTCAGCTGTTCGTTCGGAGGTGTTCAAAGAAAATTCAAAATTGTGTATGAACAACTTTTTGGTACTCTCATTGTGTTCGTTTGAGAGTAATATCATTCGAATATGAAGTGAAATTAATTACTCTTGTTAGGTGCCAGAACAATGAAGATTTAGAAACAATTCTAAATTACGCATTTAGATAAATATTAGTTAGTTATTTGAAGCCAGTTTTAATCATTAAGTAAGTAGAATAAATTAGGTGGTGCAACAGTCCAATGAGAAATAGGACCTAGAAACATAAAACTCTGAAAGCACTACAACTATTATTTTTATTATAAGCTGCGTTTATGCGTTTAATTTTCGCTCAGACCGTTGAAAGATGCAAAAAAAACTCCGATTTGTTTCAATTTTCAGAGTTTATCGACTTAATTTTGTCGATGTGATAGTTGCAGGAACATTGAAAACGAGAGTTACAGAATGTAAACATGGAACATTGAAAACATTTTTATATACTCATCTCTTTTTTCCATTCCTATTTTATTTGTTTATACTCGTTGTTAATTTTCTTTACATTACTCACGACATTTCCAAAATGCTGAAAATAAGTGATTTAAGTAGAGACTAAATAAAAAGACCGTCAACTTGTTACTTCTGCCAATTTTCATTGCATAAGATTTGTGAATAGGTGATAAGCTATTCTTACTGCCTTCCACTAAGCTAGTGTGTTGCTTTTAAAGGCTTAACTACATAAGCTGGGTCAGTGGTTTTGTGAAAAAAATATACAAATTTGTTCTTCAACCAAAATTTAAGTCTTATGCATCATTTTTATAAATTTTCCAGTTCTAAATATTTATATCTTATCTTTCAGTTATATAGCGACAAGGGAAAATCTGTGAGGGAAAGTTCTAACTACAGTTTTTCTGAAAGTGCATTGTGGCTTATTCATAGATGTTTGCTAAACGTTTTAGGCTATTCATAAATAAATGCAAATCAAAGTTAAGGGCTAAACCTGAATAACTATAAACAATGAAAATGCTGTGTTCAAGTAGTTATTATCGCAGCCAAATTTCATAATTGATTTTTTTGGTGTATAAAAAAGCTGAAAGAGTAATTCATGACAAATAAATGTTACTAATTTCCAGAAAATATCGATTGATACCGCAATTGCAGAAGATGTGGATATTTTATATAAATATTCCTGGTAAACTGTAGAACTTTATTATTTCCGTCTTTTATAATTCAATGTAAAATAATTCAATGCAGTATATTTTAGATAATACAGTAGTTAAGTTAGTAGTTAAGGCATTACTATTGAAATAAACATAACATATGTTCATTTATAAAAAACATGTACTCGTTCAAATATACAAATAAAGTCTAGTCTAAAAAACCTTAACCTTGTTATACTCTTTCTGCACACATCCTTTCTTGTTTTGGTTGTTAATGCCATCTATCTGTAACTCAGAGAAGGTTGTTAATGCCATCTATCTGTAAATCAGAGAAAGAGAAGAGAAAAACAAATTCACCACGAACTACCGGTATAACTTCTTCCGGTATTTATTGACAAACAAAAATGTTTTCCTAGAATTAATTTGAATTATAGGAGTATTTTTGTAGATATAAAAACGACAAGATGTTAGCAAAATTAAAAAAAAAATTCATGAGAATTACAAATATTATAATGAGACTTTAAAAAACATAGCCTTCTTGGCTATCAATAAACAAAAATGAAAAATGTCGCATTTCCCGGAAATGATGTTTTTTTGTGTACTCTTCTCCGAGGTGAAAACATGTATACACCGATACGAATTCAACACGCTATAAAAAATGAGAGTAAGAGGTTTCGAAGAGACGGAGACGAGGAAATTTGGTTCTCTCATTTAGTTTTTTCTCTCTGGCAGAAGCATGGACTATGACAGAAGCGGATGAAAGCACCTTGGTTCGTTTTGAGAGAAAGGTTCTTCGTGTGATCTACGGTCCCGTATGCATCGAAGGGGAGTGGAGGAGAAGATGGAACGACGAGCTGTACGGGCTGTACAGCGATGTAGACTTAGCCAGAAGAGTAAAAGTCCAACGACTAAGATGGCTGGGTCTCGTAGAGCGCATGGAAACCAATGCTCCGGCCCGGAAAGTCTTCGAATCCACACCCACAGGACAGCGCAGTAGAGGAAGGCCGCGGATCAGGTGGCGCGCACAAGTGGAAAGTGACCTCACCCAACTTGGAGCGCGAAACTGGAGACATCTAGCTAGGGACCGAGCTAGATGGAGAAGTTTGTTGGGTGAGGCACTAGTTCACACAGGACTGTAGCACCACCGTAAGTAAGTAAGTAGAATGACTTGATTAAAGGTCAAAGCACTTAAATTGACTAACTTTTTTCTTCTACTAGCCTCCGGTACTTTAGTAACGGCACCCATTTAAACATCAATAAGAGAGTTGCCAATATTTTGTTTACCTACAATTTATTGTTTTTTATAATCCTATTGTTAATCTCTTAATCAAAATAAATAAAAATACTCTCAGAAGGTGTCGTCTTGTTCAATTGTTAAGATAAAAATAAATTTTCTATAGCCTATTACAGTCGCATAAAATCTAAAATATATGAAATTGCCAATACTTTTTTTAGCCACTGTATTTAAAATCATGTTTAAAGCGTAATGCTGCATCATTATTGGACTATTTAGAAGTTAATAATGATAATTATGATGAGGCTTGGGAAATTTTGACAACACGCTACGACCACAAAAGAATTTTAGTCAACCCACAATTAAAATCATTTTTTGATCAGCCAATAATTAAGGTTGAAACTTTAGATTCCATTAAGTGTTTGTTATACAAATCGAAAGAAGTGCTTCATGCTTTTAAGAATTTAGGTGTGCCAGTAGAAAGTTGGGATGTTTTCGTGATTTTCACATTGCTACAAAAACTGCCTATAAAAACACAACAGTTATGGGAAGAAAAGCTTGGATTAGGAGCTACCTACTTTCCATGAATTTTCAGTTTTTTTGGAAACTCGTTTTCGTTCTTTAGAAGTTGTTTGCCAATCAGGGTTGAAGTCACAAGATTCCACTAGTAAGGAACCATCTAAATTCAAACCAAGTGTATTTCACTTGAATTCTACAAGGAAGGATACTCGTAGTTGTGCAGTATGTCATCGCGGTCAGCATACACTCGCTCTTGCTACTCATTTTTAGATTTGGATGTACCTGCAAGAATGAAGATTGTTTAATAAGAATGGACTGTATGTAGAATAATTTGTAATGTTTTATGTTGAATAATGAAAAAATGTTTGTGTAATGTTGTAATGAAATAGTTTAATAAAATGTGTAATGTTTTTTATATATGTCAATACAATGTTATACTTATGATGTGTGCTGTCCGATGGTCCAAATTGAAAGAAAAAGATTTTAGCAAGTTAATATTTAACATAGCGGATAAGAAAAATGAGCACAAAGCGGATTAAAAGATAATCTCAAGTTACAGTGTTATTAATAAAAAGAGTGTGACAGCGTTAGATTAAATTGAGTGATAACATAGAATAATATAGGGTATTATTTGTTATGTTGGGCAAATGTGCATCCAGTACTGAACATTCAGCCCCCCCTGGAAGACTCCGGTCTTTCAGTTATAGGCAAGGGAGCAATTTTCACAATAGGCCTAATGTAGTCTCCAAACTGCGTATGTACTGTAACAACTCTGCATCTGTTGTCTTTGCCAGGATGGATTTTGATAATTCGGCCAAGAATCCATTTAGATGGAGGAAGATTTGGCTCCTTAAGTAAAACTATGTCATCTATGTTTATGTTAGGTTGACTCTTCTGCCATTTACGTCGATTTTGTAGAGACGTCAGATACTCCTGGTGCCACCGCCTCCAAAAGCCTTGCATCAAAGTCTGTAAGTGATACCAATTAGTTTGTTTCGAAATATTTAAATTTAAAGAATCTGGTTGTGGTATTGCAGAGTAGGAATCTCCATCATAAAATGAGATGGAGACAAAGCAGTGGGTTCGTAGTCTGAGGTTTGCCACATAGGGCGTGAATTGAGGAGACATTCGATTTTAGCTAACAGGGTGTATATTTCTTCGTATGTTAGTCTGTTTTCACCGATTACGCGTTTAATGTGAGTTTTAACAGATTTTACACCAGCCTCCCACAACCCTCCAAAGTGGGGTGCAGAAGGTGGTATAAATTTCCAGGTGATATGGTCTTTAGAGAGATGATTTATTACAGCATTTTGATGCTGCTCACTAATGAGCAGGTTGTATAACTCCCCAAGCATTCGTTTAGCACCATGAAAGTTTGTCGCGTTATCACTCCATATCTCACTAGGCCTTCCACGACGCGATATAAAACGATCTAAAGCCAAAAGGAATGCGTTTGACGATAGGTCACCGACGAGTTCAATATGAATTCCTTTAGTAACAAAGCATACAAAAATTGCTATGTACGATTTAACAAATTTTGGATTTCTCCCAGGAGCTAACCGCAGTGTTATTGGGCCCGCATAGTCACAACCAACCTTACTGAAAGGCCGCAAAAACCGAACGCGCTCAACTGGGAGATCTCCCATGAATTGCACTGCAGACATTTTGCGCTGTCGAAGACATTTAATACAGTCATGCACTATTTTTCTTAATAGATTTCTGCAACCCGGTATATGAAAAGTTTGTTTTAAAATTGCGAATGCTAGGGACACGCCGCTGGCATGCAGATGATGTTTGTGAGTGTATTCAACGATTAGCTTAGTAACGCGGTACGATTTGCATAAAACTATGGGATGTTTTTCATTATAAGATAAATCTGTGTAGTTTAGACGGCCACCGACACGAAGCACGTTATCACGATCAAGAAACGGAGATAAGGATATAAGTTTGTTGCGTGAAGATAATGGTTTGCCATTCTGAAGAATCATAATTTCAGAAGAAAATGATGAATTTTGAGCGTATTTTATTAATCGAGTCTTTGATCCTGCAATTTCGTCTGTTGAGAGATAATTACAATTATTACCTTTGGGTAGATGCAAATAGTTTCTAATAAAACGAAAAATATATGCCAGAACGCGAACGGATTTCATCCAATGTGAAGAATTAGCAATAATTTCTTGAAGAATAGTATCACTTGTTAGATTAGACAGAAATACCTGGACCTTGTTTGACTTCCGTTCTTCCAATTTATTAACTGGTATCTCTTGTATACCACATTCTGATTCTGGCCTTTCGTGAGATTCTTTGCAGAGCCAAGATGGACCCATCCACCAGATTTCCGTAGACTTTAGAAAAGGCGGTGGGATTCCACGTGATGCAACGTCAGCCGGATTACATGCAGAACGAACGTGATTCCATGATTTGAGCGGGATTGACGATAGGATCTCTGATGTCCAGTTACCAATGAAGACCGACCACTTTTTGGGAGGTGCAGACAGCCAATGGAGAACAATTGAAGAGTCTGTCCATGCAAATACTCTTAGATCATTAGCCTGCAAAGATAATTTTATTTGTGTTAAAAGAGCTCCGCAGAGCTCAAGTCTTGGCAGAGAGAGAATCTTTATTGGAGCGACCTTGCTCTTGGCTGCCACCAATGAAACTGTTATGTCTCCAGAAATGCTGATGCTACGGCAATACACAACAGCTGCATACGCATCCAACGATGCATCGCAAAAGGCGTGTAGTTCACAATTAAGGTTGTTGGTCCATATGAGCCTAGGAACAGAAATCAACTCGATTAAATGAAGTTCATCTCGAATAAGAGTCCAACGATGCGCTACTTCATCTGGTAGCGTGTCATCCCAGGAATCTAACGCGAGTTGTTAAAGTGTTCGCACTGCCAAAAATGGGGCAGCAGAAGTACCATATGTCACGGTCAAGAGCTTGTAATGTTTTACAGGATCTTCGGGACCTTCGCGCCAAACAATCCTTTGAAAATTGGTGTGATTTGGTGAAACCCAGATTTGGCGGTACATCTTTTCGATGTCCCCCGAAATAGTGTATAAATGGCGTCGACATCGATGACATATGGAAAATATGTCGCGCTGAATTGTGGGGCCAACGAGAAGTGATTCATTTAACGAAGAATTGGTGTTGTGTGATTTAGCTGAGCCATCGAAAACGACGCGAACTTTGGTTGTACTACTGTCTCCTTTAAATACTGGGTGGTGGGGTAAATAATAATGTGATGTAGTTCATCTAACGGAATTTCCTTCATATAATAAGTACTCATCCAAAAAACTCGAATATTGTTTTTTAAGATCTGGATTGTATAAAAATCTCCGCTCAATAGAGTAAAGTCGATTTAAAGACAGACGAAAAGAATTGTCTGGTGAAATATTTGAAATTGACTTAAATGGCAACATAACGATGTATTTTCCATCTTCGTGACGGTGGTGTGTTGAAACAAAATGCTATTCAGCCTGTTGTTCCTCAATCGATAGAAGTGGTTCATGATGAACTTCTTCTAATCGCCAAAAACGTTCTAAATCGAACTCTTGTGAGTAATCTAGTTGGGTACAGTGAGTACTTACTTCCATAGCTTGTGAAGTATGCTGCTGAGACGGCTTCCTGCTATCACCCAGCCGAATATAGTCGGTATTGATTTAAGACCCCCTGTCACAGAAGGTTTCAAAGATCCTCAATAACGCTAAATAATTTATCTGCTCCAATTAAAACGTCTATTGGACCAGGCAAATTGAAATTTGGATCTGCTAAATTCATGGAAAGGAATGCAGTGAAATCGATATTGGTTATTGGAGCTGATGGAAGTAAAGACGTCAACTTTGAGATGACGTAACAATCAATGTCAATAAAATTTGAATCATATCTCGACTGTAAAGTCAGGCTAACCAAACCATTGGTAACACCTGCAGATGTTGATGAAATTCCCATTATAGGAATACGAGAGTTTTTTCGAGGAAGTCCTAAGCGTTGCACACATTGCTCCGTTACGAAGGACACTTGTGATCCTGTGTCAAGAAGTACACGAAGGTTTTGATAAACTCCTTGTTTATCACAAACCTTAACTACAGCAGCAGGAATAATAGCACTAGCACGATGATTTGTTTCGATAGAGTGGTTAATCACAATAGGATCTACTGAGTCTTGAGGGGTCGAAGAAGAAGCAGAAGAAGCATGGTGTTGAATAGCAACCGGGTTTGACATTGAGCTTGTTGACGAAGTGTTTGTGTTATGTGTAGGATGTATAAGAGTGTGGTGACTTGACGAGCATATCTTACACCGAAAGGTTGAACGGCATTTGTTCGAAGCATGACCATTTCGAAGACAGTGGACAGACAGGGCGTCTACATCTAAAAGAATAAAAGTTTTACATGATAGAAGAATATGATCTTCCGTACATATTGGGTACACTACCTTGGTTTCCACTAAGTGTGTTCGAACACTATTTTGAGTTTTGGTAGATGGTTTGGAGGCACGAGTTGATGTATAGCAGGATTCCAAACAACTACAACGATTTTCTAAGAACTCAACAAATTACTCTATGGTACTACATTCGTCACTTGATGCACGTTCTTCAGCCCATGCCTGTTTGGTATCGTGGTCTAATTTTTGTAACAAAATAAAAATGAGCCAGGGATCTCTGGAGTTAGAATCAAGTGCCTTTAAGCCTCGTAGAGTCTCATCAGCACCATCTGTTAGTTTTCGAAGAGATTGCACGTTGGGAGAACTACACGATGGCAATGAAATGAAAGACTGAATGAACGATTGAATAATCAAATGTTTTTTATCGAAACGCGCCTCAAGTTTATCCCAAGCTTCTATGTAATTATTCTCGGTACAGGATATATGTTTAATTAGATTCGCGGCGTCTCCACCCAAGAACGATTTCAGATATTGAATTTTTTGAGTAGCGGTAATCGAAGGATTGCGATCAATTGTTCCCGTGAACAGATCCTTGAAACCAGGCCATACCTTATAGTCACCATTAAATGTAGGTATTTTACATTCTGGCAACTTTATCGTTTTAGCGTTGTGTGTTTGTGTCACATCCAATTTTTTTAGAAATAAAGTCTGCTGAGCAGCCAATTTCTCATCAATTGATTGATCGGGATGAGTATTTGAGTTCGAAATTTGACGAATTGAAGTATTTATTAAAGAATGCGCTTGGCAGTACTTCTCTTCGTACTCGGAAAACTCTTGCTCAGGATCTGTGAAATCTTCATTATCACAAAAGTCAAACAACTTATCTTGTACAGCTGTGAAACTAGACCAGGCCGCCGTAAGACGTACCAAGTTAATTTCCAACGAGCCAAGCGTTGTGGAATCATTAATGGATTGCGCAAATGATAATGCTCGAGTTATTCATGCTTTAGCATGACCGCATTTTACTTTAATAACATTCATTTTTCTTAATTTGTTCGTAAAGTTGTTATTTAATGAACAAAAAGTTTGATTTGTTTGTATAAAAAATTAATTTTAATCAAAGGTTTAAACAAAGTTCAAAAGAGTACCATGCAAAATAATATTTATTCATGCATTTGATTAATCATGCACATGTAAAAGTATGTATATGTATATACCAATTGTATTTTGGTAATTCTAATTACAAGGCATATACATTAAACATGTCAATACAATGTTATACTTATGATGTGTGCTGTCCGATGGTCCAAATTGAAAGAAAAAGATTTTAGCAAGTTAATATTTAACATAGCGGATAAGAAAAATGAGCACAAAGCGGATTAAAAGATAATCTCAAGTTACAGTGTTATTAATAAAAAGAGTGTGACAGTGTAAGATTAAATTGAGTGATAACATAAAATAATATAGGGTATTATTTGTTATGTTGGGCAAATGTGCATCCAGTACTGAACAAAGATAGTTAAACAAATAGGAGTTTGTGAAAATTGTTTGGCTTACAACCATAAAATATTCAAATGTCCGAGTGAGAAACGATGTTATCACTGCAGGCAGAAACATCACTCACTTTTACACGATTCTCAATCTACTCAGTCAACAAGTATCAACACAAGTCAATCCAAACGCTCCAGCATTTCATCCAGGTAGTGATCAAGCTTCATCAACGAACACCACTCGCAGTTATCACCTCTCAAATCAAGCGAATTCTTTCGTTTTACTTGCCACAGCAGTAGTTCAGATTCAGTCATTGAACGGAGAGTTTGTGAATTTGAGAGTGCTGATAGATCCAGGTTCAGAAGCAACTTTCATTACCGAAACAGCACCACAGCAACTTAATTTAAGAAAATGTCGTACCCTTGTCGAAATCTCTGGATTTGGAAATAACAAAACAGGTTCTTGTCAAAGCTTTGTGAACATAAAAATGAAATTGATACATACATCTTTTGAGATAGGTGCTAGGGCGTTCGTTTTTAAAACTTTAACTGGTTTACTTCCCAATAAAGAGTTTCTTCCACATCAACGGACCTATATTCAGGGTTTGAGTTTAGCGGATCCCTCATTTCACAAACCTGCTAACGTTGACTTGCTATTAGGTAGTGATGTTTTTAGTGAAATAGTTCTGCGGGAGATAGTCAGGGGAACAGAAGCAGTTGCTCCAATTGCTCAAAACACTCAACTTGGATGGATCGTCTTTGGTAAGGTACCTGTCGAAACATTTCGGATCCACTTGCAATTTGTCGACATCGATTCACAACTTCGCAAATTTTGGTAAATTGAAGAAACACCGTTTGAAGAACATGAAGCTGCGGAAGACGCTGCTTGTGAGAAGCATTTTCAGATAAACACCTGCCGTTTACCAGATGGAAGATTTGAAGTTGCCTTACTATTCAAGGACGGTGATAGACCTGCACTTGGAAACTGTCAGCAAGGAGCCTTCGGAAGATTTCTTCAACTCGAACGAAGACTCAACAACAATCCAGAGTTACACAAACAATATGCAGCTTGCATTTCCGAGTACCTTCAACTAAATCACATGGAAAAAGTAGATGTCAGACAAGGAATTCTTAATTCCCCATTCTATTATGTCGTGCCTCATCATGCTGTATTTAAGGAGTCCAGTATGTAGAAAATGCTTACGCATATGTTATAAATAATAACTCATGATAATAAGAAAACTATATGAAGTCACTTAGGCGTATACGTGTTATTTTTTCTGTAAATAATAATTAATTAATGAAAAAAAATATAAATTCGCCACATTAGAATTATTAGAAACCAAACCTGTGCTTTGATGATCACCATCAACGCCCCTTCAAATTTCCCATCTGCCAACACTAGTTCTAGTAAAAAAAAGATGTATATCTATACTATCATTCGTTTTTTTTTATATAATATTAGGTTTAAATGCGTTAATAAAATTGCGTAACAAAAGGAATCAAGAATACAGTGGGATTATTGGAATCGAAATGCCACAGTGCAGGTGGCTTGCCTCAATTTTTGTATCCATTTTTTTTTTTGTTTTCTTGAAAGTTATTAAAAGAAACGAACAAGAAGGTAAAGTAGAAAGTTTAGGCAATTAGGCAGTCGGTGATCAAAAGTCAAGTTGAGCGTACTGGCGACAAAATTAGATGCCAACTAGTTTTACAAAAAAAAAATTTAAAGAATTATTAACTAAATCAAAAGTAAAATTACTTTTGCAAAAACATAGAATAAAAAAAAAAGTTTAACAAAATAAAATTATTCTCAAAAATAAAAAAAGAAAAAAAAGTTTGCTAAAGACAGTACGGCTAAAAATATAAAGAAAAACAAAGTAAGAATAATTTCCAGAATTTAAAAGAAAAATAGTAAGTTTTGATAAAATGATGAAAAGAATTTTAGTGATTGACCGGTGTCTATAATTTTTTTAGAAGAAGCGGAGGAAAGATATAGCAGAATTAAATACGTTTTTTTTGGAAAAATTGCTATCGTATAACCTTATTAATTCTCGTCACGGGTTCAACTCGAACCACGTGTATTCGAGCGAAACATTTCTAGATCGCTTCGCACACCCAGGCTTTCCCAGATATACCAGCGAAGCATATGAAGGTGCAACCACGTTGGCGTTTGTCACCGACCTTAAATTTAGATTTAAGAAAATTGTAATCCCGATCCGAAGCCCCTTCCTCTTCCTTCTTCCTACCCACAATAAATTCAAAGAAAAAGAAAATCAGTGCTTATGGAATTGGTGAATTATTTAAGAAGAAAAGATTCAGTCGTTCAAGAAAAAAAATTAAATTTTTGTTAACTATCTACATTAAAAAAAAATAGCAAAAAAAAAACGCCGCTACAGCGACTACCTAGTTGGTTCCGGAGAGGATGTGCACAGCTTCACCAGTATCTTCGGGCAAAGGATAAAGTACCTTTTATTTTATACAAACCTATCAAAGTAAGTTACCATTTAAATTTTTTTTTGAACGTTCTGGACTTGATGTGCCTCATTTTCGAGGTTTAGCCTCGAACCGAAAGAACATATATTTTTATATCTACCTTTTTTTGGAATTTCTATACTGAGTTTTTTTTAACACCCTTAAATAGTATATTGTACAAATTCAAATTTTTTCTAATTAATAAACATTTAATTTATAATCTGGAAAAAAAAACAAAAAAACAACTGATTGAGTTTAACTGCAACAAGTCTGAGATATACTCGTAGATATATTCACTTGGCGAACACGCCCGCGATTTCTTGCTTTTTTTTGCGATATTTGAGAATGCTTTCAGTCACTCTCTTATATATATTTTATTTTGTTGGATCTTTCCAAAACCTAAGTAACTACAGACTCATTTCAATTAGAAGTTAATTAAGTTGTCCGATGGACACAGTGTCATCGAAACTTCACTTTAGTTAAGAACAAATTATGATCGCGTAAAAGGGTTTAATTTAGGATGGAGGTGATGAGAGAGAGATGTTAAGAGAGTTAACTTGTTAAAAATAATAATTTAAAATAAAAGACACTTAATTTACTTAAGGGGTTAACGCTCAAATTAAGAGCAGTCGCGTTAACCAAGGTGTGCTTTTAGGTTTTTTTAGTAGAAGCGCTGAGGGAGGGAGAATTGCTCGGAGAACACGAACATCTATGTTCTCAATAAGAGTGACCATCTCCTCAAAGGCAGAGTATATCTAATAATGAGTAGGGACACTCTCCAAATTTTCGTTCTGAGTTCATATTTTAAATTACCGCTATGTCACACAAACACGAGAAATAGATGGTAATAAGAAGTGTTACAGTGTAAAAAAGAAGGAAGAAAAAGAATTTTTCCTTTGACTGTAGCATAGGGTGTTCCGAAAAATAAAGGCATATGTATATCATTTTTTAGAGTAATTTTATTTAGGTCTTATAAATAATGTTTTACATATGTGTAACGCTTAAATATTTATGCTTATTGCTAGATTTTTTCATAGTTGCATTGAAATTCTTGAGGATATGGTATACTCGAACTCGAATAAAAAACTTTATAATAAAGTCCTTATTTTGGTTCTTACAGCAATTGTAATCAAATTCATTTTTTAAAATATCAAACATTTTCATTTCAAAATTATTACAAAAATATAAATTTGGAAAATTAGTTATAAATTTTTGTTCGAGGCTCTCTAATGCATCTAAAAAATCTTGTTGTGGTCGTGTTAAATTCGCACCATCAAATTCTTTAAAATCTGTGAATATGGAGGAAATATTAGGTTGCTGGCTCAGTTCCACTTCACACTTATGGTTTTGACGGTATTTTTTCAAAATATAGCCCGCAAAATAATAAAAAGCATTTTGACAACCAAAATCAACACTTTTGTAGTCAGATTCGGTTTCAAAAGCGTAAATTACTTCGTCTTTTTTTTCTTCGTTTGATTTAATATGGATATCAATATGCGGCAGTTCCAAATTTATAGTTGGCTCGCAGTTTCCTTGGGTAATGTCCTCCATATACTTGGCCGCAAACGACCTTTTGAAAGCACATGTGAATTGAAAAGGAGTCAGCAACTTATTATTTCCTCCTCGATTGCGTAACACAGCAAATGTGTTTTCTAAACAATCTTGATTAAGGTTTCTTGTGAGAAGAAATGTAATACCTTCTTCTTTTAAGTCACTAAAAATATCAATTAGAGCATGTATATTCTGTTGCCATCCATTTATAAATCTCATTTTCTTTGTCACATTAATTGAGCTATCAAAAAAAGTAATATTTTCAAAAAAAGATTTCATTTCGTTTAGAAAATCTATTTGCTCTTTTCTTGCAAAAAATGGCCTTCTGGATGCTTTTGCTTTAAATTGGGATGAGTTGAAAACATCAAATAATTTGTCAATTTTTTCAATTATTTCAGCAGTTTTAATAGCTGTTGACGATGAAGCACCTATACTGGCAAGGGTATAAATACCAGCTGAAACGGTTGAACTTATTGACTGAGAAGCAAGTCTAACACGCATCTTCTGAAAATTGTTTGGGAAAATATGTTCATCAGTCAGTTTTGGAGCCATTTTAAATGCAGATTTTTTGTCTCTTAAGTAAAAATCAATGACATCTTTCCAAGTTGCCTTCTTATTACCAAGTGCAACAATGTCATATTTCATGAAATTACGCCAAAAAGATCATCATCAAAAGATGAGGGGTGTCATACATGTAATAAATTTTAGTATTTTCAACATAAAAGAAAGGTTTGTGCAAAGGAATGCCTAGAAGTCTATTAAGACCAATAAAATTTTCACCTTGGTCTGAAATTACAAGCCTGGATTTCATTTTAACTTCAATCAATTCATTAACACATTTGACTACGATTTCCTTCAATGTCTTGGCTGGACAAGAGGAATTGACAAAGTAATACCCAAGTAACTGATTATACCGATGAGTAAGGCCTCTTACCATTACAACAATGGCATAATTTGCAGCTAAATGTGTTTTATTCTGTCCATCGTCTTCCAATCCTATTATCGCTCCCTTATTTTTATTGAAATAAAGATGAGTTTTCAACGACATTTCATCTAAACAAATAACACAATTTTGGGCGATTTCTGGTAAAACCTGTATTTTTAGCTTTAACGCATTAAATAATGACTTGTGAAGTCCAGGTCCAGAAGGCCAATCTTTGGTAAATCTAGTTAAAGTTTTTTTTGATGGCAAACATAAATTATGCTCTAAGAAGTAATATGCATTAGGTGCAATAAAATATATGCTGAAACAAAATTTTTTAAATTCGTTAGAGTACCTCCATCCTTTCTGTTTTTTTTATAGTTTGCAATATGAGTTTCAACAATTCGAGCTAACTCTTTAAGTAAAACGTTTTTTGTTTTTTCTAAATACGCAGCATCTGAACATTTTTGTTTTTTTAAAATTTCAATTTCTTTTTTTAAATTCTTACACTCTTTTCTTAATTGAAATACCTCGGCTGTTTCCTTGATGTTTGTCTGCGTTGCCTTATGCTCTCTATATGAGGTTTTCGCTTCGATTGATTCTCCAACTTGAATAATTTCGCTAAGCGGTTCATCTGCTTCAAAGATTTCGAGTAATTCAGCACTTTGGATTTTGCCCACTCCTTCCTCTAAAAACTCCAATTGCTCTTGATTAGAAACCACTTTCACTTCTAAACTCTCGTCTTATTGTGTTGTATTCATATTCCCTTTATTCGTCTCACCTTCTGCAGTGTCAGTTAAGGTTTTTAAAATATTTAAGTCAGGTATAGCCGACAATTTTAAACGAATTTTGGAAGCGGAAAACATATCTTTTGAGAAATGATTTTCGCACACCCTTAAATCTCGTGAAATTTGCTGTTCTAACAAATGTGGTTTGTAAATAGCACTTAACCACTTTGTTCTCCTGAAGAAAGAAAAAAGAAAAAATAATTATTTTTAACCGTATTTTAAGTCTGATCGTAATCTCAGGCAGTTGATGTTATTGTGTTTACAAAACGCTGAAAGGGCGCGAAGTTACAACCAAAATTTAAATTGATCAAAAACCACACAATCTACTACCACAAACTAAAAAAGCGTTCAGATCGTACATCTTTTATAACAAAAAAACATAATCATAGCCTGAGATTATAAAACCAGAGATTTTAAATGTATTTTTTGTACTCAACACAAAAAAAACCGTTGCAATTTTTACATTTTCAATAACAAAACAGCAAATATTGCTTACCTTTCTATATTTTCTGGCAGTTTAAAATATTTAACACCAGAATTAACTTCTTCTTCTCGACCGCATGCCAAACACTTTAAATAATGTTTACCCATTTTAATTTTTATTTCAATCACTTTTAAGATACACAAGTCACCCTTTATTCAACTCACTGAAACACTTCCGCACAAATGAATACAATTCAAACCAGATCGCCTTTAAAAATGCATTATGAAAAAATGTAAACAATTCCTATTCCACCCCTAATTACATTTTAGTGTTACCAGCTGTTTTAAATACGTACTAAAGAAGTAAAAAATACTGTTTCTTATACTACGCTAAACATAGCTTTTTTTTATGTTTTTAGAAGAACAAAACAAAGATGAAGTTGCAATTTTCATATTTCAGAACGATACATTTATTTAAAAATTAAATAAGAGGTATAATTTATAAAATAAAAAAGTGACACAATAAATAAAAGAAGAGTAGAGGCTGGTCACATTCAATTAATGAAAAGCACAGCAAAACCACACACACACATGTGATCAAACTGGATCGCCTTTAAAAATCCATTATGAAAAAAGACCTCGTTTATGTATCATACGATCGAAGGTGTATGTGTTGGTGTTGGGAAAACCGATTGTGTATCTTTCTAACATTAGCTATGTCAGGTAAGGATTAAAATGGATACATTTGACCTGTTTTCACTCATAATAATTTTTTGTTTTGTTTTATTGTTCATTTTTAATTGTATTAGTAGGTGTTGCATATGTGTAGAGAGTGTCCCTACTCATTATTAGATATACTCTGCTCAAAGGTAACCAATTTGCGGGTTCTCTTTTATTTCCTTTATATTTTAAAATTCCAAACAACATCTTGGATCAGGCCTGAAATAAAAACGTAACGTTCGTCTTACTACTTCTGACAAGATCCCACCCGTCCGACGAGCTAGGATGATCAAGAGCTTGCAGGCCTATCGTTGGAGGGAAGTAAGAAAACCTTTTTCACTTCCTTTTTGGTTGATTAGGAACACCTGTAACCTTCGATCTCTCAAAGAGGGTTAAGTCGGGAAGGGATATTGCGCACTTTAAACCAAAGTTGAGAGAATACTAGAGGATAAGATTGAGTGAATACATTCGTTAAAAGTTTTTTGTTATTACTATTTTGGTTTAGTGCGTATTAGTTACTTTGTGAGCTAGTAAAGCTAAATAAAACCGTTACAAGTACCACAACGAAGTTGCGAGTAGGTTTTGATGCTACCTTCAAGACTACTGACGGAACGTCTTTGAACGATCATCTTTTGGTTGGACCTAAGACACAATTAAACATTATGGACATCATATTAAAATGGAGAACTTTTAAGATTACCTTGACAGCGGACATTGAAAAAATGTACCCGCAAATTCAAATGAGAGACGAAGACACGCTTTATCAGCTAATTTATTGGAGAAGTGACAACCAGAGTCCTTTGAAGCTGTATCGATTAAAAACAGTAACTTTTGGAACCGCATCTGCTCCTTACTTGGCAACACGTACTTTAATCCTTTCGGGACGGGAGTGGTACGTTTACATATAAATATTCTTTGTTCTGTCCCACTCTCGTACCGAAAGGGTTAAATAAGCTCGCTGATGATGAAAGGCAAAATTATCCATTAGCAGCTGATATGATAAGACAAGACATGTACGTTGATGATTTAGTAAGCGGAGCAGACTCAATTTATGAAGCTGAACAGAAAGTGACCGAAATCAACCAACTCTTATTATCAGCTGGCTTCCATCTTCGGAAGTGGGCCAGTAATTTTGAAGAAGCTCTTGTCAACATCGCTCATCAAGACCGTGCAGTTGATTTCATGCTACCCTTTGAGTCAGCAGAACACATCAAGACTCTTGAAATAAAATGGATTCCTTACAGTGGCTCCTTTTCTTTTCAGTGGACCAAATCCGAATCGGTAGAAGTCACCAAACGAGAAGTTCTTTCAACTATTGCCAAACTTTTCGATCCACTTGGATGGATTTCACCATGTGTGATTTTGGCAAAAATCATTATGCAAAAGTTATGGGTGAAGGGTTTAGCATGGGATGCACCTGTTCCACCGGAACTGCAGCGCGAATGGTTATCTCTACAAACACAACTACCAGTACTTCAAGATATCAAAATTCAACGTTGGATACAAACTGAAAAGAATAATTTAAAAGTAGAATTACATGGATTTAGCGATGCTTCAATGAAGGCTTATGGAGCTGTAGTTTATTTACGGACCTTGGACAAAAATAATAAAATTCACACCAACCTTGTTATGTCGAAAACTAGAGTTGCACCACTGAACACTATATCGTTTCCTCGACTTGAATTATGTGGTGCTGTGATGTTAGCTCGACTTTTAAACTATGTTCAAAAGGTCTTAAAATTAACTAATGTCAAAACGTTTGCGTGGACGGATTCTATGATAACGTTATGTTTGATTGCTGCACCGCCATCAAAATGGAAAACATTTGTTAGTAACAGAGTTGCCGAAATACAGAGGTTAACAAATGTCAACATCTGGAATCATGTTCCAACAAAACAGAACCCAGCAGATTTTGCGTCCAGAGGAGTTTCACCATTGGAACTTAAAGACAACTGTCTTTGGTGGCGAGGACCAGATTATCTTCAATCCGATTGGAAGTTTTCGAACCCAAGTTGAACATCATCGTTTGAAACCGAGGAAGAAATGCGTCTAGAAAAAATCCACCTGCATTGCGTCGTTGAAACTGAAATTGAAGTACAAAAATTAATTGACAAAATTTCAGATTTTAAACAACTCATACGAACCATTGCTTACTGCCGGAGGATTAAATTCTTTTTTGTTAAAAAATTATCAAAAGACCAGTTAAAAAGTCCAATTTCAACAACCGACATTAGAAATGCAACTTTTAATTGCATTAGAGTAGTACAGAGACAGCACTTTTCAGAAGTAATCAAAGATTTGACAAAGCATCCAACATCAGGTAAACATTTTGGATCATTACATCCCTTTATTGACAGTCATGGAATACTACGAGTAGGAGGACGTTTACAAAATTCAAATTTACAATACGAACAGAAACATCCAATTATTTTAAAATCTAGCAAAGCCTTCACAGAACTTTTGATTAGGGAGGCGCATGAAAACACTTTCCATGGTGGAATACACCAAACGATCGCATATATACGGACAAAATATTGGATTTTCAACCTAAAAACTAGTGTTAAAAAATATATTCACCACTGTACTATCTGTTTTCGTTTTGGAGCCAAACCGTTACATCAATTAATGTGAAATCTTCTAGCTCCCCGAGTAAGAATCTCTCGACCATTTACCCACACCGGGGTAGAGTATGCTGGACCAATAGATGTCAAATCTTGGAAAGGCCGTGGAGGAAAAACATTCAAGGGATATTTCGCCATATTTGTATGTTTAGCAACCAAGGCAATACACCTGGAAGCTGTCACCGATATGACAACTCAAACTTTTTTGGCAGCCTTTCGAAGATTTACAGCACGTCGAGGTGTTTGCACAGAAATCTACATTGAAGGCCGCAAATTTCGACTGGAAGCAAGTCCAATTAGCAACAACCAACATCGGAACAAAGTGGAATTTTATTCCTCCCCGCACTTTGGAGGTCTATGGGAAGTGAAATCCGTTAAATTTCACTTAAAACGGATCGTTAGGAACGAGACTCTTATATTTGAGGAACTCAGCACATTTTTAACTCAAATAGAAGCATGTTTGAATTCGAGGCCTCTATGTCCTTTATTCGACAACTTTGAAGACTTCACCATTTTAACACCAGCACACCTTCTAATTGGAACATCAAGTTTTCTTGTACCAGAAGCAGATATAAACGATGAAAAAATTACTCATCTAAATAGATGGAATAAAATTGCAAGCAGCCGTCAACTCATTCTGGAAGCAGTGGAGCGGAGAGTACTTATCTCGAATGCAACGTCGACCAAAATGGTTACACCAACAGCCACAACCTGAAGTTGGGGATTTAGTATTGCTGAAGGATGAGCGCCTGCCACCATCCCAATGGGCTCTTGCACGCATTACCTCACTAGTACAAGGAGCTGATAAGCTTACTCGTGTAGTAACTATAAAAACAAAATCAGGTGAATTCAAAAGACCAATAACTAAAATATGCCTTCTACCCTGTAACAAATCTTTTGACGAAAACTCAATTATTTAACCATGAGAAATTATATTACCTAATTAATAACAAAACAAACTCTCATTTAGGACAAAAAGATGCACTCACTAAAACACTCAAAATCGAAATACACACTCAGTCAATCAATCGAATACACACTCAGTCAAAATCGAAATACACACTCAGTCAATCAATCGAATACAAACACTCTTACTTACTTACTTAGGGTGGCGCTACAGTCCGGGGCGGACCTGGGCCTCAACCAACATGCGTCTCTAGCCAGCTCGGTCCTTAGCTAGCTGTCTCCAGTTTCGCTCGCCAAGTTGGTTGAGGTCTTCACCCACCTGAGTGCGCCACCTGAGTCGCGGTCTTCCTCTACTGCGCCGTGCCTCGGGATTGGATTCGAAGACCTTCCGGGCTGGAGCGTTGATGTCCATTCGCTCTACATGACCCAGCTATCTAAGCTGTTGGACTTTAATTCTGCTAACTAGGTCAGTGTCGCTGTACAGCCCGTACAGTTCGTCGTTATATCTTCTCCTCCATTCTCCATCTATACGTACGGGACCAAAAATCGCCCGAAGAATTATTCTCTCGAAGCATCCTGAGACGTTCTCATCTTTCTTTGACAAGGTCTAGGCCTCAGCACCATAAATGAGAACCGGGATGATGAGTGTCTTATAGATGGTGATTTTAGATGCTCGAGAGAGGACTTTACTTCTCAATTGCCTTCTAAGTCCAAAGAAGCAGCGATTTGCAAGAGTTATTCTTCGTTTGATTTCAGCGCTGGTGTCATTGTCTGTGTTTATAGCGGTGCCTAGGTAGACAAAGTCCTTAACTACCTCGAAGTTATAGCTTTCCATGGTGACGTTTTGTCCAAGACGTCGTTGTTCAATGACCTTTTTGATGACAGCATATACAAACCCTCAGTCAAGCAACAAATATGAATCAGTCATTCAGAATATAACAGTCATATTATTCAGAAAATGTTACTCAGAGAAAATCAGCATTAAACGTATTGAGATATTGCATTTTTAAACAATTTAAATCTATCACCCACAATTACACAGTATCATACTTATTTATCACAGCAGAAAACATAAGTACATATAACACGTATTCAAAAACACCTAAACATGTTAATTAAATTGTTATATTATCATTTAATGTCATCAACAACATTCTTCATTTAATAACAAATAAATAATCACATATAAATTCATCACATTTAAAATCACATTCCATTCTAATTCAAATATAAATCAAAAAAACAATAATCTATAACTAATATTAAGCAATCATTAAAAAACATTAAATATTAAAAGGATATCAACCAAATCAACAAAAAAACAGTTTTTTCTAAAAATATTCTAAAACACCCCACTGTTATCGTCGATTAACTTAATTAATACAAACAAATTATGATAATACAGTCCACTAATAGCATAATAGGTATTAAAAAAAAAAAAAAATTTCCGAAACCAATAAGGGACCTTTAGTTAGCAAGAATGGAATTTTACTCAATGGAGATACGAAATACACACGACCATGTACTTTCCTTATGGGCAACACACGCACTCGTATATTTCTTATGAGAAACACACAAACCTGTGTATTTCTTATGGGAAACACATAAACCTGTGTATTTCTTACGGAAGAGTAAAATGCAACTAAACTACGCTATTATTATAATAGTAAACTTACCTACAATACTAACACAAAACTTAAAAAAAAAAAACTTACCTTTATTTAGCAGCACACGCCACAGATAAATATTTAATAATTTATTTATTATTTATAACAAAATAAAACAATAATCACTTAAAAGCAAACTTGAACACAAAGTCCGGTATTACACAGCGCATGTTTTTCCTTGCATCAATGAAGTGCGAAAGAGAAAGGAATAAATAAAAAATGAAATAGAAATAAATCTGTCTCGGCATGCACGTACAAGCGGTGACGTGAAATAACGCCAAATGAAATAAAGCCAAATTCAACAAATTTGGCATTATTTCGTTTTTGAAAACGAAATAAGGCCAAATTTTCAATTTGGGTTTATTTCGCTTTAGAAAACGAAATAATAGCAATTTGCCATTGTTTCGATTTAAAACTTTGCAGAATTAGAAAAAAACATAAAGTAAAATTATCTTTTGTTTTCTCTCTATGCTAAATTAAATTCTTTATTTAATTTTGGGAATTACAAAATTCGGTAATTGTGCTATCAATTCAAAAAAACTTGTTTTAGGCTCCAATTTAAAAAATTTCAATCGAGCAACAAGTATCTGTCATTTTTCAACTTTTTTAATTAATAACAAAAAAAATTGTTGCAAAACTGCACTTCCCACGATTTTTTATTAAAGTTTACGAAAAAATACACCAATTTGGTTATTTTCCTAATTTTTTTTCTATGTTTTTAGCAAAAGTAGCTATTCTAGAGAATTACCGAATTTTGTAATTCCCAAAATTAAATAAAGAATTTAATTTAGCATAGAGAGAAAACAAAAGATAATTTTACTTTATGTTTTTTTCTAATTCTGCAAAGTTTTAAATCGAAACAATGGCAAATTGCTATTATTTCTTTTTCTAAAGCGAAATAAACCCAAATTGAAAATTTGGCCTTATTTCGTTTTCAAAAACGAAATAATGCCAATTGTTTTGAATTTGGCTTTATTTCATTTGGCGTTATTTCACGTCACCGTTTGTCTTTCCTTTTCTTCGTATTTTTTCGCATTTGCTTAACTTCGTGTTCGTGTTTAGTAGAGCTAATACCTCAATATGGGACACGAAAGTGAATTCAAGTGGACGATAGGTATACCTACGGTTGCCACTGCTGGAAAAAAAGTTTGTGTCCAAATTTGAAAATAAACATTACCACTTGTAGGTAAAAATTACCAACATAATTCAAGTCCGAAAAATTTGTAAACACAGATTAATGAATTCATCACATTTTGTTTAGCATATTTTCCATATTATGCAGATGAGATTTATTTTTTAATTACGTAAAAATAAACTCACAAAATCCCTAACAAACTTAATTAAAATAGATAAACCCAAATAGAGATGACGAAATATAAAAACAAAGCGTTTTAACATGAGATCACAGTATATAAGTTCTAAAAATAATTTTATTAAATGTAGTAAGGTTCGATTTTGAGAATTTATACGGCTTGTGTTGTGTAATGTGTAGATAATTCTCTCTGTTCCCTAAGTCCAATTCAGATCAAGAGTTTATATTTTTAATAAAGTTATTATGTACACAAAGTTGCTTAAATGAGTTTAACAGTTGTTTCTGTTTAGCCAAGTGAGTATGTTAAAAGAACGTTTTCGTTACTCAAATTGTCGAACATCTTTTTTCGTTTCCGAAAAATATGACCAAATGGAATTAAAAATTAAATTTGGTCACAAATGACCAATGTGGCAACCGTGAGTTGGGTACACCGAGCGAGCAACGAAAGTAGAAATAAAAGATATCTGTCAAAAGAATGCACAGACTTAAAAATCCGAAAAGTCTTCGTGTAATAGCGCGCGCATCACCGAATGACACTTCAAAACAAAATAGCCGATTAATGCGCATTAAATACATGTTCTGTGTAATACCGGACAAATTTACAAATTTACAAACAACAAACAACGATGGGAAAATCAAGGTGCACGAACTAGAATGAGACAACTATAGTCATATTGGAAATTTATTATCTGACGTTCAGCCAGATCTGTTTGTTTGAACTTTTCTGTTTATGTCTCCGACGACGCGACGTTGGAAAGAAAACATTGTCTTTTTATTTCAAT
This sequence comes from Eupeodes latifasciatus, assembly GCA_920104205.1. Classification (NCBI taxonomy): domain Eukaryota; kingdom Metazoa; phylum Arthropoda; class Insecta; order Diptera; family Syrphidae; genus Eupeodes; species Eupeodes latifasciatus. Next base: position 161,395,296 of record OV049924.1, read on the forward strand.
TTATCGGCGAAACATAGGGAATTACCTCTAGAAACAACATGATCAATATGAGATCTGAAATCAAACTTTGAGTCAAAAATTACGCAAAGATTATTTATTTAACTTACCCTAAGATGATGAACATCATGGGATTTATGTACAAAATCTATGGAAAATGAAGATCTAGATACCTGAAAAATTTTAAATTTCGAATAATTCAGCCCAAGATGATTATAATAGCACTAATTGAGAAAATTGTTGATATCTGACTAAATTAACATGCAATCAGGAAGTGAAGATGTTGCTGTAAATAATTTAACATCATCAGCATTCATCAAACAGTTACAATAATTAAAAATAAAAGGTAAATTACTGGTAAAGATTATAAAAAGAAGTGGGCCCAAGTGTTCCATATCTGGTACAGACAAAATACATAAACAAGTCTCCTGATTGTTTAAAGATACAAAGCGACATTTATTGACCGACGGAATATTTTTTAAGCCCTTAGCAACGGTTTACTAATGACAAATGTATGCACTAGATGGCATAAGCTATCGATTGATATTGTTTCGTACCTACAGAAGTTAAACGATCGATTTGAATTCGTGGTTTACGTAAATTGAAAAATCTAAATACTAAATATCGGGTGATTTTTTTGAGGTTAGGATTTTCATGCATTAGTATTTGACAGATCACGCGGGATTTCAGACATGGTGTCAAAGAGAAAGATGCTCAGTATGCTTTGACATTTCATCATGAATAGACTTACTAACGAGCAACGCTTGCAAATCATTGAATTTTATTACCAAAATCAGTGTTCGGTTCGAAATGTGTTTCGCGCTTTACGTCCGATTTATGGTCTACATAATTTCTGGTTGAATGGCTACGTAAATAAGCAAAATTGCCGCATTTGGAGTGAAGAGCAACCAGAAGCCGTTCAAGAACTGCCCATGCATCCCGAAAAATGCACTGTTTGGTGTGGTTTGTACGCTGGTGGAATCATTGGACCGTATTTTTTCAAAGATGCTGTTGGACGCAACGTTACGGTGAATGGCGATCGCTATCGTTCAATGCTAACAAACTTTTTGTTGCCAAAAATTGAAGAACTGAACTTGGTTGACATGTGGTTTCAACAAGATGGCGCTACATGCCACACAGCTCGCGATTCTATGGCCATTTTGAGGGAAAACTTCGGAGAACAATTCATCTCAAGGAATGGACCGGTAAGTTGGCCACCAAGATCATGCGATTTGACGCCTTTAGACTATTTTTTGTGGGGCTACGTCAAGTCTAAAGTCTACACAAATAAGCCAGCAACTATTCCAGCTTTGAAAGACAACATTTCCGAAGAAATTCGGGCTATTCCGGCCGAAATGCTCGAAAAAGTTACCCAAAATTGGACTTTCCGAATGGACCACCTAAGACGCAGCCGCGGTCAACATTTAAATGAAATTATCTTCAAAAAGTAAATGTCATGGACCAATCTAACGTTTCAAATAAAGAATCGATGAGATTTTGCAAATTTTATGCGTTTTTTTTTTTTAAAAAGTTCTCAAGCTCTTAAAAAATCACCCGATAGTTCTAACAATATTTCTAAGTGGAAAAAAATAAGTTAACATTAGAAATAGTGTATATACTAAATGAAGGTAAGTTATTTTTTTGAATTATTACTGTTTTATGTACTAATATACCTACTTATTTAAACGTTCCAGATATGGTACACCATGCATTAGTTCACTTCTAATATGTTGTTTTGGTTGGATTTTATTACAGATAATGGCGAAGAAGGTACTATCTAATGAGTTGATAGAGCAGTATTTAGATATACCCTCGGGAAGCGAAGACGGTCTAGACTTTTCGAGTGCGGAAAGTGATGATGACATGGCGAAAATCAGAGAAAACTTGGACCAAATGACTGCATACAGTGAATCTGAAAATGATCTTGAGCCTACCAGGTATGCACCATTATCTTCTAATTACTATAGCACTCTCTTCGCCGAAAACAACTCCTCCACCGAAACAAATCCTCAAGCCAGCTTTTCAGAGCCAAGTACGTCATCAAGCGAATGGAAAATAATTCTGACTTGAGATATGCTAATGAGCCTGACTTGGGTGCAAGTAGTAATATTATATAGTAGTCCGCCTACCACGAACTATTCCGAAATAACAACAATATAAATTATTTTTCGATAATTACTACAATTCAGCTGAACTTATTTCTTTCCTTTTGAAACAAGGTATCCAGTCACTGGGAACGGTCAACAAAGGTCGACTAGGCAAAGGTTTGAAAATCCCATCCCTGAAAGACTTGAAGAGTACTAAAACAGAACGAGGGCATTGAGAAGAATGGGTAGCTGATGTAGATGGCACGGAAGTTGGCACAGTGATGTGGTATGATAATAAGCCTGTTGTTTTGTCCTCGTCCTTTATAGGTCAAGAGCCCATTGAAAAGGTTAACCGATATTGCAAAAAACAAAAAAAAATATATTGAAGTGGATTGTCCTAAAATAGTTAAAATCTATAATCAGCATATAGGGGGAGGGGATTTATTGGACTCCTTTCTTGGGAAGTACAAAATAAAAATTCGCACTAAAAAATGGTATCCGTGTTTGTTTTACCATTTTCTAGACATTGCCACCATAAATAGCTGGCTACTGCACATGAGGGTGGGAGAACAAAAGATTTTAAACTGGAAATCGCTTAAAGTCTTTGTATGTGTGGTCCATCATTACAAAGAAAAAGAGGAAGACCGTCTTCCGCTATAGAAGACATGATTGAGAAGAAGAATAAAAGAAATGCAGCAATCCTTCCCCCTCGAGATGTCAGATTGGAAAAATTTGATCATCTTCCTATATGGAGCGAGAAGAGACAACGCTGTAAATATCCACAATGCAAGGGAAAAACTTATTATGCGAAAAGTGTCGTGTTGAGTTGTGTTTGAACAAAGACAACAATTGTTTTTATAAATTTCATCAATAAGTAGAGCTATTGTTATTATGAAACTAAATATATCATTATTTTCATTGTTCCTAATTAAGAGCTAAATATTAATGTTAATGCATACTGTACCACATATGGAATAGAATTTGAAAAAAATAAATATCTTCAAAATTAAATTTAAATTAATTAATAAAGTTTAATTGTTATTGTTATCATTTATTATCTCTAGACACTATATAAAACCACATATATTTTATTGAGAATATTTTTAAAAAAATCATGCATTGTAGGGTTAACAACAAAATAAACTCTTTGCGTCACCATTTTTTCAAAAAGTTTGGGTATAACTAAAAGTTTTAAGATTGGTCTATAGATCTTCACTAGGTGCTCTTATAAATTGGATCTATATACATAAGATATTTTGAATTTACTTACGAAAATACCAGTTTCTATAGATTTATTAAAAATAAGGGCCAAAGCATTACCAACAGTATAAGAACATTTTTACAAAAGTAGATTTTTTTGAAACATCAACTTCTTTTGAACTTTGCAAAACATCACGTTCTGAAAAACTTTATCTTAGAATTCAAAAATACCCAGCAAGATTTTGAACTATAAATTTGTAATATTACTCGTAATTTTGGTATTGATAATTGTCTATATAAAAACTTATTGAGAAAATCAAATTCTTTCCTCAAGTGACAAAACATTGCACGATCTTCTGAAAAATCTGTCACTTTAAAACGCTTAAAAGCCTTATTTTTAGCGTTCTGAAATTGTTTAGGTAATTCTTTTGCTAAAATTTAAGCTTAAACGATTTCTTTCTAGTTAATGTAGGAACAATAACAAACCGTTCAATGCCTTCATTAACAAAACACTTAAAACTTGCAAACATAGCCTTTCAATATATCCTGTCAGTTAACAGTATTGTAAAAATTATTAAGTGCTATAAAATCTGACCTAGAAAAACAAAAAAATTTACGGTTTTTGAGGCCGACAGAATCATAATTGAAGTATTCATAAGAAAAAGAAATAGCGGGGAGAGTACGATAACTCAGGCGACAAAGTTTAATGACGGATTTGTATAGAACAGTTAAAAACAAGCATTTTTTACTATGGGAGGTGGGTCTTTCTCCCCCCGTTTAGGCGGTAGGGGCAGTTAAAAAAATATGTACGTTAAAAGGAAAAAAATAATTACAAAATATTGGTAATACTTACAACTAAGTTTTATACATTTTTTCAAAGCCAACACTTTTGTCTATTAGCTTGTTTTTAAATCAAGTCAAAACCATGCATAGTTTTTGAAAAAAATTGTTTTAAACTCAAAATTTGTGCAAAAAAAAGTTTCAGATTATCTACTATTTTTTTTAGAATTCATTGCTCTTATTTGTTTTTGATCAAAAACTGAAAAGTAGATAATTTTATGTCTTCTAGTTCTTGAGAAAATTGAAAATTACCAAAAAATATATTTTAATTAAATTACTTTTTCCTTGCTTGAGTATTAATGTAGTCTTATTTTGATAGTAATAATCGAATATGGATTAAGATATACCTAGGGTAAATTAATTTTTCTTAAATCCAGCTTATTTAAATGCAAAAGAAACTTTGCATGCACCCCATCTTGCACCGACCGCACCTTGCACGCTCCCAATCTTGCACCCACTCCACCTTGCACCCACCCCAAATCCTATAGTGTTCCCTAGCAGGGGGTTGCAGGGGGCAGCATGCCCCCCATACACATCCCACTGTTGCATACACCGAAACTCGCGCACACCTTGCTGTTGCATACACCCAAACTCCTACCATTATTACTATCAAAATAAGACCACTAAAGCAAAAAAAAAAGAATTAAATTAAAATACCTAGTAGTTTTGGTTATTTTCAATTTTCTCAAAAACTAAAAGACATAAAATCATCTAGTTTTCAGTTTTTCATCAAAAACAAATAAGAGCAATAAATTCTGAAATAAAAACAATGGTAGATAATCTGAAAGTTTTGAAAAATTACACAAAATTAAATTAATTAAATTCTAAAATAAAAACAATGGTAGATAATCTTGAAGTATTGAAAAATTACACTTTAAACCTTTTTTTAACTTTTTTACTCAAATTTTTATTTTAAAATTAAATTTTTAAAACTACGCATAGTTTTGACTTGATTTAAAAACTGGCTAATAGAACAGAATGTTGGCTTTAAAAAAATGTATAAAACTTAATTGTAAGTATTACCGTTATTTTTTAATTAGTTTTTTTCCATTTTAAGTAATAATTCCTCTTGCGAGGAATTGACAAATTCTCCAAGAGCAATTCTTGTCATGAAAAATGCTCTCTCAAATTAGCCGTTCGGAATCGGCTTAAAACTGTAGGTCCCCTCTATCCCTGATAGCATTGCTCGCACACAGGAATGGTTGAGAGTTGTAAGTCACTAGGCCCTAGTTCTCAACGGACTGTTGCTCTACCCAATTTATTTATTTATTTTATATCGACTATCAGTCTTATTTAATAGAATTCGCTAAACAGATGAAGAGTTATACAGTGCATAAGGATTTATGTAGGCTCTATGTAACGTTGCGAAAATTCCTATTTATAAAAAATTCTGCTATACATTTTAGTTATACAATGCTTATATCAAAAAAAGTACCAAAATGGAGCAATCTATTCCATGTATCTGTGTATCAAATTAGCTGTTTGTCATAACAAATAAAATATAAAAAAAATAATTCCAATTATTTTTATGATATTCTCTTTCGGAAATCTATATATTTTTTTTTAAATTCTTCTTCTTAGGCTGGTTGGGTTGAACCTTTTTTATAAACTTTCCACCTTCTTGAAGTCGGTAAAATGCGATTTATATTCTTTAAATCATTAATAAACGAGCTAAACTGGAGAGGCATTATTGCTTTTATTTTAATTTAAAAAATGGAAAGAAATCAAAATGACATTTACGAAATAATAATAGCAATAATTTCCGTATGGTTTCACTTATTTTTGTGCATTTAAAATGAATGCCCGATAAACAATCTCCGAAAAGAATCAAATAACTTTAGAAGTTAAGAAGTTACATTACAAACATTGTAATTATGGAAAAAAAATAACTAATTCATAGAAAGCGAGAGTAAAGAGCCAAGAACTTAACCAGAAAATGTGGAAAGACATACTTTATTTTGTTGTTAGTTAAAAAAAAATAAAACTAATTCCTTGCGTGTCTGCATATACTCAAATATTAAATATTGCCTACAAAAACAACTACACCAACTAACAAATTGTTTGCGCAAAATTTGTTTTCTTGAAGCAAACTCAAAATCCCCGATGTTTATTTTGATTGAGCACAAATTATTTAGGAAATTATTGCCATTTCTTTTATTATGATAATATTGGTATCTTTCAATTATGTATGGAATCGGCCAAATGGCAGTCGCGACCTTCTCGGCGGCACACCTCCATCAGATGCGGTACAAGTTTTCGATGATGCTGAGACATAATTTAAGTTCGGGCCGTTATTTTGCCTAATTATCTCATCCTTAAGCTCTTGAATTGTTGCTGGCTTAACGACGTACACCTTTTCTTTTAAATAACACTATAAAAAAGAACCCCAACGGTGTCAAATCACATGATCTTGGTGGCCAACTGACATCGCAACCACTTGAGATAACACGGCCATTGAATTTGTCGCGCAAAAGATCCATTGTTTCGTTAGCTGTGTGGCAAGTTGCACCGTCCTGTTGAAACCACATATAGTCCATAACTTCCAATTCGGTCCATACAAAGTTCGTTATCGTCTCACGATAGCGAACACCATTTACATTAAAATTTTTGAACGATTTTTCCTATTTTTACGCGCATTTGGAAGGTTAAATTGACCGAACAAATCACGAAGTGCACGATATGTATTTTTATTTACTTTACTCACTTAAGCCTAGTACGCTGCTGATGCGAAACGAAAATTCCCATACAAAAATGACATGACGAAATCGTAAACGAAAAATTTCGCTGTGCTTTTCGTTTTTCAGTACGCTGCTGAACGACGAAATGTGACATTTTAGTGGATAGCTGTACTAGATTTCTTAGTACTATTCTCCACTCTTTTCGTTCTCAATTTAATTGCCCAGCACATTAATTGCTTGCGAAATTTTGACGTTTAATTTTTTTATTGAAAAAAAAAAATTGTTTACTCGTGACTTTCGGTGTTTTGACTTTGATTTATATTTGACTAGCTGTACCCGGCGTGCGTTGCTTCACTAACAGCTAAAATAAATTTAAGAAAAATAATTTTAAAGAAAAATCATTACACATATATTCAATTCATTCTAAGCCATTTTATTGAATTTGTTTATTTCGAAAAAAAGTGCTGTGGTATACACAATAAAGATTATCTTTTTTTCATCTGGTGCGTAGACTAATAAACAGTGTTCCCATAACGGCATCATTAATGCTAGATCTAGCATTATAGAGAAGAGAAAAGCATTATGAAATTTTAAAATAATGCTAAATGCTTTTCTGGCATTATTGTTTTTAAGTTTTGCATTCTTGAATGCCAAAATTGATTTCAAAAGATTGATTTTATTATATTGATTATATCATATTTGGAAAAAAAATAAAAATCATCATCTTTTTTTTTTTTTTTTAAATTACAAACCATTGTGATTTAACCTTAATAACGTCAAATCACGAATTAGTTAAACGCTGAGGTTGAGCGCCTGTTCAGCCAAAGGAATATAATTAAAACGAAAATTCGTAATAACATAGGAATAGAACTATTGAACAGCATTGTCCAAATACGCGAGGGGCTGAAAATAGAAGATAAATGCTGCTTTTCTTATGAGGTCTCAAGAACTGTTAATTGTTATAGATGAAGTTGGAGCCTCAGCAAAGTATGAAAAACCTAAGGGCGAAGAAGACTATTTATATGAAGAACTTTGGGATAACTCATTATTTATATAAAATTATAAAATAGATAAGAAATTTATTTTTAAAAACTATACATAAGAATGTGATAAGTCTGAATGATTTAAAATTAAATAATAAACTATAAAACATGTTCCTATACTTAAAAACATTGTGCTGTTAATACATATTTACATATGTATAAAGCTTTAAGTTTTGTTATTTTTGAATTAATTTTGTTTTGTTTTGTTTTGTTTTTTTTTTTTTTTTGTTATATACCTATGTTTGTTAGGTATTTTTATGTGAAAATAAATATTACTTTGCATTTTTTAAGATGTTTGTTTTTTAATCATCGATATGGACGTTTTGTATGGATTTTAAAATCTAGCATTTTGTTTTTTGAGCTCCCATACGATCTAGCATTATAAAATTCGAAATCTAGCATTATGAAATTTGAGATTATGGCAACACTGCTAATAAATCAGAATCACACGTCAGCAAGTCACATAGAGCTGTCCATGTGAGAAGCATGGATTCTCCAAATTGTATCCACACACTTGCAATGATTGTCCTTGCGCTTTGTTAATAATTATTGCGAAAGCGAGTCGCACCGGGAACTGTAAACTTTTGAATTCGAATGGCATATCTGTCGGGATCATTGGGATACGTGGCAACAGTACCTACGTTCACCGTTAAACTTTCCAGTCAAAATTGTTGCCTCGGTAATATTGTTCGTCATTTTCTTGATTGAGAGTCTAAATAATAACTTATAATAGTTCATTCGAAAAGAAAGTACCTGCGGCTGAGTATCCAACGAAGTTTTTTGTGTTTTAATTTCCGACTCTTCCTCTATTGTCAAATTTTCTTGTATGCCCACTTAATTTTTTTGTCTGTGTGTATCCACAAAAGTAATTCTTTTTTGCGCTCGTGTATCCAGGCGCAAGAAGAATAATGGGTACCCCAATTTTCAGTGTAAAAACGTGCGGTGGCATGCCTGGAAAACCTAACGAATTCAAGAATTCAGTTGGATAGTTGACAATCCCGTCTTGACTCTCCACAGTATCGATGGACTTATATGTTGTCGTTTCACTGGGTATTCCATGCTGAACGGTGAAGATGATGGTATTGACATCGATGTTTTTGGCTGCTAATATAGCACGCCTAATTCGTCGATGCTTTATGTGATCTTACAGAAGTTTGCTTGCAGGGTGATACATTGTGTAGATTCATCAATTTCCATTCGCCTATTTCCAATATCCATTAATTGTTTTCCAATTCGATGGTGAATCTGTCTTTGTATCTACAAAATAAAAAGACTTTTTTCGATGTGAGAGTAGAGTTCAGAATTTGCAAATTTAATACGTAAGAATGAGTAATGTAAGTTATGTTTTAACTATATTCTATGTAAGTACAAAAATAAGTACATACCTTAAATGTCGGATTAAATCCTCGTTCTTCGATAATATCTGCCCCAAATAATGTCATTTGGAAACAACCATTGCAATTTTGAGTGTTTGCCAGAAAATAGCGTGATTCAGTTTTTTCGCCACAAAGCAATGAAGACAATGGCTCAGGTGGCGGAGTCAACAATGGTAATATCACTTTACCATTAAGGCAGCATAATCCGGGCATTTCTCCGGAAAACTTTAATGCACCACAATACTGGCAAACAACGTCCATTTGTCCAATGCAAACGCTAGGATGCAAGCTGTAATCATTGCTGCAATCGTATCGAAACACTGCTCGATTCAAATCAGCACTTTATAAATCTCTTGTTCTGCGTCGCAAATTATCTATTTGTTGACCTCTTCACGTGCGATTTCTTGTCCTTCTTCAGTCCTTTTATTTGTAGTGTTTCGTATCCTTCTTGCATTACGGCGTTGTCGGGAAAGATTCGATCGTCTTGGTCGCGGCATTGTTTTTTTTCTTTATAATAAGCGCACATTTAAGGGGATATTACTACCCCCTTGTTAATTAAACTTCACTTCAATTCATCTAAACATTTATTTCACAACTCAAATTTTCAACCAATTATTCATAGACAAAATTACTTAGCTGTTCGAGATGCGCGTTTTGTTATTCCAAGTCTGATGCGTTTTTGGTTTACCACCTTTTATAGTTCACTTCACTTTTTTTTTGAAATAGGCAATGGCTCCATCATTACATTACGATTGTTAATTATTTTTTTTAATAGAAATAGTTTTAATATTGATTTCTTACATTATTATGATTGTTAATTATTTATTTAATAGAAATGGTTTTCATATTGATTTCTTACAAAAATCGAATTGTCACCCATACGTCCATCACATAGCTGTCATTTGCGTTTTGTTATTCCAAGTCTGATTCTTTTTTGTTATACCATTTTTACAGTGACTGACGTTTTATGCCAAGTCACACGGGAACGCTGTCGAACGGGATAAACAGTATCCTATGTCCTTCTCCTGGCTCTAAGCTACCTACCCACCAATTTTCAGCCAAATCGGTGCAGCCGTTCTTGAGTTATAAATAGTGTAACTAACACGACTTTCTTTTATATATAAAGATTTAAAATTTAAAATAAAATGGATTTGTCTAATGTGTTCCAACATTGCATTTCTGAATCGGAAACTCAGGATGTTATTGGTGATGTGCAAGAAGTGATGAAGACAAGCAGTGAAATTCAACTTCCAGACAGAACTCTCCACAAATATTTGTCCGCTGTGGTTTTCGTTTTCATTTCGCTCTGCACTTGGAGACCGCCGAAAAATTTCGTTTCGCATCAGCAGCGTACTAGGCTTTAAGGTGGCGCTACAGTCTGGGGCGGACCTGGGCCTCAACCTGGCCTCAGCGCCATAAATGAGAAACGGGATAATGAGTTTCTTATAGATGGTGATTTTAGATGCTCGAGAGAGGACTTTACTACTCAATTGCCTTCTAAGTCCAAAGAAGCAGCGATTTGCAAGAGTTATTCTTCCGCTTCCGTCGCACTACTCAAAAAAGCTCCACTTTGATCTTTTATGTCAATATCATCATCATCAGCGTATCCGATTAATTGGATGGACCTTTGGAAGATTGTGCCTCTAGTGTCGACGGTTGAGTTTTGCACAATTCTTTCCAGAACGATGTTGAAGAAGTCGCATGGTAGTACATCGCCTTGTCTTAAACCTTTTTTGACATCAAACTTGACGTTTAGGTGTGGTTCACATTCAACATCGAACCTTAAAATTTAACCATACCTTTACTTATGTACATACGAGAATTTCTATGTAGATTGAATTGGATGTTTTTTTCTCTGGGCCTTACTTTTTCACACTCTTCAGTTATGATAGTTCTTTTTATTTCTTTTTGTTAGGGGTATGCTTATTTCTTTCTTATCTGCAATTTATTGTGAAATATTTTTCTTTCCAACACAAACGATACCCTTTAATTTCATTAGAATTCAATCCCTCTATGTATGTACGTCTGTGCCTGTGCACTTAAGAACCCCATTTTCTTAGAAAAAATGCATCCTGTAATCAATCTGCCTGGTATGGCAATGGTAGCACTCGAAGTGTGTGACCAATTTCAGTCGAGTGCTATCTTTGCCTCTGGGGCAAGCTCTCTTAGAAAATTAAACAAATAAACGATGGAATATCAAGGGTATGAGATGGTTATGTTTGAAGATTGAAGAAAAGAGTCCTTCAAATTCACCTACATTGTCCTGATTTGTTTGGAAATTTGTTTTTCTTTTTCCATTCTCCCTTTTTTCGTTTTAATCTTTTTACTTATTTTGATTTGTTATTTATTTTGTGCGAATGGTTATCTAAAAGACTGAGAACATATACAGAAACAGATAGCAGAAGATACCCTAAATCACCCTCTCATATGTTAGTGATTATAATTCGATTATTCTGCTGCCAGGCATTTATGTGCTGATTCTCTGTGATGTGGTGCTGTCGGCTGTCGGGTCCTTTTCCAATTACCTTCTGTTTACTTTTCCAAATTCCCAGAGGAGATATATCGAATTAAATTCCAAAGATGAAGATATTTTTCTTTAGCTGAGTCCTGTCTCCTGATGGGTATTCTTCATCTTGGACCCTGAATCTTTTCAGATCTCTTATTGTCTTGTCCTCATCTACGTCGTCGTCGACGCGATGGTGCTGTATTTGTGTCATTGTCATCTCTTTCAACTGTCAACACAAAATGAAAAGATACTTTTTACAGTTCGTTTTCCATTTTTATGACCATTTTATGATACCTTTTACGGTTGTTTCGTGTAATGCGATACGCTGCTGTTGTCTTTGTTCATTTAGAAAAGGAAATCTCTTTTAATTACTCCCTATAGCTCTTGCTCTTGTGTTCTTCTGTTCGTGGTACCTGGTACCTGGTACCGACTAAAATGTTAGCTTTTGTTTGGAAAAATAGACGTTAACAACTCTCTAAACTAAAATGCCAAGTTAAATGGTGGCAATTTAAGCTGCTTAGTTAAATTAAATGAGTTTCTTTAACATGCGAATTGTGACTTTCAACGAGTACTGTACGAAAAATATTTATCCCTATTCGTATACCAAAGCACGTTCTAGGTACTATACTTATACTTTTACCTTTACTTAAACTTTGTCTATACATATGTAAGTGTCTCTGTCTATATCTTACTAACCTATACCTAACCATAACAATCACCCACCATCAGCTCGCTATCAAATGAAACGACACAGAGACTGTAAAATTGATTTTAAATGTCAACTTGAATGGTTCCTTTTGTGTCGGTTTAAATTGGTGAATTTGTTTTTATCTTATTAAATACAAAAATATACGTTAACGACAGATAAAACAAACAATTAAATTGAAATTAAGGTAGATATGTATGTATCTGGCTTTTAAATTTTAATAACACTCAATTTCAAATTTTATGTATTTGAACAACTTTATTTTTCATGTTTTATAAGAAAATTATGTTGGTGTTCATTCAAACATAATGTCAAAAACACTGGCGTATTTGCATAAGAAGCATCCAACCGCTAAAGCGTGTAACCTAGGTCTTTTCAAATGAAAGGGTGCCTACCCGCCGCATCTTAAATTGTAGGGGTCTTATTAAAGAACATAATATTTAAAACATACAAAATATGCTTCATTTTTACTAATGCAAGAAATTTTATGTCTAATACATTTTTCTTACAACATCAGCACAAGAAAATATTGCCAACTTTTATATTGTTTTTTTTTTTTGTTTAATCAAAGAATCACTATATTAGATAATAAGATATGCTTAACACCTTAAGTCGGTCAAAAACCTTGCACTCGATGTCATCAACCAATATATACAAAGTCTGATTACATTTTATTGAGATTGCAATTTATTTTAAAACAATGTAAAGACCTTTATTTAGTCACCCAATTTCAGTTCTTCATTTTGAATACAAGTTATTAAAAAAAACACAATTAGTTCTTAAAACGTCAGTCCTCTGGCATGTCACAACCCTGAAAACCAACCATTAAGTGACTGTCTATTAAACATTATCATTGATTTGAGAAAACTTATTAAATTAATACAATCTGCGACGTATATAGTTTAATATATACTACAACTTTCATAATGAAGTGTTCTCCACTTTATTTAAAAAAATAAGAAATTTTGTGTTCAGTTTTATTCGTCAGTTTCTTGTGTGTTATTTAAATTTAAAATTCGTGCGAAATATCGCCGACTCAACGTCAAATCCCACTTTGAATTTTAATGTTGGTAATAAAGTAAGTTGCGGGTCGCACAATTTAACGGCCACCATAACTGTACCACAGTTTGGGTTATGTTTGTTGTCTATACACGTGCTTAGCCAGTCAACACGTCAGTTTTATGGTGGCGTTATTTTTTTGTTAATCTAAAGTTTATTTTTATTTATTCGTATTAGACTTTGATTTGTTAAAATGTAGTTTGTTGATATTTGAAATTACAAAAAAAAACATTAGTCCAGATTATAATTTCAAATTTCGTCTTTTTCGTCAGTAGTGTGGCGTCAGTTCTGTGTCAGGTAAATTGTTATTGTTCTTCATTTCTTGATCATTAATACTTTTAAGATGAATATTGTTAGATTTTGTTTGTTGATTACTTTGAAATATTTAGTAAAACTATGTGAAAGTAGTAAAAGATAAGTGAATAACGTTACGTTAAATGTCAAAAGTCTGTTTTGAAAACTGATGTAGTATTTTCTCCTAGTATTACATATATGTAAATAAATATTTTTAATTCTTTCTAAGTGATTTTAAGTGATCATTATTAAATTTTTACTAATTTGATTTAATTTCATTATAATACTTTTAAAACTGTGTATACTCGTCAGTCCTCTGGCAGTCAAATTCTGAAATTTTTAAATATCTTACAATGTACTCAAAAAAGTGACTGGCCCGATTGGGAACAATATATTAATTAGATTAGCTATCATATACACCCGAATTTATAGAAGTTTGATTTAAAAACTATCGTAAACAAAATATCCCCAAAAGTTACCCAACTTTTGTATAATCACCCATATACATAACGTACGCCTTACAATATACATATGTGTATGTACATTGTCCCATGAACAATAACATAAAACAAGAAGAACCTCGAACTTTCCGACAGAGTATAGGCATTTTCTCTTATGTTAGATGTGTGATATACTGATATAGAACGGTCTAATAAAGTTAATGGTATGCATAGAGTCCTTCGATCTGGATTTTTTAAGCTACTTCTATTGCCATAGGTATGTAAATATAGCCTTTTATCGATTAAAATCGGCTTCTGGTTTTCCCATTTAAACTTGGGCGTATGATTTAAAATCTCATTAACAATTAAGAACAACGCAACGATCCAATAAATATTTATTTCAAAGACTTGGTATGTGGGAATCGATGACACATAATATGTACAAAACTACTATGTATTTTCCAAAGAGATAATTGTATGGATTTATTAAGGAAAGGACAAAAGAAAGAAAATACAGTGAAGAAATACGACAAGCATTCACATTGATTTTTTCAGTGTTATGGTATTTATTTTTTTCCATTCGTTTCCTGTCTCCGAATTGACAAAACACAGACACAACCGCCATTAATCACCAACCAAATGAGTTTTCATTTTTCCCTTGTGCAGGAGTCAAAAACATAAACAATTTCGGAAGACAGTTTTTTTTCTGAGCTGAAATTCGAAGATTACACCCAAAGCCGACATTTGACATGTTTCATTTGGGTTTCGTTTTTTTAAGGACATGAAGCTATTCAACATAAAAGCGTACGGGTGTGACGTGTACGAGGGTGTGTGACGTGAAAGTGTCATTTTTTAATTTAAGCTTAGAGTATGTGTTGTGTACCTACACATATATGTACATATATGTTTGTATATATGTACATATGAACATGTTTGCCTAACCTACGGTTTAACTTTATTGAAATAATAGATTCCGAGAGCAAAGGTTTAAGCCCTAACCCCAAATGCCAATAAATTCCACGGAAAAAGTGGAAATAAACAAGATACTCGTTCTTACATACATACATATATGTATGTACATATATTGTATATGCAAACGAATGAAGTTTTATTTTACGCATTTACCACACGTGCTTGACCCATAAAACAATAAATGACAGGGACACCTTACTTTGAGTACGTAAATAGTACATATATCTAGACAAAGCTCATAGGTACGCAATACGCATATCGTGTACACAGTTGGCGTGTCTTCCCAAAATTAAAGTTTTTATATCCTTTTTATGAAAATAGCTTTATCCTTTTTTTTAGGTTTTCTGTGGGTGGTTTCTTTTAGCATGATTTTACTGAAACGATAACATATCAGTAGGTAGGTACAAAATTGAAAAAGTTCCCAGTTAAGTGTAATAAGTTGCATATTAACTTAATGCATATGCATATTAACTATTATGCATATGCATATTAACTATATTTATAAAATTGAATTCATAAAAGCTAGCTATTACAGGTATATATATGTATATAGTTAATATTGCCATGTTTCTGCCAACTGTTAGAATTTAATATGTGATTGACTTGTGTTTTAGAATTTAGAACAAAATTGTAGTTGCTTTTAAAACTTATTTTACTTTTAAAGCTCATTACAATGTGTCTGGCTTACAACCACACAATTTACATGCAACAAAATGTTAGCTCGGTGGGTGTCCTGCCTGGAAATCTAAATCGTATGTATTTTCTAGTTTTTAAATATTTTTGTTCCATATTTTTAAATTTCAACGTAATATTTTACGCGTAAATACATTTAAGCGATTAATTCTTATTTATGTGAATATATACATAGATATGTAGATTAAGGAGTTACATGCCAACTTGACATAAGCTTAGAGCTTTGTATCAAAATTATGAAATACATATTGCACTATTTAACTATTTTAATTTCGAGAATTTTCAATTAGAAATAATCCGACAAAAAGTACATATCTTGTTTTTTAGGATTGCATTGTTTTTAATTGTTTGAAGGTCGCCAAAATCAGTATGTACCAGGGTTCGGAAAATTTCAAAATCTAAATTATATCAAGCAACCCTCTTTTTTCATAAAAATCTAAATTCTAATAAAAAAAAATCTTATAAGCGCTGCCCATGTCAAAATTTAAGTTACACATACAACTTGATTTGTGAATGATCATTTTTGTGAATGAAACAAAAATGCTGAGAAAAAGAAAATGAATTAAGAAAACACGAATTAATCAATTAAAAGAATGGCTTGGTTGTTTATGTACTGAGCGGTTTGGCCGAGGTTTCGTGGTGCTGATGCTGTAAGAAAAGCAATTGCACGCAATTTCAAAGCAGATGAATATGTCCCGAGTTGAGGATTGTCTTGATATATAAGAAGATTATTACTGCTTGTACAAAAAAAAAAAAACTAAACAAAAAAGTCGTTTTCCAATAAAGAACCTCAAGAATATAAAGACCGAAACAAATAGCTCTGGTGGTGGATATAATATAATTTTTAATCCTTAGCATGAGTTGAGTTTTTTGTTACTGTTGTTTTACTGTATATAACAGATACCCATGTGTATAAGTACATGAAATTTGGGTTGGATACCAGAGTTACATACATATATTAATTTAACATGAAAGTTCATGCCAACGAAAGGAAATTATTGTCTGCTTGAAATGGAGTGAGAAAAGCCCATTGATGAAATTTACGAGAGAAGTTTTGAAAATTTTTAGACACAAACTTTTGTATTTGCTTGTATTTGTATATCTTCGCAACAATGCCATTTCCTGTGGGTGATGCTGGTCATAATGATGATGATGATTATGGTTTTGGGGTCCTTTGACCCTGATGCCCCTGTTGATGACATGAAGTGTATATAAAGTTATATGTGTCTATTCCCCTTTTTTTAGAAAATGGGTTAAAATCACGCACTTGTTTGTTATGCTTTTATATTTGTTATGTTTTTATATTTATTGCTTAAAGAATTGAATTGTTACATAAAACATATACTACAAAAACATAGCATACAATTAAAGGGCAACTGTAAAATATTTTGAACACTTTTACAACTCTCTACTACCTATATACCTATAAATAAATAAGGTGGCGCAAAAGTCCATTGAGGACAAGGGCCTAGTTATTTACAACTCTCAACCATTCCTGTGTGCCAGTAATGTTGTCAAGGATGGAGGGGACCTACTTTTTAAAGCCGAATCCGAACGGCTAATTTGAGAAAGCACTTTTCGTGACAAGACAAGAATTACTCTTGGAGGATTTGTCAATTCCACGCATACGCGCAGTACACGTGAACAAATTTAGATGGCAGAGGCAGTGTTTGAACCCAAGACTTCTGGCGTGACAGTCCAACGCATTTTTTTTTTAAATTCATTTTTATTTATTCATTCTTAAAACTATCTTAAAGCTAGACAAAAATTCATAAAAGTTGCTAAATTAACAATAATTTACAACTAACTTACTGATCTTATACGGACTTAATACTTAATACTAATGCGTTTCGGCCCTAACATCTATTTTACTATAATTCAATTTTATTTATTTTTGTACTTATTAGAAAATTAAAACTAACTGTGACTAACTAATTTAAACTAACTTAAACTACCTATTCTACACATATAAACTTCTTAAAATTAGAACAACCACAGCACCAAATCTAGTTTTTTTTGTTTTTATTATTTTTTTTTTATTTTTGGTGCCACCATGCCTATTCTATACTAAAAACTTAATCCTAAAAATATAAAACAAGTATGTAAGCCGGGCAAGGCTTTAAACCCCATCCCGACTACCCTCTATCAAATGCCGATTGATGCCACCAAAACTGGTTCTCCTGCTTCACCCTATCAATTCGGTTCCGTTTGGACACAGCTCTAATGAATGGAAGGAGCTCTGCTCCGCCTTGTGCCATGATGTCCCGATTGTACAGGAGTCACCTATCAAAGGTTCTTCATCTGACGTGGTAGATTTGCGGAACTGCCAATCTATCCTGTATCAGACCGCATCTATCTAAGAAGAGGAATGCTTCTGGTGGAATGAAGCCGTGCACTCTCAAAATACTCGTCGTTTGGATAGAATGCCCCGACAAGTAAATTGTTGGTCGAAGACATAGCTCTTGCAATGTGATCTCGAACGAATTTATCACGAAATTGTCAACTCGTTGATTCTAGCCCCGTTGTATATGACCTCGTTGGAATAGTAATGAACGAAAGAAGATTCGACTGTTCGATGTAAGCCGGTACAAAGTCGTAAACACTGCCGCTCGAACACCCGAAACTTCTCCATCTGGGAAGGGGCAACGTTGAACCACACAGGACAACCATAAACGATCATCTGCCGTATGAGGGCCATTAAGCAAATTACCTTCACTCTGGGTAAAACAGCCGTTTTGTCAGACCGAATGCTCCTCTGGCTCTGGTCAGAGCTACAGCCACATGAGTCTTGAGTGAGAGAGATGCATACAACGCAAACTTCTAGCGTCTTGAGCTTTCGCAATTCATTGTTGTATATGTATATAATTAATGCCTTTTCGTATAAAGAGAGCGACACCGCCCCCTTGAGTGGAGTCGTCCCGGTCTTTTCTTACGATATTGTAATTTGTGTGAGTCAATTTATGTTTGTGGTTTAGCTTGGTTTCGGTAGCCATAAACACATCGGGACTGAAGTCTTTCAACAATTGGAACATGTTTGCTCTTCATTCAATCTTAATCAGTTTATTTACATTCACATTTTAGGTCTAAATTGCTCCAGGCCATGCAACAAAGAGTGCCTTAGGCACGGGGCCGTTGGAGCAACCGATGGTGGAGCCTGTCTCGTGTTCCCATTCCCTGACACCATTTGGGCGTAGGAAAATTTGGTTTTGTTTTATTTGTTGAACCTTAGGGCCCTTGGTTTCCACACAGAACACACTTGAGCTGATGGGCTCAACCCGCACATTCCCCAGCTTACATTCTCCCTTTATGTGGGTTGACGCAGAGCAACTGCATATTGCAGTTGGCTCCGCCATGGCCGAACCCCTGGCACTTCGTATATTGTAGAATGTCGTCGTGCCTTTTTAATGTCTCCCAACGTATAGCTTGAGGCGTGTAATTTCCCTCATTTGCTGGAGTTGCTGTTGTTTTTGTTGCTGTTGACGTTGAGCTGCCCCTTGCTGTCAGCACGCTTCCTGCTTCAGGCTTAATTTGGCTCAGGAGGCGCTCTATTTCCTTCTTGAGCTTCTTTAGGTTTTCCTTGAACTTGCTGATGGCGGCCTTTTTGGCTTGCAAGGCCTTCACCAGCTTTGCTTTTTGGAGGTCCTCCTCCACCTCCAACGCCTTTTTTATCGACGGCTCTGGCACCGATAGAATCTCGTACCTATTCTTCGGAGACCTATACCGCCCTTCTCTTCCCTCTGAGACGAACTCAGTGCTCTCAGAGGCATCACCCTCTGAGACTTCAGTTTCTGACGTCATCTTGCTGTCCTTCAGCTTTTGTTTCATAGGAAGACGGTATCTATCGACACCCCTGCTTTCTTCTCCTTCTCCATTTGCTTTTCTTCCCAATCAATATAATCTACACGGAAAGAAATACATTGCAAATATTACAACGTCAGTATGGGTGTGAACGCAATACTGTATGGCTTAGAAGATTTCCATTGGATAAAAAGTTGTAAGCATAGTTAATTTGGCCATAATGAGAATAGTAACGTCGACAATAGTTATAGCCGATACGCCAATGGAAACAGGCCCATACTGACTGGCGACATTGTTATGTCCCTTATGCTTACATTGGAGTAATAACTATTGACAGTAATCCAATAAGGGTATCGATTATCACGCCATGATTATCGCGGGAAAAACTAGTAGCATTGCGACATCTCCGGTACAGTATGGGGCTGAAGGCAATGCTGTCTCGTCAAACGTACTATGCGCCCATGTGTTACAAGCAAAGATTGTGGTACCATCCAGTATAGTGCATAATCCCATACTTATAGGAGTTGTTGCAAGACAATGTAGGAATATCACAGATACTTTTTTAGTATGGGTCTCCAGGCCATACTAGCATTGTCATAAATGCTATACACTTCTTTCCGTGTACTATTTCACGATTGTGGAAAAAAGCAATAATATTTTTGGTGGACTCAGCCCGGGGCTCAAACCCACGACCTCTCGACTCGTCTTCGGACGCCACCACCACTGGGCTACCAAGCACTTAAAAAAAGACGTGGCACACGGCCTATACTAAACCACTAAAACATTACAAATGCACTATTGAAAATATCACTTAGGAAAAAGGTCTTCACACACTGAAGTCAAAGATCGACTGACAGTCCAACGCACTAACCATCATTCCACGGATACTAAATACATATATCCGCAATTTTTTAAGAGAAGATATAATATAATGATTATGAAGCTTGTTTTAAAATAATGTAGTGTGCATTACAAGCTTAATTACCACTTTATACTCCCAACTCAAAACCTCAAAACAAAAGTAAGTCTCCTAAGAATTAAATTGATAAAATCGATTCTCTATCTCTCTATATCTCTATATCTCTAGAAATAATGCACATACCTAAAGGTATTAATTCTAAAAAAAAAAAAAAACAATTAGGTACTCGAGTCTGCAAAAACAGGAAGAGTTTTTTGTAGGCCTTTTTTAAATAACTTGTATATGTATTTTTTTTATCAAGCTAAGAATCAACATGAGTCCCTTTTGAGAAGTTATTAAGTACGATCCAAAAAAAGTAAAAATCCTGTTTCCTTACATTTGCTACTTAAAGAATGTAGACAAAAATATCTTGTTACCATTGAAGCCTCCTGAAAACGTAGAGCTAAAATGGTAGTTTCCTCATAATGTACAAATCTAAGTATATTCAAAAACCTTAATCGAAATCTTAAATGAAGAATTGAAAAAACGTTAATACTGTATATAATCTCTAGTGAAATTTTGTTTATGTTTGAATACACTTTTCTAAACGAAATTCCAAAACTATTTAGTTTTTATCACATTAGAAGAATCATATTTAAGTGAATCATCCATGCTAACTTCAAGTGCACCTCAAGGTGGAATTTTTTGTCCACTCATTATTATTGTAACTTTTAATGATAATGTTGTAAAATATTAATTCTTTGCGAGTACTATTTGCAGTGCTATCTTTGTAATCTGAAATATGTGTTACAAATTTAGGGATTATTAAAATTAGAACTTGACTCAGCAAGGTAAGACCAATTTCGCATTTTAGAGATAGATTCTTATAAGAAAACCCTTATATATACACATTTATAACCCTCCCATTTGTTTTCAATTTATTAAAATTTTATTGTGATTAAAAAGAAGATATTCTTTATATATCTATGTATGTATATATAAGGAACGATATTTTATATTGAATAAACTTTTTAAAAATACAAACAAATTCTAAAAATAAAAACCAAATTTCTTTTACCCCAAACGTTTACCGCCCTATTTTTATTCTTTGGTAAACACTTTAATACAAAACCTAACTGACAGGTTAAGAGCACTTTGCTCCCTTTGAATTAAATACCAATAAACAAATCTTTAGATAGCTATAGATGTATATGTATGTATATACAATGTGTAAAAACGAAAAGTATCCCAAAACAAAAGGTACAAGGATTAGGAGTGGACAGAAAACTCGGATTGATGAACACATTTAGCCGAAATGAAAAAAAACCCAATCTGACATCCATCGGATAAACTCTTCTTTATATGTATACGTAGAAGTTGTAGGAGAAGAACAAAAGTAAAGAAAATGTTCTTCACCCCCTTCATTTATAAGAAATGCGGAAAACTGTCTCTGATTGACTTGAAGTTTGTGTATCTCAATGTATGTACATATGTATGTCAAATGCTTACAAAACAAAAATTGTATGAAGTAAACTTAAAATAAAAATCAATATACATACCTACATAGATATGTATGAATAGACCTACCAAGAAAAGAGCAAAGACAAATTATATGAAGAAGAAGAAACCTTTAGGACTAAGAACCCATTACAGCGATCAATATCCTACGCGGATTATAGTTTGCTTTCGGCCTTAGACAGACGTCATCCCTCTTCATTTTTTCCAATATCTTCATTTACCTTAACCGACAGCTAAATGACGGCTTCGGATATTCCTTTCACAAACGGATATCGGACTTTGTTGTATATACAGAAACAGTTACAGAGATCTCTATATGACCACTCAATTTTTTTGTATCCCACTTCCCAGAAAAATATACTGACGACCGCGCGTGAAGCAAAATACGAGTAATACATTTTTTAAGATATTTTTGTCCGTGCCTGTGTATGTAGTATAGTCAATACAAGATAAAAAGTGTAAAATGGCTTTAAAAGGCATAAGAACTTTGGGGGTCAGAGTTAAAGTTTTCGAAAGATGTCAGGTGTTTTGTTGGATGGATGAGAACATTTTCTCGGAATTAATTATTTAACTTGGAAAATTACATAAATTACTTGACTAGACTTTTAAACTTTTTATTGTATATACAGAGTTGAACTTCAGTATTTTTTACCTTCCAACATTTTTTTTCGTTGGTGTAAACAAA
Organism: Eupeodes latifasciatus; assembly: GCA_920104205.1. Taxonomy (NCBI): domain Eukaryota; kingdom Metazoa; phylum Arthropoda; class Insecta; order Diptera; family Syrphidae; genus Eupeodes; species Eupeodes latifasciatus. The sequence continues at coordinate 161,418,086 of OV049924.1, forward strand.
TTTATATGTATATACAAATTTTAGGTTTTAGTTCTTAGTTCTAACAAATTTTTATCAGATGTATAATTTAGCAAGGAATTTGGGTTGAGGGTTTTAACTCTATTTTTTTGTGTTCAATGTTTAAATATGTAAAGGGTGGTTAAATTTTAAGAGCCGATGTTGAATATGAACCACACCTAAATGTCAAGATTAAAGTTAAAGTTATTTAGGCTTATTATGAAAATGAGCGTTCAAATCAAAATGCATATCGTGTACTTCGTTATTTTTTCGGTCAATTTAATCGTCCAAATGTTCGTACAATCGGAAAAATCGTGCAAACCTTTGAGCAATCCGGGTTTGTAGAAAATGTGAAAACACCAGTGCATACTCGTACAGCTCGTACTGCAGAAAAAATGTTGCTGTTAGCGATAGTGCGGCTCAACTCGTCGTGTCAAATAATTGCACCTCTTACGCTCGTCGTTGATGAACATTATGCATAAAGACTTGCATTTACAGCCTTACGAGGTGCAATTGACTCAAGAATTAAAGCCTCTTGACCATTTCCAACGTCTGAAGGTCAGAATGGTGGCAAGAAATGGCAACAGTGAATGATCAATTTTCGAAGAAAATCATCTTCATTGATGAGGCACATTTTCACCATAGTCAATTAGCGAAAATGCCGCATTTGGGCGAATGATAATCCACTCACAAAAAGTGACTGTTTGTTGCGGTTTACGAGTTGGCGACATCATCAGGCTGTATAATGTATATAAGGTTTTTTTTTGGCGCGGTAGATTATGGCGCCCCTTGTTGGCCATTTTGGTTTGGTGACAGCTGTGAAATCTTTTGTTTATTATTCAGTTGTTTATGCGAAATCATCATGGCAGGTTACACATGTGTTCGTTAGCGCAAACATTGCGCGCATTGCGCCCATTTAACGGTAGACGTGGTGGCCCTTCACTGTCGACCTTAGTGGTGGCCAATCAGCCAACACCCGTACGTTCAAGGAACGCAAAATCGGCCGAGAATATGGCTGAGGTCCGTGAAAGTGTACAACAGAACCCGATTCAGTCTATTCCTCGCAGAGCACAAGAACTCGGCCTTTCGAAGACTTCAACTTGGCGAATTTTGCGTCGGGACTTGGGCCTACACCCGTACAAGATCCAACTCACCCAGGAGCTCAAAGTTCATGACCATAGACAACGCCGTTTGTTCGCTGGGCTTCGAATCGTTAGGAAGAGGACCCCAATTTTGGCCGAAAAATCAACTTTAGTGACGAGGCGCATTTTTGGATGAATGGCTGTGTTAATAAGCAAAATTGCCGTATATGGGACGACAACACATCACGCGAGGTTCACCAGGTGATAATGCATCCTCAAAAAGAAAAAAGTTACCGTTTTGTGTGGATTTTTGGCCGGTGGCGTAATTGGTCCGTACTTTTTTGAAAACGGCGTTAGTAAGGCAGTCACCGCCAAGAGCGAGCGCTACATAACTAATTTCTTATAGCTCAAATTGAACCATATAGACCTAGACGACATGTGGTTCCAGCAGGACGGCGGCGCGGCGCTACGTGCCACACAGCAAACGCTACGACATCTACACACAAACATCTACCCGCTCTTATGGAAAAACCCTATATTAGTCATCATGAAGAGGGCTAACAAAAGTTTTCAAAATGAAGAATCATATAAAGTATACACCTAGTTTCTTCTGTATAGGATGTTTTGCCCTGGTATATCAAAAATTTGTTAAGAAAAAATTTGTTTTGAATGTTGAATCACATAAAATAGACTCTAAGATTGAAGAAAAATTAAAAATATACGTAGACTTGATATTTATATTGGACATGACGCCGAAATGAGCATTAAAAATGGACAAATTAAAAAACAAGAATTTCTTTTAATTAAAACTAACATTTTAAAATTATATCAAGTAATATGAGATCAAATCACATCTAGGATAAATATTAATGATAAAAAGTTATCTATGTAATGTTTTTTGGACCCAGAAGCCAGAAGTTATAAAATTGGGAAATGAATTACATAAATTATTTCGATTTTGTTTCAGACTTTGAAAATTTAATTCCTAATTCCGAAAAATTAATAGAAGAGTATAAATATAAAGCTTTAGATTTAAAAGCTAATTATGCTCATTTTGAGAGTATTTTTAAAATTAAAAATATAGAACAATTTAGGTTCAAAATAGGAAACTTAAAAAACCACTTAAATGAGTGTATGTATCTGATCTGAACTTATTTGTAAGAAAAATATTGACTTTGGCGCACAGCAGTGCATATGCTGAGAGAATATGTTCCAAGCTTACACTTATGAAAAACAAACTTACAAACACTGGTTGGACTTCCTTTTTTTGGGGGTTATTTGAAAGAAAAGGTGTACGTTGATAAGCCAGCAGCAATTCAAGAGCTGAAGAATGAGATAATTCAGCCCATTAACAGAATAGAACCTTAATTATGCTATAGCGTTATCGAAAACTTATACCATCGGATGGAGATTATGCCGCCGAGGTTGCGGCAGGCATTTGGCCGACAATTTGTTACATACATAATTGAACCATATCAATATTATTATAAAAAAAAAATTACACTAACTTCCTAAATAATTTGTGTTTTATTCAAATCAACATCAGCCCTTACAATTCAACCACCCTTTATATCCTTAAACCACCAATTGCAACTTGAACTGCATGACCTAAAATATGTGAAAAATACAAACAACTAAACAACTTTTTAATGAAGTTAGTACTAAGCATACACATCAAACAAGTTATCATTTTAAATAATGAAATAAGATTCTTGTTAAAAATAAATAAAACCTTATAGAAATGCGTAGGTATACACCTTAATGTAAATTTTTCTGTGACGTAATTTTTAGGATGTAGTGTTTCTTACTTCACATTATTTTTTGGTTTGACTTAAGATAAAGTTTGTTTGACCATATACTCTTAAAAATAGAGTAAGATTTTATTGAAAAAGCTGTACTATTTCATCTAAATACATAAAGCATGGGAAAGATAGGGTCAAAGGTCCAAATAATGAATTCATGTATTTTATGATCGCAATTGACGCAGGGTGTTATCCCAAGCAACACGTAAAAATTTCCCCAAAATCAGCCAAATGACTTTCGTAAAATGGTATTTTAAGGGTGGGTTGAAGGGGGAGGTGTAGATAAAATAAACGGAAATATTCACTTTACGCATCCAAAACATATGATACATGATTTCAGGTTAATTTTTAATGCCCAACATAATAAAACCTAAACCAAATAAATTGAACCATACTTCTAAGAATTATAAATATTATAGACATCACCTTTAAAATAATATTATTTTAATAAAATTACTGTATATGTATATATAAGTTAATCAAGGGAATTTTAACTGCCATTACAAAACTTTGCGCGATTTTCCAAACAGATGATGATCTAACGTTCAGGGATCATATACATATATGGATCAATTTTTTCAATTATGTTTTTATGATCTTAAAAAAAAACAATAAAATAAATTTTTAATAAAATTTGTAATAAAAGAAAAATTAACAGCAATATTTTTTTTGCAATGAAGTACCAAAATACAAAGTACATAACTAGCAAAGCAATCATCGCCTTATAAAAAGAGAAATATAAGTCCTTTATACATCAAAAGCAGGGTTACAAGCGATTTCGAAATCCTAATTACATAATTTACGTAAAATCTTTCATAAAATGTGATTGAAAAGATGTCGTTCATTTATATGAAATGCACGCTATACAATTATTTTAGTATTTGTATAGGGACCTATGCCTGCCTATCTTCCTTAATTTATTCAAATAATAAAAATACAAAATTACCTCCCGCAATTACCTAGTAAACCTTCACCTACTTACCTTAATTGAATCCACTTAGAAAGGGTTATACGCTCTATTATATCTTTAATTTCGTTCTATTAAATGTCTTTTTTTTTTTTATTTTTTCCTTGAACCATAATAGCTAAATAGCTAGTCATAAATCCTTAGAATATAATACATTTTTATTTTTTGAGGTTATTGAACATAAACTTAAGCAATATTTCAAAACGATAAAAAATCCTTCCTTAAGCACTTGCTTTTTTTTTGTATTTTTATGATGTGCGCGTACCTACCAAAAAGGGGGTACCAGGTTTATTTTTTATATTTAAAACTAACAGGAACAACCAATATTGTATACCTGTTCTTGAAGGTATACCTGAATGCAGTTTACTTGCTTTTACCCACCACCCATGTTCCTGACGATGTTTTTAATCCCCTGAACACACCTTTCGTCGTATTCGTTCGTTAACTCAAAAGGGACTTTTCATACATTTTCTTCTCCTCGCTGTGGGACTTCTTAACGAGAACAAAGGGAGTATAGGTAGGTATGTATTTAACTACATTCCAAATACTTGCATACAAGGATTTGTGTCTTGTTTTTCATGATGTGTAACGTCGGCGCCGTCAGAATCTAGTTTCTTAAGCTCTAGCTTCGTCATCTTCATACCACAATTATGGAATTCTTTGTAATTTCCTCCATTACTATAAAGGCGCAGAAGAAAACAGGGTGTTTAGTTTTAACATAGAAACAAGTTTGCATAGGCTGAGTTTTTAATCGAAATATATGATATGTAAGATTTATTGTATGTACAAACTTTGGATAACTATCTGACTAAACTTAAATAAAATTGTACAAAATGTTGAAAAATACAAAAATCAGGGCTGGGAAGCTGCTAGTTGCACATAATAACGTCGCAATATTTAAATTAAGTTAAAAAAATCAAAAGTTCGTTAATAAAACCACTTCTAATAAAAATTGCTCTATAATAATTTTTGAAGATTCCTATCCTATCGAAATTTTGTTGCCTGAAATACCCAGTGTCGCACAGACCAATATGTTTTCTACCTTTGCTTCTCTACCTTCCTCTCCCTAATAAGTTACTTTGAAAACATTAAACGAGCATAAGGGTAAGGAGCGCATTTTATACCACACAAAACATCAAACACTAAAAACATACGTCCTTTCGTTGACATAAAATACTCATACACACATATATACCTTTATACTTCATTGACATAAAAAAAATTGTCACTCACATACATAATACATAAAATGTCCTTTACATTAACTTCCTTTAATGACCAAATGACCTAAAGTTCTATTAGTTGTTCCCCCTTCCATTCCCCATTTCTTAACCATCCCATCATCATCCAATATCCTTCACATCAACCTACATCTACTATTCATAATTTAGATATGCCTATAATGAGTTCTTATACGAATTTCCCACACTCATTCCTCCGCATCTCCCACTTAGTTAGACATCAGTGTGCTTAGGATGGAAGGACGGTTCAGGTCAGGCACCCCCTCTACCATCAAAATTCACTGTATCAAATAATAAACTTAACGGTCATGAGACAGCATATTAGAAGCATGATGTCTGCCTCTGGAGCAGCAAGCCCTGCCTATGCAGAGAAGGGCGAAGGAAAGGGCAGAAAATAACATAAAAATCCATACAACGCAGCCAGAGAAGCCCAAAGCACAACCCAAAGGCTACGGACTAGAGAAAGACTATACCACTGGCAAATAAAAACAGGAGCGGGAATTATGTTGTTTGCCTTTGAAGCTTCCACTGAGCAGAACAGAAGCGTGGGCCTGGTTATTGTGTCGAGGAGGTGAAGTGCAGATACGGCAAGACGAAGGGGCGGAGAGAAGAAAACAAGTTAGAGAGGCACGTGCAAAAACGAGCGTTTCCAAAACCATCACCATAAAGCTTCCCTGAGCATAATGTTCGGGTTGTGCCTTATCAGTCACATCGTGTATAAATCTTTGAAAAGGTGAGCAGAAATGTGTTGGCCAACTCCAGAAAATGTTTATCTCGGTATATTTTTTAGTGATATTAAAACAACCGTTGCTTTGTTTTTTTTTGTATTTTTTAAGGGTTGGGGCTGGGGGTTAGGGTTTACTTTGTATGGGAAGTGCGTTTGCACAAAAAGTAACCAAACAAAGAACCAAAAAAAAAACTCATAAAATAAAAATTATTATGAGTGTGTTGAAATTTAAATTTTACGTTGGAAAATAATATTGCTGTTGTTTTCATTTTTTTTTGTACAGCAAAAAACAATGACAGCAATTTTTTGCTGTTTTTCATTTTCACATATCATCTTTTGACAGTTAAGTATACTACACATACACTGCAAGACCAAGGGTATAGGTAAATTATTGAATGACTTGTTGTGCAAAAGCGAGATGTGTAAAACAGAAACCCTTACGACTACCGACTGCCGTTTGAAAAGGGAATTTATGCTAAGCCCCACAACTGAGCGGTATTCGGAGAACTATGAGTATGTTTTTGTCCTTTTTTGTTTTGTTTTTGGAAATAAATAAAATATTTACAAGTCACTGGCAGTACTTTGCGACAACAAATCATAATTAATTATTTATCAAGGAGAAATAAGTTAGCACAGAGCAGATACCTGCATACCTAGAACCTATACCTAATCATACCTATACCCTAACACATTTTGATTATAATACAAATTAACAGGACTTAAAGAATATTTTTGTTCTACTTTTTGCGAACACCAATGAAAAGCGTTTAACTAGAACCTAAATGGGTACATGAATTTGCTTCAAGATTGGTATGGAAAGTTTTTTTTTAATTCCCACATATGCCGTCAATATCATAAATTGTATTAAGTTTTGGATTTTTACTGAAAATTTAGGTTTTTTGCACTATATGTAATCAATTTGTAGATGGTTTTACGGATTATGAAAATAATATTTTCTACATGAAGAACAACTCAACTTATTACAACATTCGGATTTCCTAGTTGACCAACACAAGTTCTGTGTTCTTTTCTGATCTTTAAAATAATAAAAAATAAGTCAAACTTTCTGTTATTCAACCATTCCGCCATTCAACATTTTAACCATTTGACCCCTCAAACTTCCAAAAATTCAATTAATTTACAACACAACCATTTAATTAATCTAACCGACCGATCCTGCTAACTAACAACCAAACAAGCAGTATTTCTTATTGGGGAGTTGAAGATGGATACAGAAATTCTTGGCATGGTGTTATATTTTGTCGGAAAAAGTAACAGCGGAAGTTAAACAATTATTGAGGCTTAAAAGTTCTTTAATAAGTTCCAAAACGCTATCAATCATTTCAAAAAAAATTTAAAAGTTGCTGATGCAACTGTTTGTAGTCAAACTACTAAAAAAATAATACTTCAAAAAACTCAAAACATGTTTTTATTGCAAATTGCACTCAACAGCAGAAACTAATTTTTCATGTTTCTATTTAATTCAACAGCTATCGATCTACTGTCAATAAAATTCAACAATACTTAAATGAAAATCAAGATATAACAAATATCAACTTTCAAGGAATTGGCAGCCATTTTGATAAGCGACATCTTAAATATTTTTATAAATTAATTACCGCACCAAGTTATTGAATAGTATAATATGCTAAGTCTACAAAGTTTTAATTAGATCTAAGCATTTAAAGTGGATCAATAAAGTCGGTTACAACAAGCAAACAAACAAACACAGATACAGGTGAAGCTATTAAAGGTCATTTAATAAAGAAATGTTATAGAAATTAGAATAATTCCAACTAAATTGTTCTAACTTTTCGCTCTGTTGATTAATTCGAAAGAGTGGGTTAACAATGATAATTCACAATACAGTTACGATTTGCCTATTTTATTTAAGGAAGTTCTGTACTGCTGATGGTCTTACGAATTTCATTATCAGCACTTTATTATTACTAAGAAATCATATGTGTATATACATTTTCGAAACATGAACAAAAAATAAAATTCTTCATAAGCGCAGAAGTTTCCCCTCATTTCTACTTTTTGTTTTAGGGAATCTGGTATATGTTTTTAATATTACGAAAATCTCAGAAATATTTGGAAATATTAAATGCATATGCCTTTGCATGCGGATTGACTTTTTAGTGTTTTTCATTGACAAATTGAAATTATTCACAGATGTACATATAAAGCATAACTTTAAAACCAACTCTAAATAACCGAAATATACTTACATACTTCAAATATCAAAATTTCAAACCCTTTCAAAACGAACTTTTGTAGATTTTGACCGTATGTAATTTTTTTATTAAATACAAATTTAACAATCATTTATTAGTAAATAAACATCAACCTGTTTATCATTAGTCATTTCATTACCTTCCTTTACTATACTAGTCCGGGAGCTAGCAACGTTTGAAAAACAAGAATTTTAGGTCAGTCAATTTTTTGATATGTTGTCTTACTTGCTTTTTCGGTTAGAGTCTGGGCAGTCTGGCTGGCAGTAGCGGCTGCGTCTAGGGGGAGGGGCAATTTAAAAAAATTATTACTTAAAATGGGAAAAAATAGTTAAAAAATAACGGTAATACCTACAATTAAGTATTATACCTTTTTTTAAAGCCAACACTTTTGTCTATTAGCTTGTTTTTAAATCAAGTCAAAACTATGCATAGTTTTTGAAAAAAATTGTTTTAAACTCAAAATTTGGTACAAAAAAAGTTAAAAATATGGTTTAAAGTGTAATTTTTCAAAACCTTAAGATTATTTACTATTTTTTTTTAGAACTCATTGCTCTTATTTGTTTGTGATCAAAAACTGAAAACTAGATGATTTTATGTCTACTAGTTCTCGAGAAAATTAAAAATTACTAAAAATCGAATAAGGCTAAATTCATTTTTCTTAAATCCAGCTTATTTAAATGCAAAAGAGACTTTGCATGCACCCTTGCACCAAGCCCACCTTGAACCCACCCCACCTTGCACCCAACCCAAATCCTATAGTGAGTCCAAGCAGGGGGGTTGCAGGGGGGCAACATGCCCCCATACACACTTCACTGCTGTATACGCCCAAACTCGCACCTACCATTATTACTATCAAAATAAGACCACTCAAGCAAAAAAAAAATAATAATTTAATTAAAATAGTAGTTGTGGTTATTTTCAATTTTCTCAAAAACTAAAAGACATAAAACCACCTATAGTTTTCATTTTTTGATTAATAATTAATAAGGGCAACAAATTATTAAAAAAAAACATATTTATAAACAAATGGTTTTGAAATATTGAAGTTGAAATTTTTTTTTAACTTTTTTAACGTTTTCGAGCGAGAATTTTAGGTCAGTCAATTTTTTGATATGTTGTCTTACTTGGTTTTTCGGTTAGAGTCTGGGCAGTCTGGCTGGCGGTACCGGTTGTGTTTGTTAGTGCGCAACCTACCTGCACAGGTGATTATTTTGAACTTTAAAAGATTTGTTTAAAGCTTAATTTTCAATTTTCCACCTTTAAATAGGTCTCCTAAATATGCATTTATTATTGCCAGACATTTTTATGATTGTTTATTATGTGTCATACGCGATTTTTTTAATTTCTTAAATAAAAAATTAATTAACATTACATTACACACTACTCAGCACATAAATGTACAGAGTAATTTAAGAAAATTATTACTTAAAATGGAAAACAAATATTTAAAAAATAACGGTAATACTTACAGTTAAGTTTTATACGTTGTTTTAAGGCCAACATTCTGTTCTATTAGCCACTTTTTAAATCAAGTCAAATCTATGCACAGTTTTTGAAAAACGTAATTTTAAACTCAAAATTAAAGTAAAAAAAAGTTGAAAAAAAATTTCAACGTCAATATTTCAAAACCATTTGTTTATAAATATGTTTTTTTTTTTTAATAATTTGTTGCTCTTATTAATTATTAATAAAAAACTGAAAACTAGATGATTTTATGTCTTTTAGTTTTTGAGAAAATTCCCGCTCGAAAACGTTGCGAGCTCCTATACTATTACTTCTTACTCGGAAAATAATAATACATATTTCTCATTCAAGTTTGCGTTGAAAATTAATTGCGATTATATTGTAGTTTGAAAAATAAATCTAAAAAAAAATCGAAATGAATTATACAACATGACTTTTCGTAATTATTTCCAATTCTCCACTTCAACTTCTTCGTCTTGGTGTTTTTCTCTTAACTGTGATGCGATAAAAACGTTCAAAACCTTTTATCCGAGTTTTCTTTTTCCGTTGAAAAAGTCAACTGCTCCAAAGAAGATAACAAAATTGATACTGTCTCCACATTTTTCCGAACTTAAAAACAGCAGTTATGACCTGACTTCTTTGCACTTCTTAATATGTATGTATATAATATGTATATAGAACTGGGGACTTCTATACTACCGTACTACCTCTACTTAGATATCAGATCTCAGGTGCAAATTCACAGTTCAACGAATCTTCGAAAATTAACTTAAATTTGAAAGTTGCTCGTTAAACTTGCTGCAATGGATATCAAGTATTTTACTAGTGGAATCAAAGTCAGTGGGCAAAAGGCTATACCTACATATATATTATACAGCGAGAGGGGTTAGGAATGGTGATCGTGGTAGAGGTAGAGGTAGAAGTATAGGTGGGACGGAACCTCGATTCCAATTCATGCAGAAAAGTTCTGTTTCAAATTAGCACTCCCTGATTTTGGCACACCGAGGACGAGGAGGTTGGAGATGGGGAAATTGTTATGATGGGTGATATATGTAGGTGGTAGTTGCTGTCGTGGGGTTAGGCGTTTGGCTCTACAGGCACCGCACGAAGTAGTTGCTCTTCACCCATAACTACTACAACTCATTGCGATAAAAGTAAGTTTCACGTAGTTAAAGGCACTCGAGTATGAAGTTAAAGAGAAATTTTGTAAATTTTTCACCTCACTTCACTTTAATTAAATTTCTTTCTGCAGCAAGCAATAGCACTAAAAATAAAAGAAACATTTGAAAAAAAAAAAACATTAAAACATAAAACAAACAAAAAAAAACAACAACAAAAATTGGGTTAAAAACACTCAAAAAGTCGGACGTGTAAAGCTGCTACTGCCAACTCAAGTGCAATATTGCACTATATATGTATATACGATTATAAAGGCTTGCACCGGAAATGGTTACAATTAAAAGCTTCTTGTGCAGTGGACTTTTAATTTGGCATTCATATTTAATTTGTATATTTTATTGCGGTTGAAGTGTGTTGACAGAGTTGGTTGGCTTTTGGTTGTCGGCTATATGAAGAATTTTCAGTTATTAAAATCTATGAAGTTGTTCTATTATTGACAGTTTATTATTTATTTTTGCCCAAATATACAAAGTGGTTCGCCACAGGTCAATTAATATACAACTATGGTAAAGTTGTTTTTATTTGAAATTTATAATATTTTTTTGGTAATTTAATTATTTTGAGCAAGTATTTATTTTTTTCAGAAGAGCAATTTCACTCATGCCTACATACCAATGCATATGTGTATAAATAGCAGAACAAATACAATTACAGCAAAAGGGCTCTTTAAAAAAACTCTATAAATAAATACAGAAACATGTAGTTTGAAGATTTTCTGTGAAAAGCACAATCGATTAGATAATGGTTATATGTTTAAAAATGATCTTGAATTAATTAATTAAATTTAAATGTTGAGGGTCAACCGTCCGTCGTGTCATATAGAATTTTGTGCTACTAAATCAATTCATCTATTTTTGGGTACATGAAAAAAATGTAAATAAATTAATTTTAAAAGCCAATATACAAACCTCGAGTTATTGTTAGGTGCTTCTTCTTAACTCCAAATTAAAATAATTAATCTGCTTAAACAGCATTACATTTTTTCATAAATATTTGTAACAGAATTATCTAGCGATACGACGCACGCTCTTCAGGACGGTTCTTTAGTGTCCCCTGTAAGGGTAACGATACGGAAACGTGCTCCGGTTTCTGAGAAAATTTAACATCACAGATTTGAATTGTAAGCATTCAAACACTAAAAAGAGAATTTGTATGATGGTGTTAAAACATGGTCAACATTTTATTTCAAAATCAGAAGCCACAGACCCCAAAGGACTATAGCAGTGGTTGGGTAAATTTACATTTAAAGCCACAATGAAAACACTACACACAAGCAGTTCTAGGGAATGATCCTTTCACAAGGAACTGAACTGGCCACCAAGATCGTGCAGTTTGGCCCATTTAGCTACAAGCTATGAGTCTGATTTTAGCACCACCGTTTTTCACTCATATTGTCATGGTGCTCCATTTTGGCCTAACTTAATATGCACAAAATGTATCCTATTTCGTCTTTTTTGTTCTATTTATGTATAATCTTTTTTTAATATTATTAATATGAAGGTCAGAGTCAGTTGCTTATTAAGATCTTTTTAAGGTCGTGCCTCATGTCCGCATGAGGGCACGTGAAAGATGAAGTCTATGCCAATGCTCCACAGTTGATTCTATACCTTAAATATAAATTTCATGAAGTTGTGGAGTATATAACAGCCGCAAATGTATGAGTTAATTACGGAAAATTTCATGAAAGGGAACTGCAACCATCGTAGGTTGGCCATTTAGCTGATTTCTATTTCCACAGCTATTGACATAATGACATATCAACACATTTAAAATAAAATAAAAATGCATGGATTTATCTTTAAAAATACTTTTTTCTTATGAAAAATTTAATTGGAAACCCGCCTATATTACATACGTACATATATATGTACATATGTATATATTAGAAATCAATTTGTTATTCCAGAAAAATTTTACATTTTAACAACTTTCAAATAAAATTCTTTTAACGAACAAAAAGCAAATAAATAATGAAAAATATTTTTCTGCATCTCATCAACACATTTTGTATACACTTTAAGTTCCCATCTTTTTCCAGAAACGGATCGTTCGAAACCAGCAACGCCAACGGATATTATCCCAAGATATAGAAAGACACTTTTTGTTTAAATTACGTGACTTGAAACACCAGATTTGAAAATGTACTCCAATGCCTACATACCAACCTTGAATTTACCTGGCAGTCCAGAGGGTACACATCATGCCCTCGATCACAATTGGGCATTTGATGGCGCGTGGCAGCCATTTGTCTACTATTCACAAATTACAATTTGATTTAGATGACATTTATTTGTCCAGCTCTATTCTTTACCTCTGGAAGAATTAGGTTTGGGTGCTAGAAAGTTCTTTTTTAATAGCATATTGAAAAATAAAAAGGAAGTAAACGCCAGACTTAAGCATAGGTTGGTACCTCTACCTTTCTAGCTCTGTTTACGTTAGGTAAACACACATACATAGGTATGTTCCTTTTATTAGCTAAATGACTTAAGAAATATAAATAAAGAAGAGATTCTTTATGGTGTAATAAATAAAATATATATTTGGTGATTACAAATATATTCGTGCGTTGCGTAGAGAAAGGGTGTAAGTTTCAGATTCTTTTTAATTGCTTACAATTTCTACTATAGTATTTTATTTTATGTTTTAACGTTTAAGAGTTCTGTTATTCACATTTTGACTTAAGTCGTTAATGGAATTATTTTCTACCGTAAGTGAATAAATACAACATTTATAGAGTTGTACATTTGTACTTGCGACATGCACGGCGAATAATTCCTTTGTAAAAAATCTCGAATGCAAGAATTTAATCAAACATGGCATTAGGGTGGTAGGGAAGGCGAAAAAAATTAATTCTGCGGTTCCGAACGTCTGTCTTTCTGTCCTCGCCCCTACAACGAGAAAAATTAAAGTTTGAAGCAGATTCACGCGTTTTTTTAAGACAAAAAATAACACAGTAGTTATTATAAAAATTCGTTGGCAAAAAAAAACGAAACTTCGATTTTTTTCAAAAACAACTTCCGTAAATTTGTATAAAATTTTCTTTCTTATATTGTTTTTTTTTTTGTTATACCTACATATATACGAGTATAAAAATATATTTTTGTATTGCTTTAGAAGGGTACCCCCATATAACCATTATTATTTTTTAACAAAATTAAATACTATTTGAAGATCAAAAATGTCGATTTTTTTTGTTTTTGTTTTTTTTTTTTAAATAAATATTTAATTTTTGTTTCGACATCTCAAAAACGAATAAAAATGTGCAGCGAAATTCAAATGTGAAGTGTATATTTATAAGCACAATGAACAATTTCAGATTAGAATTGTCACAACTCATTGTTGCTATGGTGAAATTTTAAAATGATTTCTATAAAATATCTATAAATAAAATTACGAGTATTAAATTGGCTGTGTTTTAATAACGTTCTTGCTTTTCTTTTGTTTCTTCGAATGTCGTAAGCTTTGTCCGTCACATGAATGTGTTTTTATACCTAAAAAAGGTAACTGAAAAAATATTCCATTCGTTTTTTGTAAGCGTCTGGTAGCTCTATTCAGAAACGACATATTTGTAGGAAAATGAATATCACATTTTTGTTGTGACAGCTTTTTAGGTATCATTCGACTATCATCTTACATACATAGATCACATTCGATTATTTTGACTGTCATTTATCAACAATCACCTTAGTCGATTCCACCCCAGGTAAATATTGAATTAAAGTTTTTTTTTGAGAAATCATACATACATCATACATTTAAATTTTTGAAGGTAAACTTATTTTCCAAGCATAAAGGTATACTATTTATTTAACAGACTCTTTGGATATACATACAAGTTCGTGGGACCCAATAGTGCTTTTTATTTCTTTAAGATTTCGTTCTTATATCGTCACCTTAACTTTAAATTAAAGTATCTATTTACTACGAAAATTGAAATTTGAACTCTCCCCAAAATATTACTTAAATGCAATTTTCAAAAATTAATTTTTAGTGTAATGCGTCTAGTTTATATTTATTTTTGGTCGAAGTAATAAAATAAGTCATAAAAACAAATTGTTCGAATTGAGTTAAAAAAGCCATTCTGTACTTCTAGCCGAAAACTGATTTTAATTAATACTCCTATTCAAAACATTTATCAGTTTGAACATAACAAATTTCAAGTTAAAGAAATTCAAATATGAGTAAATTGTTGTCAGATGAGAGATAAAATTAAACTGTCTGAAACTCTGTCTTTTCCAAATGCTGCACTTCTGGAAGAACTTTGCACTATGACTCTCTCCACTACCACTCTTTTTTAATGTTTAAATTTAAGGGTTGAAATCTAAGCTCTCATTCGCTATATTTATAATCAATTTCATAAACAAATAACAAGTTAGGTGGCACAACGGTCCATAAAGAACAGCCTAGTGGCTTACAACTCTCAACAATTCCTGCGTACGAGTCATTTAATGGATGGAGGGTACCGACAGTTTATATGTCCAAACAAATAATTTGAGAAAGCTCTTTTCATGACAAGAATTAGTCTTGGAGGATTTGTCAATTAATTGCAAGGGGCAGTAGGTAACAGTGAATAAAACTTTTTTTTTTTTAGGTGGCACTTTTTTTCAAAAGTCATAAAATCACAGGGCATTATAATTTCAAAAGACTTGGATAGGTTTAAAAATAAATATCAAAAATATTCTACTACATTTTTAATGGACAATTTCTAGAGAACCAAGAGAGTGGGGATAAAATATAAGTAAATAAGTAAACACTTAAACCAAGACAATAATAATTAATCAAAATAATTGAGCTTAGAGTGATACACACCTTAAATACGAAAATAAAAACATTTCTCTAAATTGTCGTCAAACAAAAACAAACAAAGCAATCCGTGCCTATGCGACTGTTTTTTTTTGTTTTAAATTCCAAATAAAATACAAAGACAAAAGATCCTATCGAATCAATCTGCAAAATTCTACAAATCATTTAATTAACTAATTAAAAAATAATTCTTTGGCTTGGAGGATATGATAGGAGAAGAGTTTCTAAAGCTTTTACAGTGAAGGCAAAAACGTGAACATGGGTTAATATATTCTCTTTACCGACAAAGAAAATGACGTCCTTCACGTTGACGACGACGCTACAAATGCCGACGACGACTGACTGTGTGTGGGTAGACAAAACGGCCAAACCTCTGTAGATGTGCGAAATCTTGCAATAATGCATTTCAAGAATGGGAAGACCCTGCGAGAAATTGAACATTTATTGAATCGCAGTCACTCAACGGTCCAATACATCCTTAAGCGGTTCAAAGAAGAAGGAGCAGTCCACAATAAAAGAAAAATTAGCGGTAGGAAAATTTTTAATGATGCGGATGAGCGATGGATACTTCGAAAAGTTAAGGACAATCCCAAAATAAGTGCTCCTAAACTAGCAGAAGAGGCTGAAAAGTATCTTGGTAAGAAAGCATGCCCAGAAACTATACGATTAATACTTAGAAAAAATAACTACAATGGACGTGTAGCCAGGAAGAAGCCGTTCATTAGTAAAGTAAACAAATTAAAAAGAATTGCTTTCGCAAAAGAGAACCTCTGCAAAGATTTTGCATACTGGAAGATGTGCATGTTTACTGATGAGAGCAAATTTAACCTTTTTGGCTCAGATGGCAAGGTCAATGTTTGGCGTAGGCCCAATGAAGAGCTCAAAGAAAAAAATTTAAGGGCAACCGTTAAGCATGGTGGTGGGTCGGTCATGGTTTGGGGTTGTATGGCAGCATCAGGAGTTGGAAACCTGCATTTTGTTGATGGCATAATGAACCAACATATGTATCTCAACATTCTTAAACTGAATTTACATGCTAGTGCCGATAGACTTGGTATAAGAGATGGTTTCCAATTTTACCAAGATAACGATCCCAAGCACAAAGCTTACAAAGTGCGTTCGTTGCTGCTGTACAACTGTCCAAAAGTGATTGAGACACCTCCGCAATCATCAGACATTAACGTAATTGAAAATTTATGGAGTTATTTGGAAGACCGGGAAAAATTGCATCATATTTCTAATAAAAATGATATCAAGAAGGTGCTGCTGGAGAAATGGAACAAAATACCACCCTCTTACTGTGAAAAATTGGTTCGATCTTTGCCAAACAGGTTAAAAGCTGTTAAGGACAGTAAGGGTCTTCCAACAAAATATTAACTCATTTTTTTTTTGCCTTTTTTGTTTACTTAAATGCACTTGTACGAGTTTAACTTTGACGTGAATTTTCAATTTTTTTAATAAATGTTAACCTAAAACTTTGTTGCATTAGTTTTTTTTATTTAAATTGAATATTTACAGATAACATAGATGTGTTGAAAAAAATAAAAATGATTGCTACAAATTTGGTTACCAATAGAAAAACTTATTAGCAAAATACAAAACATAAACATGCTGTACGAGTTTTACTTTGATACACTGTACATACATACATAACTTGAACTTAGCTAATTTTACCTAAGCAATGTTCTGATGCCAAATATCAATTATTGAAAAAGATAGAAAAAGCGAAAGATTATTTTGTCAAAAAAAGCAACAAAAACTGCCTAAGTTTCAAAACAAAATAAACCTATGTACATATGTACATACATATATACATATATATATAGAAGATTTTTACTTGGCACGTGCTAGATTCTTAAAGATATTAAAGCTGGTTTAATATGAATGAAGTTAATTTATAAATATTAGATTGGTACATACATATCTAAATTTAATTAATAAAAACAGATTTAATATTCAAAAACGAAAGTTACATTGATGTACAAATATTCTTTTGATTTGAAATTACAAACATTTTTGTTTTTGCTTTTACTCTTTTATCCTGGAGGTGTATAGTTCATTACATATTCCTTTAGATAGGAATTTAAGAGTTTTAATGTTGATATCTGCATAACGCATAAGTCTTACATGCGAATTTAAGATTTGTATTTTGTTTCGTCAACAAGAAATTTAGAAAAACTTATTTTTGATCCCAATCTATAATAGTTTAAAACAATAGTGCAACAATTTTTCGAATTGTTTATCAACATTCACGGGGAGAGTACGATAACTTTGGCGACAAAGTTTAATGACGGATTTGTATAAAACAGTTAAAAACAAACATTTTTTACTAAGGGAGGGGGGGTCTATCTCCCCCGTTTAGGCGGTAGGGGCAATTTAAAAAAATATGTACATTAAATGGAAAAAAAATAATTAAAAAATAACGGTAATACTTACAATTAAGTATTATACCTTTTTTTAAAGCCAAAATTTTTGTCTATTAGCGTGTTTTTAAATCAAGTCAAAACTATGCATAGTTTTTGAAAAAAATTGTTTTAAACTAAAAATGTATGCCAAAAATATTAAAAAAAGGTTTGAAGTGTAGTTTTTCAAAAGTTTCAAATTATCTACTGTTTTTTTTGTTTAGAATTCATTGCTCTTATTTGTTTTTGATCAAAAACTGAAAACTAGATGACTTTATGTCTTCTAGTTCTTGAGAAAATTGAAAATTACCAAAACAAAATATTTTAATTAAATTACTTTTTCTTTGCTTAAGTATAAACGTATTCTTATTTTGTTAGTAATAATCGAATATGGATTAAGATACACCTAGGGTAAATTGATTTTTCTTAAATCCAAATGCAAAAGAAACTTTGCATGCACCCCATCTTGCACCCACCGAACCTTGCCCCCTCCCCACCTTGCACGCACTCCAACTTGCACCCACCCCAAATTCTATAGTGTTCCCTAGCAGGGGGGTTGCAGGGGGGCAGCATGCCCCCCCTTACAGATCCCACTGTTGCATACACTCAAACTCGCACACACCTTACTGTTGCATACACCCAAACTCGCACCTACCATTGTTACTATCAAAATAAGACCACTCAAGCAAAAAAAAAAGAATTAAATTAAAATAATAGTTGTGGTTATTTTCAATTTTCTCAAAAACTAAAAGACATAAAATCATCTAGTTTTCAGTTTTTGATCAAAAACAAATAAGAGCAATAAATTCTGAAATAAAAACAATGGTAGATAATCTTAAAGTATTGAAAAATTACACTTTAAACCTTTTTTTAACTTTTTTTACTCAAATTTTGAGTTTAAAATTAAATTTTTCAAAAACTACGCATAGTTTTGACTTGAATTAAAAACTGGTTAATAAAACAGAATGTTGGCTTTAAAAAAATGTATAAAACTTAATTGTAAGTATCACCGTTATTTTTTAATTATTTTTTTTCCATTTTAAATAATAATTTTTTTAAATTGCCCCTACCGCCTAAACGGGGGGAGATAGACCCCCCTCCCATAGTAAAAAATGATTCTATTAAGCCCCTCTACCAAAAACCGTTATTATATCTTGGCGCCAAAGTTATCGTACTCGTGCCACATTCACTGACATAAACCAAGGAACGGTGTGTTTCACTTAACATTTTGTAACTACAACGAACGATACGTCGTTATTTATTTTGTATACACAACCACAGATAGTTTGGAGTTTTAGAGAATATTCTTAGATTAATATAATCTTCATATTATTTTATAATTTATGGTGTAATTGTTTCTCTTCTATATTCCCTCTATTTCTTTTAAGGATAGCGTACTGCACCCATTCTTAGTTAAAAAAAAAACACTACCAAAAAACTGCCCGCGAAACCTAAAGTTTTTTTTTCCCGGGTACTGCCTTTTGCGAGGATTGATAAATCCTCCAAGATTAATCCTTTTCATTAAAAGTGATTTCTCAAATTCACAGATTTTTTTTAATAGAAAATAAAAAAACAAAAATAATAAATGAATGAATGAATCAGTTACTAAATGAGTAAATTTATTGAAAATAATTACAATAATTATAGGAAAATAAGAACAAAAAAATGAATTCATTCGATTATAAATACAAATTAAAAAGTATGAATAAAATTAGTAAATACAATTTATAATAAGAACAAATATTGAATTTCAATATTGGAAAATATTTATTGAAAACAATTTGAGAATCATAACAACAAGGGTATGAAAAATGTGTCATTCTTATACAATTCTGCTAAATAATACATTTTATTTTTGTTGCAGTCCAATAACGTTTTATTTTTATTATTTCTAAAAAAAATGTTATTTTATTAACTACTTTTAGATTTTTAAGGATTAAATTGATTTAAATAATTAATCCCTAAGATATTAGCTTTTTTCAAAAGTTAATCAATAACAATATATGATTGATGATGAAAATGTTAACCTGAACCTTTCGCAGAGTTTGAGTATTACAACAACAACCCCGTGGGGGTCATGGCGATCATCAGATTTCCTTATTTGTGATACTTAAGCAATATTGACATGAGCACGACCAACGACCAACGAATGAACGAATATTCGTCGATTTTGACATTTCTTTCACATGAGAGTTTTTAATTCGTCGCGAATGAAGTTTGACATTCACCACCGAAACCAAAACAAGAACGATTTTTTTAGGTTAAGTACGCGCGATTTTTTATTCGTTGCGAGTGTGGATAATGTGGAACGCGAATAAAGTTTGACAGTTCGTATCAACTATAATTTTTTTCGCGACGAATAAATTTGTTTTCTTAAATTTATTAATATATGATATTGAAAAGTAAAAGTATGCATCATAAATCAAATAGAAACTATATTGCTATCGTTTTGTTAAGAATTTGTGTGGAAATATGTCTTCAAACGTATATAAACTCACATTTTGTAATTTATTCGTCGTTCGTTGGTCGCGCTCATGTGAATGATGCTTTAGTCTTTGGTTTGTTCACATTAATTGAAAAACTTTTCTATCGTCATATCACTGAGGTCAAACCTTGAAAAATTTGCTTAAACAGAGCCCATACGCTACAGCAACCATAAAAGGAAGTGTTAAGTACAAATTCACAAAATTAAGTGAGTTGGTTTTATTTTTGAATCTTTTTGGGTTTGAAACAGACCTGGCATATAAAATTTGTATGTGTGTTGTGTACATGTACAGTTTGGCAATTTTAAAATAACTTTTTGATTTTAAGCTTTTTATATTTTTGAAATGACAGGCAGTTAGTTAGTTTCTACCTACATGTATATGGCATCAGTTTTCGGAGGAACCCCAATGAAAATAATTATTGAAATTATTTAATTAAAATATTTTCGATTGCCATCCAAGTTGGAAACAAAATACCTATCATAACTCCAATTTTCTCCCCAGACTTTTACATTCCATCGTTGAAAAAAAAACACACCAATAGAGAGAAGTATCTTCAAGTGTTCGCCACACATAAAAACCACAAAGCTCCCCGCTCTTATGTGCGACTATCCAGACCAACAACCTACGTGCGACGTTATCAGAAGCATAATTAACTTAATACGACTATGGATGTTGACTGTAATTAAAATGCAAGCAAACTGCCTGCCACTTCACTGCTGTCCCGGAGAATTTAATTTACAAATTAAAAATTTATTGAAAAACGAATGGATACACAGTGTGTTGTTGGAGAGGCATCATCAGGGGCTGAGATGGGCCAAACAAGGATGGGACGGACTCGTGGCCGGAATCCCGATATACACGATAGTATATAAGCAGCCCACTACGACGACTACCATGATGACGATGATGATGATGGTGATGACGATGACGGGACGCACCACGGTTGCTGCTGCAGCCAACAACCGTCCTCTCTATCTTTTCCATGGGAAATGAATGAACATGGACGAGCCAATTTAAATTAACGAACCTGCCATCAGTTTCATTGCAAAAGTGAGGAGTATGCTGCAGCTTCGGCTTTAGCTCCGGCTACAGCTTCTCAACGGCAACACCACTAGATAAATATACCTATAGCATCAGTTCAGTAGCCCACCCAAAACCCAACCTCTCTCCAATCACCACCGCCAGTATTATTTTTTTACGAAAGTGTATTGATGTGCGGTTCATGCTGTGTTTTGTTCTCTTAATTTTTTTGTTTCTTTTTTTTTTAAAGCGTATAGGAAAAATACAAAAACCCTGCACTACCACCGACCGGTATATTAAATTATCTTTATTGGCACTGGGAAAATTGGTGATAAGAGCCTGGAAACGAGGTGTACAAAGAACCCCATGTCCGTTAAAAGATACATTCGATTGCATTATCTAGATAGAGTTTTTAATTTAAATTGTGATTAAATGAGGCAGCGTCCATTGTGGCGTGCTGTGTCGAGTATGATGCTCATATATGGTTGCCACTATCAATAAGTTTACCTTATTAAAATTAGGTCCTAATTATAAAATTAATTTGTTAGAATAATAAATTTCCAATTAACTATGAAAAAATGGAATAATATTACAGTTTTTTTTTAAATTGTCGAATTGTATTCATTTTAAAGTTTAAGTGCATAACATTGTGAACCCGTGAATTAATGTTGACAGGATTAAATTGAGTGGTTGAGCGTTCATACACAAAATGTTGAACAAACATATAGATAAATATACAAAATTGTATCAAAAGTATAGAACGCTTGGCAACTATTACAGTAGCTTCAGTCTGAATGAGCAAAGTGTCGATTCGGGTTTATTTTGAGGTTGGAACCGGTGAATTTTCCACGAAAAAAAACAACAACAAAAACATTTATTCGCTTTTCACCCCAGATCCAGATCGGAAGAGATGATCAGTACAGTATTTATTATTAATTGATTGATTATGTTAATCGGTTTGTGATGGAGTATTTCGTTTTCGTTTTTGTTTCTGTCTTTTAATTATTTTTCTCCTGTTTATTTATTTTTGCGTTGTTGTTGTTTTGATTAGTACCATGAGGGACATAAACGAGTAACAAAAGCAGGTTTTTTTAATTAAAAAATTGTAATATTGGTAACGGAAATTTGTTTTATGTGTAATTATAATAGTGAAGAAGGCTTAAAAGGAAAGGGATTTATATCATTGTTAAAAGTATTCAATATGTATAACGGGTTCGCATGTATGAGAAAAAAGTATAATTTTGTTGTGTAATTGGCTTGAGTAAGTACTACTGAATCACTATATTCCCATCGGAGGGAATTTAGTATAAATTGTCCTAGTTCCTGAATGGTAGATAGTAATAAAGTAATGAAGAATCTTTTTCATATACATACATAGGGTACAGGATCTGGACAGAGTTAGTTCCGGACACTTGCCACTTTTTGAATCTTTTTTTTTGTGATTAATAGATGCATCACTCATCAATAGTTGCAAATAACAATAAAAATACATTCTCCTATGTTTTGTATATAACTATTATAAGCTTTTATTGCCTCAGTTTGTTGATTACATTTATTGATATTTACAATTTTATTTTATGTTTCAAAATTTTAGGTACAAACTATATGATTTAAAGCGTTAAGAGAAAAAAATTTTTTTTTTGTTAAAATTCGAAAACTTACAAATAAAAAATTATTAAGTTAATAAAATTGTTTATTGGCATTAGCCCCCTTAAAGCTATCCACGTGTCTTTATTTTTGGCTTCGTTGTATCAATTTGTACTTATTTGTGATAGATCCAAATAGGTGCATCCATCTTTTGTTGGGTCGTCCTGCTGGTACCGTGTTCTGTGGTCTCATTTGTTCACCCTTCTTGTTCTATTTACGGCGTCAATAATTTTCGTACCATCGCCATCGCATCGCCATGTTTGGAACGTTTGATAGCGTGGTGTGCATTCTGCATCGTCATTCTGAAGAAACGTAAAAGCTAGACAGAATCGCCAAAACCAGACAATGGCTATACAAACTTCATCTTTATAGATCGATTTCAAATTCTGTGCGATTATAAATACATGCATTTATTTAGATAAAATAATAAAATCAATAAAATTAATAAAAATATCAAATTTATAAAATCAATGTAAATTCACCATTATGTATGTATGTATATCAGTATTGCCAACTTTTAAATTTCAAAATAAACTTATCGAAAATATAAAATATGTAATTCAATGTCAAATTAAGGTTATCTTAAATTAAGCTAATATGCATTACAATTATACATATACTTTTACTTTGTAATAAACTTTTGTTCGAACGCAACATCTCAACGATTTGCTCTTAATATACTCAATTTCTTTTTTCTTAATTTTTTAACGTACAAATTCTTGTGCAAAGGAACATTGGTCCTTCGAGCCTTTTAAAATTTTTAATTTCAAAATTGATTAAATAATTATATTTGATTATAGTTTAAAGGCAACATCGAATTTAAGAATTTAAATATACACACATATACATACATATATAAATGGACATATTTTTTATAACCTAAAAAGTGTTAAATTAACCGTGACAATACAATTTACAAATAATAAGTATTTAAAAACTTTAAATCAACTTAATCTAAATTGCGATATAGAAATCGCAAACAAATTGCATCCAAGCAAAAGTAATAACGACGGATTCAGTGACGGCGGCGGCGACAGCGACCGTCTTCAAGAGTTCGAACTCAACCAACAGCAACCATATCAAATGTTGTTCAAACAAACATGAGTCCAAACGCAACAGAATTTTTACCAACAAATAATGTTCCGATTTCAACAACTATGAATCATCATACGTCGCACGGTGATTGAAATTTTTCGCAAGTGCTTTTAGCAACCGCTATTGTCAAGGCCCGTGCTTCAGACGGCCGTGTACATCATTTACGTGCCATGATTGATACAGGTTCTGAAAGTTCATTTATTACAGAAGAGGCTGCGCAATTGTTAAAGCTTCGGAAGTGGCGTACATGTTTTGAGGTATCAGGGCTGGGGTTGGTCAGTAGTGGCACTACGTAGAACGCTGTACAAGTCCAGATTACTTCTTGTCACTCATCGTTTGAAACTGCCATACAGGCATTAATCTTCAAGTCGCTAACTGGCCTTCTTCCGACCCAACGAATGATACCTCAAAAATGGAATCACTTAATTGGGCTTCCTTTGGCAGATCCACATCTCCACGAGCCTGCACCTGTCGATCTGTTGTTAGGCTGTGACGTTTGTGCCCAAATATTTCTTCCAGAAATCAAACGTGCGCAAGATGGCGTCGGACCTATGGCACAAAATACGGAGTTAGGCTGGATCGTTCTCGGAAGAACTTCCACGCATCCTCCTCAAAAAATACGCAGTTTCGTGCAAATGACCGAATTTTCTCCGATCGATTTGAGCGCTCAACTACAGAATTTCTGGGAAATAGAAGAATTGCCGTTTCAACCTCATGAAACTGAAGAAAATGTTGCCTGTGAGGAACATTTTGAAAAGTATAGGTACTATTCGTTTACCTGACGGCCGGTATCAAGTCAAAATGCCATTCAAAGATGAAAAGCTACCGAAAATGGGTTTCAGCCGACACATGGCATATCGACGGTTTCTTCACCTCGAGAAAAAGCTTGATGCAAATCCAAATCTTAGAACTAATTACACGAAATGTATCACAGAGTATGAGACACTCCAACACATGGAACAAGTCAGCAGCGACAATGAAGTCCTTAACACGCCGAACCATTTCATTTTACCACATCATGCTGTGATAAAAGAATCAAGCACAACCACTAAACAAGAGTTGTTTTCGATGCAGCAGCCAAAGATTCAAATGGGAAATCGATAAATGACTATCTGATGGTAGGTCCAAAATTGCAAACTTCCATAATTGATCTCGTTTTGCGATGGCGAACTCATCGATATACCTTCAACGCCGATATAGAGAAGATGTATCGACAAATTTGGGTAACTCAACCGGACTCTTTTTACCAAATCATTTTGTGGAGAAATGAACGAACAGAGCCTTTGAAACTCTACAAGCTAAATACGGTAATGTTTGGCACAGCAAGTGCCCCATATTTAGCCATCAAAACGTTGAAACGTCTAGCCCAAGATGAACGTGCGAAATTTCCTGTGAAGGCGAAGGTCGTGCAAGAAGACATGTACTTGGACGATTTGATAAGTGGTGCAGATTCCCTTGAAGAAGCAAAAGAAAAACGAGATGAAGCAAGAGCACTTTTAGCGTCAGGCGGTTTCAATTTAAGAAAGTGGACAGCAATTCATAGAGATTTAATGGAAAATATCCCGCTTCAAGATCGAGAAATTGATTTCGAGCTTCCCTTTGATCCTTCCAACCACGTCAAAACTCTGGGCATCAAATGGGTTCCTAGTTGCGACTTCTTTTCTTACAAACATTTGCAAAAAAATGAAAATTTAATAACAAAGCGCACGATTTTATCTACCATTGCCAAGCTCTTCGATCCACTTGGATGGATCTCTCCGTGCATAATCACTGCGAAGATTATTATGCAGAAGCTTTGGGATCTCGGATGTGATTGGGACGATCCGATTCCGGACGACCTTAAAAGGGATTGGAAAACTTTTCAACTAAAGCTTCCATTGATTGAAAAGGTAAGGATACCACGATGGGACAGAATGAGCCCTTCAAACCAAGCAATTGAGTTGCATGGTTTTTGTGACGCTTCAATGAAAGCATATGGAGCTGTTGTGTATGTTCGAGTCTTGGATAAGAATGGAGGCATTCACACCAGCTTACTCTTAGCAAAGACGAAGATTGCTCCGAGCAAACGGACGATCACCTTGCCTCGTCTTGAACTTTGTGGTGCAGTAGTCTTGGCCCAAATATTACACTACACATGCAATGTTTTAGCAATTCCTGAAGTTCGAATCTTTGCCTGGACGGATTCAACAATTGCTCTTTCCTGGATTAGAGCAACTCCAGCTAAATTGATAACATTTGTCTCAAATCGAGTATCCGAGATACAGCGACTTATAGGTAGCCATTGTTGGTCCCATGTTCCAACACATTTAAACTCAGCTGATTTAGCATCTCGTGGCGTTTATCCATCAGCCTTGGAGTCCTTAGATGCTTGGTGGAACGGTCCAGTATTCTTAAGATCGAAGTGGGATTTTGAGATGCCCGATCAAGTTGAAAACTTCGAAACAGAAGAAGAATGTCGTCCAGTAAAAGCTCACACCGTACAAGTAACAAGAGAACTGATTAGTATCATTACTCACAAATATTCGAACTTACTCAAAGTAATTCGTATCATCGCATGGTGGCTTCGTTTCAAAAACAACCTCCGATCGATGAGTTGGGCGAGAAAAACTTCCCAAAACGGTAACCAATCGACTACTGTACCAAAGAAAAGCGGTTCATTAACTGCTTCTGAATTGGAAGCATCTCTTATGCTGGCAGTCAAGATAGCTCAGACCGAGATGTTCTCCAACGAAATAAAAGGCCTGCAACAGAACGGTAAAATTTCAAAACAATTAAAAGCACTCAATGCATTTATCGATGCCAATGGAATTTTAAGAGTTGGTGGTCGATTGCAGAATTCCCTGCTTCCTTATGAAGCGCAGCATCCAATGGTATTAAAAAACAACCATCATTTCACAAAACTGGTTGTAAAAGATGCTCATAAAAATACATTGCATGGTGGAATACAACAGATGATTGCTTATATACGTCAGAAGTTTTGGATTGGTCAAATTCGAAGAAGTGTAAAGTACCAGTTACACAAATGTACGACTTGCTACCGGCAGAAAGCAGGCAGAGATGCAGCAATTGATGGGAAATCTACCAGCTGCTAGAGTTCGCATGGCTAGACCATTTTGTCACACTGGCGTAGATTATGCAGGCCCCATCGAAATCAAAGCTTGGAAAGCTCGTGGAAGCAAGATCCTTAAAGGATATTTTGCAATTTTTATTTGCTTGGCGACAAAAGCAATCCATTTGGAAGTCGTTTCAGATTTAACGACGCAAGCGTTTTTGGCAGCATTCAGGCGATTCACTGCCAGGCGAGGAACTTGTAAGCAGATCAATAGTGATTGCGATACAAATTTTATTGGTGCTAGTTCAGAACTAGGTAAGATGTTAAAGGTTTCACAGCATGATTGGAAAGAAATAGCTGAAAATCTAGCAAATCAAGGTACAGAATGGCATTTTATTCCTCCCGCTTCTCTTCACTTCGGTGGATTGTGGGAAGCTGGAGTGAAATCAGTCAAGTACCACTTAAAACGAGTTGTCGGGATGGAGAGACTGACTTTTGAGGAGCTCACCACACTTCTTTCACAGATAGAAGCCTGTCTGAATTCGAGACCCTTGTGTCCTCTTTCAGATAGTTTGGATGATTTGGATGTGCTGACCCGAGCACACTTTTTGATCGGCGAAAGTCTTCATGCTGTACCTCAAGGTGACATCGATAGCAACTTAACATACATGGATAGATGGAAGCGAGTTCAGTCAATGACATTAACATATTGGCGAAAATGGAGTTCCGAGTACCTGTCCAGACTGCAATAACGCCCGAAGTGGACACAAATACAGGAAAATATAAAAGTTTTGATTAAAGATGACAGATTTCCACCGACCAATTGGAATTTAGGCCGTGTCCAAGAAATTCATCCTGGATCCGACGGATTAGTCCGCGTTGTATCGGTCAAAACTAAAACAGGATGCATAAAATGCCCCATCGCTAAAATATGTCGCTTGCCTTCGAATGAAATATCACAACAATCCAGCATCGTTTAAAATTTTAAAATTTAAAATCGAAAATCAATGAAAGTTCGAGCAATTCAGCTTGATTTATTATTCAAAAACTTTCAAAACTAAAATCAAATGAAATTTCGAGAAGTTGAAATAACGAACCACAAATTAAAATCCAAACAAAATTGAATATCAAGATTCAACAATTTTTGTAAACCACATTCACAAAATATATACATATGAACTAAAATTATAAAATAAAACTCCAAATTAATTTCAAAATTTAATTTTATTTGATCGGAATTTAAAACAAAATAAAATAGATATAAATTATAAAATGAAACACCAGTTTAATTTCATATTTAAAAAATTTATTGAATTCAAAATGATCTTAATTAATTTACAAAATATTTCAAAAAAAAAAAAATCCAATTTATTCTTATAATAATCTACAAACAAATAAAGAAATGTAAACAAACTTAATTTAAAACAACGTTTTATTAATCAAAACACAATATATACACATTTATAATAATAAAATAAAGCTAAATGTAATTTTCTTAATCGATTATAAATAAATATAACCAAAATGTAAACAAAACAAATGAATAATTTAAAATGGCCACTTCAAATAACTAATGTGTCCAACATTTTAAAATTAAAACACAAATTCACTCTCGATGTCAAAATCCGAAAAATGTACTCGCGTATGTACATACATACAACCGGCTTTGATTAGACCGTTAACCAAATCACCTCATACATAGGTATGTACATAATATAAAAGGTGAAATATATATTTAATAGATTAACACATTATTATATAATATTATAATGTAATTAAATTCATATATCACATATAAATCAAAATTAATGAAAAGAAAATAAATAAAACAACAAAAAAAAATAATACACATTCACTCAAAATTAAAATTTTCCATCCAACAAACACTCACCTGGATTCTCCTTGCTGCTTCTTCTTCGCTCAACGTTTTATTTAAAATTTTATTTTTCACAACACTATAATATACATACATATACTCACAATTGAAACAAATAACAAAATTTAAATTTAAATAAAACAATTAAAACAATCACAGTTAGTTTAGGTTAAAGTGGCTGTTGGTTGGGACGTCCAACACACTAAGACCAAAGTATGGTCCGTTATGATACCACATGGATCAGTTAATCATCTTAACTCGTTGAACCAATTGGAGCTTCGAATGAAGCGTAGGAGACAAGTAATGTCTGAATTTTTTAGATTACTGGTATCGTTAAAGTAGTAGTCTCCAAGGTGGATTCTACGTCTTTGTGATAAGGCAGGGCATGTGCACAGAAAATGAGAGATTGTCTCTTCTTCTTCTTCGTCCATGCAATTCCTACAAAAATCATTTGCAGGGGCTCCGAGTCGAATAGCATGCCTTCCTATTAAGCAGTGCCCAGTCAGGACACCTATAACGTAGCTAATGTGCAATCTACTCAGAGAGATTAATTGTTTTGAGCGCCTGGCGCTAAGAATAGGCCAAATTAGTTTAGTTGCGACACAAGTGGTGGTGTTATTCCACCTGGAGTTTGTTTTCTCTATGGTATCTTGCTTTAGCAAGTTGTTGTTAAAGTTGTTCCGCTTTTTGCAAGTTCGTCAGCTTTGCAATTTCCTGGAATGTCTCTATGGCCCGGCACCCAGAAAAGGTGAATGTTGAACTGTGTAGCCATCTCCGTAAGAGATGATCGACAATTAAGGGATGTTAGTGAATTTGTGGAGACAGAGTCTAGGGACTTTAACGCAGCTTGGCTATCCGAGAAGATGCGTATATCATTAGTTGATATAACGTTTTCTCTAAGCCAGGATATGACTTCTTTTATAGCCAGGATTTCAGCTTGGAACACGCTACAATGATCGGGTAGACGAAAGGAGAGACTTAAGTTTAGTCTATCTGAGTATACGCTTCCACCAACCCCATCCTCCGTTTTTGATCCGTCTGTATAAAAGTTTATAGGACCATCGTTCAAAAATGATTTATTCTCCCAAGAAGACCTGGGAGTTATAGTCACTTTGAAGCTATAGTTATTAAACTGAGGATGGGGTATGGTGTAGTCAATATTACTGTTTATAGTTCTGAAACAGAATAGTGGTGTGGCCAATTCCATTATTGATCCACAGAGAGGAGGCTTGAAGCCGTATGGCTGTATTAGCGGCCGTTTGCTTGCTGAAAATGTCCAGCGGTATTAAAAGGAACAGAACATCAAGTGTGGCGGAGGGGGTAGAGCGAATTGCTCCTCCCATACACAGGCAGGCTGTTCGTTGGACTTTGCTGAGTTTATCGCGATTTGTCGCTGTATCTACCGCCGTCCACCATACCGCTACTCCATAAGTAAGGATCGGTCTTATGACCGAGATGTATAGCCAGTGTGTAATGCGGGGCTGTAGGCCCCATTTATTACAAATGGCCTTTTTACAGGAGAACAGGGCTACTGTGGCCTTGTTTATTCTCTCTTGAATATTATGTTTCCAACTTAATTTCTTATCTAAAATGAGACCCAAGTATTTTGCTTGTTCAGAGAATTTAAGTGGTACACCGTTTATGAGGGGAGGGTCAATGTGTGGGACTTTGTATTTCCTTGTGAACAGGAAAAGGTCGTTTTTTTGTGGGTTAACACCTAGTCCACACCGATTAGCCCATCTGGTGAGCTTATTTAAAGCGTTTTGTAAGAGTTCTTTTAGTATATTGGGATGTTTACCCGTTACTGCAATAGCAACATCGTCCGCATAGGCAAACACTCTGTATCCCTCTCTTTCTAGAGTAGTTAGTAATTCATTTATTACTAAATTCCAGAGGAGAGGGGATAGGACACCACCTTGTGGCGTACCTCTGCTGACACCCCTTTGTGTAGTAAAATCGCCCAGTTTTGAATTGATAATCCTGCTTATCAGCATCTGATTAATCAATTCGCTGATCGACATATCTACCTTCACAGATGTCAATACACGTGCAATTGCAGATGTGTCGACATTGTTAAATGCACCTTCTATGTCTAAAAAGGCAACTAAGGTGTACTCTTTATGATGGAGGGAATATTCGATTGCACGTACTATACTGTGTAGAGCCGTTTCAACTAATTTCCCTTTGTTATAGGCATGTTGAGCCTTTGAAAGGAGGGACTTATCAATACTTGCCCTTAAGTGAATATCGATCAAACGCTCAAAAGTTTTGAGAAGGAATGATGATAAGCTGATAGGTCTTAGGTCTTTAGGGTTCACGTGACTGGATTTTCCAGCTTTTGGAATAAAAACAACTTTAACTTGTCTCCAAGACATCGGGATGTATGCCAAATTAAGGCAACCCTTGAAGATGTTTTCTAGGATGGGTATTAGAAAACTTGCATTTTCTTGCAGTTCGGCTGGAATTACACCATCCGGACCAGCAGATTTATATGGTTTAAAGCTGTTAATAGCCCATTTGAGTTTTTCCCTAGTGACTAGACCTTGTGGGGGTTGTAAAGTATTGTCACCATCATTAAGTGCAATGTTATTAATAATATTAGAGCTACCAGGAAAGTGGACGTCTAGTAGCAAGTTGAGCGATTCTTCGCTTGAATTGGTCCAGAGGCCAGAGGCGATTTTCAAGCAGCTTGGCATGATTGGATTTTTGGAAAGGATTTTGCGCAGCCTGGATGCTTCGGAGCAATCTTCCACGTTGCTGCAGAAGTTTCTCCAGGACGATCGTTTGGTTTTCCTAAGTTCTTTTTTATATATCTTCAGTGATTCTTTATATGAATCCCAGTCAGACATGTCTCTAGAAGCTTTCGCTCTGTTAAAGAGTTTTCTGCATTCTTTTCGAAGTGGATCCAGCCCTGAGTTCCACCAGTGTGGCTTCTATTAACCTCTTACTTGTATAAGAGGGCATGCAGTATCTAGAGCTTTGTTTAGGGCTAATGTTAGATTATTGCCTTTGTCGTCAAGATCTTCAAAGTTGGAGGGAGTATTAAAGAGTTCAGGTTTTACTAAACTATTTAACGTTCTCTTATATTTTGGCCAATTTGTTCTTTTTAGATTTCGAAAGATCGGTTGGCAAGGTGGTTCATTTAAAAAGTCAAACTGGATGTATCTATGATCAGAAAAGGAGTGATATTTAGATACCTTCCAGTTCAAAATATTATTATTAATGAATTCGGAGACAAGAGATATATCTAAAACTTCTTGTCGATTTTTAGTAATAAAGGTTGGCTCATTACCAACGTTACTTACGAGTAGGTTAGTGTTTAGAATATAGTCGAAAAGAGACTCACCTCTGTCGTTTATATCCGTGCTACCCCATACTGTATGGTGGGCGTTAGCGTCACTACCGATGATGAGGCCGATGTTGAGCCTTTGTGCTTCAGTTATCAATCTCTCCATAGTGTCACCCGGGAGAGGGCCAAGATGGTCGTGGCCAAGATACGCCGACGCCAGCCAGAATGTTCCTCTGGCTGTTTCCAGACTTGCGGCGGTGATATCTCGATCGCTGAAATTAGGGAGTAAATATACATTTAGACTGCTTCGACCCCATCTTTTTTGTAGACCCTCAGCGTAATTTCATCGAACCCGAACCTAATCACACCTTTTGATTGCGCCAGAGGAGAAAGGGACTCTGCATTGATGATTACAATTGCACCCTTGTAGGGTCCCTTTGGATCCTCCAATTTCACAACCTTCCAGTTGTGAGTAGGAAGGGTTGGATTGGAGAGCCGGATTACCTTCAATACGTGGTCTGCTTCCTTGAATATGGCCGGAACCGTGATGCGAGCTCTTACTCTGCAAGGAATATCCTCCTTTGCTACAACCTCCAGCTTAGCACCAGGCCAGACCTCTCCAAGTCGGCTGACCGCCAGCGTCAGTAGGTCGCACGACCTCTGATCATCACAGACCATCAACTTGATGTGTCCCTGATGCCAACCGCCATCTTTTGTGATGGGCGGTGGTCCCGGATTGTCAGAAATGATCTCGACAAAACTGAAGGCCAGCTGTCCTTTGGCCAATGTCCAGTTCTCGGCAGAGATCGTGCCATCTACATCACTTCTGTCGATAATCGCTACTACCATTTTGTCCTTCAGAACGTCACTGAAGGACATTTTTGCCTTGCGAGGGTCAAGAGAAGTGCTGGTGTTTAGCACTTTGGGGCGTTTAGGTAGTGAAACACTACCTTTCATAGACCTTTGTCGCTTCGACGTTGAGTCTTGGCTGGTCTTCAAATTATTTTTGGCCAGGAAATTCTTGGCCCGTTTTATCTTGGCGTCATGCTGAGAGTTTCCTGCAGCGCCTAGTTGTTCACCAAACGTCTGGAGAATCCTCTTAGCATTACGCATGTCCCTGTAGTAGGCCTTGGAGGGTCTGAGCTTACGCACATCTCCCCCAGGACCTTCTTTAAGATTATTTGCTTTGGAGGTAGAAGGACCTGGCACCATAGCCCTACTACCTCCGACTCGCGGTGTAGAAGAGTTGAGAGGTTTACTCTCTGTGGTAGTAGAGGAGCCGTTCTTCACAACTACCTCACTACAGGAAGAAGGTAATATTTAATGATTATCCGATATTCCACTGGCGACAACAGGGCTGTGAGTGTCCACAGCCATGTCAGCACCAGTGGAAGAGGGATGAGCAGCAGACAACTTTGCCGTCGTACTGCTGGCCGGTACGGTCTTTTGATTTTGTTTTGCTTGCTTTGTTTGTTTTGTTTGTTTCATTAGAATCCCACGAGTAGCGGATAAGGGGTGGTCCATCTGTACAGAGATCCGTGTATACAGAAAAGGCTAGTTAATTCGGAGGTCGCCAGGTATCCGGATACTCCGTTAGCGACTGAGCTAGTTTTTTAATTGGGCCCTCAGCCTGGCTGATCATCGGCACGGGTCGTATAACACCTTAGATCCAGCCCAATTGGGAAGTTTAAGGGAAGGATATGTTTTGGAAAAGGAGAGACGAACAGCAATTAAGCCATAAGCGTCCCAGGAAGGAAACTAGGCATGACAGACAGTTATACACCATACAGTCAGGGGATAAGGAGACATCAGCAAGCAAAATAGTACAGAGCTGACGGAGGAGGGGGTAAAGGATTGGGAAGGGGAGGGGCGAGCGACCTTTGGTTTCAGGACTCTTCTGGAGCAATAATTCCCGAGAATCATTGACCTTACTCAGCTTCTAGTTAGTTAGTTAGTTAGTTAATCGTACTTTATTGAACAATTTAAATATATACACGATTAATTATAGAACTAGTACATTTAAGCATGGCAAAGCCGTCTGCCGAGAATTGACAACAAATTTAAACAATTATTTTTATACATGTCAAAAAAGAGAAAAATTGAGCTGGTTTATATATTAAAAATTTTCATCTATAATTCTATTTCTATATTTAAGTGCGGTGTGGCAGTATGACGCAAGGGTACTCCAATTTTGACTATCGTTTAATAAATTTTTTAATTCTTCGAATACCAGTATGTTAACACCAAAGTGATTTCTCCTGATTTCTCGTAGGATGGGACATGTTCCAAGAAAATGAACCATATTTTCATCATTTCCTGTATTGCACAAGCTGCAACGGGTTGCGAGATCCTCGCGATGTGGCATGCAATTTAGTCTGAATAGTTCTGCCCGGGCTCGTATCAAGACTGATATTTGTGCAATACTCAGGTTAGAATGTACGAAGTCAACTTCGCTGTGATTTAGGTGGCTATACAAGGAGCGTGAACTTGAGCTCTCAGCTTGGTTGATACTTTCTAGTCGTATTGCGCGTTCAACATCTAATATAAATGATTGTGAGAGCCTTTGCCAGTTAGGAATATTAGTCTCATCTAACTCCATCCTTATGTTGTATCTATTGGCTATATTTTCCCAGTCTTTCAAGAAAAGTGTTTTTGTCCGTATTGCTCTTTTTGCAAGGGCTTTAGTCAGTCGCGTATCGTCTTCTACATTTAATACTTTTATAGTGAAGTTCATGCAAAGTTTGAGGGTGAAAATAAAAAGTGGTGATATTCCGCTCTCGATTTGTAGCACATAGTTTGGTGTATTTGATGGTAGCTGGAATAGTTTCTTTAGGAAGAAACGCAACAGTTTCTCGACTTCATCATAATATTTTCCACCCCAAACTTGAGCTCCGTAGCACATAATTGACCGCATAACAGCTTCGAACACCTTAATTTTCGCTGATATTTCAACCTTCGAATTCATCATGAGATTTTTCCACGTGCAATTTAAGGCTTTTTTTGTTTCGGCAAGCTTTATAGAAAAGTGTTTTCTCATGGAGAGGTCATGGTTTAACGTTATTCCAAGATATTTATACGATTTAACAACTTCTAAATCCTCTCCATCGTACTTCCATTTTTCGTCCCTTGCGAAGCGGCCTGTTCCTTTCCTGAAAATTAATACTTTAGATTTGTCTGTGTTTATTTGCAAACTATTAAGGCGACAATAGCTCTCTAGCTTGTTAATCATTAACTGTAATGAGTTCGGCGATTCTGCTAGGATAACAATGTCATCTGCATAGAGCAAAGTTTTTATATTGATGCCATCAACTACAATTCCCGCGGGAAGAAACTCTGAGATATCATCCAAAAATAATGAAAATATTAACGGGCTGAGTAAACATCCCTGTCTTACACCAATTGTAATCTCGAACGATTCTGAAAGCTCATTTCCCGTCCAAACCATCGATTCATTTTTTTCGTAGAGACTTTGAAGGGTCCTTAAAAACTTTGTGGATACTCCTATTTGCGATAGTTTGTAGAAGAGGCAGTTTCTATTTACTTTGTCGAATGCAGCTCTAAAGTCAATAAAGAACGCGTAAAGTTTTTTCCCTTGATTAAGGTAGATTTCAGCAATGCTTGTGAGGTTGAAAATTTGATCCACTGTGGAATATCCTTCTCTGAATCCAGCTTGGAACTGACTCAGCTTCTTGTTTTCTTTTACCCACTTAGTTAGTCTTGCATTCATCATCCCGGTGAAAATTTTTGTAATTGTATTCATGAAGGATATGCCTCTATAATTTTCCGCATTATTCGGATCACCTTTTTTAAAAATGGGAAAAATTATCGACTTTTGAAATTCTGCCGGTACCTTTGTTTGGCTGTAAATGTAGTTGAAAGCGTTCAAGAGGTTTTCCAGAAAGTTGATCGGCGCGTTTTGGAAAAATTCATAGGGAATCCTATCTTCCCCTGGGGCTTTGTTCAGTTTCGCTTTTCTTAAAGCCTCATACAGCTCTTCTAGTTCAAAACATGAGTCCAGATTTTCCTCATACACTTGAGGCATAGCATAGTGAAAAACAATTTGTGGTCCTTGTGGTTTTAGTAATGATTGAAAGTGAGTTTTGAGCTCGTTTACGCCAACCAAGGCTCCAACTTTATATGCGGTTCCATTTAATTTTTTCGCCATAGACCAGAACTCTTTACTATTTCCGATTCCCGAGATTTCTTTGGCCATATCATTGAAATATTGTGTTTTTGTACGTTCACAGATCTCTTTGTATTGGTTATTCTCAGCTTCTACAACTCGATAAGTTCGACGCTCAGGTAGAAGACAATCACAGTTAAATTAATAAAATTAAAACATCACAAAAACAATTCACAAATAAATCGACGCGCACGAACGAAAACCAAAACAAACGATCAATGGGAATAAAATACTCGTACACTACTCATTGTAGTAGGATATCAGCATAGTTGGTTCATAATAACCAACGGATCTTTTCCATTCATATAGAGAAATGCAAAAAAAATAACATGTTCATGTGCAATTGTTGTTGTCGTAGATTTGATTTATTCTTTGTTTCAATTCTAATTTGTTTCTCTTTATTTTCAATGTCAAATTAGATAGCGGCTATGTAGAAATTCAACGAGACCTGTTCAGATGCCTGCGAAAAAAAATGGTTGCGAAACAGAACTCAATCCGAGGGCGAAGAATGTGCGATTATAAATACATGCATTTATTTAGATAAAATAATAAAATCAATAAAATTAATAAAAATATCAAGTTTATAAAATCAATGTAAATTCACCATTATGTATGTATTGTATATATATCAGTATTGCCAACTTTTAAATTTCAAAATAAACTTATCGAAAATATAAAATATGTAATTCAATGTCAAATTAAGGTTATCTTAAATTAAGCTAATATGCATTACAATTATACATATACTTTTACTTTGTAATAAACTTTTGTTCGAACGCAACATCTCAACGATTTGCTCTTAATATACTCAATTTCTTTTTTCTTAATTTTTTAACATAAAAATTCTTGTGCAAAGAAACAAATTCATTATTATTTTTTCCAGATCTGCCATACTGTGAATGTTTGGTCAAAGGTCGACTTTCCTGTTCCGAAGTCAGAATAAGTTATCACCACCTGCTTTAAAAAATCCGGCAGCGATGACGTCAGCTCCAGGAGAGGTATTGTAATTCTGTATTGCCTAAGTTAAATGGTGCTTCCTTCTCAGTGACATAAAAGAGATCTGCCATACACGAGTTAAAGGTAGACATTCTTATTTCATGTTTTCCGATAATCATTTTTCTCAACTTCTCATTTAAAATGACTTACTCTACGCCACTGCTTTTTGCGTAGACATATACATTATACAATATACATACATAGTTGCATAATATGAATGTATTACTTACTTAACGTGGCGCTACAGTCCTGTGTGAATTAGGGCCACACCCAACAAACTTCTCTATCTAGCTCAGTCCCTAGCTAGATGTCTCCAGCTTCGCGCTCCAAGTTGGGTGAGGTCACTTTCCACTTGTGTGCGCCACCTGATCAGTGTCTTCCTCTACTGCGCTGTCCTGTGGGTGTGTAGAGCCCTTACAGCTCGTCGTTCCATCTTCTCCTCCACTCCCCTTCTATGCATAAGGGACCGTAGATCACACGAAGAACTTTTCTCTCGAAACAACCCAAGGTGCTTCTGCACCGTATAGCAGGACGAGGATGATGAGGGTCTTATATAGTGACACTATGGTCCCTCGAGAGAGGGCTTTGATAGTCAATTCTTTCTTAGCCCAAAGAAACAGCGGTTAGCAAGAGTTATTCTTCGTTCGATCTCACCGCTGACACTGGGGCAAAACACCACTAAAGCTGGCATTTAATACAATTTTAAAGTTGAGCTTTGATTAAAACTACCGTTTTATTTTCGTTGTAAATATGATAGAGAATACAAAATGAGAATGCGACAGTTAATTTGGAGCACGTGGTCTTTGCCAAATCGTCAAGAATGGAGCATTTGGTAATTTTTTTATCGAAGCCAGACGTGTTTTTTTTTGTTTTGAGTGACACAAGTAAATTGGGTGTAATTTTCAAAAAAAAATTTATAATAAAAAAAAAATACAATGGAATCAGTAAACTCAGGTGTGTTGATTTTTTTAAACTCTTTTAAGAAGTTTTTTATTTTTGTGTTTTTAATATGTGGTTAAATATAAAAAAAAAATTGTATGTGTTAATTTTTGTATTTAGTAAATTATCTAAGCGTTTTAGATGTGTTGGCCGAGACATGACGTTAAGTGTTGTATCAATTTGTGACAAGTGGTTTGTCTAGTTTTAGAATCTGTAAAGTTTTTTTTGCAGATATTTTAAAGTCTTAAGTACAGTTGATTTTTTGTTGGTGACGTCACTCTCGAAAAATATCGATTTTTTTATTTATTTCATTTTAATTACTTCTTAGACCGAAAAACTTCCAAAACTTTGTCGATTACAAGGGAAGAGCTGGTATAATATAATGAAAAGTTCAAATGTGAAGGGATTAGATAGTCAAATTGAGTTTTTAAGGGAAGAAATTAAAAAACGGGTCCGATGCAGCGATGCTTCCAAAAAAGATATCAATGACAAAGTAACAGAGTTCAAATCGAAATTTAAATCACGCTGGGAAAAAGCTTATCGGAAGGAAGCAACATTCTTGAAAACAAATACTGCGTGGCTGAAAACACCTTTACTTTTTAAATTTTCTGTTGAGTCTAAGCGTGGTCGACCAAAGGTTGCGTTTGAGAAATCATCAGAAAGATCAAAACGTCAGAAAACGGAACTTTTGAGAAAGTCCTTGTCTATCGCTGAGTTGACTTACGCAGCTGAAATGGGTTTGAGAGCTTCTGCGCAGATAGATGCTGCAAAGCTTATGCGTGACGTGACAATAAACCCAAATCATGCTGAAAAATGCAGAAAAGCCTTGAGAGACTCAATTGAAAATACTTCAATTACTGGGGAAGAAGCTTTAGCAATGGTTGTTGAAGCAAATCTGTCACGCTTTCAATACGAAATTATACG
The DNA here is from genome assembly GCA_920104205.1 of Eupeodes latifasciatus. Classification (NCBI taxonomy): domain Eukaryota; kingdom Metazoa; phylum Arthropoda; class Insecta; order Diptera; family Syrphidae; genus Eupeodes; species Eupeodes latifasciatus. The sequence goes on from OV049924.1 coordinate 161,457,494, forward strand.
ATCTAAGGCTCCCAAAGTATTTCCTTCGTACAAAGTAGTTCAAGAGTGCAAAAAAAGTTGTTATCCGGAGCCTGAAAATATGAGCATATCAGAAATGTCTGTATATACGAATTTACAAAGCTTGCTTAACCTTACAGTTTCTCGTTTGGTAACTGTTCAAAAAGATTTAATCCAAACTCTTAGGCATGAAGAACTCAAAACTATAAGCTTATACTCCAAGTGGGGTTTTGATGGCAGTTCAGGCCACAGTTCGTATAAGCAAGCGTTTCATGGACTTGACGCCGATGACTCATCTGTTTTCATTACATGTGTTGTTCCTCTTCGTTTGATATCAGGTGAAAAAATAATCTGGCAGAATCCTCGACCGAGTTCAACTAGATATTGCAGGCCTCTTAAAATTGAGTTTCTTAAGGAATCGGTATCCCGTATCTGTAGCAGAAAAACGAAGAGTGGATAGTCAAATCAAAGAGCTACAGCCTAGTCAAGTTAAAGTTGGTGAAAATACTTTCAACGTTGAACACAATTTATTATTCACAATGATAGATGGAAAGGTCTGTAACGCCATCACTGAAAATTCCTCTTCACAGAAATGTTTTATTTGCAATGCCACATCAAAAGATTTTAATTCCATTGATGCAATGATAAATAGACTAGTAAAAACTGATAATCTTCAATTTGGTTTATCTGTCACGCATGGCTGGATCCGTTTTTTCGAATGTCTACTTCACCTTTCATACAAATTAAAAATAAAACAATGGCAAGCTAGACAAGAAGAGCATACAAAAATCGTTGCTGAAACGAAAAAAAAAAGAAATACAAAAACAGTTTCGGAAGCGTTTGGGTCTGATCGTTGACAAGCCAAAGCCGGGCTTCGGAAATTCTAATGACGGAAATACCGCCAGGAGATTTTTCGAAAATGCCGAAATCTCAGCTGATATTACAAAAATAGATGTCGATTTGATAAAAAAAATGCATATTATCATGACAGTGGTTGCTTGTGGTCATGAGGTCGATTGCAAAAAATTTCGGGAATTTGCCCATGAAACTGCGAAATATTACGTTGCTAGGTATCCTTGGTACTATATGCCTCCTACAGTCCACAAGTATCTCATTCATGGAAATTAAATTATTTCAAAAGCTTTATTGCCTATAGGACAGCTAAGTGCAGAAGCTCAAGAAGTGGGCGTGTCTTAATTTTTTTTTAAATATGCAGACTATGATGCTCTAAGTAACCGTGCAGAAAATTTTGAAATTTTCAAATTTTTAAATTTCAAAAAAAGTGGGCGTTTTAGTAGGCGTGTCGAGTAGTCGGGTTTAAAAATATCTTATGAATGGTCTCCCAAGCTATCGTGCAAAATTTCAGGTTCCTAGCTGTAACGGCTTATTTGATGCCACAAATTAGTGCATTCTGCCCCAGTGTGCGCTGGTGTTGTTTAAATAGCGGAGCCTAGGTAGACGAAGTCCTTAACTACCTCAAAGTTACGTCTGTCGATGGTGACGTTTTGACCAAGACGTCGGTGTTGTAAGTCCTTTCTTCACGACAGCATGTACTTTGTTTTGCCCTCATTAACCGTTAAACCCTTTTTTGCCGCCTCTGCCTCAATACTCACAAAAGCCCCTTTGACATCACGCTCAGTTCTTTCGATTATGTCAATGTCATCAGCATTTGAAAGATAGTGCCTCTAGTGTTGACGTGGGAGCTCTGCACTATTCTTTCATGACAGGCATCACCTTGTCTAAAACCTATTTTGACATCGAAAGGTTCTGTTATGTTGTTTCCAACTTTTATGGAGCATCCTGCATCCTGCACAAACGGACGAGTTTGGCAGGGATGCCAAAACTAGACATGGCTCTATACAGCTTGTCCCTGTAGATGCTGTCATATGCGGTCTTGAAATCGATGAAAAGATGGTTGGTGTCGATTTGATTTTCTTGGGGTTTTTCCAGGATCTGCCGTAATGTGAATATTTGATCGACTGTGTACTTTCCTATTCTAAAACCAAACTGATAAGAACCTATCAGTGGGTTCTTGGGGTTTTGCCAGGATCTGCCGTAATGTGAATATTTGATCGACTGTGTACTTTCCTAGTCTAAAACCACACTGATAAGGTTGTTGACAATGGGCTTTAGACGTTCACATATTACGGCAGAGAAGATTTTGTAAGCGATGTTAAGTAGACTGATGCCTCTATAGTTGGTGCAGTTTAGAGGGTCTCCTTTTTTCAGAATCGATCAAACAATACTGAGGTTCCATTCATGAAGCATGCTTTCTTTCGACCATATCTTACAGATAAGTTGGTGCATGCTTCTAACCAAATTATCTCCAGCGGCTTTGTTAGACTTCAGCTTAGATATGGCAATCTTTACTTCGTCTAAGTCGGGAAGACGGGATTGTTGGCTTTCGTCGTCTGTTGAATGGATCATCCTGCCCGACACAGGAATTCGGTTCGTTGCGCCGTTATACAGTCTGCAGAAGTGGCCCTTCCATATCCTCAGCATTGACTGCGAATCAATGATGTTTCCACTTTCGTCCTTGCAGCCTTCGGTTCTATGTTTATGGACTTGTGAATTTCGTTTCACCTGCTCATAAAACTTTCCAACTTCATTCCTGCTTAAGAACCTCTCAACATCTTCGACCGCACGCTTCTCAGTCATCCTGACGCACGACCTTCAACCTGAAGGACCAGTTCCATGATTTAACTCCAAGGGCGAGAGCAGGCATAACCGCTCCTTACAGGCCTGGGCTTCGAAAATCTCGTAGTAGCCCAATAAGGTGTTCACTAAGTAGTTCAACCTAACTGGAACCGTAGACGCCACAGTTGATTCCTTCTTGGGAATGCATCCGCTGCCGTCTGGATGAAAGGAGAGGTGCCTTAGTGGAAACACCTCTCCCCCTCTCTCGTTTGCTACCCCCAACAACTTTCCACTGGGGTTGGTTGAGGTACTAGGTACCCGATGTTCACCACGATGAGGTGAGAGTAGGAGTTGTTAGACAGTGGTGGGTTTTGAGAAAAACCTGTGGACGTTTGTGTCCTCTTGAATGCACATGTCTACCATTTGAACATCATATCAATGTATTACTATGGGTTTATTTGTTTATTTACCCAATCACATGGTTCAATTCTATAAAAACTTTATTTTCTAGCTGCAGGAAGTAACATTGATATATCCAATTCTATAATAGTTCCATTGAATTTCTTTTAGATTCAACATATTCCAAATTACATTTTTGCAAAATACATCCACACATATATCGGTCTCTGCGAAACAGTGCAGCGCCAGGGCTCTTGTATCAATAGGTTGGTATGTCAAAATATGTGTACGCAACCCGTAACCCAAAAATAAATAGAGTCACAAAAATATGAAACATTTTTATATTAAATTCCCGAAAAGCCAAAATCTGTGAGTGTATTTGAAAGGTATTCATTTACAGTTCAATGAACCACCTGTCAATTGATTCCAAGTCACTTGTTTGTGGGTTAATAGTCGTGGCAACAGAAGCAGAGAACAGCGGCAGTTTCAGAAGTTACAGCCAAGAAGCAGTAGCAGCATTTGATTCGCATATTACACTGACAGAGAAATTTTCTTTCACTTTTTGTTTTGGTTTTGTTTTGTGTTCCTATTTCTGTTTTCGGTTGTGTAACTCGACTTTTTGCCTTTCGAATTATCTGCAGATGATTAGCATATTGTGAGAGCGTGTTCAAGGCACACAAAAGTTAATAAGTTTCCGTGCACATTACAACCATCATGGGTTAAAACAAACCTATAGCATAGAAGCCCTTCAGCCGATTTCAGGTTTATAATACCCTCCCTTTGTGTTACGCACGAATTCCTAATACCTGCTCCCAGTCGTACCTTGTAGGACCTACATATGTTTAATGTAATAACTCTTCTGAAAAAACCCACTTCAGACCTTTTCCTATATGGGGACCATTCTCAACCCCCCTGCCTGCCTATCTGAGTTCCCTCTCCCTTTTCTTTTCTACATAGCCAAGAGAAAAACATTCAACATTTTTCGTTTATATGTATACGTTTTGCACTTTATTTACAAAATCTCCAGTGTTTCACCTCAAAATCAATATCGGAGAACCTATTCACATTACAGCGCATGGCATATTAACATCCTCCATACAAATTGGTCCTTCATTTTTGTCGTTGTAGTTCGTCGTTGGGCTTGTCGTCATCATCACCTTCATTCTCTCGTTGACTTCGTCGTTTTCGTTATCGTTTCTTCGTCCTATAGTTCTTGATACCTTGCCCCTATCATCTTGAACCCTTACTTTACATGTGTTCCAACTCCTGACTAAGCACAAATACAAAGAAGAAGAGAAAAACAATATTCCTACTGCTGCCTGAACTTGTTCAAACTTTCCTCATTGAAATATTCAAAAGGTAAAGTGGTTTTTCAAAAGGTTGCTTGGCGTATCAGGGCTTATGATGCGTAGGCTCTGTTAGGACAAATTGTATGAGAAACGTTGCTCATCGTCGTCGTATAGAAAGCTTCGAGTTATGTTTTTGTTTTGACTATTCATTACTTTAAACTAAAAAGGAGAAAGAGAGTTGATAAAGGGCAGGCTGGAATGTTAAATCCTTCTTCTCTAGACTGAAATAATTTAACAACAATAAACTTAATGTTTTGGTTTTCATTGTCACATTACACCTTGTGTTGTTTAACATTGTTCAAAATGAACGCGTTACGGTGGGGTATGACCTCAGAATCTAGTAAATTAGTTACAAATGTTTGAAGAGTTTTATAAAAACTTTAGTTTCGATATAATTGTTGACTTTCAATAGGCCGATGATTGCCATTATGGCTCCTCTCCTTGGTTCCCATATACTACATGGGAGCTTCTTCCAAAGTTGCATAATTGCACTACAAGAAAAAGTTAATTGGTTAGAACAATCAAATCTCTCAAATCCACTGGAAATGTTAATGTTCCCAATGTTGACAATCCAATTGCAGTACAAACAGCTCTGCAAATTATTCGAGATGGTGTAGGTGTTTAAATGAATGAAACAGATATAGACACTTGTTACATTAAAAAAATTAAAAAGTCAGTGGTAAAAATTTAAACCAAGTCACAAATGTGTTGGTTCTAAAGCTTGTTCGCCGAAATATTAAAGACAATATAATGCAAACTAAACAAAAACATAGAATTGAACTCAAGACAATATAAGCGCTTTTAATTTTGAAATTGAGTTTGGAAAGTTGTTAACAATATCTTAAATAGGCAAATTAACAAAGAAGATATACTGGAGATTGAAGTGGAAATGAAATACTTTCAAAACCTGTTGAAATTGCAAATGCAATTTTGCAATTTTTTGTATCTATTGCAACTGAATCAAAACCATGGTCTCTGCAAAACAATTGTAGTTGTGATATGTTTTTAGATTTGGCTTGTGAGGGTTTTCAATGTAATAGTTTTGTTTTTGAACCTTGTTCGGCACATTAAGTTTTCAAATGTATTATGTCGCTTGATAACAAACACACAAGTACTTCCGATGGTATAACCAATAATATTTTAAAACAGATTGCTTTTTATATTGCTGACATTTTAACGCAGCAAAAAATGTTTAAGCCAATATAGACCCATTTCCGTACTTCCTACTTTCTCCAAGGTATTTGAAGTTGCGAATGGAAACATTTTTAAATAAAACAGGTTTTTTAAGTGATAGTCAATTTGGATTTCGTGAAGGTCGCTCCAACAGAAGATGCAATCTTAAAATTATGCAGCGAAATATGTGAAGGTTTTAACAAAAAACCCATCATCTTACCGCTAAAACATTTTTATTTTTATAAAGTACTTAAAATTTTCTTTATGCATAGTGGTTTTACTTCCGCAATTCGAAACTCAAATTTGTACAACTTGAGGATAAATGGCAAATTTTTAGTTAAAGTTCTAGCCTCTAACAAACCCACTACTCAAATTTTTTCAATGTCATAGCACCTAAACTTTTCAATATACTGCCTCACAATATTCGAATTTTAAAAGAACGGAACCTCTTTTTGAAAAAAGTCAAAATATGGCTCTTTCAATGGATATAGCTCAGAAATCAAAAATCTATAATATAAAAATAAGTCGGGTTTTCCTTCCTGACGCTATAACTCCAGAACGCACAAACCGATTTCCACGGTTCGTTGGAAAGGTCTCGGGCTCCGTGAGCAGACAAATTTCAAGAAAAATTTCAACAGAAAAGCGGTGAACTCCGTTTAGTTTCCCATAGAAAGCTATTGTTAAAGTTCCGATTTGTGGAATTAATTTTTTTTTATTTTTTTTGACGTTGGAAGGGCCCTATATTCTAAACCAAAGCTTACTTTTGGGAACCTTTTTTAGTCAACCATGTCTCTAGAAACGTCAGAGATATCGACTTCAAATAACGTTTGTTTTAAAGATATTAAGAAAAAAATGCAAAAACGACTTTTAAAAAAAATTAGTGAGTGTTTTTTTTATTATAGAACAATTTAAGAAAAAAGTGAAAAATTTGGTTGACCCCAAATCCACTTATATAAAATTCTGTATTACACATTCTGAGCAAATTTGGTATAATTTCGAAAAAAATCAGTTATCTTTTTTTTTTAAATCAAAAAACTGAAACAAAATATTTGTCACATATGTATGAATGTAGAATAATTTTGAGAACAAAAAATAATCTATAATATCGGGTGATTTTTTAAGAGCTTGAGAACTTTTTAAAAAAAAAAACGCATAAAATTTGCAAAATCTCATCGATTCTTTATTTGAAACGTTAGATTGGTCCATGAAATTTACTTTTTGAAGATAATTTCATTTAAATGTTGACCGCGGCTGCGTCTTAGGTGGTCCATTCGGAAAGTCCAATTTTGGGTAACTTTTTCGAGCATTTCGGCCGGAATAGCCCGAATTTCTTCGGAAATGTTGTCTTCCAAAGCTGGAATAGTTGCTGGCTTATTTGTGTAGACTTTAGACTTGACGTAGCCCCACAAAAAATAGTCTAAAGGCGTCAAATCGCATGATCTTGGTGGCCAACTTACCGGTCCATTCCTTGAGATGAATTGTTCTCCGAAGTTTTCCCTCAAAATGGCCATAGAATCGCAAGCTGTGTGGCATGTAGCGCCATCTTGTTGAAACCACATGTCAACCAAGTTCAGTTCTTCCATTTTTGGCAACAAAAAGTTTGTTAGCATTGAACGATAGCGATCGCCATTCACCGTAACGTTGCGTCCAACAGCATCTTTGAAAAAATACGGTCCAATGAATCCACCAGCGTACAAACCACACCAAACAGTGCATTTTTCGGGATGCATGGGCAGTTCTTGAACGGCTTCTGGTTGCTCTTCACTCCAAATGCGGCAATGTTGCTTATTTACGTAGCCATTCAACCAGAAACGAGCCTCATTTATGTAGACCATAAATCGGACGTAAAGCGCGAAACACATTTCGAACCGAACACTGATTTTGGTAATAAAATTCAATGATTTGCAAGCGTTGCTCGTTAGTAAGTCTATTCATGATGAAATGTCAAAGCATACTGAGCATCTTTCTCTTTGACACCATGTCTGAAATCCCGCGTGATCTGTCAAATACTAATGCATGAAAATCCTAACCTCAAAAAAATCACCCTTTATAAAATGCCTAGAATACGACGTGCGAACATCGGCCGCCGTACAAGACATGCAAGCCAGCAACAAGTGTATTCACAGAACTTAAGCGAAGAAAGACAAAATACATATATGTTACATATGTATGTATATGAATTATTATTGTGAATTATATAATGAATTTCTTAACATGCAATTGTGAACTAATATTAAACTATACTAGCTGTCATAATGCATATAATAAAGGGATTCTTTGTACGTCAATTCTACAGTGTGGTTCTTCTTTCTCGTTTTCCTTTTTGGGGTTAAGAAAATATTCAATAGTGGCGACGAGGACTTTTAAGGTTAAGAAAAATCTTTTACGATGCCTGCTGACCCAACGCGAGAACTAATAGATGCATTAACAAATGCATTGCAAAATTTTCAACATAACCCTAGCTCAACAAATTTACATTTTGAGCACTTGTAGCGACCCTACTTCAAATAACAATTAATGGAATAATATTAAAGTGTGGAATTCCACACACACCTGAGTACAAGAACACCCTGTCAATTGTTCGAACAAATCATTCGAAAATCGAGTGGCTATCGCCGAACTTCTTTTTCTTTCGTTAAGTGGAAAAAGGGAAGTAGACATCCATCTTAGCCTTCAATACGTCGGTCTTTTCGATTTTGGCTAAGGCGGTGAGCAGTGGTGTTGTAAGTTAAATCCCTTTAACAAATTTTTGTTACCCAATACGTAGTGACTGTTAAAACACCATTATATTTTTAGACAGTGCCGATAACAATAAATTTTATTACACACCGCAAACAACAAAATAATTTGCGAAGAAAAGCTCTCGCCGAACCTCGAGCGATTGGTCCAGAGAAGTCTGTAATCTCTACAGTACCTACCATTTAAGCGGTTGTTTCGGATTCCTCAGTGGCATACCTTTGAAAGATTGGTGGCCAACGCAGCCTCACAAATCTTACAAGCCAGAGGCAGCGTCGCAGCATCCACTAGGAAGAGCAGACGACGACGCACGCTTGCCGCCTTCGCCAGGCCTAAGCCATCACCTTTACTAGGCCGACACCTCAAACATTCTCAACATCAATTACCCACATCAATCACCGCCAAAACATCAACTTCAATTACCCGCCCAGTGCCAGTATCAGCAAATCCAAGTTACAATCAAAATTGAGATCTAATTAGATCGGTTCCAGATCCAATCAATTAATAGAGAATCCCCAAAAACAAAAAATCATCACCAGCTATAACTACTTTCAACCTGTACAGACTGTACTTTTTTTTTACAAACGAATTTCTGTAAACTCCCTCCGTGATTGGTGATCTTAGTGACTCTCTATATATTAAAGTAAGAATAGGGTTAGAAGGGCAGGGTGAAGAAGGGAAAAGGGAAAACAAACATAGAAAAAAGTTAAGTATACGAATTTCAATCCCAAAGAAATTTGTTCTTCTGTTTAAGATTTTATTTTTTCTAATCAAAGTGTTTAGCCGTGAAAGGAAATAAGAGCCGTCATCCCACGCATGCTGTGCACATCATCGTCGGAGAACGAGCCAGCATATAAAAATTGCAAGTAATAAACGAAACACCCGGTAAGTCATTATTATTATAAAACGAAATTTAGTATCTTAAACTTAAGATAACGAGTTGATTAGGGGTTGAAAAATTGAATCACTTTCAATTGAGATTTAAATTAGATAAGTAAATAAAAAGAGAAAAAATAATACTATGTTAAGAACCAAAGAGAATTAAAGAGAGTCGTGCAAGGTGCAACAACAACAACATTAAATTCGGATTTTTTTTTTTATTTAAGTGCGGAAAAAAAGGTTGTGAATTTTAAACGACAGATGTACCTATTAAAATTTAGGCCAAAAAGCAAAGCAATTGTTTAGAAAGAAAATACAGTACAAAAATTAAGAACAGACAATATATTTAAAAGATTAAAACTTAAAGCTAATATCACAGATCAAGAGAAAGTAAGAAAAGAAAAAGAGAAAAAATTTATATATATACCTAATATAAATCTATATATAGAAAATAGATATACATATAGTAGAAACCTAAAGTTTAAAATTTAACAATAAAAAGTATTATTTTGCTATCACAGAAGATCACAGAGAGAGTAAAGAGATTGAAATGAATGTGTATAATCCTAATTTATAAAACAAATAGTTAAAAAATAAAACCTAAAGTGAATTTAAAAATGTCGGTGTTCAACTATATATAATAATTTGCTTTGAAGATTATGATAAATATGCTGAATTAGGTTCTTCTGTTCGTGCGTAAGGGGGGAGAACAATGAAGAGGTTACGATCGATGGATAATGTGTGAATCGTAAAGATTTGCACATTTTTAAATTAGGGGCTAGTGTCAAAGAATTCGCGAGACGTTAGCCATGGATGGTCGAGGTCGTGTTATACCTATGTAACATAACTGAGGGTGGGTTCGCGATGGAAACACACTACACCAAAGTTTCCAACTGAGCGTTTCAGACTATGAAATAGATATTGTGTGTGGTATAAACAGGTTCGAAGGTAATGCAAGTATGTATGAAGTTATTAAAGTAAAAACAGTCAAGGCATGTAATTAGTAACGAGTCCGGTAGCAGTGCAAGATCCCACGACTCCGTCGAGCTAGTGTCGCGCGTGAGCCAGCATGCCTGCCGCACTTCTCTACCAGGACAGCCCGACCTACGTTCTTTTGGAACCCTTAGAGGATTCCTGTGCCTACTTTAGGATTTGGGGGATACAATATTCGCGTATCGTAGGATAGGGTCTAATTAACGTTACACAGGTGGCGCCCAACGTGGGGCAATGAAATTTTATATCGCTTAGATATTTTTGAAACCATAAAATGTAGTTATATTCGTAATTTAAAAAAAAAAAAAAAACAAAAAAAAAGGAAAATGAAAAGTAAAAGTAAATAAATAAAAACCAAATTAAGTTGGACTGACTGAAGAATTTTATCTTTGTGAGCTGCAACTAATTTTGGGTTATTTAAACCTAAACACAACATCGAATGAAGTTGGTGCGACCGGAATTATCGGGCTTAGAAACCATTATTCGACTCTGCGCAACAATTAACATCGATTGTTGAATCAAATTTTTGTATCCTGAAGGACTACTTGAGACGACTCGAAACGTTAGTATTAGTATACCGTATTCGCAATGCGCGTCAGTTTTGTTTCAGTGATGTTTGACTACTTATATATCTAGATCATTGCCCTATAAAATTTATACATACTAATTTTGAACCAAAAACAATACCTTATATCAAATTTAAACAAAAGGTTTACTTGCAACACTGGTTGAATTTCGTCTTCAATTGAGAAATGTAATAATTTCATCTGATATTGCGTTAAACTCTTGTGTTGTAAAGTCGGCATGCATACCACATTACTTTAAACTATTTCATGAAGAAAGAAACCATCGATTGTACACTCATTGTACAAACCCTAGCACTTTTATGAATTAAATACAATATACTTAAACTATCATATCTTTGATAAATACCTAAATATATTATTAACAATTAATTTTGAAACCATACTTTTATTTTTTTTGCAACTTTTTGATTTATATATTTATACAAACCTTCATACAACATACAGGTCGAAAGGTTATGTATGATATATGTTTTTCTAAAGATTACAAATTCTCTAACATTACAGTCAAGTATATCTTTTCTTACGTACCTACCTAAAAACCAACATATAATTAATTGAGACATATTCGAAAAATTTTCTTAATCAATTTACGGACATATACGAGTACATACAAGTTTATTTTTTTTTAATATGGCTCCAAAGAAAGGTAGTTTGGCAGCGAACAAAGCTGGAACCACTCCAGGGGTAGTTTCTAAACCCATTGCAAATGAAGCAGAGAATCCAAGCCAGAACGATAGTTTCCCATTGCATTCGCAGATGGATAACAATGGCGATAATCTTCGAAGTGTAAATAATGAGAGTCTGACAGAACATATTCAAACAGTAGTTAACGCCGCGATCGGTCTTAGTCGGACTAACGATCTTCGCCGAAGAGAAGAGCAATTTGCAATAGAAAAGGAAGAAATTGAACGGCTATTAGAAGCCACTATTCAAAAGTATTTACCCATACCACCTCCTACACGGAACCAAAATGAAGATTACGATGTCGTTAGACAACGAAATCCTCAAGATTTAAGAGAAATCCATCAAGCTGCTGCCTCAACTCAAACCTCCCAAGCTGAGCAAGAATACAGTCAAAACGTTCAAAATTTTCTGCGTAGAATAGAAAATCTGAATTTGGATTCAGAAACACCCGCTGCCATACCACCATCTGACGCCTCAAGAGCCACATCCGTGTCCACATCAAAAAGAACAGATTATCATAAATGGGGTCTAAAATTCGATCCTAAGAAAATGACAGTAGACGACTTCATATTTAGATTAAGTAGACTTAGGGAATGCTATAATTTGACATGGCAGGAAGTATTTTTAAATTTTCACCAATTCGTTACCGGTAATGCAGAGACTTGGTACTGGTTGTATCTTCATGCACATCCTAACACTGACTGGAGAACATTTCGAATAGCTTTATTCGAACAGTTCAGAAGTTTAGAAACTGACTCCAAATTGTCACGTATCATGTTCGACCGACGTCAAAGAGTTCATGAAAGGTTTGATGACTTCTTCAACGAAATCCAAAAGCTTAACACTCGTCTGTATAGACCAAAGACCCCAAGAGAACTTATTGATCTCTTAAAACAAAACGTTAAGAGACGAATTGGAGAGCTTCTGATAACCTTCTATACGAATAGCTTACCTGAAATGGTCCATATTTGCAGAACCATAGAAAGATATATAAATAAGCAGGATTCTGCCAGTTCAAGAACAAATCCAACCACGAACTTCCGAAAGCAAATCTCAGAATTAGAATTTGAGCCGGAACATTATGAATCACGTACTCAGGTTGATGCTTTATCATATCCTCAAAAGAAGATAGATACGACTTTATATTTGTGTTGGAACTGCAGGCAAAAGGGTCATTCGTATAGAGAATGCCCGAGCACACAGGCAACATTATTTTGTTACAAGTGTGGCTTCCAAAACACGACATCTCTTAACTGTCCGAGATGCGCGGGAAACCGGAAGCAGGGCAATCCAACTTCCGGGGAGAGTTGCCCTCAGACAAAGATCCCGGAAAAATAAATAATGAACATTATGACATAACCAAAAATTTACAAAATAAAACTAATGAAAATACCAACTTACCTGATTTACCTAAAATACCTTATGATGTAAAAATGAAAATTGAGAATGAAATACCTTTGGCAGAACCAAAAAAACTTACCATTTTAAAGCGACCACACGAAACATCTAAAAATTCGATAAGCATAGAAAAGCCGAAATCCCTTCACGATAGAATTCAAAAGTATTATGAAGTCAGAGATCGCATTTTTAATTCAAAACCATCTATGCGAATTTTGAAACTTCGAGAACGTTTTAAGAATAAATCTAGTTTTTTAAAGCAATCTCTGCAACCCGTCTTGCCGACAATGATGACGAGCGTCCTTACGCGAATATAAAAATTTTCGGCAAAAACATGTTTGGTCTACTGGACAGTGGTGCCAGTATAAGTTGTCTCGGAAAGGGTTGTCTAGAGTTATTAAAAGACGTTGGAGTTACCTATAACGCGTTTAATTCGAATGTACGGACTGCAAGTGGTCAGCAGCAATGTATTGTGGGTGAAGTATCCACTGAAGTTAGTTACCGTGGTAAAACTAAAAACGTAACTTTTTATCTTGTGCCTTCCTTGGAACAAGATTAAGATAGGTTAGCCCGCAACAGCAACGCCTAGCGGTTAGCCCTTATTTGCTGGCAAGCTTACTTTTTCATAAACTTGCTGTCCCTTGACATTGCTTTGACGCTTAGTTTTTGAAAAACACTTAAAGTGATTTCGTAAGAGTAACCCTCTCTCTATTTCAAATTCCTTCGAGTGAGTTCCTCTTTCTAAGCTTCCAAGACCTAACAAATGCCTTCCTTATTTGTTAACCTTTGGTCATGGTTTTTTCTATCATAATTTGATTTTTCTAGGGTACGAAGAAACCAAACCCTAAGCATTATAGGATAAACCACAACCACCACGAAACTCCTACTACGGGGGCCGTCCCATATATGATCATGACGCCTAGCATCATGGGGCTGTATCATATCCCGTGGCACCGTTTACAGCCCGGTCGGCTCGATAACTTTCGTTCTTTGATAGGAAGGATCTAGGGAAGATAACCCTAGAAGTGGCCGCTCGGTTTCATGTCAGGGACCAACAATTGACCAGCTTTATCTTTTCATGAACATCATTCTTTTATAAAATGATTTTTACTGGAGCCACTACAAATTCTAATCTTCATTTAAATACCGACTTTACAGATAGAAGAGGTCGATTTGTATATTTACTGATTTTTATGGTCTTTTTATAAATTTTTATCAGTAAGTCTGCCTCAGGACCTTTGAGGCAAAGGACGACGGTCCCTCGTTTCCACCATCTTAAGATTTTACAATCTTAGGAAGGAAGAAACTATAACTTCTTGCGTTCCTTCACAAGCAGAAACCTTTGTCAATGTAGTTCTCAGAGTGCCTTTATCAATTATAATTAATTGTAACAGTATCATTCTTCAACAAACTACACTGAAGTCTCATTACTTGTGTCCAGAGGCCACCGCGAGGAGGTGCAAGTAAGTACTTCTTCATTCCAGATCATAGTCAAACTCAACACGCTTACCCTATGTCTATTGGAAATCAGTTAGACCTCCCTTCCTTGGAACAGCAATTGTACTTGGGAGTCAATTTTTGGAAGCTGTTTGAGATCGCTCCCAAATTACTTTCGGAAATTGCGCCAAGTACACCTGCAGCCGAATGCGACCCAAATATTCACGAGTTATCAAGAGATCAAACCAAAGTTTTAGAAAGTGTGATCCAAATGTTTCCGTCCTTTGCTAAGTGTGGCCTTGGACGAACTCATCTCGAGGAACACTACATAGATACAGGTAATGCCGAGCCTATAAAGCAAAGACACTATCCCGTGTCTCCAGCGGTGCAAAAGCTCATGTATGAGGAGTTGGATAGAATGCTGGAAATGGGCATTATTGAAGAGAGCAATAGAGCTCACCGATTGTCTTGGTACAGAAACCTGGAAAAAATCGTTTGTGCCTTTACTCTCGCAAAGTCAATAAATGTTCAAAAACAGACGCCTATCCGCTCCATCATATGGAAGCACTGCTGAGTCGAGCTTCAGATACGCATTTCATTTCTAGTGTGGACTTGAAGCACGCCTTCTGGCAGATACCACTGGAGAAGTCGTCACGGGAAAAGACTGCGTTTTCTGTGCCTGGCAGGCCCCTGTACCAATTTGTGGTTATGCCCTTCGGTCTTCATGGTGCAGCTCAGAGGTTGTGTCGACTTATCGACAAGGTGGTCCCACATGAGTTGAGACAAAAAGTGTTTGTGTATTTGGATGATCTTTTGGTTATCTCAAGTTCATTTGAAGAGCATATGAGTGTTCTTAAGGAATTGGCTGATTGTTTAAGAAAAGCAAACCTCACGATAAACTTAGAAAAATCCAAATTTTGCTTTAAATATCTTAAATACCTCGGATATATAGTGGGGGGTGGATGTCTTAAGACTGATCCCGACAAAGTGGCGGCAATCGAAGATTTTCCTATACCAAAGACTGACCGACAAGTACGGCGATTTCTAGGTTTATCCGGCTGGTATAGGAGGTTCATTAAAAATTTCTCAAGCATCGCGAGTCCGATTTCAGATACCCTTAAGAAAGGAAAATCTTTCGTTTTTAGTCCGGAAGCAATAGTAGCTTTTGAAGAACTTAAACGTGCCCTTACTTCAGGTCCGGTTTTAATTAATCCCAATTTCTCAAAACCTTTTATAATTTTATGCGACGCCTCGACGTTTGGAATAGCTTGCGTTTTATGTCAAGTAGACGAAGATGGTGTGGAAAGGCCGATCTACTATTATTCACATAAACTTAATGCTGCACAACATAACTATAGTGTTACGGAGTTAGAGTGCCTAGCGGCCGTCTTAGGAGTGGACAAATTTAGATCTTATGTGGAATTGCAAGATTTTAAAATAGTGACTGATCACGCGAGTCTAAAGTGGCTCATAAGTCAGAAGGATCTGAGTGGACGTCTTGCAAGATGGAGTCTAAAACTCCAACGTTTCTCTTTTGAAATAGAGCATCGAAAGGGTTCGCAACATGTGGTACCTGATGCACTCTCTCGCGTTCATTGCACAGATGAAATTGCGTTAAGTACTACGACTGCTGTCAACCCGATCGATGTCCTGCATGTCGATCTAACAGATCTATCGTTTAAATCTGATGAATATGTTAGGTTGATAGAAACGGTGGAGACAAATAAAAATCAACTGCCAGATCTTCAAGTGACAGAAGGTTTTGTTTATAAGAAGGTCAAATTCAGTACAGGTAATCCAATGGAGGATGACCAAACGTGGAAATTGTGGATTCCTTCTGTACTGACGTCTCACTTGGTTCGTTTGGCTCATGATCCTCCAAAGGCTTCGCATGGAGAGTTGCATTAGGCATGTAAGAACAGCTTCGTATTCGCCACAGGCAAATGCCAGCGAAAGGGTAAATCGCTCAATTTTAACAGCCATACGATCATACATCGCCAAAGAACCGAATCAAACCAACTGGGACAGACATATTTCGTCAATAGCCAGTGCTCTTCGTACTACCACCCACGCAGCAATCGGAATGTCTCCTCACGAAGCCCTTTTCGGGCAATCGAAAATTGAACATGGACATGATTACGCGCTGCTCAAAAAGCTCAAGGGACTTAACAACTCGGAACTTGAAATTTTACCGAAAAGCTGTAAAATGAACATCATGCACAAACATCTGAAAGATTGTTTAGAAAAGAGCCACAAAACTTACGAAAATAAATATAATTTGCGAAGCAAAACAAAAAAAATCGTAATCGGACAAAAAGTGTTCAAAAGGAACTTTGTGCTTAGTGATAAAGCAAAAAAACGAAACGCGAAATTGTGTTTAAAATTTACACCAGCTGTAGTTAAAAGCATTCCAAGTGAAAATCTTTACGAATTAACAGATACAACGGGTAAAGTTCTTGGAATATTTCATGCAAAAGATATTCGAATATGAGAAAAATTTACATATACATACATATAGGCCTTGTGGGTCATGTTCATTTTAGTTTTATTAAATATGAAATTTAATAAAAGCTAAAAAGTTTTGTAGCGACCCTACTTCAAATAATAATTAATGGAATAATATTAAAGTGTGGAATTCCACACACACCTGAGTACAAGAACACCCTGTCAATTGTTCGAACAATGAAAATCGAGTGGCTTTCGCCAAACTTCTTTTTCTTTCGTTAAGTGGAAAAAGGGAAGTAGACATCCATCTTAGCCTTCAATACGTCGGTCTTTTCGATTTTGGCTAAGGCGGTGAGCAGTGGTGTTGTAAGTTAAATCCCTTTAACAAATTTTTGTTACCCAATACGTTGTGACTGTTAAAACACCATTATATTTTTAGACAGTGCCGATAACAATAAATTTTATTTCACACCGCAAACAACAAAATAATTTGCGAAGAAAAGCTCTCGCCGAACCTCGAGCGATTGGTCCAGAGAAGTCTGTAATCTCTACAGTACCTACCATTTAAGCGGTTGTTTTGGATTCCTCAGTGGCATACCTTTGAAAGATTGGTGGCCAACGCAGCCTCACAAATCTTACAAGCCAGAGGCAGCGTCGCAGCATCCACTAGGAAGAGCAGACGACGACGCATGCTTGCCGCCTTCGCCAGGCCTAAGCCATTACCTTTACTAGGCCGACACCTCAAACATTCTCAACATCAATTACCCACATCAATCACCGCCAAAACATCAACTTCAATTACCCGCCCAGTGCCAGTATCAGCAAATCCAAGTTACAATCAAAATTGAGATCTAATTAGATCGGTTCCAGATCCAATCAATTAATAGAGAATCCCCAAAAACAAAAAAAAAACAAAAAATCATCACCAGCTATAACTACTTTCAACCTGTACAGACTGTACTTTTTTTTTACAAACGAATTTCTGTAAACTCCCTCCGTGATCGGTGATCTTAGTGACTCTATATATTGAAGTAAGAATAGGGTTAGAAGGGCAGGGTGAAGAAGGGAAAAGGGAAAACAAACATAGAAAAAAGTTAAGTATACGAATTTCAATCCCAAAGAAATTTGTTCTTCTGTTTAAGATTTTATTTTTTCTAATCAAAGTGTTTAGCCGTGAAAGGAAATAAGAGCCGTCATCCCACGCATGCTGTGCACATCATCGTCG
The DNA here is from genome assembly GCA_920104205.1 of Eupeodes latifasciatus. Classification (NCBI taxonomy): domain Eukaryota; kingdom Metazoa; phylum Arthropoda; class Insecta; order Diptera; family Syrphidae; genus Eupeodes; species Eupeodes latifasciatus. Next base: position 161,475,433 of record OV049924.1, read on the forward strand.
GAGAACGAGCCAGCATATAAAAATTGCAAGTAATAAACGAAACACCCGGTAAGTCATTATTATTATAAAACGAAATTTAGTATCTTAAACTTAAGATAACGAGTTGATTAGGGGTTGAAAAATTGAATCACTTTCAATTGAGATTTAAATTAGAGTAATAAGAGAGCGTAATTAAAACATGTTACTCGCGATAAGTAAATAAAAAGAGAAAAAATAATACTATGTTAAGAACCAAAGAGAATTAAAGAGAGTCGTGCAAGGTGCAACAACAACAACATTAAATTCGGATTTTTTTTTTATTTAAGTGCGGAAAAAAAGGTTGTGAATTTTAAACGACAGATGTACCTATTAAAATTTAGGCCAAAAAGCAAAGCAATTGTTTAGAAAGAAAATACAGTACAAAAATTAAAAACAGACAATATATTTAAAAGATTAAAACTTAAAGCTAATATCACAGATCAAGAGAAAGTAAGAAAAGAAAAAGAGAAAAAATTTATATATATACCTAATATAAATCTATATATAGAAAATAGATATACATATAGTAGAAACCTAAAGTTTAAAATTTAACAATAAAAAGTATTATTTTGCTATCACAGAAGATCACAGAGAGAGTAAAGAGATTGAAATGAATGTGTATAATCCTAATTTATAAAACAAATAGTTAAAAAATAAAACCTAAAGTGAATTTAAAAATGTCGGTGTTCAACTATATATAATAATTTGCTTTGAAGATTATGATAAATATGCTGAATTAGGTTCTTCTGTTCGTGCGTAAGGGGGGAGAACAATGAAGAGGTTACGATCGATGGATAATGTGTGAATCGTAAAGATTTGCACATTTTTAAATTAGGGGCTAGTGTCAAAGAATTCGCGAGACGTTAGCCATGGATGGTCGTGTTATACCTATGTAACATAACTGAGGGTGGGTTCGCGATGGAAACACACTACACCAAAGTTTCCAACTGAGCGTTTCGAACTATGAAATAGATATTGTGTGTGGTATAAACAGGTTCGAAGGTAATGCAAGTATGTATGAAGTTATTAAAGTAAAAACAGTCAAGGCATGTAATTAGTAACGAGTCCGGTAGCAGTGCAAGATCCCACGACTCCGTCGAGCTAGTGTCGCGCGAGTTACAAAGGTACCCACACATCCAATACCCATCAATACTCCACAGTTGGTATCGATCCAAATACCTAAGTCAGCAGTTTAGAGGAGCCATGAGAAGAATCCCAGTATAAACAAAAAGCTCTGACATAAACATCCGATGGAATGCAACTTGTAAACATCCGAAAGAAGCCACTACCAAGCCACCAAATAATAACGATATACATATCTATAAATTCGGCACCCTAGCGTAGGTTAAGTTATTAATTGTAAAGTATCTATAAGTTCAGTTCTTAATCATCACTCAATAAAGCAAGTTCCGTTGCCTAAAACTAAAAACTGTTGTCGACTTTAATTCTCGTTCCTCCTTGTTGTTTGGGAGAAGAATATTTTTATATTTTTTTCAAATCCCTGAGGATTTTCTACATAACTGGCGCAGTCGGTAGGATACCCAGTATCCGTTCGTATATCGGTTGTTTTAAAAATCGGTATAAAGAAAAAGTGAATATTTTTTTTTATTATTAAGTGGTCTTAAATTGAGTTGTTATTGGGGTTGTGTGACCTTTTTCAAAAAAAGGGAAAGTCAAACAAACGCACTCTGAAAACGCCTTCTGAGACTGGAAGGTTGACCCAATAAAATAAAAAAAACTCAGGCCATAAATAAAATCATAATCCAAAATCACTTAAATAAAATAAAACAAAAATGGAACATCAAGTAGAATTACTTTTGAGCGCAACAGCGGAACAGAAAGAACTCCTGCAGCAACAACAACTTTTACAACAGCAGCAGCAACAACAACAGCAACAACAACAACAACAACAAATCTTAGAACCAAAACCACTTTCATTCATTCTACCAGAGATGGAAATTATCAAGATCATCCAAAGGATCAAACCATTCAGTGGAGAAGGACCACGAGACGTCGCATCGTTTATCTATGATGTAGATATAAATGTACAATATCTCACACCAGCTACAAATGCATTTGCCATACAAAACATAGTCAGGGGATTGATCCAAGGAAGAGCTCAGCAGACTATAAGGATGTTGGGACCCTTTGCAACGTGGACAACCATGAAAGATACCCTTATTAAGCACTTTGGACCACAGGAAAACTACATATCCATATACCAACAAGCTGTAAGTTTAAAAAATAATTGTCTCGAGACATATTATTTAAAATTGTGTTTATTAATGGATAAGATTAATGTGAAATATAATTTTGAACAAGTCAAATCAATTGAATTCTCGCCAGAGAATGTTAACGGAATGTTTTTTAGAATTTTTTGTTCAAAACTAAACACACACCAAGAAAGTTTTGTATTAAGTAGGAATACTGATTCTATGCAAAAAGCGTACGAACTATTAAATACATATAGAAATTCAAATCCTAATAATAATATTTTAAATTCCAACCGAAACAATGGTATTGGAAGTTTCAATAATGGAAATTTCAATAATAATAGAAATAATAATAGGTTCAATAATTCAAATTCTAATAACGGAAATTTGAACAGTGGTAATTATAGTAGTGGTAATTATAATAATAATTATTCTAACTTTAGAAATTCTAATAATAGAAATTACAATAATAACAATCAAGGGAATTATAACAAGATAAATAATTATCCAAATAACAATAATGGTAATAATAATAATGGGTATAACTATAATAGGAACAATAATTACGGGAACAATAATTATAGGAACAATAATTACGGGAACAGTAACAATAGAAATAATAATAATTTTGATCGAAATCAGAATCAAAATACAAATACAAATACAAGAAACCTAAGCAACAACAATTCAAATAATCAAAATAGCAGGGAAGATAACCGAGACATAAATTTTCAGGAGGAGGCCTCAGAGGTCCTTTACCCATAGTAAATCTCACAATTGAAAATGAAATTATACCTGTACTAATTGATTCTGGAGCTTCAACTTCCAGCATAGACATCAATTGTCTAAAAACAAGTCTAAGGTATAAATTACAATATCCTCAAGATATAAATGGTCTCACAGGTAAAACAACAGTTACCGAACAAATCAAAACATCTTTTCCTAAAGAATTTAATGCACCAACAAATAATAAAATGATGTGGAAAATTTTGAACCTTTCTGGAAAAAGTTTCAAAGCTATAATAGGACAAAATATTCTGTATCCATTAAACGCCATCCTCAATTTAGGGGAAGGTTCTTTTAAAATTTTTAATGAAACCCTTCTTTTTAATTATGCTTGCCCTCAAGAAATTAATTGTTTTGAAGAACTCAAGGAAACAAATAATTTAGATTGTCTGTACGAAGATCTAAATAAAGAAGAAAGTGAATCCTTACGAAAAGTATTAAGAAATAATAATGACTTATTTTACAAAGAAGGAACCGATTTGAGTTGCACGTCTAATACTAAACATAGTATAACCACCACAGATAGTATACCTATCTTTTCAAAAATTTATCGTTTTCCTAAAATACATGAGGAAGAGGTAGAAAGACAAGTTCATGATATGCTTAAACAAGGCATTATACAAAAGTCTAACTCCCCATATAATGCACCAATTTGGGTAGTACCAAAAAAACAAGATAATTCAAAAACAAATAAATGGCGAATAGTTGTCGACTATCGCAAATTAATTGAAAAGACTCATGAGGACAAGTTCCCTATTCCGAACATTGAATCAATTTTCGATAAGCTTGGTAAAGCTCAGTACTTTACCACACTAGACCTTGCTAAAGGTTTTCATCAAATTTTGGTAGATCAAAAAGACCAATATAAAACTGCCTTTAGCACCCCTCAAGGTCACTATGAGTTTGTAAGAATGCCGTTCGGGTTGAAAAATGCCCCGGCTACTTTTCAGAGGATGATGAATGAAATTTTAAGGGAACATATAAATAAAATATGTGTCGTATATCTCGACGACATTTTAATATTTGCTACTTCATTACAAGAAATGGAGGTAAATATAAAATTAATTTTTAAAGAACTAAGAAAAAATAATCTTAAGATTCAAATTGACAAGTGCAATTTTTTTTCAAAAAATACAGAATACTTAGGCCATATATTGACCGATAAAGGTATAAAACCTAACCCAAGCAAAATTACAGCTATACAAAAACTATCCGCACCAAGAACAGTAAAACAGATAAAATCCTTTTTGGGAATAACCGGCTACTATAGAAAATTCATCGAGAATTATTCTAAAATAGCTATCCCGCTAACGGAATGTTTAAAGAAAGGTAGTAGGATCAATGAAAATGATCCAGATTACTTAAAAGCCTTCCAAGAGTTAAAATCATTGATTACGAGTCATCCGATATTACGATATCCTGATTTTAAGAAAATGTTTATTCTTACAACTGATGCTTCAGATAAAGCCATCGGTGCTGTTTTGTCTCAAGATAACCATCCCATCTCTTTTGCGTCTAGAACTCTCAATGAACATGAGATTAATTATTCAACAATTGAAAAGGAATTATTATCAATTGTTTGGGCAACAAAGTATTTTCGACCCTATCTTTATGGAGTCAAATTTAATATTAAAACAGATCATAGACCACTTATTTGGTTAAATAATCTTAAAGATCCTGATTCAAGAACAATCAGATGGAAAACAAGATTAAACGAATATAATTATAATATAGAATATGTAAAAGGAAAAGAAAATAAGGTAGCTGATTTTCTTTCAAGAATAAACGTTGATGAAAATGAAATAAATATTAATGAAGATAATAATAATGGAAGAGAAGAAAACGAAATATTAGAAAATAAAGGTATAGTGAACAAATTTAAAACTCAAATAATTTTATTAAAAGAAAAAGAACAGACATATAAGAAGGTGCATAGCAAGAAAAAGATTTTTATAACAGAAGAAGAAATTAATAATAATGAAATGATAAAAATATTAAAGGAATATTTACCAGACAAAGGAGTACTAGCATTTTATTCAGAGTTAGAAGAAAACTCATTTAATATATTTAAAGATAAGCTGTTCTCACATTTTACAATGTCACATTATAAATTAATTAAATGTGCATTATTGGCAGAAGATTTATTAAACAAAACCGCATGTTTAGAAAAAATTAAAGAAATTCACGAGTCAACAAACCATAGAGGTATTTATGAAAACTACAAAGAATTAAAATTAAAATTCTATTTTGTAAAATTACAAGAAATAATAATCGAATATATAAATAATTGCGAAGTGTGCAATTTAGCAAAATATGATAGGAAACCTCCTAAACCAAAATTTAAATACACAGTTACACCAAGAAACAAAAATGAAATAATTCATATGGATATCTTCCATATCGAAAAGAAATATTATTTTACGGTAATTGACAAATTTTCGAAACATCTATACGTTAAAGAAACTATAGATAAAAGTTCATCTACCTTAGTTATATTGATAAAAGAATACAAACAAAATTTTGACAAACCGAGGTTAATAGTAGCAGACAATGAATTCAATACTGCTAACGTTGTAGAATTTATAGAACTAGAAAACCTATCAATTCATTTTAATTCTCCCAATAGCCATACAGGCAATGCCGATATGAGTAGATGTCATTCGTCACTACTTGAACATATTAGAATCTTGAATATCACAGAACCCAATCTGGATATAACAGACAAAATTCTTAAAGCTTCTAAGTATCATAATAATACAATTCATTCGACTATAGAAAGAAAGCCAATAGAAGTACAGTTCGGAAATATTGATAGAAACAAAATTTTTAATCTATTAGAATCAAAGAAAAATCAATGGTTAGGTTACCATAACAAAAATAGAGAAACAAATAAACCTTATCCTTATGATAAAGCTTATATTAAAAACTATGGTCAGGTAAGACATAAAGAAAAACCTAAATTTAGAAAAGTAGAAGTAAAATTAAACAATGAAGGAGTAACTATAAACAGCAAAGGAAAAAGAAATTTAAAGATCCATCCTACACGGATTAAAAGACAAAAAAAGTATTTTAAAGGTCCAATTAATAAACAAAAGTAAAATCAATGAGATTCTGTTTTCATTACAGATTTCAACTCACCTCAACATAAAAACCTTTTTTCTTATTTTAACAATAATAATAAGTGTTATAACAAGCTCAAGTGCAGATATTCAAATAGAAAACATTGAAGATCAAGGAGTAATATTAATTAAAGACGAAGATATACCAATAGTAAGTGACTATTATCGAATCTACCATAGGGTAAACCTTCAAGAGTATATAGATATTCTTAACGATTTAACATCATATAAAAACCAAAATCCAGAGATAATAAAAATTATTCAAAGCAACCCAGCATTATTGCAGAAAATTACGAAAATCCAAACTAATATAAAAATGCTATTAAGTTCAAATGAACACTCTGTGAAAAATAATATGAAATTACGCAATAATAGAATAAAAAGAGGTCTACTTAATCCAATAGGATCAATATTCAAATTACTATATGGAATCATGGATAATGATGACAGAGAAGAAATTACAAATCAATTAGACGTTATAGACCAGAACGATAAGAAACTTGCAGAAGCATATAATAAACAAATAGAAATTAACGATATTTTCCAAACCAACTTTAGAAATATTAAAGATAACATAGAAGAAACAAAATCTCAATTATTAAAACTCACTGGAAATAGTAGAAACGAAATTAATATAATTAAAAATGAGATTTCATTATTGAAGCTTTCCAATTATGTTTCAGAATTGGATCAAGAAATTGAAAAATTAATTGATAATGTAAATGCAGCTAAAGAAGGAATCATGTCAAGATCTATTTTGGACATTGACGAAATTGAAGAAAATTTTATAGGCTTAAACGAATTAAAAGAAATAAAAATAAATATTTTTGGGAAAGACAATTCAAATACTTTTGTAATTATTATAAGCATTCCCATATTTTTAGATCAAGAATTTCCAACATACCATTTACGATTAGTACCATTTATAAACAATACAATAATTGAAAATATTGTAGAACAAAGAATTGTAAAATATCAAAACAAAATATATCCTGTAAACAAATATTTAAAGAATTTAGAAAATCCAATAGAATGCTCTCCATGTAAAACAATAGAATATAAAATAAAAAATTATGTAGAGGAAATAAATAAAGGTCTATTACTTGTATTAAATTTTGAAAATATTATAGAGCATAATTGCAACGAAAAAACATACCATTTTTATACAAATTTTATTGTGAATTTTAATAAATGTACTGTAATATTAAATAACAAAGTTTATAATAATAAAATAAAAACTTTCAATCAAAAAATAATTATAAGTCCCAATTTAAATATGAGTCTTGTTGACTCAGAAATAATAATAAAAGACCTTGTTATAAATGATATAGAGCATCAAAATAAAATAAAATTAATAGAATATAAGAACAATCGTAATACGATTACATTTTCATTAATAGTAACAATAAGCATTGTAATAACTATTTGCTATTTTATAATTAAACATAAACAAAGAAAAATAAAAATTATAAACAAAATTATATGTGCCGAAGAAATAAAAAATACTGATAATATACCTATGAACGAAATTGAAAATGTGAAGTCTCAGGAGAGTCTTCAATCTAAGGTGGGGGGAGTTACAAAGGTACCCACACATCCAATACCCATCAATACTCCACAGTTGGTATCGATCCAAATACCTAAGTCAGCAGTTTAGAGGAGCCATGAGAAGAATCCCAGTATAAACAAAAAGCTCTGACATAAACATCCGATGGAATGCAACTTGTAAACATCCGAAAGAAGCCACTACCAATCCACCAAATAATAACGATATACATATCTATAAATTCGGCACCCTAGCGTAGGTTAAGTTATTAATTGTAAAGTATCTATAAGTTCAGTTCTTAATCATCACTCAATAAAGCAAGTTCCGTTGCCTAAAACTAAAAACTGTTGTCGACTTTAATTCTCGTTCCTCCTTGTTGTTTGGGAGAAGAATATTTTTATATTTTTTTCAAATCCCTGAGGATTTTCTACATAACTCGCGTGAGCCAGCATGCCTGCCGCACTTCTCTACCAGGACAGCCCGACCTACGTTCTTTTGGAACCTTTAGAGGATTCCTGTGCCTACTTTAGGATTTGGGGGATACAATATTCGCGTATCGTAGGATAGGGTCTAATTAACGTTACACACTTCAACGAAAATAAAGAACCCTTCACAAATTACATCAAGAGATTGGAAAATTATCTTGCACTACGAAACATCTCAGATCTACAAAAAAACGGCAAGTATTTATAAATTGCATTGGCGCCAAATACTACCAACTTCTCTCCAACCTAACAGCCTCAGAATATCCTGATACAAAGTCATACGATGATCTAGTAGCCCTTTTAAAAAAAACACCTCAATCCAAAGCCAAATGAAATTACAGAGCAGCATAAATTTCTGCTTAGACTCCAACATGAGGGAAAGTCAATATCAAACTATTTGGCTGAGTTAAAAAAGTTAAGCGCATACTGCAATTTCACCTGTGAGTCATGTAAAAAGTCCACGCTTAATACTCATCTAGGATCCCAATTTATTCGAGGACTGAGGGACTCCGACATTAAAGAAAGGCTTCTGCGGGAAACGGACATGACTTTGGATAAAACAGTTGAATATGCCATTTCAATGGAGGCTTCAAAAACCGAGAGTCAAACCATACAAAATATTCACCAAGTCCAAACGAAAGGGTCGCAAATACAAAAAGCTAAACCAAGTAAAATTGGTAGCTTTAAAGTCCATGATCGATCTACACAAAAAGACAAAAAGACGATATGCTACAGATGTGGGAAGCATAATCATATGGCAAATAAGTGTCGTGCTACAAACTTATATTGTAAAAGTGTCGAGCAAGTGGCCATATATCCTCAGTGTGCATGAAGTCGCAATCTTCACCTAAAGAGGCTAACACACTTCAAGTTTTTCATGATTCCGATTTGTGTTAATTAGGGGTACCCTAATATTTTTTCCGTTGTTGGCTATTATACAATTTCCTAAAAATACGCCTTTCCTTATTTCTTTGGATAAGCATATCTTAGGTTCCTTATATCTAACTGGTAATTCTATAATCGACCTAGACCTTGGAAGTAATTTTAATTCTTCTTTTAGGTTTATTTTTATTGACCTATTTTTTTCTTTCTTTACTATATTCAAATTACATATTTGTATATTCTCTTTATTTTCATTTTTCTTTTTTCTTCTTAAAATCGACAGTGTCAAATTGCATACTGTTTTCATTACAGTCAGCATTAATAGTAAACAAAATGCAAAGTTATAAATTATTTTTATTTCAATGGGTTCTGAGTCATGCAGGGTCTCTGCTTGCGACTTATTATTTAATTGACCTGTTTTTTGCAGTGTCATATTAATGTTTGAATTGCTTTCATTAATTTGATTTATGTAATCTGTATCTATATTTGTATCTATCATATTTCCCACAATTGTTTTACAAGTGTTGACATCTTTGGATTTCCTTTCTTTGTTGACTTTAAGGTTTTTCTGCATTTTTGGATTTAAATCACGCAGATTTACCTTTTCGTTAGTCATTTTGTTTGGTGCCTTTTCTTCTCTTGTTTTCACTTTGCGAGGTGAAGTTTCGGATGAGAAGGATTTGGCTTTTAGAGAATCCGTTTGTAATGCCCCTGGAGTATCGAAATCAGTGTCTTGTCCAGTTTTTTTATACTGCAAGCAACACTTCTCTTCGTGTAAACTCTTTGTACAGTTGTCGTGCGGTAAGCTTATTTCTTGACCTGCCTTGCGCTCACGGTTTGACTGAGTTTGCTGATACTTGTTGGTTTTCACATGTTGATTACCTGTGTAACAGCATCAAATATGTGGATTGTTTAACTCAGTCTTGTTAGAATCGAACAGTGGTATGCTATATTCCTTTGTACCTTGAGTTGGCAGTTTTGAAAATGTTAATAACTTGTTAGGTCCGTCTACGTTACAGTATTCTCCTAAGAAACTATCCCCTTATATTCCATCACTACTACTTGAAATGCGCAATTGGGTAATGAGGGTATTTGCATAGTACCAGTGATTTCTCCTAATGTATCGGGTGATTTTTTAAGAGCTTGAGAACTTTTTTTTAAAAAAAAACGCATAAAATTTGCAAAATCTCATCGATTCTTTATTTGAAACGTTAGATTGGTCCATGACATTTACTTTTTGAAGATAATTTCATTTAAATGTTGACCGCGGCTGCGTCTTAGGTGGTCCATTCGGAAAGTCCAATTTTGGGTAACTTTTTCGAGCATTTCGGCCGGAATAGCCCGAATTTCTTCGGAAATGTTGTCTTCCAAAGCTGGAATAGTTGCTGGCTTATTTGTGTAGACTTTAGACTTGACGTAGCCCCACAAAAAATAGTCTAAAGGCGTCAAATCGCATGATCTTGGTGGCCAACTTACCGGTCCATTCCTTGAGATGAATTGTTCTCCGAAGTTTTCCCTCAAAATGGCCATAGAATCGCGAGCTGTGTGGCATGTAGCGCCATCTTGTTGAAACCACATGTCAACCAAGTTCAGTTCTTCCATTTTTGGCAACAAAAAGTTTGTTAGCATTGAACGATAGCGATCGCCATTCACCGTAACGTTGCGTCCAACAGCATCTTTGAAAAAATACGGTCCAATGATTCCACCAGCGTACAAACCACACCAAACAGTGCATTTTTCGGGATGCATGGGCAGTTCTTGAACGGCTTCTGGTTGCTCTTCACTCCAAATGCGGCAATTTTGCTTATTTACGTAGCAATTCAACCAGAAATGAGCCTCATCGATGAACAAAATTTGTCGATAAAAAAGCGGAAACACATTTCGAACCGAACACTGATTTTGGTAATAAAATTCAATGATTTGCAAGCGTTGCTCGTTAGTAAGTCTATTCATGATGAAATGTCAAAGCATACTGAGCATCTTTCTCTTTGACACCATGTCTGAAATCCCGCGTGATCTGTCAAATACTAATGCATGAAAATCCTAACCTCAAAAAAATCACCCATTATATCCGATTCCACAAGGTGTGTTAATCGTCAATTTTTTATGCGAGTTTAATGAGTTAATATCATCAATAACTCTCTTCTTCAAAAAGGCTTACCTCCGAACCTGTATCCATTAACAGTTGTATCGATTTTTTCTTCCCTAGTTCAATTCCTATTTTTATTGAAGGTAGAGAAATGTGGGGTGGTATATGACTACTATTGATAATAATGGGTTGCCCGTTTTTTCTCTTTGTGTTATTTAAAGTCGAGTCGGGGAACTTTCGATCGACTATTGGAAGTTTCCCGATCGGTTTGTTTGCCAATTATTTTTAAACTGACATTGATCTATTGTGTGGCTGTATCTTCCACACCAGTCACATCGAGTTGTTTGACTTACTCTGTTTTGAGCATTACTATTGTTATTGTTATTACTATTTTCTCTACGATTGTTATTATTTATTGAGAATATGTATGTATGTGTTGACAGGCTTACAGATCAGTGGTTTCCTAATGCAAATAATTGTTATTATTGTTACATTTCTGATCATTTGATCTGAAAGGGTTATTTTTACGATGTTCCGAATTCAAGTGTTGGTACTGAGAATTTTGGTTGTTATTAATTTCGCGTGATTTATTACTACCACCGCCCCTGTTAGGGTTATCATTTTTTCTTCTGCAGGTAGCAGCCTCATGCCCATAATGTTTGCAAATTTGGCAAATAGGGGTATTCTGTCGTTTCAAGCACTCACTGTATTAGATTAGATTAGATTAGATTTGATTTTATTTAAACATACATTTTTAACAATAATTTGGTTAATACAATCAATATGATGCATGGCATTGCCGTCTGCCTGATTGACAACTAAAAGTATAGCTTTATATAAATTTAAATAAAAAAGAAAGTGCAGTTTAAGATTAAAACGCTTCATTTAAAATTTGATGTCTATAATTAAGTGCTGTTTTGCAATATGCATATAACTTTGTGACATCCATTTCCTGTAGAAGGCTTGTGATATCAGTATTTAAAAGAAAGTCACTGCCTAGGATAAGTCTTCTTATTTCTCTCAGTATCGCATATCGTCCAACAAAATGAAAAGCATCCTCGCGCTCCTTCAAGTTACACAGGTTGCATAAAATCGGTAAGTCCTCACGGTGAGGAATGTAGTTTATATTAAGGAGTTCTCCTCTTAGCCGGAACATGCACGAAATTTGTTCGATGGTAAATTTGTCGTGGAAGTAGTTTCTTTCCCTGAGATCGTAGTCTAGTCTACTGTAAATCATGCGGTGCAGTGAGCTTTTGGCTTGCTCCGTGTATTGTGTTCTTGAGGCTTCATCCAGACGAGCTATTAGGAGATATAAAGTTGGCTTCCAAGAGGCAAGGTTACTGTAGTTTAGGTCAACATCTACCTGTTCGGCTAGTTCTATCCAGTCTTTAAACCATCCACTTCGGGATTGGATTGTTTGAAGAACTACTTTCTTTGGGAGACGATAACTTCGCATATCCAGAGCTTTGAGGATGTAATCGACCTGCAGCTTGAGTGTTTTTATAAATAAAGGCGATAAACCCGTTTCCAGCATGATCATGTAGTTTGGCGTACTCGAAGGAAGGTGGAAAATCCGTTTTATGTAAAATCGGAGCAGTTTTTCCATTTGTTCATATTTCCGACCTCCCCAAGCTTGCGCCGCATAAAACATAACTGATTCCGATACAGCTTCGAAGACCCTGAATTTACTGGTGTGCGTAATTTCCTTATTATTAAAGCATTGCTTCCATGCTACGTTTATAGCTGTTTTCGCCTTAACAAGTTTGTCAGTGAGATGTTTTTCCATGCTCAAGTTCTTAGTAAAGCACACTCCTAGATATTTGTATTCCTTAACCAACTCTACTCTTTTACCATTATAGTGCCATTGCTCACATGCACCCGATCTACCATCGCCATTCTTAAAAACCATCACTTTAGATTTATTTAAATTTACCACTAGGCTCCACCTTTTACAATATTCAGCAAGCTAATTTATCATTAGCTGAAGGGACTGCGGAGTATAAGCGAGCAGAACAATGTCGTCAGCGAAAAGAAGAGCTTTAATGTTAACGCCTGCGGAATTGATTCCTGCTGGTAATGCTTCGACTATATCATCAATGAAGAGTGCAAACAAGCTTGGACTGAGTGCACAGCCCTGTCTAACTCCTGATTTCGTTTCGAACCATTCTGATAAGCATTGGCCATTCCACACTGATGATTTGGTAGTCTTGTATAAATTTTGCAATACTTTACCGAACTTAAGCGACATTCCTTTCTGGAAAAGCTTGTAAAACAGGGCATTACGATCCACGGTGTCGAAAGCAGCTTTGAAATCAACGAAAAATGCAAATAGTTTCTTATTTCTCGATAGAAACGAGTCAGCAATCGAGCGGAGTACAAAAATGTGATCGACGGTGGAGTATCCCGATCTGAAGCCAGCTTGGAACTCACTAAGCAGATTATTAGAATGTATCCATTCATTTAAACGACTGAGCAGAATCGATGTAAATATCTTATATGACGAGTTCAAAAACGAGATTCCTCTGTAGTTTTCAGGAACTTCAGTGCTTCCCTTCTTATGGATTGGGAAAATCAAGGCATGGCTGAACTGATTTGGGATGATTCCTTCCTCAAAGATCTGGTTAAATACTGCTGTTAGAGATACAACGAGAGTATCTGTACCATATCTGTAGAATTCTGCTGGTGTACCATCAGAGCCCGCAGCTTTTCGATCCTTTTGGTTGTTTATCGATATAAACACTTCTTCCTTTGAAATTGGTGCATCTAAAATATTATTTTTGAATCCAGGTGTGGCATACTGATTCAGAAACTTATTTGGCACATCTGGGTTTAATAATTGCTCGAAATATGTTTGCAGTCTATTTGAATTAAGATACGCGCTAATAGTAAATTTTGTTCCATTAAGTTTTCGTACCAGGTTCCAAAACTCAGACGACTTATTACACTTTGCAAGCTGATGTGCTTGGGCTTCCGAATAGTCTTTTTTCTTTTTTCGGCAGAGAAGTTTATAATTCTGATTATACTCCATGTACTTTCCTTTTGTGAAATTTGTATTGGACTTCCGATATGCACTCAGCCAAGCGTAAGAAAGGCTTCTCGCCTGCATGCATTCCTTGTCAAACCAGGGTTCCTATATTCAGTTTTTCTATGACTGTTATTCGGCATATGGTATGCTCCTTTAATGCTTTTTTCAATTTTGTTTAGGTTTGCGTCATGTTGCTCCATCATCAGAAGTGCATCTAAACGTGTTCTATAGTTAGATGCAGATTCGTTTGACCAGCGAAGTTTGGGAATCAGTTGCATTTGTACATTGGTTTCATTTTTTTCTTCCCCGTTAGTAAAGGATATACAGAGAGGCATGTGGTCTGAAAACGGTTTCTTTTCTATTTCCAGATTTTTAACAACTGGTCTCCAGTCACCAGCTTCCAAACTGTAGTCAATGACCGAACTTCCTTGTTTTCCCACGAATGTAAATTCACCCAATTTATCACCATCACTTACACCGTTCATTACACGTAGGCCGAAAGTGTTGCAAAGTTCAAGCAATTGACTTCCTCTTGTGTCTTTTGAATTTCTTGCTATTCCGAGTCTGGCATTCTCAACCCCTTCTTCAATCCCTATTCTTGCGTTTAGGTCTCCCACCAGCAATATATTTTCAACATCACCACACGTTACTAAATCCTTGATATTTTCGAAGTCAGTGTTCCAATGATTACAGTTGACATAAGCTGGGATTATACGGTAGATTTTTCCACAAATCCTCATATCCAAGTAAGTCAGAACTCCATTCTGTTTAAATTCACAATTTATGCCTTTAAGGTCTTTTTTGTACCCAAAAATACACCCACCACTTGCTCTTCCCCTTAAGTTTGATCCGTAGCTGATATTATCTTAAGTTCGAAATTATAATATTTGTTAACATAGTTGCCGATATTACAATCCATTAAATAAGTTTCATACAGAAAAATTATTTCAAAATTAGTAACATAGCCATAAAAATCATTAAAAATACACTTATTAGACAGTCCTGCTATATTATATGATAAAATTCTAAAAATATTGAGATAAGTTTTGCTTACATTACTTTTGTTTACATAGGTACTATTAAAATTAATATTATTTACTAAAGGGCAGACGGCATTACAATTAAAAATAAGGTTGTGACACTTGTAGATGGTTGGTTATAACATTATTATTACTGCAACCTGGAACGTCTTCTGTTGAAACGTCATTTGTCAGCTGGTCTAATAATGACATTCCACACTAATTTGTTCTCGATGTCAAAATAAAATTGTTTACCTTCCACCAACAGTGTTTGTCCGCGAATTTTGGTTTTTAGATTTTTGTTTTTTCTAAAAATGTCGGTTTTGAGTTGTATCAATCGTCTTCTCCGGGCTCTAGCCGCAGGTGGTAAATCCCTATGTATGGATATTCCGGTGTTTTTTTGTTTGATCGTTGAACCCAGCAATCGTGTTACGTCCTCTATTTTATTGAGTTTCACAATAACATTGGCCATCTTGTTATTATTCGTCGGTCGCAAAACTCGTGTCGTTGCAATAACGTTGGCTTCATTTGTTTGCAACAGATCCAGGCAACACTTTTGGGCCTTCTCTCCCACATCTTCTTCGCCGTTTTTCGTTGGCCTTCATTTCCATTTGCTCCATTTTTTGTTCCAAAGCAATGCATCGAGCTTCAAATTGCTTCACCTGGGACTGCAACTGGGTGTTACTAGTCTGCAAGCTTTGAACTTCAGCATGAATAACATCCATATCAGCTCTCGTAGGTATGTCTTTCAATTTGTCATCAAGTAGCATAGAGACGATATCATGCATCATATGTCTCAAAGCTGTGACCTCCATGGCTCCAACTGCTATACTTGTCGTTTCTTGAGGCGACGCTGGAGCAACTTCTTTGTGCGGTCTTTTAGGTGGTTGATTATTCCCACTTGAAGAACCTGAGCTGGGTGGTGTTCGTTGCATGTCTTTTAATTTTGCAAATTCGGTTAACGGTGCACTGATAAAGACTAAAATTCGATGCCTTTTTTTCGAAGTGCAGAAAAGTGACAAGGAAACTAAAGAACTCACCAATTTTGATTCAATTAGTTTCAGTGTGTAAATGTTTTTACTGAGGTAATTGATAATATATTTTTTTTTTAATTTATATTGCAAAAAAAAATTACTAAGAGCGATCGCTTAAACTAAACTTTACACTGCAAACCAAGGTTGCCAACCTCTCTCTGTATGTGTGGCCTTTCACGTTACAGAAATTGCAGATGATGTTTGATTTTGCATTTGTGATGGGGGGTGTTTGTTGCACAATTCGCCCAAGGGTACTTTCGTTCCCCGTGAAAGCTGAATTGCACGACATCATCGGTATTGTCTCAACTCTCTGTACATGTTTTTCCATACTGAGAGCGGTTCTTATCAAATCCTCGAAACTTTTGTTTTCCAGGGTGAAAAGGTACTGCCCTAGCTGTTTGTTGGATACTCCGGATGCTAGGGCTGATTTCGCAAAATCAGATATTTGGTTTTTACGATATCTGCCTTTTCTCCGTACTTTATTTCGGCAGCTTCTCTACATTGGATTAAGGAGTGTCGTAACCTACCAACAAACACATTTAAGGTTTCGAATTTACTCTGCCGACTAGTTATTAGACAGTTAACTAGATCGTTGTAGTCTTCAATCGGTAGATATGCTCGATTGAGCGTCTCTTCGAACTCCTTAAAGTCTTTTGGTTTTGCAGTTTGCACCAAATCTAAAGCGTCTTCCCTGAGTTTCGTTTAAAGAATTTGGAGAAAGAGTTTTTTATCTTCCTCTGTTCTATTATAGGACGTATACATGTAAGGAAGGTTTGCAATTTCTGGGCTACCCTTGCGTCGGTACTTCCAGCGAATTCGGGGATCCCTTGGGAGATTTTCAGAAGTTTTTCGCAACCCAGAGACATTTTGGTAGGTAACTTGGGTTCGATCTTTTCAGTGATTTTAACTTCTGATGTTTCTTCCCGTTTTTCAATGTGATGGGTTCCCCTTTTTTGAATTTCTATTTTGTCTTGTAATTTTTTTAATTTTGGAGACGTAAATAGCTTATTGAGTTTTAAAATTTTTCGCTTTTGCGAGAAACTGCTTTTCTTTTGTTTTCAAGAGATTTATGTCTTCTTGAAATGTTCTGGTTTTGTTTTCCAATATAGTTATTTGGTTGTTTAGGTCAGTGATCGTTTCTTCGGCTTTTTTGTTTATTTGTTCAGCCTTGGTCAAGAGCTTTTTTTTGTTTATCGAATTGCTGCTGCAACTCCGAGAGTTTATACTCGCGCTCGGTTTGTTGCCTTTGGACAGTTTCGATGAAGATAGAAAGGATCGTGTCAGTGGTTTCCAATTTGCTTAATTGTCTCCACTCCACTGTGTATTGGTGAATTTAAGAGCAAATACTTCTCTACCCACTAGCTTTGAGTTTGAGTTTGAGTGGGGTGTTATTGAAGTATTTTATCTCGATACCTTGTTCCTTTCTTTCTTTATGTAGTTGTTGGACCTCCTCGAGCAATTTTTCAACCTGAAGATTGAGATCCATAAACAACAACGAACCAAACAAAAACCGATAGAAGAGATATTCCGAAGAATATTACTAATAGGATAACGTCAACCTTTAGGTTGCAATCCGAAAATTGAGAAATAATCACGAAAACCAGCAAAAGAAAAGAGTTATATATTTTTTTGTATGTCATTTTAATTTTAATTTTATTGTTTTTTAGAAGTACTATATACATACATATATAGATACAATTATTTTTGATTTTTTCTTATGGTATCTTCCCTAGTCAACGCCTTAGCTTGTTCAAGCTTTCTTTGCCTCCCCTGTGCAAAGAGAGGCCAGGAAGTATAATTTCCCAAGCTCTTGGCGCCTTTTGACTATTCGGCCACCCCGGCGTCTTTTTTTTTTTGCCCTCCACCTGAGCATTATTTGACGTTCCCCCGGGTAATAGAGGGGGCTTTGTTTCCAGTTGGGGAACCTTTTCTGACTATCCCTTTCGTCGACGGCATTCCTCCAAGGTGATTGGCTTGGGCCCGACTGTAGGGTTTTCTCGGATTTTCTCTTTTCTTTCGTTAAGTGGAAAAAGGGAAGTAGACATCCATCTTAGCCTTCAATACGTCGGTCTTTTCGATTTTGGCTAAGGCGGTGAGCAGTGGTGTTGTAAGTTAAATCCCTTTAACAAATTTTTGTTACCCAATACGTAGTGACTGTTAAAACACCATTATATTTTTAGACAGTGCCGATAACAATAAATTTTATTTCACACCGCAAACAACAAAATAATTTGCGAAGAAAAGCTCTCGCCGAACCTCGAGCGATTGGTCCAGAGAAGTCTGTAATCTCTACAGTACCTACCATTTAAGCGGTTGTTTCGGATTCCTCAGTGGCATACCTTTGAAAGATTGGTGGCCAACGCAGCCTCACAAATCTTACAAGCCAGAGGCAGCGTCGCAGCATCCACTATGAAGAGCAGACGACGACGCACGCTTGCCGCCTTCGCCAGGCCTAAGCCATCACCTTTACTAGGCCGACACCTCAAACATTCTCAACATCAATTACCCACATCAATCACCGCCAAAACATCAACTTCAATTACCCGCCCAGTGCCAGTATCAGCAAATCCAAGTTACAATCAAAATTGAGATCTAATTAGATCGGTTCCAGATCCAATCAATTAATAGAGAATCCCCAAAAACAAAAAAAAACAAAAAATCATCACCAGCTATAACTACTTTCAACCTGTACAGACTGTACTTTTTTTTTACAAACGAATTTCTGTAAACTCCCTCCGTGATTGGTGATCTTAGTGACTCTCTATATATTAAAGTAAGAATAGGGTTAGAAGGGCAGGGTGAAGAAGGGAAAAGGGAAAACAAACATAGAAAAAAGTTAAGTATACGAATTTCAATCCCAAAGAAATTTGTTCTTCTGTTTAAGATTTTATTTTTTCTAATCAAAGTGCTTAGCCGTGAAAGGAAATAAGAGCCGTCATCCCACGCATGCTGTGCACATCATCGTCGGAGAACGAGCCAGCATATAAAAATTGCAAGTAATAAACGAAACACCCGGTAAGTCATTATTATTATAAAACGAAATTTAGTATCTTAAACTTAAGATAACGAGTTGATTAGGGGTTGAAAAATTGAATCACTTTCAATTGAGATTTAAATTAGAGTAATAAGAGAGCGTAATTAAAACATGTAACTCGCGATAAGTAAATAAAAAGAGAAAAAATTATACTATGTTAAGAACCAAAGAGAATTAAAGAGAGTCGTGCAAGGTGCAACAACAACAACATTAAATTCGGATTTTTTTTTTATTTAAGTGCGGAAAAAAAGGTTGTGAATTTTAAACGACAGATGTACCTATTAAAATTTAGGCCAAAAAGCAAAGCAATTGTTTAGAAAGAAAATACAGTACAAAAATTAAGAACAGACAATATATTTAAAAGATTAAAACTTAAAGCTAATATCACAGATCAAGAGAAAGTAAGAAAAGAAAAAGAGAAAAAATTTATATATATACCTAATATAAATCTATATATAGAGTAAGTGCGGCAAATATGGCCCACCCTTAACATTTTTTTATATAAAACCATAAATTTAAGTCTAATTCATTTTTTTTTTTTGTAAACAGTCTAACAAAACATTTTTAATTCAGCTTTTAGAAACTTTAAATAAAAAAAGAAACATTACAAAAAGTTAAAAACAAAAACTTAAAGGAACTTCATAAATGATATTAAAAAAAATTGCGGCAAATATGGCCCACCTGGTGTAAAATATGGCCCAGGGTGGGCCATATATATAAACTTTATAAACTTTTTTTTAAATCATGATACCACACATGTTAAGAAAATATTAAACACAATTTAATTTAAAAAAGAAGTTGCTAATTTAACTCAAAATTGAATGTCAAAACACTTAAGAAAACTTACCAAAAAATTACCACCAAAGTAAAAAAAAAACAAAGTGCCCGTATATCTTTCACAACCGTCGCGCCACATTAAGCACGAAAGACTGAGGCTTAACCCGTTTGAACGTGTTCGTATTGCAACATTTTTTTTCCGCTCCGGCTTCCGGTTTGGGAAAAACCTCTATAGGCCATATTAAGCACGTAGGCCACATTTGCCGCACTTACTCTAGAAAATAGATATACATATAGTAGAAACCTAAAGTTTAAAATTTAACAATAAAAAGTATTATTTTGCTATCACAGAAGATCACAGAGAGAGTAAAGAGATTGAAATGAATGTGTATAATCCTAATTTATAAAACAAATAGTTAAAAAATAAAACCTAAAGTGAATTTAAAAATGTCGGTGTTCAACTATATATAATAATTTGCTTTGAAGATTATGATAAATATGCTGAATTAGGTTCTTCTGTTCGTGCGTAAGGGGGGAGAACAATGAAGAGGTTACGATCGATGGATAATGTGTGAATCGTAAAGATTTGCACATTTTTAAATTAGGGGCTAGTGTCAAAGAATTCGCGAGACGTTAGCCATGGATGGTCGTGTTATACCTATGTAACATAACTGAGGGTGGGTTCGCGATGGAAACACACTACACCAAAGTTTCCAACTGAGCGTTTCAGACTATGAAATAGATATTGTGTGTGGTATAAACAGGTTCGAAGGTAATGCAAGTATGTATGAAGTTATTAAAGTAAAAACAGTCAAGGCATGTAATTAGTAACGAGTCCGGTAGCAGTGCAAGATCCCACGACTCCGTCGAGCTAGTGTCGCGCGTGAGCCAGCATGCCTGCCGCACTTCTCTACCAGGACAGCCCGACCTACGTTCTTTTGGAACCTTTAGAGGATTCCTGTGCCTACTTTAGGATTTGGGGGATACAATATTCGCGTATCGTAGGATAGGGTCTAATTAACGTTACACAGGTGGCGCCCAACGTGGGGCAATGAAATTTTATATCGCTTAGATATTTTTGAAACCATAAAATGTAGTTATATTCGTAATTAAAAAAAAAAAAAAACAAAAAAAAAGGAAAATGAAAAGTAAAAGTAAATAAATAAAAACCAAATTAAGTTGGACTGACTGAAGAATTTTATCTTTGTGAGCTGCAACTAATTTTGGGTTATTTAAACCTAAACACAACATCGAATGAAGTTGGTGCGACCGGAATTATCGGGCTTAGAAACCATTATTCGACTCTGCGCAACAATTAACATCGATTGTTGAATCAAATTTTTGTATCCTGAAGGACTACTTGAGACGACTCGAAACGTTAGTATTAGTATACCGTATTCGCAATGCGCGTCAGTTTTGTTTCAGTGATGTTTGACTACTTATATATCTAGATCATTGCCCTATAAAATTTATACATACTAATTTTGAACCAAAAACAATACCTTATATCAAATTTAAACAAAAGGTTTACTTGCAACACTGGTTGAATTTCGTCTTCAATTGAGAAATGTAATAATTTCATCTGATATTGCGTTAAACTCTTGTGTTGTAAAGTCGGCATGCATACCACATTACTTTAAACTATTTCATGAAGAAAGAAACCATCGATTGTACACTCATTGTACAAACCCTAGCACTTTTATGAATTAAATACAATATACTTAAACTATCATATCTTTGATAAATACCTAAATATATTATTAACAATTAATTTTGAAACCATACTTTTATTTTTTTTGCAACTTTTTGATTTATATATTTATACAAACCTTCATACAACATACAGGTCGAAAGGTTATGTATGATATATGTTTTTCTAAAGATTACAAATTCTCTAACATTACAGTCAAGTATATCTTTTCTTACGTACCTACCTAAAAACCAACATATAATTAATTGAGACATATTCGAAAAATTTTCTTAATCAATTTACGGACATATACGAGTACATACAAGTTTATTTTTTTTTAATATGGCTCCAAAGAAAGGTAGTTTGGCAGCGAACAAAGCTGGAACCACTCCAGGGGTAGTTTCTAAACCCATTGCAAATGAAGCAGAGAATCCAAGCCAGAACGATAGTTTCCCATTGCATTCGCAGATGGATAACAATGGCGATAATCTTCGAAGTGTAAATAATGAGAGTCTGACAGAACATATTCAAACAGTAGTTAACGCCGCGATCGGTCTTAGTCGGACTAACGATCTTCGCCGAAGAGAAGAGCAATTTGCAATAGAAAAGGAAGAAATTGAACGGCTATTAGAAGCCACTATTCAAAAGTATTTACCCATACCACCTCCTACACGGAACCAAAATGAAGATTACGATGTCGTTAGACAACGAAATCCTCAAGATTTAAGAGAAATCCATCAAGCTGCTGCCTCAACTCAAACCTCCCAAGCTGAGCAAGAATACAGTCAAAACGTTCAAAATTTTCTGCGTAGAATAGAAAATCTGAATTTGGATTCAGAAACACCCGCTGCCATACCACCATCTGACGCCTCAAGAGCCACATCCGTGTCCACATCAAAAAGAACAGATTATTATAAATGGGGTCTAAAATTCGATCCTAAGAAAATGACAGTAGACGACTTCATATTTAGATTAAGTAGACTTAGGGAATGCTATAATTTGACATGGCAGGAAGTATTTTTAAATTTTCACCAATTCGTTACCGGTAATGCAGAGACTTGGTACTGGTTGTATCTTCATGCACATCCTAACACTGACTGGAGAACATTTCGAATAGCTTTATTCGAACAGTTCAGAAGTTTAGAAACTGACTCCAAATTGTCACGTATCATGTTCGACCGACGTCAAAGAGTTCATGAAAGGTTTGATGACTTCTTCAACGAAATCCAAAAGCTTAACACTCGTCTGTATAGACCAAAGACCCCAAGAGAACTTATTGATCTCTTAAAACAAAACGTTAAGAGACGAATTGGAGAGCTTCTGATAACCTTCTATACGAATAGCTTACCTGAAATGGTCCATATTTGCAGAACCATAGAAAGATATATAAATAAGCAGGATTCTGCCAGTTCAAGAACAAATCCAACCACGAACTTCCGAAAGCAAATCTCAGAATTAGAATTTGAGCCGGAACATTATGAATCACGTACTCAGGTTGATGCTTTATCATATCCTCAAAAGAAGATAGATACGACTTTATATTTGTGTTGGAACTGCAGCAAAAGGGTCATTCGTATAGAGAATGCCCGAGCACACAGGCAACATTATTTTGTTACAAGTGTGGCTTCCAAAACACGACATCTCTTAACTGTCCGAGATGCGCGGGAAACCGGAAGCAGGGCAATCCAACTTCCGGGGAGAGTTGCCCTCAGGCAAAGATCCCGGAAAAATAAATAATGAACATTATGACATAACCAAAAATTTACAAAATAAAACTAATGAAAATACCAACTTACCTGATTTACCTAAAATACCTTACGATGTAAAAATGAAAATTGAGAATGAAATACCTTTGGCAGAACCAAAAAAACTTACCATTTTAAAGCGACCACACGAAACATCTAAAAATTCGATAAGCATAGAAAAGCCGAAATCCCTTCACGATAGAATTCAAAAGTATTATGAAGTCAGAGATCGCATTTTTAATTCAAAACCATCTATGCGAATTTTGAAACTTCGAGAACGTTTTAAGAATAAATCTAGTGTTTTTAAGGCAATCTCTGCAACCCGTCTTGCCAACAATGATGACGAGCGTCCTTACGCGAATATAAAAATTTTCGGCAAAAACATGTTTGGTCTACTGGACAGTGGTGCCAGTATAAGTTGTCTCGGAAAGGGTTGTCTAGAGTTATTAAAAGACGTTGGAGTTACCTATAACGCGTTTAATTCGAATGTACGGACTGCAAGTGGTCAGCAGCAATGTATTGTGGGTGAAGTATCCACTGAAGTTAGTTACCGTGGTAAAACTAAAAACGTAACTTTTTATCTTGTGCCTTCCTTGGAACAAGATTAAGATAGGTTAGCCCGCAACAGCAACGCCTAGCGGTTAGCCCTTATTTGCTGGCAAGCTTACTTTTTCATAAACTTGCTGTCCCTTGACATTGCTTTGACGCTTAGTTTTTGAAAAACACTTAAAGTGATTTCGTAAGAGTAACCCTCTCTCTATTTCAAATTCCTTCGAGTGAGTTCCTCTTTCTAAGCTTCCAAGACCTAACAAATGCCTTCCTTATTTGTTAACCTTTGGTCATGGTTTTTTCTAGGGTACGAAGAAACCAAACCCTAAGCATTATAGGATAAACCACAACCACCACGAAACTCCCACTACGGGGGCCGTCCCATATATGATCATGACGCCTAGCATCATGGGGCTGTATCATATCCCGTGGCACCGTTTACAGCCCGGTCGGCTCGATAACTTTCGTTCTTTGATAGGAAGGATCTAGGGAAGATAACCCTAGAAGTGGCCGCTCGGTTTCATGTCAGGGACCAACAATTGACCAGCTTTATCTTTTCATGAACATCATTCTTTTATAAAATGATTTTTACTGGAGCCACTACAAATTCTAATCTTGATTTAAATACTGACTTTACAGATAGAAGAGGTCGATTTGTATATTTACTGATTTTTATGGTCTTTTTATAAATTTTTATCAGTAAGTCTGCCTCAGAACCTTTGAGGCAAAGGACGACGGTCCCTCGTTTCCGCCATCTTAAGATTTTACAATCTTAGGAAGGAAGAAACTATAACTTCTTGCGTTCCTTCACAAGCAGAAACCTTTGTCAATGTAGTTCTCAGAGTGCCTTTATCAATTATAATTAATTGTAACAGTATCATTCTTCAACAAACTACACTGAAGTCTCATTACTTGTGTCCAGAGGCCACCGCGAGGAGGTGCAAGTAAGTACTTCTTCATTCCAGATCATAGTCAAACTCAACACGCTTACCCTATGTCTATTGGAAATCAGTTAGACCTCCCTTCCTTGGAACAGCAATTGTACTTGGGAGTCAATTTTTGGAAGCTGTTTGAGATCGCTCCCAAATTACTTTCGGAAATTGCGCCAAGTACACCTGCAGCCGAATGCGACCCAAATATTCACGAGTTATCAAGAGATCAAACCAAAGTTTTAGAAAGTGTGATCCAAATGTTTCCGTCCTTTGCTAAGTGTGGCCTTGGACGAACTCATCTCGAGGAACACTACATAGATACAGGTAATGCCGAGCCTATAAAGCAAAGACACTATCCCGTGTCTCCAGCGGTGCAAAAGCTCATGTATGAGGAGTTGGATAGAATGCTGGAAATGGGCATTATTGAAGAGAGCAATAGAGCTCACCGATTGTCTTGGTACAGAAACCTGGAAAAAATCGTTTGTGCCTTGACTCTCGCAAAGTCAATAAATGTTCAAAAACAGACGCCTATCCGCTCCATCATATGGAAGCACTGCTGAGTCGAGCTTCAGATACGCATTTCATTTCTAGTGTGGACTTGAAGCACGCCTTCTGGCAGATACCACTGGAGAAGTCGTCACGGGAAAAGACTGCGTTTTCTGTGCCTGGCAGGCCCCTGTACCAATTTGTGGTTATGCCCTTCGGTCTTCATGGTGCAGCCCAGAGGTTGTGTCGACTTATCGACAAGGTGGTCCCACATGAGTTGAGACAAAAAGTGTTTGTGTATTTGGATGATCTTTTGGTTATCTCAAGTTCATTTGAAGAGCATATGAGTGTTCTTAAGGAATTGGCTGATTGTTTAAGAAAAGCAAACCTCACGATAAACTTAGAAAAATCCAAATTTTGCTTTAAATATCTTAAATACCTCGGATATATAGTGGGGGGTGGATGTCTTAAGACTGATCCCGACAAAGTGGCGGCAATCGAAGATTTTCCTATACCAAAGACTGACCGACAAGTACGGCGATTTCTAGGCTTATCCGGCTGGTATAGGAGGATCATTAAAAATTTCTCAAGCATCGCGAGTCCGATTTCAGATACCCTTAAGAAAGGAAAATCTTTCGTTTTTAGTCCGGAAGCAATAGTAGCTTTTGAAGAACTTAAACGTGCCCTTACTTCAGGTCCGGTTTTAATTAATCCCAATTTCTCAAAACCTTTTATAATTTTATGCGACGCCTCGACGTTTGGAATAGCTTGCGTTTTATGTCAAGTAGACGAAGATGGTGTGGAAAGGCCGATCTACTATTATTCACATAAACTTAATGCTGCACAACATAACTATAGTGTTACGGAGTTAGAGTGCCTAGCGGCCGTCTTAGGAGTGGACAAATTTAGATCTTATGTGGAATTGCAAGATTTTAAAATAGTGACTGATCACGCGAGTCTAAAGTGGCTCATAAGTCAGAAGGATCTGAGTGGACGTCTTGCAAGATGGAGTCTAAAACTCCAACGTTTCTCTTTTGAAATAGAGCATCGAAAGGGTTCGCAACATGTGGTACCTGATGCACTCTCTCGCGTTCATTGCACAGATGAAATTGCGTTAAGTACTACGACTGCTGTCAACCCGATCGATGTCCTGCATGTCGATCTAACAGATCTATCGTTTAAATCTGATGAATATGTTAGGTTGATAGAAACGGTGGAGACAAATAAAAATCAACTGCCAGATCTTCAAGTGACAGAAGGTTTTGTTTATAAGAAGGTCAAATTCAGTACAGGTAATCCAATGGAGGATGACCAAACGTGGAAATTGTGGATTCCTTCTGTACTGACGTCTCACTTGGTTCGTTTGGCTCATGATCCTCCAAAGGCTTCGCATGGAGAGTTGCATTAGGCATGTAAGAACAGCTTCGTATTCGCCACAGGCAAATGCCAGCGAAAGGGTAAATCGCTCAATTTTAACAGCCATACGATCATACATCGCCAAAGAACCGAATCAAACCAACTGGGACAGACATATTTCGTCAATAGCCAGTGCTCTTCGTACTACCACCCACGCAGCAATCGGAATGTCTCCTCACGAAGCCCTTTTCGGGCAATCGAAAATTGAACATGGACATGATTACGCGCTGCTCAAAAAGCTCAAGGGACTTAGCAACTCAGAACTTGAAATTTTACCGAAAAGCTGTAAAATGAACATCATGCACAAACATCTGAAAGATTGTTTAGAAAAGAGCCACAAAACTTACGAAAATAAATATAATTTGCGAAGCAAAACAAAAAAAATCGTAATCGGACAAAAAGTGTTCAAAAGGAACTTTGTGCTTAGTGATAAAGCAAAAAAACGAAACGCGAAATTGTGTTTAAAATTTACACCAGCTGTAGTTAAAAGCATTCCAAGTGAAAATCTTTACGAATTAACAGATACAACGGGTAAAGTTCTTGGAATATTTCATGCAAAAGATATTCGAATATGAGAAAAATTTACATATACATACATATAGGCCTTGTGGGTCATGTTCATTTTAGTTTTATTAAATATGAAATTTAATAAAAGCTAAAAAGTTTTGTAGCGACCCTACTTCAAATAATAATTAATGGAATAATATTAAAGTGTGGAATTCCACACACACCTGAGTACAAGAACACCCTGTCAATTGTTCGAACAATGAAAATCGAGTGGCTTTCGCCAAACTTCTTTTTCTTTCGTTAAGTGGAAAAAGGGAAGTAGACATCCATCTTAGCCTTCAATACGTCGGTCTTTTCGATTTTGGCTAAGGCGGTGAGCAGTGGTGTTGTAAGTTAAATCCCTTTAACAAATTTTTGTTACCCAATACGTTGTGACTGTTAAAACACCATTATATTTTTAGACAGTGCCGATAACAATAAATTTTATTTCACACCGCAAACAACAAAATAATTTGCGAAGAAAAGCTCTCGCCGAACCTCGAGCGATTGGTCCAGAGAAGTCTGTAATCTCTACAGTACCTACCATTTAAGCGGTTGTTTCGGATTCCTCAGTGGCATACCTTTGAAAGATTGGTGGCCAACGCAGCCTCACAAATCTTACAAGCCAGAGGCAGCGTCGCAGCATCCACTAGGAAGAGCAGACGACGACGCACGCTTGCTGCCTTCGCCAGGCCTAAGCCATTACCTTTACTAGGCCGACACCTCAAACATTCTCAACATCAATTACCCACATCAATCACCGCCAAAACATCAACTTCAATTACCCGCCCAGTGCCAGTATCAGCAAATCCAAGTTACAATCAAAATTGAGATCTAATTAGATCGGTTCCAGATCCAATCAATTAATAGAGAATCCCCAAAAACAAAAAAAAAACAAAAAATCATCACCAGCTATAACTACTTTCAACCTGTACAGACTGTACTTTTTTTTTACAAACGAATTTCTGTAAACTCCCTCCGTGATTGGTGATCTTAGTGACTCTCTATATATTAAAGTAAGAATAGGGTTAGAAGGGCAGGGTGAAGAAGGGAAAAGGGAAAACAAACATAGAAAAAAGTTAAGTATACGAATTTCAATCCCAAAGAAATGTGTTCTTCTGTTTAAGATTTTATTTTTTCTAATCAAAGTGTTTAGCCGTGAAAGGAAATAAGAGCCGTCATCCCACGCATGCTGTGCACATCATCGTCGGAGAACGAGCCAGCATATAAAAATTGCAAGTAATAAACGAAACACCCGGTAAGTCATTATTATTATAAAACGAAATTTAGTATCTTAAACTTAAGATAACGAGTTGATTAGGGGTTGAAAAATTGAATCACTTTCAATTGAGATTTAAATTAGAGTAATAAGAGAGCGTAATTAAAACATGTAACTCGCGATAAGTAAATAAAAAGAGAAAAAATAATACTATGTTAAGAACCAAAGAGAATTAAAGAGAGTCGTGCAAGGTGCAACAACAACAACATTAAATTCGGATTTTTTTTTTATTTAAGTGCGGAAAAAAAGGTTGTGAATTTTAAACGACAGATGTACCTATTAAAATTTAGGCCAAAAAGCAAAGCAATTGTTTAGAAAGAAAATACAGTACAAAAATTAAGAACAGACAATATATTTAAAAGATTAAATCTTAAAGCTAATATCACAGATCAAGAGAAAGTAAGAAAAGAAAAAGAGAAAAAATTTATATATATACCTAATATAAATCTATATATAGAAAATAGATATACATATAGTAGAAACCTAAAGTTTAAAATTTAACAATAAAAAGTATTATTTTGCTTTCACAGAAGATCACAGAGAGAGTAAAGAGGTTGAAATGAATGTGTATAATCCTAATTTATAAAACAAATAGTTAAAAAATAAAACCTAAAGTGAATTTAAAAATGTCGGTGTTCAACTATATATAATAATTTGCTTTGAAGATTATGATAAATATGCTGAATTAGGTTCTTCTGTTCGTGCGTAAGGGGGGAGAACAATGAAGAGGTTACGATCGATGGATAATGTGTGAATCGTAAAGATTTGCACATTTTTAAATTAGGGGCTAGTGTCAAAGAATTCGCGAGACGTTAGCCATGGATGGTCGTGTTATACCTATGTAACATAACTGAGGGTGGGTTCGTTATGGAAACACACTACACCAAAGTTTCCAACTGAGCGTTTCAGACTATGAAATAGATATTGTGTGTGGTATAAACAGGTTCGAAGGTAATGCAAGTATGTATGAAGTTATTAAAGTAAAAACAGTCAAGGCATGTAATTAGTAACGAGTCCGGTAGCAGTGCAAGATCCCACGACTCCGTCGAGCTAGTGTCGCGCGTGAGCCAGCATGCCTGCCGCACTTCTCTACCAGGACAGCCCGACCTACGTTCTTTTGGAACCTTTAGAGGATTCCTGTGCCTACTTTAGGATTTGGGGGATACAATATTCGCGTATCGTAGGATAGGGTCTAATTAACGTTACACACTTCAACGAAAATAAAGAACCCTTCACAAATTACATCAAGAGATTGGAAAATTATCTTGCACTACGAAACATCTTAGATCTACAAAAAAACGGCAAGTATTTATAAATTGCATTGGCGCCAAATACTACCAACTTCTCTCCAACCTAACAGCCTCAGAAGATCCTGATACAAAGTCATACGATGATCTAGTAGCCCTTTTAAAAAAAACACCTCAATCCAAAGCCAAATGAAATTACAGAGCAGCATAAATTTCTGCTTAGACTCCAACATGAGGGAAAGTCAATATCAAACTATTTGGCTGAGTTAAAAAAGTTAAGCGCATACTGCAATTTCACCTGTGAGTCATGTAAAAAGTCCACGCTTAATACTCATCTAGGATCCCAATTTATTCGAGGACTGAGGGACTCCGACATTAAAGAAAGGCTTCTGCGGGAAACAAACATGACTTTGGATAAAACAGTTGAATATGCCATTTCAATGGAGGCTTCAAAAACCGAGAGTCAAACCATACAAAATATTCACCAAGTCCAAACGAAAGGGTCGCAAATACAAAAAGCTAAACCAAGTAAAATTGGTAGCTATAAAGTCCATGATCGATCTACACAAAAAGACAAAAAGACGATATGCTACAGATGTGGGAAGCATAATCATATGGCAAATAAGTGTCGTGCTACAAACTTATATTGTAAAAGTGTCGAGCAAGTGGCCATATATCCTCAGTGTGCATGAAGTCGCAATCTTCACCTAAAGAGGCTAACACACTTCAAGTTTTTCATGATTCCGATTTGTGTTAATTAGGGGTACCCTAATATTTTTTCCGTTGTTGGCTATTATACAATTTCCTAAAAATACGCCTTTCCTTATTTCTTTGGATAAGCATATCTTAGGTTCCTTATATCTAACTGGTAATTCTATAATCGACCTAGACCTTGGAAGTAATTTTAATTCTTCTTTTAGGTTTATTTTTATTGACCTATTTTTTTCTTTCTTTACTATATTCAAATTACATATTTGTATATTCTCTTTATTTTCATTTTTCTTTTTTCTTCTTAAAATCGACAGTGTCAAATTGCATACTGTTTTCATTACAGTCAGCATTAATAGTAAACAAAATGCAAAGTTATAAATTATTTTTATTTCAATGGGTTCTGAGTCATGCAGGGTCTCTGCTTGCGACTTATTATTTAATTGACCTGTTTTTTGCAGTGTCATATTAATGTTTGAATTGCTTTCATTAATTTGATTTATGTAATCTGTATCTATATTTGTATCTATCATATTTCCCACAATTGTTTTACAAGTGTTGACATCTTTGGATTTCCTTTCTTTGTTGACTTTAAGGTTTTTCTGCATTTTTGGATTTAAATCACGCAGATTTACCTTTTCGTTAGTCATTTTGTTTGGTGCCTTTTCTTCTCTTGTTTTCACTTTGCGAGGTGAAGTTTCGGATGAGAAGGATTTGGCTTTTAGAGAATCCGTTTGTAATGCCCCTGGAGTATCGAAATCAGTGTCTTGTCCAGTTTTTTTATACTGCAAGCAACACTTCTCTTCGTGTAAACTCTTTGTACAGTTGTCGTGCGGTAAGCTTATTTCTTGACCTGCCTTGCGCTCACGGTTTGACTGAGTTTGCTGATACTTGTTGGTTTTCACATGTTGATTACCTGTGTAACAGCATCAAATATGTGGATTGTTTAACTCAGTCTTGTTAGAATCGAACCATTGAATAATTACAAATAGAAGTGGACACCGAACATTGCTCAAACGACCATGCGACTTATGAGCATCCAGTGAGTACTATTAGTAGCTTGAATATCATTTTCATGATAATGGTTTCTGTATATGCTAATTTGTATCCTCAAAAGGGATTAAAAAAGTCCTTTTGGGATCTTTTTTGAAAGCGAACTATATGAATATTTATAGATGAAGACAATAATATGCACGCGTTAAATGGGATAATGTGTTTGTGTCGCCACAAAAAAAGGAATAGGTATACCTACATCTGAGTATGTTAAGTAGGTATTTAAAAAGATACTATTCATTTTTCGTGTGTAAAAAATTGCCTTTTTCTTACTATTTTTATTTTGTTTTGGAGATTTGGTTAAATTGATTTACCAAATCGTTTACTTGGAGGTTTGTTGTTCCAAATAAAAAAAATTGCAATTATTTTTTTATGAATTTTTGTATCGGTACTGGCAGATAGGTATACCATTTTACGAATACATAGTTTTGTGAATGTTACGATATGGCCAAGTGCATGTTGCATGATAACTCAAAAAATAAATTTCTTCAGTAAAGGCATTTGAAGGTTTTTAAACTTTTTAAATAAACTGAAACAAAAATGGAATACATATAATTTATTTAATATTAGGTAGGTATTTATATATGCACATAAATAATGCATTACTATTTCTTGAAACTTTTTTTACAATTTGCAATGTCTAACTTAAATCAAATAAATTATTTTGTCTTAATTTTGTTAAGGAGACGTTGAAAATAATTGGAATGAAATAAATGAAAATGACGATGAAATGTACTTAACATTATGTAGGTATTTTGTAGGATATATGTATTGCAAAATCTGTGCTAAAGAAAAATGACTGATTTATGCAAATTGTTTATGGACAAAAGCAAATGTCAAAACAAAGACACTTCATATATAGAGTGTCCGTGTGTCAAAATAACTATGAAACAAGGGAACATTTAATAAAATTTCGTCAATTCGAAAATAAGATTAATGGAGGCTTGTCAATTCCTACAAGAGAATTCGTAAGTTATGTAAAAACTACTGTGCAATGTTTTGTAGAAGAGTGCTTCAAAAGTACCCTTTGCTCAGGATTTAACCACAACAGCACTTAATTATGAAACTTATGTTAAAACCAAATGATGAACAACAAAAATCTTATATCAATCAAAATTCGCTAGCAGCAGTTTTTCATAACGTAACTTGGTCTTGATCATTTAGTTTCAATCTTAGTTTCATACTAAATTTAACTCGATCGAGTTTAAATTTTAAAGGAAGTGTTTTTTTCATTGTAATGTACATACGAGTATGCACCAGTATAACTATCTGATCTTATTAATAATATATTCTTGTACATTATCTTTTTTATGCTGTTTTTATTTTATTTAAGAGTTTTGGTAAAGTGTTGCAACTTTAATTTGATGTGGTTTGTTTAATTTACAGTTTTTTTTTCAAAGCAAAACAAAAATTACTTAAAATCGTCTGCTTTGCGTACAAAGTATTTGAAGTTAATCAAAACATTGATAAACAACGTAAATCGGCGAAGGTTCAACAAGATACCTTAGGTATGTGTTAGTACCTTACTTACTGAACTCAAGAAATAACTCAAAACTGTATGTACCTATCATGCCTAATTTATTAACTAGGACCTAGATATAAATATGTATGTATGTACATAGGTAGGTAAATACTATTTTTTAGTTTCAAAGACCAAACCAAATTTTCCACTTGTCAAATTGAAATCTACTTACCTTACCTACTGATAACCTTCATCTATTCAACTGGTATTTAAAGTAGACATATTGTGATATGAATCTACAAAAAAGGTATACCTACCTCCCTCAATATTTGTGTTCAAAATGTTTTCAAAGATGTACCTAGGTAAGGTACAAATACAATTATACTCAGGTTCAGGTACTGCCTTGAAAATTATGTAGGTAAATATTTTTCCGAAGGTAGGTTAACTTTCATAGATACCTTTGTAAATTTCATTTAATTAAAACAAATAAATATAATTATGTTTTGTTCAAGTTTGGCGCAACAATTTATTATAAAAAGAGGCTACAATGCGACCCACACTGATAACTTCCCATCCCGTCTGCCGATTTGTCTTGTTAAAAATGTTTGTAGGTTTTCGTGTTTTAGTAAAAAAGTTGTCAGTTGAATTATTTCTAAAAATTTAAAAATTTCCAACAATATTTTGCATATAATGAAAAAGTTTGATTTCAAAGTCGAAAATCAATTTATCTGAACATTTAATAATTTTTTTAGTCAAAAACGTTATTCTTCGTTGCAAAAAAATATTTTGGAGATAAAATCATTTTTTGTTCGTAAAATATTCGAGGAGACAAATATTTTTTTTTCAGTTTTTTTGATTTATAAAAAAAACCCTTAACTGGATTTTTTTTTAAAAATATATTTGTTTGGTATCACGTTACAATATAAAATTCATTTAAAGTATCTAGCGTTATTGGTTCGTGAGATATTTTGGGTAAACCAACATTTTCATCTTTTTTTTAAATTGCTTAAATTGGTAAAAAAAAAACCACCCACACAATTTTTTTGAGAGTCCTTCTGCATCATTCTGCATTTTTGTCTGTATAACAAAATTTATTTGAAGTCGAAATCTCTACTGGTTCTTGAGGTATGGACGACGAAACTTCGTGAACGTACGGACGTCCGAACGTACGTACATACAAACGCACGCACAGACATCTCTCTAAAAATCTTTTATTTCGACTCTAGGGACCTTGAAACGTCGAGAAATGTCAACATTTTTAATTCGACAAATCGGACAATAACTTCCTATGGAAAGTTAAAAATAAAGCGAAAAAAGGGATGTACTAGGTATAAAAGGAAGAAAATTTCTTTACCACTGATATGCGACTACAAAAACTGCAAAAAGTGAAAACTACTTCCATGCAACCGGCAACCTAAAGCAAAAAAATATCTCAAAAAAATACGTAAAAGCAAAAACAAAGTATAAAAATAATTCTTAAAGCCATATACTACCTACCTACTACAAAATGTATACCTATACAAAAATTCAACAATGCGAGAAAAAATTGTATGTTATTTGTGTACGCACAGTGCACTGGTGAATGTTAACATGATCCAAAAAGGCTAAGAATCCTTTTTTACTCCACTTTGATTAGGTATATCTTTTTTTCTTCACTCGACAGTATTTTTTAAAGCAAAGAAATCTGCCTAAAATACCTACTACTAAAATAATTGAAAAATGTAATAGGTACACCCCCAACTTATGTGTTGTATGTACATATATATGTATATGTACCTCCATACATATGTTCCTACTAACCTCCATTTGTGCATATGAATACCTACCTTACCTACATAGGTATTATGTAATAACTAATTACTAATTACCTACGCACCTAACATTAGCCTAAACAATATACCTACCTATGCTTATGTATGTACATTTGCAATGTATACTTTGTAGGTAGTAAAGTATGATTCGTCCACTATCCCTATTTTCAGAAAAAAAAAAAGAAATTTAAAAATAAACCTATCCCATCCCAACCCATATCAAACTAATAACGAAATTGAAGAAAAATTCACCGAAAGTCACAAATCATCATCATGTCGAATGCACCGAAAAGCACCAAAATCATTTTCGTTTTATGAATGAGAACGAAATTTAAAAAAGAAAAACAAACCTTCAAAATACATTTTCTGCAGCGAACGTGATTTGGCCTTGAATGCAACACTTTAACAGACATACATATGTACCTACACAGTTGTTATTGTTGTTTTTTATTCTAAATAACAATATTCCGTTATCTTTCTCGACCATAAATTGTGAGTAAATTTCCCATAAGGACCAAAATTTGTAAAATTGGGTGTTGTATTTGATAGACTGATACAATAACTCGCCGTGCGATACTAGCGACTTATGAGCATTTGAAAAATAAGTGTCGCCATCTAGATCAGGATTTGCCCAGTGTCCCTTCTATTTGTAATTATTCAATGATCGAACAGTGGTATGCTATATTCCTTTGTACCTTGAGTTGGCAGTTTTGAAAATGTTAATAACTTGTTAGGTCCGTCTACGTTACAGTATTCTCCTAAGAAACTATACCCTAATATTCCATCACCCGGGATGGCTAGGTCATTTTCTACTACTTGAAATGCGCAATTGGGTAATGAGGGTATTTGCATAGTACCAGTGATTTCTCCTAATTTATATCCGATTCCACAAGGTGTGTTAATCGTCAATTTTTTATGCGAGTTTAATGAGTTAATATCATCAATAACTCTCTTCTTCAAAAAGGCTTACCTCCGAACCTGTATCCATTAACAGTTGTATCGATTTTTTCTTCCCTAGTTCAATTCCTATTTTTATTGAAGGTAGAGAAATGTGGGGTGGTATATGACTACTATTGATAATAATGGGTTGCCCGTTTTTTCTCTTTGTGTTATTTAAAGTCGAGTCGGGGAACTTTCGATCGACTATTGGAAGTTTCCCGATCGGTTTGTTTGCCAATTATTTTTAAACTGACATTGATCTATTGTGTGGCTGTATCTTCCACACCAGTCACATCGAGTTGTTTGACTTACTCTGTTTTGAGCATTACTATTGTTATTGTTATTACTATTTTCTCTACGATTGTTATTATTTATTGAGAATATGTATGTGTTGACAGGCTTACAGATCAGTGGTTTCCTAATGCAAATAATTGTTATTATTGTTACATTTCTGATCATTTGATCTGAAAGGGTTATTTTTACGATGTTCCGAATTCAAGTGTTGGTACTGAGAATTTTGGTTGTTATTAATTTCGCGTGATTTATTACTACCACCGCCCCTGTTAGGGTTATCATTTTTTCTTCTGCAGGTAGCAGCCTCATGCCCATAATGTTTGCAAATTTGGCAAATAGGGGTATTCTGTCGTTTCAAGCACTCACTGTATTAGATTAGATTAGATTAGATTTGATTTTATTTAAACATACATTTTTAACAATAATTTGGTTAATACAATCAATATGATGCATGGCATTGCCGTCTGCCTGATTGACAACTAAAAGTATAGCTTTATATAAATTTAAATAAAAAAGAAAGTGCAGTTTAAGATTGAAATTTAAAATTTGATGTCTATAATTAAGTGCTGTTTTGCAATATGCATATAACTTTGTGACATCCATTTCCTGTAGAAGGCTTGTGATATCAGTATTTTTCCCAATCTAGTCTATTGGGGAACCTAGTACTAAAAGATTTGTTGAAATCTAAATAGGGGCTCATAAAATCTGTGCAGATATTGTTGTCTACGTATTTCGTAAGAATAGCTGCGTGGCCACTCTGGCTAGTTTTCCAGATGTTAGTTTGA
The DNA here is from genome assembly GCA_920104205.1 of Eupeodes latifasciatus. Taxonomy (NCBI): domain Eukaryota; kingdom Metazoa; phylum Arthropoda; class Insecta; order Diptera; family Syrphidae; genus Eupeodes; species Eupeodes latifasciatus. The sequence continues at coordinate 161,512,402 of OV049924.1, forward strand.
CTGAGCCTGAAGGCGCTGTTTGCTGCTGATTCTTGGACGAATAGATCTATTGGGGGGAGATTGAGGATCGTTTCTAAACCCGCTGTTGGGGTAGTCCTCATCACACCACTAGTACAGATGCAAGCCATTCTCTGTACTTTGGTAAGTGTTTTTAGATTCGTGGATTTCTCCAGCGCTTTCCACCAGACCAAGCCGCCATAAGTTAGAATCGGTCTGACAATGGCAGTGTACATCCTACATTACTATTTTGGGATTCGGTCCCCAATTTCTACCCAGAATCTTGTTACATTATGAGGTGGGTAGAAGAAAGCAAATTGCTAAGCACTTTCCAAGCTGGTTTTCGCTCTGGTCTTTCAACTGTGGATCAAATCTTCGCACTCTCCAATATAGCAAAACGTTTCATCGATAACAAACAAAAACTTTATGTCTTTTTCATTGATTTTAGGGAAGCATTTAATACTATCAACCGGAATTCACTAATTTATAAATTATCAAATTTAGGTATATCGACGAAATTTTTAAGACTCTATAAACTTCTCCTCACCAATACTTGCGCTACTGTGTCAAATGGGAGTTCCATATCCAGCTTCTTTAACACTGATTGCGGTGTGCCCCAAGGTTGCCTCTTAAGCTCGATTATGTTCGCCCTTTTCATTGACGATGTCTCCCGTGATTTTCCTGGGGGTTTTAGGTTTGTAAATCTACTTATTAAGGTACTACTTTATGCGGACGACCTTGTTGTTTTGTCGGACAACCCCACCACATTACAGTTACAAATTAATAGACTTAAAAACTTTTGTGATAAATGGGACCTGAATATAAACACCTCAAAATCAAAAATTATGATTTTTGAAAGCACCCGTCGAAGGAGAAACCCGCTAGAAGCATGGTCATTGGATCGTGAACCTATAGAGGTGGTTAACCAATTTAAGTATTTAGGTGTTCTATTTTGTAGCAATCTAGATTTCCGGCCCCATGTTAAGGAAAAATGCTTATCGCCAAAAACTGCAATAAACCTTATATGGAACAAAATCTTCTGCAATAAGTACATAGGCATCTCAGCTAAATTTAGAGTTTTCGAAGCTACTATAAACTCATGCTTATGCTATGTCAGTCAAGTTTTTGGTTACCAAGATCTCGATGAATTTGAGATAGTGCAACGCTTCTTTTTTAAACGAATATTTAAACTTCCAAACTATACACCAACTTACGCTATACATGTGGAATCAGGGATCCCTCCGATTTTTCTAAAAAATCTTAAATTTAATGCCGATTACATAGTAAAAGTAATGCAAAGGTCAAATGAAAATCTTCATAAGCAAATGATGGATTTCGCATTCCGAAGGAATTTATCGCCGTTTAAAGAATGGTATGAAATAGCAAATGCGCACGGATTTAATCTAAACCTAAACTTCTCTTGCTAATTGGAAAGGTAGTTTTTATGAATGTATTGCATTGGTTGATGATTCATTGTATCTCAAGTTCTTGAATAGGGCTCGAACCTCTCCAAGCAGATTGGTCTATAAGCAACTCAATCACACTTTTGTTTGTAAACAATTATTTTAATAGTAATCTTTCTGCAAATCAAATAGGTACTTTGTTTAAAGCAAGAACTGAGATGCTAAATCTGAATTACAAACCTCACAGAAATGATAATCCCAGGTTTAACCTCTGCAATCGAAATGAAATCGAAGATGTCAACCACTTTTTAGCCGTTTGTCCAATTTTACAAGAATTCCGAAGACTTTATTTTTCAAAAAGCTTTCTCAATCACCAGGAAGCGAAACAAATTTTAAACGGAGAGTGAGGTTGGAAGGACCTTTACAATTTTATTGATCATGCCTTAGATTACCGAAACAGTTTTTTAGAGTAAATTTAATTTTTTAAATATATGTATATTTATGTATCATTATCTAAGATGTAACGAGGAAATATATATGTATTATAAACTTGGATATTATGCTTATTTAAATTCAATCTATTTATTCAATTGTCTACATAATCTATTTATAAACTTATTATAATCTTAAACTTTCTTTTTTTATTCTCGATAAATGTCAATTTTCAGGCAGACGGCAAATATATCTTTTGCCATGTTAATGTTCTTATATAATTTTTAAATGTATTTCGAGTTATGGTTAAATAAAGAATTTGTAATAATAATAATAATAATAATAATAATAATATACTACTTCTCGTCTCAAAAATTGACATTTCTCTACATTTAATTTTAAATTATGTTCTCTCATTTTTTCAAAGATTAATTCAAGCTTTCTATTGTGATCTTCGATGTTTTTTCCGTATACAACAATGTCATCTAAATAAACAAAACATTCCAACCCTTGTAATCCTGTTAGAATGTAATTCATTAGTCGTTGAAAAGTGGCTGGGGCACCTTTTAGTCCAAATGGCATACGCTTGAATTCGTAATGCCCATAAGCTGTACTGAAAGCAGTGTTTTCCCTATCACCGAGTGCCACTAATACCTGATGATACCCACTAGCTAGATCTAGAGTGGTAAAATACCTAGAATGACCCAACTGGTCAAGTATGTCCTCAATTCTTGGTAATGGGAATGCGTCCCCTATGGTACATTCATTGAGTTTCCTAAAATCAACGACTACTCTCCATCGTGTTTCACCATCAGGGCCTGCTTTCTTTGGTACTACCAGAAGTGGTGAATTCCATGGACTTTTACTGGGTTGAACGATATCGTTTTTCAACATTTCAGTTAGTTACTCGTTTATGTTTATCTTTGTGTTTATTGGGGCTTGATCTTGTTTTATAGGAATTTGATGTTCTAAAGTCATTGTATGAGAAAGTCTGTCGCCTGGTAAAAAGAAAATGTCATTATATTGTATGCAAAGGTCTAGTATTGCTTTTCGTTCCTCGTTATTTAAGGTATTGTCTCTGTCAAGTTGATTGGTGAGATTTTCTATTCGTTCGTTTTGTTTTTCTATACTATTATGGTAACAGAATGCTGTTCTATTAGTTTTATTCGTGTACCTATCGCTCAAACTTATTATTTCGTAGTCGTTTAAATTGTCTATTGCTAACTCTATGTTCTTAAATTTTACTTCATATTGATTTGTGTTAATTAGGGGTACCCTAATATTTTTTCCGTTGTTGGCTATTATACAATTTCCTAAAAATACGCCTTTCCTTATTTCTTTGGATAAGCATATCTTAGGTTCCTTATATCTAACTGGTAATTCTATAATCGACCTAGACCTTGGAAGTAATTTTAATTCTTCTTTTAGGTTTATTTTTATTGACCTATTTTTTTCTTTCTTTACTATATTCAAATTACATATTTGTATATTCTCTTTATTTTCATTTTTCTTTTTTCTTCTTAAAATCGACAGTGTCAAATTGCATACTGTTTTCATTACAGTCAGCATTAATAGTAAACAAAATGCAAAGTTATAAATTATTTTTATTTCAATGGGTTCTGAGTCATGCAGGGTCTCTGCTTGCGACTTATTATTTAATTGACCTGTTTTTTGCAGTGTCATATTAATGTTTGAATTGCTTTCATTAATTTGATTTATGTAATCTGTATCTATATTTGTATCTATCATATTTCCCACAATTGTTTTACAAGTGTTGACCTCTTTGGATTTCCTTTCTTTGTTGACTTTAAGGTTTTTCTGCATTTTTGGATTTAAATCACGCAGATTTACCTTTTCGTTAGTCATTTTGTTTGGTGCCTTTTCTTCTCTTGTTTTCACTTTGCGAGGTGAAGTTTCGGATGAGAAGGATTTGGCTTTTAGAGAATCCGTTTGTAATGCCCCTGGAGTATCGAAATCAGTGTCTTGTCCAGTTTTTTTATACTGCAAGCAACACTTCTCTTCGTGTAAACTCTTTGTACAGTTGTCGTGCGGTAAGCTTATTTCTTGACCTGCCTTGCGCTCACGGTTTGACTGAGTTTGCTGATACTTGTTGGTTTTCACATGTTGATTACCTGTGTAACAGCATCAAATATGTGGATTGTTTAACTCAGTCTTGTTAGAATCGAACAGTGGTATGCTATATTCCTTTGTACCTTGAGTTGGCAGTTTTGAAAATGTTAATAACTTGTTAGGTCCGTCTACGTTACAGTATTCTCCTAAGAAACTATCCCCTTATATTCCATCACTACTACTTGAAATGCGCAATTGGGTAATGAGGGTATTTGCATAGTACCAGTGATTTCTCCTAATGTATATCCGATTCCACAAGGTGTGTTAATCGTCAATTTTTTATGCGAGTTTAATGAGTTAATATCATCAATAACTCTCTTCTTCAAAAAGGCTTACCTCCGAACCTGTATCCATTAACAGTTGTATCGATTTTTTCTTCCCTAGTTCAATTCCTATTTTTATTGAAGGTAGAGAAATGTGGGGTGGTATATGACTACTATTGATAATAATGGGTTGCCCGTTTTTTCTCTTTGTGTTATTTAAAGTCGAGTCGGGGAACTTTCGATCGACTATTGGAAGTTTCCCGATCGGTTTGTTTGCCAATTATTTTTAAACTGACATTGATCTATTGTGTGGCTGTATCTTCCACACCAGTCACATCGAGTTGTTTGACTTACTCTGTTTTGAGCATTACTATTGTTATTGTTATTACTATTTTCTCTACGATTGTTATTATTTATTGAGAATATGTATGTGTTGACAGGCTTACAGATCAGTGGTTTCCTAATGCAAATAATTGTTATTATTGTTACATTTCTGATCATTTGATCTGAAAGGGTTATTTTTACGATGTTCCGAATTCAAGTGTTGGTACTGAGAATTTTGGTTGTTATTAATTTCGCGTGATTTATTACTACCACCGCCCCTGTTAGGGTTATCATTTTTTCTTCTGCAGGTAGCAGCCTCATGCCCATAATGTTTGCAAATTTGGCAAATAGGGGTATTCTGTCGTTTCAAGCACTCACTGTATTAGATTAGATTAGATTAGATTAGATTTGATTTTATTTAAACATACATTTTTAACAATAATTTGGTTAATACAATCAATATGATGCATGGCATTGCCGTCTGCCTGATTGACAACTAAAAGTATAGCTTTATATAAATTTAAATAAAAAAGAAAGTGCAGTTTAAGATTAAAACGCTTCATTTAAAATTTGATGTCTATAATTAAGTGCTGTTTTGCAATATGCATATAACTTTGTGACATCCATTTCCTGTAGAAGGCTTGTGATATCAGTATTTAAAAGAAAGTCACTGCCTAGGATAAGTCTTCTTATTTCTCTCAGTATCGCATATCGTCCAACAAAATGAAAAGCATCCTCGCGCTCCTTCAAGTTACACAGGTTGCATAAAATCGGTAAGTCCTCACGGTGAGGAATGTAGTTTATATTAAGGAGTTCTCCTCTTAGCCGGAACATGCACGAAATTTGTTCGATGGTAAATTTGTCGTGGAAGTAGTTTCTTTCCCTGAGATCGTAGTCTAGTCTACTGTAAATCATGCGGTGCAGTGAGCTTTTGGCTTGCTCCGTGTATTGTGTTCTTGAGGCTTCATCCAGACGAGCTATTAGGAGATATAAAGTTGGCTTCCAAGAGGCAAGGTTACTGTAGTTTAGGTCAACATCTACCTGTTCGGCTAGTTCTATCCAGTCTTTAAACCATCCACTTCGGGATTGGATTGTTTGAAGAACTACTTTCTTTGGGAGACGATAACTTCGCATATCCAGAGCTTTGAGGATGTAATCGACCTGCAGCTTGAGTGTTTTTATAAATAAAGGCGATAAACCCGTTTCCAGCATGATCATGTAGTTTGGCGTACTCGAAGGAAGGTGGAAAATCCGTTTTATGTAAAATCGGAGCAGTTTTTCCATTTGTTCATATTTCCGACCTCCCCAAGCTTGCGCCGCATAAAACATAACTGATTCCGATACAGCTTCGAAGACCCTGAATTTACTGGTGTGCGTAATTTCCTTATTATTAAAGCATTGCTTCCATGCTACGTTTATAGCTGTTTTCGCCTTAACAAGTTTGTCAGTGAGATGTTTTTCCATGCTCAAGTTCTTAGTAAAGCACACTCCTAGATATTTGTATTCCTTAACCAACTCTACTCTTTTACCATTATAGTGCCATTGCTCACATGCACCCGATCTACCATCGCCATTCTTAAAAACCATCACTTTAGATTTATTTAAATTTACCACTAGGCTCCACCTTTTACAATATTCAGCAAGCTAATTTATCATTAGCTGAAGGGACTGCGGAGTATAAGCAAGCAGAACAATGTCGTCAGCGAAAAGAAGAGCTTTAATGTTAACGCCTGCGGAATTGATTCCTGCTGGTAATGCTTCGACTATATCATCAATGAAGAGTGCAAACAAGCTTGGACTGAGTGCACAGCCCTGTCTAACTCCTGATTTCGTTTCGAACCATTCTGATAAGCATTGGCCATTCCACACTGATGATTTGGTAGTCTTGTATAAATTTTGCAATACTTTACCGAACTTAAGCGACATTCCTTTCTGGAAAAGCTTGTAAAACAGGGCATTACGATCCACGGTGTCGAAAGCAGCTTTGAAATCAACGAAAAATGCAAATAGTTTCTTATTTCTCGATAGAAACGAGTCAGCAATCGAGCGGAGTACAAAAATGTGATCGACGGTGGAGTATCCCGATCTGAAGCCAGCTTGGAACTCACTAAGCAGATTATTAGAATGTATCCATTCATTTAAACGACTGAGCAGAATCGATGTAAATATCTTATATGACGAGTTCAAAAACGAGATTCCTCTGTAGTTTTCAGGAACTTCAGTGCTTCCCTTCTTATGGATTGGGAAAATCAAGGCATGGCTGAACTGATTTGGGATGATTCCTTCCTCAAAGATCTGGTTAAATACTGCTGTTAGAGATACAACGAGAGTATCTGTACCATATCTGTAGAATTCTGCTGGTGTACCATCAGAGCCCGCAGCTTTTCGATCCTTTTGGTTGTTTATCGATATAAACACTTCTTCCTTTGAAATTGGTGCATCTAAAATATTATTTTTGAATCCAGGTGTGGCATACTGATTCAGAAACTTATTTGGCACATCTGGGTTTAATAATTGCTCGAAATATGTTTGCAGTCTATTTGAATTAAGATACGCGCTAATAGTAAATTTTGTTCCATTAAGTTTTCGTACCAGGTTCCAAAACTCAGACGACTTATTACACTTTGCAAGCTGATGTGCTTGGGCTTCCGAATAGTCTTTTTTCTTTTTTCGGCAGAGAAGTTTATAATTCTGATTATACTCCATGTACTTTCCTTTTGTGAAATTTGTATTGGACTTCCGATATGCACTCAGCCAAGCGTAAGAAAGGCTTCTCGCCTGCATGCATTCCTTGTCAAACCAGGGTTCCTATATTCAGTTTTTCTATGACTGTTATTCGGCATATGGTATGCTCCTTTAATGCTTTTTTCAATTTTGTTTAGGTTTGCGTCATGTTGCTCCATCATCAGAAGTGCATCTAAACGTGTTCTATAGTTAGATGCAGATTCGTTTGACCAGCGAAGTTTGGGAATCAGTTGCATTTGTACATTGGTTTCATTTTTTTCTTCCCCGTTAGTAAAGGATATACAGAGAGGCATGTGGTCTGAAAACGGTTTCTTTTCTATTTCCAGATTTTTAACAACTGGTCTCCAGTCACCACCTTCCAAACTGTAGTCAATGACCAAACTTCCTTGTTTTCCCACGAATGTAAATTCACCCAATTTATCACCATCACTTACACCGTTCATTACACGTAGGCCGAAAGTGTTGCAAAGTTCAAGCAATTGACTTCCTCTTGCATTCTTAATTGTGTCTTTTGAATTTCTTGCTATTCCGAGTCTGGCATTCTCAACCCCTTCTTCAATCCCTATTCTTGCGTTTAGGTCTCCCACCAGCAATATATTTTCAACATCACCACACGTTACTAAATCCTTGATATTTTCGAAGTCAGTGTTCCAATGATTACAGTTGACATAAGCTGGGATTATACGGTAGATTTTTCCACAAATCCTCATATCCAAGTAAGTCAGAACTCCATTCTGTTTAAATTCACAATTTATGCCTTTAAGGTCTTTTTTGTACCCAAAAATACACCCACCACTTGCTCTTCCCCTTAAGTTTGATCCGTAGCTGATATTATCTTAAGTTCGAAATTATAATATTTGTTAACATAGTTGCCGATATTACAATCCATTAAATAAGTTTCATACAGAAAAATTATTTCAAAATTAGTAACATAGCCATAAAAATCATTAAAAATACACTTATTAGACAGTCCTGCTATATTATATGATAAAATTCTAAAAATATTGAGATCAGTTTTGCTTACATTACTTTTGTTTACATAGGTACTATTAAAATTAATATTATTTACTAAAGGGCAGACGGCATTACAATTAAAAATAAGGTTGTGACACTTGTAGATGGTTGGTTATAACATTATTATTACTGCAACCTGGAACGTCTTCTGTTGAAACGTCATTTGTCAGCTGGTCTAATAATGACATTTCACACTAAATTGTTCTCGATGTCAAAATAAAATTGTTTACCTTCCACCAACAGTGTTTGTCCGCGAATTTTGGTTTTTAGATTTTTGTTTTTTCTAAAAATGTCGGTTTTGAGTTGTATCAATCGTCTTCTCCGGGCTCTAGCCGCAGGTGGTAAATCCCTATGTATGGATATTCCGGTGTTTTTTTGTTTGATCGTTGAACCCAGCAATCGTGTTACGTCCTCTATTTTATTGAGTTTCACAATAACATTGGCCATCTTGTTATTATTCGTCGGTCGCAAAACTCGTGTCGTTGCAATAACGTTGGCTTCATTTGTTTGCAACAGATCCAGGCAACACTTTTGGGCCTTCTCTCCCACATCTTCTTCGCCGTTTTTCGTTGGCCTTCATTTCCATTTGCTCCATTTTTTGTTCCAAAGCAATGCATCGAGCTTCAAATTGCTTCACCTGGGACTGCAACTGGGTGTTACTAGTCTGCAAGCTTTGAACTTCAGCATGAATAACATCCATATCAGCTCTCGTAGGTATGTCTTTCAATTTGTCATCAAGTAGCATAGAGACGATATCATGCATCATATGTCTCAAAGCTGTGACCTCCATGGCTCCAACTGCTATACTTGTCGTTTCTTGAGGCGACGCTGGAGCAACTTCTTTGTGCGGTCTTTTAGGTGGTTGATTATTCCCACTTGAAGAACCTGAGCTGGGTGGTGTTCGTTGCATGTCTTTTAATTTTGCAAATTCGGTTAACGGTGCACTGATAAAGACTAAAATTCGATGCCTTTTTTTCGAAGTGCAGAAAAGTGACAAGGAAACTAAAGAACTCACCAATTTTGATTCAATTAGTTTCAGTGTGTAAATGTTTTTACTGAGGTAATTGATAATATATTTTTTTTTTTAATTTATATTGCAAAAAAAAATTACTAAGAGCGATCGCTTAAACTAAACTTTACACTGCAAACCAAGGTTGCCAACCTCTCTCTGTATGTGTGGCCTTTCACGTTACAGAAATTGCAGATGATGTTTGATTTTGCATTTGTGATGGGGGGTGTTTGTTGCACAATTCGCCCAAGGGTACTTTCGTTCCCCGTGAAAGCTGAATTGCACGACATCATCGGTATTGTCTCAACTCTCTGTACATGTTTTTCCATACTGAGAGCGGTTCTTATCAAATCCTCGAAACTTTTGTTTTCCAGGGTGAAAAGGTACTGCCCTAGCTGTTTGTTGGATACTCCGGATGCTAGGGCTGATTTCGCAAAATCAGATAACTGGGTTTTTACGATATCTGCCTTTTCTCCGTACTTTATTTCGGCAGCTTCTCTACATTGGATTAAGGAGTGTCGTAACCTACCAACAAACACATTTAAGGTTTCGAATTTACTCTGCCGACTAGTTATTAGACAGTTAACTAGATCGTTGTAGTCTTCAATCGGTAGATATGCTCGATTGAGCGTCTCTTCGAACTCCTTAAAGTCTTTTGGTTTTGCAGTTTGCACCAAATCTAAAGCGTCTTCCCTGAGTTTCGTTTAAAGAATTTGGAGAAAGAGTTTTTTATCTTCCTCTGTTCTATTATAGGACGTATACATGTAAGGAAGGTTTGCAATTTCTGGGCTACCCTTGCGTCGGTACTTCCAGCGAATTCGGGGATCCCTTGGGAGATTTTCAGAAGTTTTTCGCAACCCAGAGACATTTTGGTAGGTAACTTGGGTTCGATCTTTTCAGTGATTTTAACTTCTGATGTTTCTTCCCGTTTTTCAATGTGATGGGTTCCCCTTTTTTGAATTTCTATTTTGTCTTGTAATTTTTTTAATTTTGGAGACGTAAATAGCTTATTGAGTTTTAAAATTTTTCGCTTTTGCGAGAAACTGCTTTTCTTTTGTTTTCAAGAGATTTATGTCTTCTTGAAATGTTCTGGTTTTGTTTTCCAATATAGTTATTTGGTTGTTTAGGTCAGTGATCGTTTCTTCGGCTTTTTTGTTTATTTGTTCAGCCTCTCTTTGGTTAGTCACCAATTGGTCAAGAGCTTTTTTTTGTTTATCGAATTGCTGCTGCAACTCCGAGAGTTTATACTCGCGCTCGGTTTGTTGCCTTTGGACAGTTTCGATGAAGATAGAAAGGATCGTGTCAGTGGTTTCCAATTTGCTTAATTGTCTCCACTCCACTGTGTATTGGTGAATTTAAGAGCAAATACTTCTCTACCCACTAGCTTTGAGTTTGAGTTTGAGTGGGGTGTTATTGAAGTATTTTATCTCGATACCTTGTTCCTTTCTTTCTTTATGTAGTTGTTGGACCTCCTCGAGCAATTTTTCAACCTGAAGATTGAGATCCATAAACAACAACGAACCAAACAAAAACCGATAGAAGAGATATTCCGAAGAATATTACTAATAGGATAACGTCAACCTTTAGGTTGCAATCCGAAAATTGAGAAATAATCACGAAAACCAGCAAAAGAAAAGAGTTATATATTTTTTTTTATGTCATTTTAATTTTAATTTTATTGTTTTTTAGAAGTACTATATACAATTATTTTTGATTTTTTCTTATGGTATCTTCCCTAGTCAACGCCTTAGCTTGTTCAAGCTTTCTTTGCCTCCCCTGTGCAAAGAGAGGCCAGGAAGTATAATTTCCCAAGCTCTTGGCGCCTTTTGACTATTCGGCCACCCCGGCGTCTTTTTTTTTTTTGCCCTCCACCTGAGCATTATTTGACGTTCCCCCGGGTAATAGAGGGGGCTTTGTTTCCAGTTGGGGAACCTTTTCTGACTATCCCTTTCGTCGACGGCATTCCTCCAAGCTGATTGGCTTGGGCCCGACTGTAGGGTTTTCTCGGATTTTCTCCTTCAGCTCAGTCTGGCTCATCTAAAAGAGCAGAAGGATTTTGTTTTTTTTTTTTAATTCGGAAATCGTAAAAATAAAAATAACAAATTTTTAATTTCCAACCACTATTGACTTTGTGGTTAAGGATATGGTAGGTTTGGATGACGCTTCTGAATTGGAGTATTCTTCAGGGTCTTTAGGTCAAAAGTTTAGACTCCAAATTGGCACGCTATCCTACCGGCTGCGCCAATGTTGAATAATGAGGATTTTGGGAAAGGGATGTAGGGGTTTCCTTGGCTAAGGGCTCGCCAGGGTAAGCCAGAGATCTAGGCGCTCGGCGCCGATTTATAAATTGGAAATCAAACAACAATTACCTTTCTATTTTGTAATCCTTTAGTGGGATGGTATATGTATTCTTTATTTTATGTTCTTCTTCAATATCTTCTCTTACAGTTGATCTACTGTTCTCTTTATATTTTCTAGACTGCCCTTCTGATATCAACTTCTAAACTGTTTATATTAATTTTAATATTATTACATTACTCACCTTATTTTCATATTGATGTCATCATATTACCATGCATTTCCGCACTTCACACCTGTGCTTTGGTTCAATGTTGGTCTTGTTGACAAACTTTCTGATGACGCTTCGAATTACTTCATCGAAAATCCAAAGCATTGCTTTTGACCGTTTATTAAGGTCACAATTGCTTTGAACTTCAATGATTACGTCGATCAGCAAGTTTGTTTTACTTTTTGCAACACAATAATCAAATACTTTTTGTTTTTGTTTATGTTTTGTTGTGGTTGCTTGATTTGGTTGTTTTGAATACTTTGATTAGGGTTTGGAGAGTTATGTATGGATGCTTAAGTAGCATCATATAACAATTCGATCTAGATGTGACATAGCTTTGGCGTTAGCATCATCTGGAATTGCGCCAACTCTTCTAAATGGCAGTCGTACTGCACATTCTGCGCTTAAGTTGCCACTAAATTCAAACACAATTGATACTCCAACATCCAATATTTCCCGATCCAGTGCAATGGGAAAATTGTTGATGCAATGCAAGCTCTTTGTTTGGGATCAGTGCACAATGGCACATAAGAAATCACTTGAAGCACTTAACTTCACACTGAAGAATCTTCGACGAAGTAACAACATCTTTGGCGGCTTGATGATATTGTTGGCAGGCGATTTCAGGCAGACGTTGCCAGCAATTCCCCGTGGAACGCCTGCAGATGAACTGAATGGTTGCCTGAAGGCATCACTTTTGTGGAATAACGTAAAAACATTATCGCTAACCAGTAATATGAGAGTTCAACTTCAAAATGATCAAAGTGCTGCACAATTTTCCAAACAATTGTTAGCTGTTGGAAATGGAAAAGTGCCAGTTGATGCGACAACTGGATTAATTACTCTTACCAACGACTTTTGCCGATTTGTAGACTCTCAATTAGCTCTTCTTGAAAATGTTTTCCCAAATATTAGTGAGAATTATCAAAATTATGCTTGGTTAAGCCAACGAGCAATTCTCGCCGCAAGGAATAATGATGTACGGGTACACGCACTGAATTTCACCATTCAATCAAAAATCGCTGGCGATTTAGTGACATACAAATCCGTTGATTCTATAACAAATCCCGATGATGTGATTCCACCACATAACTAGCAACTCAAAGTTGGTTCAGTTATTATGATATTGCGTAATTTGAATCCACCGCGACCTTGCAACGGTACTCGACTTGCGGTGAAAAGACTTATGCCGAATTTGATTGAGGCAACTATTATTAACGGAAACTACGCAGGTGAAAATGTATGTATTCCTCGAATACCAATGATTCCGACTGATCTTCCGTTTGACTTCAAACGATTGGAATGTCCGGTTCGCTTTGCGTTCGCAATGACAATAATTAACAAGTCGCAAGGCCAATCGCTTAGTGTTTTGCGGGATAAATTTAGAAAATCATTGTTTTTCACATGGGCAGCTATACGGGAAACCCACCGCTTTGTTTGTGTTAACGTTAGAAGAAGAAGAGCACTTCAATGAAACGGATAATATTTGCGGACAAGTATAACGCTTCGATTCAGTATTTACTTTGGATTCAATTTGATTTTTTACTTAGAGAAGTTCAACTAAATTACACTTATTTTTTGTAATCGAAATGAATTCATTACTGTTGTGAAATGAAATAAAATTTTTCCTTTTCAAATATAAAACAAAAAAATTATTTTTCTTCATCTTTTAATCCCCAAACGAAATGTTACAAAAAACGAAGCCATCTGGTGGCGAAACGGAGTTCGCCGGGTTTGCTAATTCATTGATAAATGTAGTTTAATATACTTTGTATTTTTTTCAATATGCTTTATGTTTTTTAAATTTTTATAATTATATTCTTCTCTTATAAATTAACATTATGTATTTATTACATTTGGCATCTTAGTTTTTTTAGCATTTGTTCCTGTTAATTTTATTTATATAAAAATTATTCTTTAAAGAAAAAAAAAACGTGACCCCGCACGTAATACATATTTAAGTTTCTTTTTTTTTAAAGGGTCATTCGTAACTAGCCATAAATGGTTACAGAATGACTTTTTTATCTTTTCCTTTTTTTTACAATACACTTAAGAGTAGGTATGTCATTAAAAATTATTATTTTGTAGGTTATTGTAAAAATGAAAAAGATAAATAAAAATAAAAAAAAATATTCTAAACATCAAACATAAAATTTTTAAGACCTTTTACATGAACGAAGAATATTTCAGGGGTGTTGGGTAGGTATACATATATTAACTGATGTTGTTTTCTTTAAGTTAAGTTATTATCTTAAGAGCAAAATAAAGCTGGGCTCAACAAAATTCTGTTCACGGTATATGGACAATCGGCTTAAAACCCCAATTTCAAAATTTGAATTCAATCGACCCAATGCTTTGGGCTGTAGGGGCTAGGACAGATAGACAGACGGACGGAATCAGGTGTGGGTTACCTTTCGACTCCTCTACAATCGTAATGTCATGTTTGATTTAAATCTCGAGTTCGAATTTTTTTACGAATAGGTACAAAACTTGCCATATACATATGTCGAAAGTAAAAATTACGGGACTACGATTATAAAAAATGTATTTGGTGGCGAAACAGTTCGTAGCCCTAAACCATACTTACTATTGAAAACTAATAGGAGGGCTTAATATATATAACATGACAAATCTTAACGGCTTATTTCCGATCCAATTGACAGACTAACTTTTCAGATTTGTTAATTTTTCAGTTCAAGTTTGTAATGAGCAGTGTTACCGCTGGGATTTTTGAAAAGGTCGCAAAAAAAAGGGTCAAATGAAAAAAAAAGTCGCATTTAGATTTTTTTTAATACATACCTAAATCAAACGAAATCTGTATAAATTGCAAAAAAAAATGAGTTGTTTTTTAGTTTTTTATTAGGTAGGTATACCTTCTAAAGAAAAATAAATTCTTATACTAGTATTCAATACATTCGATTTATATCACACACGTTTCCTTTTTTTAAATAAATACGTTGAAGTGTATATGCATATAATATTAAATAACAATAACAGTCGATTCAGTCGATTTAAGTTATATTAACTCAAGATTTAAAGTTAAACTAAAAAATAAATAAATTCATATTCTATTCAGTTCTTTTAAAATACAAAAATTAAGGTACATTTTAGGAATATAATTATATTATTTATAAATATTTGACTTTTATATTTACATTATTTTTAAAAAAGGAGTAATTATTTTTTTGTGATTAATTTACGGTAGGTTTTTATAAGCTCCTCTGAAGGTTTCCATTCATCAAGAGTTTGCTTTTCTAAAATATTTGCTGCAGAGAGCATTGCATTACACGTTTCCACACACACGCGGTTCGTTAATCTATTTTTTAGAATTGTTTACTTAGAAAAAACTCTTTCGGCACACGCACTGCTGTGTGGAAGTGTGAAAATATTTTTTACAAAGAAGTATAAGTTGAAATAAACATATTCTCCGAGAGAGTTTTTAATTGCCCCGATCTTATGCCAAAACTCCTCCAAATTTGACAGTTCCAAAAAACTTTCATAATTTTTTTCATGAATTTTGAATTCTAAAAGCTTGTATTCTTCAATTACTTTTTCAGGCTGAATTATAAGGTGTTGATAATCTGATACTAGATCATTATAATTAAACTCTTCGCCTAGTTTGATTACTTGAGGATCCAAGTGCCTCAAAACCGAAAACTTCCTATCATTAATATCAAACCTTGAAATAATTTGCCTGCAAATTATTTGTTAATAAATAAGAATTTTACTTTTTAAATTTTAAATATCCGAACTGAAAATACTTTCTTGTTTTATATATATGTTTCCGCTACATTCCCTATGTAAATAACACTTACAATTTTTATATTTTTTGGGTCTATAAAATTAATCTTTTCAGTTTTAGTGCGTAGTATATATTCTTTTGTTAAAAAATTTTTGTACATCATAATCAAAATGTCTTTAAGTGAATTATTTGAGAGGATTCACTCTGAAACTGTTTATTTAAATTATTCATTATTGATAAAACACACTTTAAAAACTTCAAATAAATTAAGTTTGTGCTATTAAGATTTTCTAAGATGTCCGAAATTTTTGAAGCAATGTTTGGTAACTTTTCTTGAAACTTTGCCTCATAAATAATGCTGCAGAACTACCCACTGCTCAACCATTCGGGAAGCAACAGCCTCAAATGAAAGCCACCTTGTAGAGCTGAGTTTAAGAAGTTTGTGTTCTGGTACATCAAAAAAAGCTTGAAGATCCTTAAAATCACCTAACCGCTTAGCACTTAATTTAAAAAAAAAATTGAAACATTTCGACATAGTTGCTCCACATTGTTAGGAAGAGATTTGGAATCTCTCTTTTTAAATAAGCTACTCGTATAAGTGTAACACCATTTTTTTACCAGTCATTGCTGCTGCATTTTCTGATGCAAATACCATGAAATTTTTCAGGGGAATTTTTTCTTCACTTAGGGTTTCCAAGACTTGCTTGCAAATGCCCTCTTCCGTGCTGCTTGGTGGTTCGACTACAACCACATTTATATGAAGAGTCGAAAGGTTGAAATGAATTTTTATGCTAGAATAGCAAGATTTCGATTCTGAGCGAACGTGATGGAATCGATCCAAACAATTTCAACTTGATTCCATTTTATAGATTGAAATTATGTGTGACAGTGTTAGTTATGTTTTTATTTCAATGGAAGTTTGGAAATTTTGTATGAATTAAGAAAATAACTTATCTTTTCAATGTATTTTTCTAGAGATACTTACTTACTTTAGGTGGCGCTACAGTCCGGGGCGGACCTGGGCCTCAACCAACATGCGTCTCCAGCCAGCTCGGTCCCTAGCTAGCTGTCTCCAGTTTCGCACGCCAAGTTGGTTGAGGTCCTCACCCACCTGAGTGCGCCACCTGAGTCGCGGTCTTCCTCTATTGCGCCGTCCCTCGGGATTGGATTCGAAGACCTTCCGGGCTGGAGCGTTGATGTCCATTCGCTCTACATGACCCAGCCATCTAAGCCGTTGGACTTTTATTCTGCTAACTAGGTCAGTGTCGCTGGACAGCCCCTACAGTTCGTCGTTATATCTTCTCCTCCATTCTCCATCTATACGTACGGGACCAAAAATCACCCGAAGAATTTTTCTCTCGAAGCATCCTAAGACGTTCTCATCTTTCTTTGACAGGGTCCAGGCCTCAGCGCCATAAATGAGAACCGGTGTCTTATAGATGGTGATTTTAGATGCTCGAGAGAGGACTTTACTTCTCAATTGCCTTCTAAGTCCAAAGAAGCAGCGATTTGCAAGAGTTATTCTTCGTTTCATTTCAGCGCTGGTGTCGTTGTCTGTGTTTATTTTTTTTATTTTTCTAGAGATGGGGTCAAAAAAGTCGCATAATTTTTTAAAAAGGGTCAAAATAGACAATTTTTTAAAAAGTCGTATCATGGTCGCATGAGGCACAAAAAAGGGTCAAAATGCGACTAAAGTCGCATAGCGGTAACACTGGTAATGAGTATCTATCTATTATTTCATAACCCAAAACCTAGCTTCGAGAAAAGGGCCTGTTAAACAATTATATGACCTCATCAAACGTGTTTAAAAAAAATGAGGTAAACCGTATGTAGAGTATGCAACCTCCCTACTTGCGAACACTATAGAATTTAGGGGTAGGAGCGAGGCTGGGTAAATGCAAAGTTTCGAAATTTGTATTCAAAGTTGTAAAATAAAATTCCTTATAAAAAATCCATAAAATTAACCTTGCACTTGCCTTCAATATTATAGTATACGAAGCAAGTGATTGTAATTTTATATTTTGAGATATTATATTTTTTTATTTGTCTTACAATTCGTCGTTCTTATTAATTCTTAATTAAAAACTGAAAACTGGATGATTTGATGTCCTCTTGTTGTCGAGAAAATAGAAAATTACCAAAACTACTATTTTAATTTATTACGTTTGTTTTTTTGTTAACCTGTCGAAGGGCGATTCTAGCACAAGGAAACGATGTTGTTTTAAACATAAATTCAAACATATTGGATGAAGTAGCAGGAGATATGAGAAAGTATATGTCAATAGACAAAATCATGGACTCAGAACAGAGCACTTCATACCCAGTAGAGTTTCTTAGCTCACTTAAGAAATCCGGTGTGCCCCCACATAAGCTCAAATTGAAATTAAGCGTGCCAACAAGCAAAAGCTTGTTCGGCGTTTAGATGCCCTTCAATTATGTAACGGTACAAAACTTCGTGTCACACAACTTGGGCGAAACATTTTTAGTACTAATTATCTTAACCTGCTTTAGAACAAAAAATGATTTGAACTCCAAATTATTGGATGCATCTTTTCAAAAATTAAAGATGATGGCTTAAAACCAATCTTATTTTATTACAAAAATTAAAATCTACAAAATACACTAAACCAGATTCTTGGAACCTGTAAAAATCGAGGAATTTCAGTTTTTATAATTCTTAAATCGCATTGATTACAATAATTTGTATGGGGAAGCTAAGCAAAGCGATATTTTTGTAACATGTCATTGTAGGTTGGGTTAAGACAAGAAACAAATTATATGGGAGAGGGGGTATATACATATACAGTAAACATTCATGCATATATACTTATGTATACATCATTTTAAATAGAAAAGCGTATTATTTACACTTTTCTCCAAGTTTTTAAGTTTCAATCAACAACGGCACATAGACGCTAGAAGATATTAATTCAAGTTTGGGGTGTTGAGTGATGTTTGTTGGGATTAAGATTTCCTAAAATGCATAAGTACATCATGGTTTAGCCCTATTTTATAAAATGTGAATGGTTAGTTCGTTCAAAGTTTTTTCCTTTGGATAGCTTTATTTTAGTTTAATATTAGAAGAACCAGGATGGAAAGTAAATTATCTGCAGATAAGAAAGAGGAAGAACATGTATGTTTAAATTGTAAAGCGATCGCCTATTGGTTGTGTAGTTAGGAAGGTGTCTAAAATGAAAAAGGAATAGTTCATTGGCGTGCTCATTTATTCTTTTATTTAGGCGAAGGCAAGTAAAATATGTGTGAAACAACCTTATCTTAAAGAATAATAATAAAGAGCAATAGAAACATACATATGTATGTTTTTCTTATTAAAAGAAGCCAAGTTAAAAAATAAAATTCTAGAGAAAATTTTAAAAAAATCTATCGGTTTGTTGGCCGAGAACGATAACTTTGGCGCCAAGATATAATAACGGTTTTTGGTAGAGGGGCTTAGTACAAGCATTTTTTTACTATGGGAGAGGGGTCTATCTCCCCCCGTTTAGGCGGTAGGAGCAATTTAAAAAAATTATTATTTAAAATGGAAAAAAATAATTAAAAAATAACGGTGATACTTAGTACAATTAAGTTTTATACATTTTTTTAAAGCCAACATTCTGTTTTATTAGCCAGTTTTAATTCAAGTCAAAACTATGCGTAGTTTTTGAAAAATTTAATTTTAAACTCAAAATTTGAGTAAAAAAAAGTTAAAAAAAGATGGGGTGCATGCAAAGTTTCTTTTGCATTTAAATAAGCTGGATTTAAGAAAAATTAATTTACCGTAGGTGTATCTTAATCCATATTCGATTATTACTATTAAAATAAGACTACGTTAATACTTAAGCAAGGAAAAAGTAATTTAATTAAAATATTTTTTTTTGGTAATTTTCAATTTTCTCAAGAACTAGAAGACATAAAGTCATCTAGTTTTCAGTTTTTGATCAAAAACAAATAAGAGCAATGAATTCTAAAAAAAAACAGTAGATAATTTGAAAGTTTCTTATCTGTGCTTTTAGTTTAAAACAATTTTTTTCAAAAACTATGCTTAGTTTTGACTTGATTTAAAAACAAGCTAATAGACAAAAATGTTGGCTTTAAAAAAAGGTATAATACTTAATTGTAAATATTAACGTTATTTTTTTAATTATTTTTTTTCCATTTAATGTACATATTTTTTTTAATTGCCCCTACCGCCTAAACGGGGGGAGATAGAGCCCCTTCCAAAGTAAAAAATGCTTGTTTTTAACTGTTCTATACAAATCCGTCATTAAACTTTGTCACCAAAGTTATCGTACTCTACCCGGTTTGTTTTTGAGAAAATTCGAATTATCGTTTTTTGACCAAAAAAATTGTATGGGGGCGGGGCCACTGTAAGTTTTGATCTTGAAAAAAAAAACTCAAAACCTTAACTTCCAAGTTTGAACTCAATCTACTCAATGGTTTAGGCTGTAGGAGCGTGGACAGACAGACAGAACAGACCGGACGGAATCGCGGGACCCACTTTTTTCGAGTTCTCTACCATCGTAATATCATGTTTGATTAAAATCTCGAGTTCGAAATTTTGCACGAATGCAAAACTTGCCATATATAGTTCTTATATGTCGCAAGTAAAAACGCACATGAAAGCAAAAGCACCGCGTACTCATGTAAGAAAATATGTATTTTAAAAGAATTATAAAAAATATACATGTGTAAAAAGTTTAGTTTATTGTTTTTTTTTTTTAATTTTAGTTTTTGTGTTTGTGTAAAATTAAGTGTAATCAAACGCCAACTAGGGCCAGCATTGTTCTGAACGTTATATAGACAACTATGAGGAATAGATACTTCCAAAAATATTTTCTATCTCAGACCACCATTGACCCTTATTTGAAAGAAACTTAATCTTTTTCATTTCATATAGTTTCAACGTTTTTTTTTATATGTATGTTATGTACATTCAAAAAAAAACTGCAAAGAAATATTTGTCCCCCAATTATTTCTTGAACTTCCAAAATAATTTTATGTAAAGAAGATGTGTTCTTTGCATATCGTATAATTAAAAAAAAAACGAATTGTTAGTTTTTTTTTCAAAAAATTAAAACCTAGGTTAGGTCAGGTTAGGTTAAAGTGGCTGTCCAAGATGGAAACGGACACACTTAGGCCAGTTTAATGGCCGCATGAATCTTGAGGCTTCATCCTAAGCTCAATGGAACCAGTTTGAGTCCCTTATGAAACGTGAGAGGCTGATTATGCTGATATTATTTACATAGATCGTTTAGATCGTTAAAGAAGAATTCTCCTATGTAATTCTTGCGTTTTCGAGCCAGAGCAGGGCATGTACAGAGAAGATGAAGAATTGTTTCCTCCTCTTTCTTGTCCATACAGCTTCTGCAAAAGTCATTTGAGAATACGCCTAGTCGCGTGGCGTGCTTATGAAGCCTATTATCGAGCTTATATGCGATCTGCTTAGAGATAGCAAGCACCTTGAACGTTTTAAATCTAGTATTGGCCAGGTAAGGTGTCCAGTGCCGCAGATGGGGTCGTGCGGAGCTATCCGCTTATACATAGGCAAGCTGAACGTTGGACTTTATTTAATTTATCTCGGTTTATAGCTTTCTCTAAAGCAGTCCACCATACTGCCACACCGTACATTAAAATCGGTCTGATTACCGATGTGTATAGTAAATGCGTGATTCTGGGTTATAAGCCCCACTTATTACCAATAGCTTTTTTGCAAGAAAAGAGAGCTACAGTAGCTTTTTTGAATCATTATTGTACGTTGCGTTTCCAATTTAGTTTTTTATCTAAGACAAGACCCAGGTATTTAGCCTCGTCTGAGAATTTTAATTGGATTCCTTTAATATAGGGAGGGTTGAAAAATGGAATTTTGTATCTCCTCGAAAATAAGGCTAAATCGGTTTTGTGTGGGTTAAAACCCAGGCCCCACCGATCAACCACAAGTATTCCGGAAACTGCTATAGCAACGTCGTCCGCATAGGCTATCACTCTGAAACCCTCCGCATCCAGACTAGTTAGCATTTCATTCACCTCTAGGTTCCAGAGGAGAGGGGATAGAACACCACCTTGCGGTGTCCCTCTACTAACGAATCGTCTGCCAGAAGAGTTGCCCAATTTTGAGTTAATTATTCTGCTAGTCAGCATTAAATGAATTAACTCCCGAATCGAACACTCTACATTTAGAGATGTTAGTGCAGATGTGATTGCAGATGTGTCCACGTTGTTAAAGGCACCTTCGATGTCAAGGAAAGCAACCATAGTGAACTCTTTATGATGGAGGGAATATTCGACGGTGCGTACTAAGGTGTGTAACGCTGTTTCCACCGATTTACCCTTACAGTAGGCATTTTGAGACGAAGACAGAAGTTTTGTATAAATACTTGCCCTTAAATGGATATCAATCAATCTTTCCAAGGTCTTAAAATGGAATGATGATAGACTTATAGGTCGTAGATCTTTGATCTTTAGGATTGACTTGCGAGCATTTACCTGCTTTGGGTATAAAAACAACTTTAACTTCTCTCCATGCCGAGGGAACATCGACCAGGTAAAGACAGCTGGTAAATATTGCTTCAAGGATTGGTGCAATTATGTCAGAAGTCTTTTGTAGCTCGGCTGGTATTATTCCATCTGGTCCTGCAGATTTAAATGGTTTGAAGCCGTTGAGAGCCTATTGTAGCTTGTCCCTTGTGATCAGACCTTGTGGATATGTTGCATTGGGACTTGAACGTATATAACCGTTGCAAGTTTCGGTAAGAGAACTACCAGGAAAATGAGTATCCAGTAGTAAGTTCAGCGATTCATTACTTGAATTTGTCCAGGAGCCGTCAGCATTTTTCAAGCAGCTTGGCATCGCTGGATTAGTTGAAAGAATTTTCCGTAACCTAGAGGCTTCAGAAGTTTCTTCTATCGTGCCACAGGAAGATCGCTTAGATTTCCTTAGTGCCTTCTTGTAAATTCTTAGGGATTCTTTGTAAGAATCCCAATGAGAGGCTAGTCTTGCGGCTTTGGCTCGGTTAAAAAGTTTCCTGCATTCTTTCCTGAGCGAGTCAAGCTCTGAGGCCCACCATTGTGGTTTCCTCTTTCCTCTTATGTGTATAAGTGGAAAAGCAATTTCTAGCGATCTGTTCATAGCTGAGGTGAGGTCATTGACTTTGTTGTCAAGTTCAATAGCGTTAGAGGAAGGACTAGATAGTCCAGGTTTTAGTAAACTTTGTAATGAGTTCCTGTATGAAGCCCAGTCAGTTTTCCGATAATTTCGAAAAGTCAATGGACTAGGGTTTTCATCCACATTGATATTGAACTGGATATATCTATGATCAGAGAACGAGTGTTCTTTGGATACTTTCCAGTCCAAGATCATATAGGTAGTGTATAGTATCTGAGACAAGAGTTATGTCTAGGACTTCTTGTCGAGTTTTAGTGATGAAGGATGGTTCATTTCCAACATTACTTACTAAGAGGTTAGTACCAAGAATATAATCAAAAAGAGACTCACCTCTGTCGTTGATATTCGTACTTCCCCATACCGTGTGATGAGCCATAATATCGCTCCCAATAATTAGGCGGATCCTTTGCCGTTCCGCTTCAGCGATGATTCTCTCAAGGGTTTTTCCAGGGAGACGGCCATGGTGGTCATGGCCAAGATACGCCGACACTAGCCAGAAACTTTCTTTGGTTGTTTCCAGCCTAGCTACGGTGGTATCTTTGTCACTGAAATGATGGAGTAAAAATACATAAATGCTACGTTTCACTAGTATGCAAGATAGGTTCACCTTTATCTGTCACACACAGTGTGTAGTACCCAGGAGTCCTGAGTCCTCGAACAACGGATCCCCCATGGCTCTTGGATCAGGACAATGTCTTCCCCGTTTCTTGCCAAACGGAGAAGAAGTGAGGCCGAGGCCTTTATGGAGTGTTGGAGATTAATCTGCACTAACTGCAGCACTTTGGCTACAATTAGGCAGATCAACCTCCACCACGGTTTTGTTCTGATCCTCTGAGTCTGAGGATGAACACAAGAGTTCGTCTTCGCTCAGAAGGATCATGTTTAGGTCGTCCTCAGTCTCCATTAAGGATGGACTGTCTTCGATTTTTTAAAGGGTGGAGTCGTGAATGGAGAGGGCATGGATACATCGTCACCCCCTGTTAGGAGAGAAGACGACACGTCCCAGGCACACCAACCGCGAGTTCACCTTCGGTTGTTGTAGGAGGCCCGCTATCCGCGATAACCTCATCTTTTTTGTAAATTCGAATTTTAATGGATTCGAAGCATAGTTTATAGAGCCATCCTAAAAAGACCCTTCACTTCCTCTAGCTTGGCTATCTTCCAGTTTTGCGATGGAAGGGATGGATTACAAACTTTGATCATCTCGAGAATGTCCTCGATACCAGCAGGTTCGATTGGAATCCAAATGCGGGCTCTAGGTCTGCTAGAAATGTCTTCCTTAGCGACAACCTCGAGCTTCGCACCTGGCCAAACTTCACCTAACCGGATGACAGCGAGCTTGTATAAGTCATAAGACCTCTGGTCGCCACAAACCATGAGTTTGATATGGCCCTGATGTCAACCCGAATCGTTTATGGAAGGAAGTGGTCCTGGAAGCTCTCTCAAAATGCTTAAAAAGCCACCCGAGAGCTTAACCTTGACCAGCTGCCAACGATGAGCCGATATTGTGCCATCATCATCGCTCCTGTCAATGACCGCAACCACGACTTTGCCCTTCGTGACGTCACTGAAACTGGCTTGTTTCCTGATGGGATTATGGTGAGTGCTGGTGTTGTGCACACGAGGCCGTTTTGGTGTCGGTATGGCCCCCTCAAGAGACCTTTCACGTTTAGACTTAGAGTCTTTATTGATCCTTGTTGCAGCAAGAACACTGTTAGCCCATTCGACGCGAGCGGTTTGCTGCGGTGTCCTTTCAGCCCCCAATGATGCACCAGAGGCCTTTAGGATTTTCGCAGCTTGCCGCCGTTGTCTATATATGCTTTTTGAGAGTTTCCCCTTTCCATTTCTGGATGTACTCTCATTAGTAGTGGTAGGGCCATTATTCACAACCATGCCACTACTGGAATAAGGTATCGCTACCTTCCTACTCTCGTTGCTACCAACAGCAGAGGAGGGTCCATGGATTGCCAGTACTCCCTACTCTGTGTTGGCCGCAGGAGATACGGCAACAGGCTTTGACGCCAAACTGCCGCGCGGTCTTGAAGAGATACCGGTCTCATCATTCTTTTCATTTTTGTTTTAATTCACCTTTGGTCCCACGAGTTGCGAAGAAAAGAGGTCCGTCTGTACAGAGATTTGCACAGACAAGGCTAGTTAATCCGGAGGCCGCCAGGTATCCGGATACTCCGTTAGAGACTGGGCTATTTTTGAATTGGGCCCCCAGCCAGGCTGATCATCGGCACGGGTCGTTTAACACATTAGATCCAGCCCAATAAAGATAAGAGGTGGTTGGAGAGGAAGAGATAGGGTAAGGAGTCAGTTGATGTTAAGAACATCATTCTGATATGTAAGGAAATGATTAGGATCGGTAACAGCAATTGAGCTAGGTTACCTAGGGTGGGAAGGAGCACCGGAGAGAGAAGCGCTGTCTAGCTTTTTCGCCATTACAACGTGGGAGGTGGGATGGAAGTTGGTGACATAAACGTTGGCTTGTATGCCTTGTTTATGTGGGAAGGGGTGATGATTCTGGGAAGGTAGAGGGATAAGAACGTCCTTTAGTTTCAGGACTCATCTGGAGAAAATTCTCGAGAATCATTGACCTTACTCAGCTTCTACAACTCGACAAGTTCCACGTTCAGAGTAGAAGATGTAAAACCTTAAATATGGTAAAAATTGATTTGGGAGCTGGTGGACATTTTTAAATTAAGAAGAATATAATGAGAAAATAAGTAAAAGATACCATTTATTTTGTTTTTATTAGTAACTAGCTGACCCGACCACGTGTTGCTGTGGAACGTTTTTTTGTTATATTGTTGTAAACTATTAAAGGGGAACGATAGGAGAACATCAGACATGGGTACCACCATGCTTATTTATGTACATATTTGCCATATGTAAAAAAAACATGGCCACCTTCATGACTGATTTTTAAATACCATTACCCCTTATTACAATAAAATTATTGTTTACAAACAAAGATGGAAACTTTAAAGCTGGTATAAAAATGTACTGGTTTGGGATTGGAAAGTAAAGGACTTTGAACACAATTGATAAACATTTTCGTACAGTTGATGTAAAGCAAAAATCAATACAAAAGAATTGTATTGTATAATAAATGTATTATTATTTGTATTCAAGTTTTTAACAAATGATTACAAAGGTTTTAGTTCATCTGACAGTTAAACTTATAAATTAGATAGGTAGGGCGGATAGTTTAAAATTTTCCAACAATATTTATTACTTTGAATTATAAATACTTTTGAGTTCAATTTAATGTAGCACTAATCAGTGCACAATATTTTTGGCTAACCTGTCCTTCGGTAACACAAATACATAGGTACGACGGTTTTCTTACACGGGATCATGCAACATATAGCTGCTTATGAGAAAAACATGGATTTTCCAAATCTAAACCACAAATGGACATTGTTGATACTTATTTATAGAAATGTTAAAGTCTAAACGAATTTATAACCTTTTGAAAATATGGTAGAATCTGACTGTATCATTGGACTACGTGGCAACAGGACCACTTTTCCTGTAAACTTTCCAGTTAAAATGGTTGCTTCAAGAATATTTCCGGTGATCTTTTTGATGACTAAATGTGTATCGTTGCATAATTAAGGTGGATTCAAATTACGCAGGAGAATAAAAGGATCCCAGGTATGTCTACTCTGTATATCCATTAACAACAGTGTCGATTGATTTAAAAGACATCAGATCGCCTGGTAACAATTGTTGTACCTGGAAGTTAATTTCGTCAACATTAACATTTTTGGCTGCCAAAATAGCCCGATGACTGAGTCCGTTATGATTCAAGTAATTACTCTGTATATCCGGAAATATATACTTTGAATCAATTAAATTTTTTTTCTGAAGATTAGTGCAGAAATTGTCTGGCAATTCAATGCATTGCGTATTTGGTTGCAGTTCTAATGTTACCATCCCCAATATCTAGTAATTGTTCGAAAATCACTAACACCAAAAATTAAAAAAGTAAAATTCACTTATATGAAACGTTTGGAAGTTTGACATAGCGCCATCTATTGAATACTAACTCAATCCAGTCAACAGATGTTGCCATTTTTTATAATCGTTTAAAGCTAACAGATAATTGTGACTGTCAAATAATAGACAAATAATTTGCAATACAATAATACCGCGATCATAAATTGAGATGGACGTCCATTACATAGCTGTCATTTGCGTTTTGTTATTCCAAGTCTAATTCTTTTTTGTTATACCACGTTTTATAGTGACTGACGTTTTATGTCAAGTCACACGGGAACGCTGTAAAATGAGATAAAAAGTATCCTATGTCCGTCTCCTGGCCCTAAGCTACCTACCTACCAATTTTCAGCCATATCGGTACAGCCGTTCTTGAGTTATAAATAGTGTAACTAACACGACTTTCTTTTATATATATAGATTAATTAGAACATCATGTTAATGACTAATTAAATTATTATGATGTATTCTTTTTAGACTCAAATCTTATTGATTTTTGACTCAAATATCTCGGGAATAATTCATTTTACTGCCTTCAAGGTAATGATTTTAATAAAATCATTTTTTTTTGTTTTATAAAAAATAAAAACATTCTAAAAATACGACTAACATGTTTTAAAAAATGATCTTCGGTTTAAATATCTTGAGAACAAATAAAAGTATTAAGTTCAAAATTATTTGAGTCTCCACTAAATATTGTTGTTGAAATTTTTTCAATTTATGGGGAAAATTCGATTAACAATTTTTTAGAAAAAAAACTTTCAAAAACAACTTAAAAATAAAATTTGACTTTAGACTCAAGTATCTTGAGAACAAAAAAACTATTGACTTCATATTATACAAAATTTTGTAATTATCATATTGTTAAGTTATTAACAATTGAGAATTATATAACAACTTAAAGCAAAAAATTATTTAAAAGTACTGAAAATTAAATTTCGAGTTAAATATCTTAAAAATTAAATAAGGAACGGACTTTTAAGTTGTGTGTTTTTTTCTATAAAAATATAATACAGCTCCATAGAAAACAGATTAAACTTAAATATTTGATTACATATCTACTCTTTCAATTTCTCTTTATGATAAAATTTATTTTTTCAAAACAAATATGGCCTATTGAAACGGTGAAGGCATTCGACTAACTAACACCAATTTTTATATTTTGTGTTAAATTCTACTAGCCTTCGTATGTTTATTTCAGTCATCCAGGACAAATAATAAGTTCAAAAGAGCGCAGTAGCAAGCCTTCCTTTCTGCTTATCGTTCAGCACCCTGTGACTTAAAGCGGAATTAAAAGAACAAAGATTTCGTTTTAAAAGTGAAGAGTTTTAAACTGATTACTCCATTATTAGGCGGCAAAACAACTTCTGCTGATCTGGCAAGTGATATATGTACATTTTGTATCTAATGGTGATGGGAGTTCATAACTTCACATAACAGGGCTGTTGTGCTTTCACCTTCCGGTCGATATTTTAACTAGATATGTGTAAACATTTAAAACAGTCTTTTAAGTGCAATGTACCTACTTAAATAATTTTAATTTTTTTTTGCAATACTTAACACATATACGCCTAGTGAGTTACATGTGTAATATTGAACCCTTAATATAGGACAATTACCTTTACAGAATCTCTCTACATTTAAGTTTAAGTACCTGTATGTAACGTCGTCGTCGTTGGTCGTAACGAATACGTTCATGCCTATAAAAGAATCAGCACTTGATGTCGTTGTCATTGCTGTGCTGCGCCCATGACAAAGACACGTAGACGTAGAATTATAATAGACGCCTCTCTGGATCGATGTTGCACTGGCACACAAGTGGCAATTACTTTTTATTATTTTATATCTGAGTTTTTTTCTAATATTATGAAAAGTTAGAAAAGCTTACATTAGAAAAACACGTCGGTTCGTCATACTTACATACATTCGTATAGATATAATGCAAGTAATGAATGTATAAAATGAGTTTTATCTTGACTTTAGTTTTATCTTAGTGTCATATTGTGAAATCTGTCTTCCATTGTAATTAAATAGTGACAAGACTAAAACAATTTTTGTTTAACAATTTTTAAAAAAGCATTTTTCACTTTCTAATAAATTTACAACAAAAAGTACGGAGTACCTATACCTATGAACATAATTTCTCCAACTTATAATTATATACACCATAAAGTTTTATTTTAATTCATAAGTAAACTCACTTCACCTAATTTTACTTCTATATAAAGATACGGCCTAAGAATCCAAAAATAGATTTTCAAAATAGCCTTAACTTAACTTTAACAGTGCAATATAAATAATTTGCAAAACCCAAAATTCAAAAACAAAAACAACACTAAAATTTCTAGGAAAACGGACCAACACAAACTATAAAAATAGACAAACACGAACTAAACACTCTGTATATCGTGTCGACTAGACATGATCCAAAAGTTTGTTTAGTAGCGAAATTAATAAGTCTTATTTCACATGGAAAATGTGCAATGACGATGACTTACATTTCAATTAAAAATTTCATCTCAAGAAACATCACTCGTAGTTTTCTATTTGATTCGATTGAGTTGTTTTTCTATCTAGGTGAACCAATATCCGGCCAATCACTTTTATCCGTCCACTCACAACTATTTTAAACTAGGTTGTAAGCCCTCATTTTCGCTTTCGCAGGATTAGAACATCGAGCAGCTTATTTTTTTCTCCTAGATCACAATTTATCCTTATACTCGTACCATAATTCACAAATATTTTCTGCGGTTTGGTCGTACAGAAATAACATACAGAGTTATTTCGAGACCCCATTGTGCGATGCATGTTAATTGAAACTTTTATGTATTAAAAACGCATTATTTTCTGAAGATACATGTACATATACACGAATGTAGTACTCGTGGCGTATTGTGTAGGATTGGTATGCAAGAGTTCTTGGGTTCAATCCCTACTGTGCAACCTAAATGTTTTTTTTACGGGTACTGCCTCTTGCGAGGAATTGACAAATCCTTTAAGAGTAATTCTTGTCTTGAGAAGTTCTTTCTCAAATTAACCGTTCGGAATCGGCATAAAAACTGTAGGTCCCATCCATTCCTGAAATTACTTCCACCCAAAAATGGTTAAAAGTGGTTAGCCACTAGGATTCAAAATTTGACATATTAAAAAGGAATTAAAAAAAACTTGATTGTAAGTAATTTCATGTGATTGGGAAAGCAAAAACTTTAGTTTAAGTGCTAGTAAAGATGACATTCTTAGCTTTTATAATTTGATTAAAGATAATACCATAATTTATTATAAGATTGAATCAAATTAAATCTAATTTATAATTAACTAAAGCATACAATTACACGGCTTTCGAAAAGGTTCAACATTAAAGTAACTAAAAAAACAAAATTCGGGCATATGCGTGAGAACAACGTGGCCGGGTACTGGTGAACAAAATGTTCTTACAAGAGTTTCTTTTTAATCATTTTTAATGAAGAAATTACTTTCTCATATGTATTATCTATAACATAAAAATTAATCGGGTTTTCCTTTTTGACGTTTCAAGGGCCCTTTATTCTAAGCTTAGTCAAGCTTCTTTTTTTCAACCATATAGAAACGTCGGAGATATTGACTTGAAATAACGTTTGTTTTAAAGACAATAAGAAAAAAATGCAAAAACGACTTAATAAAAAATTTAGTGAGTGTTTTTTTTTTATCATAAGAAAAAAGTGAAAAATTTGGTTGACCCCAAATCCACTTATATAAAATTCTATATTACACATTCTGAGCAAATTTGGTATAATTTCGAAAAAATCAGTTATCTTTTTTTTAATCAAAAAATTGAAACAAAATATTTGTCACGTAGAATATTTTGAGAACAATAAATAATCTATAATATAAATTGAACCAAGAATTAAATCGAGATCTGCAATACAATGTTGATACATTGCAGGAATTCGTTCGAAACAATGTGCCGTTGCTGAATGAACAGCAAAAACAAGTATACGAAACATTAATGCAAGCGGTGGACAATAATACTGGTGGTCTATTCTTCCTGGAGGATCAGGGAAAACATTTGTCATTTCATTGATTTTGGCCACTATTCGATCAAGATGTGACATAGCTTTGGCGTTAGCATCATCTGGAATTGCAGCAACTCTTCTAGATGGTGGTCGTACTGCACATTCTGCGCTTAAGTTGCAATTAAACACAATTGATACTCCAACATGCAATATTTCCCGATCCAGTGCAATGGAAACTTCACACTGAAGGATCTTCGACGAAGTAACAACATCTTTGGCGGCTTGATGTTATTGTTGGCAGGCGATTTCAGGCAGATTTCAGTAATTCCCCGTGGAACGCCTGCAGATGAATTGAGTGCTTGCCTGAAGGGATCACTATTCCACAACAGTGATGCCTACGTAACAACGTAACGTAACGTAAAACCATTATCGCTAACCACTAATATGAGAGTTCAACTTCAAAATGATTAAAGTGCTGCACAATTTTCCAAACAATTGTTAGCTGTTGGAAATGGAAAAGTGCCAGTTGATGCGACAACTGGATTAATTACTCTTACCAACGACTTTTGCCGATTTGTAGACTCTCAATTAGCTCTTATTAAAAATGTTTTCCCAAAAATTAGTAAGAATTATCAGAATTATGATTGGTAAGCCAACGAGCAATTCTCGCCGCAAGGAATAATGATGTACGGGTACACGCACTGAATTTCACCATTCAATCAAAAATCGCTGGCGATTTTGTGACATACAAATCCGTTGATTCCATAACAAATCCCGATGATGTAGTAAATTATCCAACGGAGTTTTTGAATTCTCTGGAGTTACAAGGATTTCCACCACATAACGTGCAACTCAAAGTTGGTTCAGTTATTATGATATTGCGTAATTTGAATCCACCGCGACTTTGCAACGGTACTCGACTTGCGGTGAAAAGGGTTATGCCGAATTTGATTGAGGTAACCATTATTAACGCAAACTACGCAGGTGAAAATGTATGTATTCCTCGAATACCAAGGATTCCGACTGATCTTCCGTTTGACTTCAAACGATTGCAATTACCGTTTCGCCTTGCGTTCGCAATGACAATTAAAATGTCGCAAGGCCAATCGCTTAGTGTTTGCGGGATAAATTTAGAAAACCATTGTTTTTCACATGGGCAGCTATACGTTGCGTGTTCACGAGTTGGGAAACCATCCGCTTTGTTTGTGTTAACGTCAGACCAAAAAACAAAAAATGTGGTTTACCAAAGAGCACTTCAATGAAACGGATAATTTTCGGACAAGTATAACGCTTCGATTCAGTATTTAATTTGGATTCACTTTCATTTTTTACTTAGAGAATTTCAACTAAATTACACTTCATTTTTGTAATCGAAATTAATTCATTACTGTTGTGAAATGGAATACATTTTTTCCTTTTCAAATATAACACAAAAAAAAAATAATTTGTCTTCATCTTTTAATCCCCAAACAATATGTTACAAAAAACGAAGCCATCTGGTGGCGAAACGGAGTTCGCCGGGTTTGCTAGTATTTTATAAAAAGAAGCTTTATAATAGAAAACAATTAAAAGCATTTTATAATTCTTAAATTAAACATTGAATTTACATCTAACTTCAAGGTATAAAAATATGGATACTCTCATATTAACCCTATTAGCACAGATAAGAAACTATACAGATGTCTCATCCCCATAGAAGAAAATGTCCCATATTTTTTCACTACTCCTTGGCTATCAACCGACAAAAAGCTTTTTGTCGGTTGATCGTCAAGCACAAAAAGCTGTTTTTGATTTTACATATTGGCTTGCCAGTATGCCTGTTCAAAGCTATGTATGTGTCTAACTATAAAAAATTCTAAAGTTGTTTTTTCTCTCAAGTCAATGTCCATAGAGAGAAAGAAGAACAGAAACTGTTTTGGTTTCGCTATTGCGTTGTTTATTTAAAGCTCAAGTATAATTAAGGTTATTTTGTACAATTTTTGAGAAACGAGCTATGACATTTTATAATAATTTGCGATCACAGAAGGGGCTCTGCTTAGGTAATTACTAATTAGTTACATTTTAAAGTATATTTTGAAATATTCTGTCTGAGACTAACATTATAAGTTTAGTAAGTTGTAGTGATAATTAGTAGCGGATGGTGTGAGCAGTACCATGCGTCCTTGCTGTTTTGGTTTCGATGATGTTTTGGTCCCGATGTTACCATATTTCAGTTGCTATTGTTAAAGCGATATATGTAGGTATTTTATGCTATTTATTATTGAATATGAAAATAAAAACCATAGTTATTAATTTTTCCATGTTATACATATAGGTTTAACTATATCAAATAAAACAATATATGTACATATGTTGAAAATACATTTAAGAAAGGAAGAGAAGATGATTTAGGTGCATTTTTAAAAATAATTTGTATGGATTCCTATGGTAACACTGATGCAAATGTACGTGCGCCGCTGGCGCTGGTGCGCGTATGAGGCTTAGTTTTGGTTGCCTTCCTTATTTTGATTTTTTTTGATACATATATTGAACGCATGTGTGTATGTCATGTATCCATATACATATATGTATATATGACAAAAGGGTAAGTTTCAGTTTCGGTCTTTTTGTTGTTTGTTGATTGTTTCTTTGTTGTCCTATGCAAAACGTAAGTTGTGTATTTTGTGAATTTAAACAGGTGTAGGTAGGTACTCATGTACATAATTTCGATACAAAAAAGAGGCTCGGATGTGACCCACACTGATAACTTACTATTGATGCCCACTTAAATTTTTCAAAATTTATTTTTTTTATTTGGAAAAATTGTATTAGTAAGTATGTTCGTGACTTCAAAGACGAAGGCGCAAGTCCCTTGGCGACAGAAAAATAAACTGGCAACACCTGCGGAAAAGATGAAATACAGCCGTCTCGCTCATCAGTCGCTTTCTGTCAACTACTAAATAATCTTCTTTTTTTCTATTTTTGATAACGCTCACTCTTATTTTGAATTTACTAGTGGCTGGTTGTGGCTCTTAATTTGAATTAATAATTAACTTACTCTTGAATAAATATTAAAGTTATATAAAGTGCTTAGAGTGTTGTTTATTATAGGGAAGATAATAGAACAATAATTAGTTCCAACAATAACTTTCATTCCTCTGCGTGTGTGAAAAACTAAATTTCATACATTTTTTGGTGCCTCCTGTGAGGAATGATACAAACTGTTAAATAGTGGCGTCATAGCGGTACACTTTGCAGTTAATATTCTACGAAGTTCTACTGTAATGAATTTTTCCACCTTTCTATACCGACCCGACGATAATTACAATTATCTTTTAACAATATTGGATTTTCGAATCCAATATTAATAACGACCGAACACGAATTAAATTCTTTACTTTTAAACTACTTTAATTAATATTAAACAAATCAAAATTGCACCCGCCGATGTGCCGCGAAAGTTATTTATTATGACACTTTAATGGAAACGTCAGTCGGTATGACAAACAGATGAAAGAATTCACCACAGGTAGCAATAAAAGTATTGCCAGCACGGTAGCTCAGCTTAAGGGGGGGTTTCGATTGGGTGAATATTTTATTAATCGAGGTGATTAATAAAATTCAAATAAATTGATATCAAAATGATATCGAAATACGACGAGGTGAATTTCTCCAAGTCGTATTGTTTAGAGTGGGCGCCAGGAAACTTTTTAATGGAAGTTTACCAAAACCAAGAGCTGTAAAATAAGTCTTCAAACAAAGATATGGAATAAAAGAAAAGTTTTATTTTCCGAATGGGAAATTTAAATTATGTTTTATTTGCCTGGAAAACCTTGGCCGAAGCCGGGATTAAAAACCAGGATCTTTTATGATAACAAAATTACAAGTAGAGATTTTGAGATTGACAGAAGGTCAAATCTCGATAAAAAAAAATATGAAAAGTATGAAATTTTAAGATGATTAATTATTAAACAAAATTAAAAAAAAAGGAAAACAAAACAACCAAGAAAAATCACTTCAAGAAAATTATCGACAAAAGACAAAGAGACAAAAGAAAACAGACTTTTGACGCGAAGGTCAAAAGGACGAATTCGAACAAATGAATATTCTTAGAAACAAAAGAAAACACTATACTTAGCTTCTTTTAACTTCCTCCAACAGCTATCGTAGTCCTTCCTCAACTTTTCTTAGAAATCTCCAACTCAATAAAACTTTAAAAAAATCTATCTTACAAAATTACGTCTTTTTAAAAAAATTCCTTCACACAACTTTTCGTAAATCTTCTATTCGCTTTGGGCGTAATCCAAAAAAAGTGGCCATCATCATGGCGAGCTTAACCCTTCCGGCTACCTGCCCTTAGGCAATCCTCTCGGATCTTTTGCGTGGTGATCGATCTGTTTTGGTCCCGCAACTTCCTCCATCCATAAGATTGGGGTGTGCGACCGAGAAGCCAGATATCTTTCATCGCACACGATCTCTTTAAAAAGGTGATGCGATCACCCAGTAGCTCAATGAGTGAGTTCAGCTCTTCACTTTCCAACCCATTCCAGCCAAGACTTTCTGGAAAAATCGTGTGGAATTCCTCGCATTACCGAGTATCTACACGCGCTAGTTTCTGGTTGAGGAAAGACTACTTATGTGGTGTTGCAGGAAGTCGGTAGCCAAGCCTATAATTAAAATAAAAGTTATTAAGATATTCTTAGTGATTTTTCCATCGTTACTATATACTTTATGGTGGGCCCTCGGCCATACTACATTACGGTTGGTGTGACTTTATACACACATTGTTGGGCATGGGTATCGTCTTCATGCCTTGACGATATTGTTCAGCCAATATTTGGGCCAACCGTCGCACAGTTCGTTGGTGTGGAATCCTTTCGCACACTTTGGTAGGACCTGTTAAATTTGCTTTCCCAAAATGCTAGAAGAGCAGGTCACTGGCTGATGGTCCAGGTTTCTACTAAACTCTTCCAGAATTTTGCGGCCGCAGTAAGAATTTTTAAGGGTGGTTAGCAAAAAGGAAGATGAAACTTGTTGTGGTAAAATTTACCGCAACACTACAAGCAGAACTGTACCTATTACGGCAATGGCAGAGCTTAACAGGCGTACCTCTGCATCTCATTCGATTTTGCGCATTTCAGCAAAGGTAGCAGCAGATGATTTTACTGGAGATGAATTTAGTCTTCGGCAGGAGATGAATTCATTGCAATTGCATTATGATCGTTTTGTGGCCACTCATGACATTCTAATGGATGCAGCAGAACCTTCTGAAGTTGGCGTCCACATGAATCTTTGGGATGACATGGAAGAGCATTATAATACTTCAATGGCTAAATTGCATCGACTAATTTCCATTGCGCAAACTAATCCGAAGCCAGGCATTGATGGTGCGGTCAAACAATCCTTGACATCGTCGTCCACCATGGACTTGAAATTGGACCCTCTGCCCGTTCCGAGTTTTGATGGTACTTTACAAAATTAGTTAGCTTTTAAAGATGCATTTGAGACCCTTGTACATGGGCAGGAATTTCCAGAAGCGTACAAACTCGGCAAACTTCGCGAAGCAGTAAAAGGCGATGCAGTAGCATTGGTTGGCGGAATGTATACTGGTGGCTATGAAGACGTCTGGAAAGCATTGAAGGCTCGCTACGACAACAGAAAACAACTGGCAGAAATCCATGTCTCTCGATTTATTGGCATGAAACGAGAACCAACTGAATCTACATCGGCATTGCTCACTGTGGTGGATACGGTGAGAAAAGC
Source organism: Eupeodes latifasciatus (assembly GCA_920104205.1). Classification (NCBI taxonomy): domain Eukaryota; kingdom Metazoa; phylum Arthropoda; class Insecta; order Diptera; family Syrphidae; genus Eupeodes; species Eupeodes latifasciatus. The sequence goes on from OV049924.1 coordinate 161,548,934, forward strand.
ATTTCGGGCATTAACTGTTATGCAGTTACCAGTGGACCAATGGGATGCATTAGCAGTGCCTATTATTACATCGAAGCTTCCTACAGCGACACAACAGGCTTGGGGTATGAGTCGAACTTCGAACGATATACCCAAACTTGATGATTTTCTAGGCTTTGTCGAAAAACGAGCTCATAGTTTGGCATCGGATGTACTGCGATGGAATGCAGTCGACCGCAACGACAAATATGGCGAGAGAATTAATACAAACACTTTAAAGCATTCACATCGCTTGGTGAAATCTAATTTGGCTGCCACTGCACCCGGCAATTGTGAATTTTGTAATAATAACTCGCACCGCATCAGCCGCTGCTCTCAACTTTTAGCACTTCCAGTGGCCGAGCGCTTTCAAAAACTTAAAGGGTCCAACCTGTGTTTTAATTGTTTAAGACCAGGACATGCAACTAAGGAATGTAGCTCACAGAATTGCCGCCAATGTAATGGAAGACATCACACGCTGCTTTGCCGTCGTACATCATCACATTTGGTATCACAGCCTGGAACCGGCTCAGCTGCTATGACAACTACATCAGCGTCACGGGCCGTTTCAAAACCATCAACGACTCAAGCTCCTCAAAATTATATCTGACTAGATGGCTCCATAAAGACTTTCGCGATTTTCAATGATCGTGTCATCCTTTTGGCAACAGCTTTTGCACGAATAATTGATGGCTTTGGCGATGTGCATCAGTGTCGATTACTATGCGATCCAGGCTCCCAGGTTAGTTTCATGACTACGCTTTTTTAACAATTTGGCTCTTCGTAGGAATAAATGCGAAATACCAATAGAAGGTGTAGGAAACTGTTTATCAACATACGCTCGTGGCAGAGCGACTGTACAACTGTCCTCTAACTTTAATCAGCACTTTGGTATGAGCATTGAAGTCTACCTCATCGAAGCTATCACTTCTCCCACACCTGTATCTAAGATTTCGGATGATTGTTGGCAACATTTACGCAATTTGCAACTGGCAGACCCTTCCTTTGGTACTACTGGACGAATTGATGCATTGCTTGGCGCAGACGTTTGGGGTCAGTTAATCACAAATGGCATAGTTCGTGGTAGTAATACAGAACCATTCGCGCAATCAACTCAACTTGGCTGGGTTGTATTTGGACCGGCTACACTTCAATCTCATACAGTACCTACTGTAAGGTCATTGGCCACTTGCACTAAACATGATCTACGAGTTGAGGAGTGGTTGCGTATACTTTTTGAGGCCGAGAACGAGCACACGACATCTACAACTACTATGGAAGGTGATCTATGTGAACACATATTTATGTCTACACATACCCGTGATCTAGATGGCCGTTACATTGTGCAAATACCATTTAAGCTGAACGCATCAGCACTTGGGAATTCACACAATTTGGCATTACGGCAATTTTATCAACTAGAGCGCAGACTTACTTCAAACCCGGACCTACGGGAGAGGTACATTGATTTTTTGAGGGAATATATTCAGCTTGGCCATATGACTGCAATTTCGGATCGACCAGGTGAACCATCACAGTCATACTACGTTCCCCATCATGCAGTGACCATTAAGTTTCGCGTTGTTTTTAATGCGTCAGCGCAAACATCAACAGGCATCTCGCTCAACGACACACAATTGGCTGGCCCGCTCATTCAAGAGTTATTGGTAAATATAATCCATAGATTTAGACGATTTGCAGTTGCACTATCCGCAGATGTAGAAAAAATGTTTAGGCAAGTGCTAATCGACAAACGACATAGGCAATGGCAACAAATTCTATGGCGGGAATCTCCAACTGAAATATTGCGCACCTACCAGTTGAACACCGTCACTTATGGTACAGCTAGCGGTCCCTATTTGGCAGTTCGTGCGATGCAGCAGTGTGCCTTGGATAACTCTTGTATATTGCCTACGAACGAACGGGCGAAAGCAGCTCAGGAAAGCATATTACGGGACTTCTACATTGATGACTACCTCTGTAGTGCTCCATCAACAAAGGCTGCAGTTTTATTGGCAAGGGATGTTGATTCTGTGCTTAGAGAAGGACACTTCTGTCTACGCAAATGGCGATCTAACGACTCAAAGGTTTTGGCAAAACTCACAAATACACCATTTACTGATGAAATTGAATTGCAAGCTATGGAAACGACGGTTCTTGGGTTGAATTGGGATCCCATAGCGGACGAACTATTCTACAAGGTTAAATTAGCAACTGATACTACCTCAACTACGAAGCGTCAAGTCCTAAGTGACACGGCAAGGCTGTATGACCCACTTGGCATGTTGGCGCCTGTAATTATCGTGGCTAAACTTTTCATTCAGCGACTTTGGCTGGCAGGATTGGCTTGGGACACACCTCTGCCAACAGATTTACTCGATGAATGGCTCACATTTCGTGGCGAGTTGCAGAGATTGGAGAAAATTCGAATACCACGATGGATTGGCATTCAAATCGATGCGACTCTCCAACTACATGGCTTTTGCGATGCAAGTATGAAGGCATATGCAGCGGTCATCTACCTTATCACAGTCGACAACGAGGGACATCGCAAATCAATTCTCATTACATCTAAGACCAAGGTTGCACCAAGCAAGGCTGTAACAATTCCAAGGCTGGAACTTTGCGCTGCCCAACTCCTTACTACGACGATGATAACTACCCGACAGGCTTTGGACCTCAACAACGTTCCATATACAATGTGAAGCGACTCTAGCATTGTTCTCTACTGGCTTCGCAAATCAACAACACAACTTAAACCCTATGTGGCAAACCGCGTTGGCTATATACAACAGAATTCCGAGATTGGCAATTGGAATCACATTCGTACACGCTTTAACCCAGCAGATTGCGCAAGCAGAGGCATAAGTGTTGATGCGCTTATATCACACCCGCTATGGTGGCATGGCCCAACAATTGACATCGAACAATCTTCTGTAGAAGGCACTACACTCACAGAGAATGAGTCTTTGGAAATGGAAAGAGAACTAAAACCAATCATGGCACATATGGCTTGTGCATTAAAAACGCTTTCAATTGAAACTTGGTATAGACGGGGTACGGAAACTATAATAATTCCTTTGCTAGACCGTTTCAGTAAACTTGGGAAACTGCTTCGTACAACAGCTTACATTTTACGTTGGAGAAAGTCAAATCGCAAATATAGATCACAATTCTTCGTCACAGCCGAGGAAATAGAAGAGGCTCTACGCTGGCATACAAGGGCGGTACAGCATACATTCTTTGCGGCAGAGATCATTCAACTTCAAAAAGGCAACAGCGTGGGTGGATCTAGCAAACTGGCATCACTTACTCCATATATGGATAAGGAGATGAATAACCTTCTCCGTGTATCTGGCAGATTGGACAACGCAAACCTGGGTGGCTCTCGAACACATCCCATCATCCTTCCTAGGGAAAGCACATTGGCAAGGCTTATTGTGCAGAAAACACATGATGAAACGCTCCATGGTGGCATACAGCTTATGATACAGACGATTCGAGAAAAATATTGGATACTCCATGTACGTATTCTTGTGAAACATGTTATTCATTTCTGTTCTATTTGCAGAAGGCATCGACATACAATGGCTAAACAACGTATGGCATCGTTACCTTCAGCTCGAGTTCTGGCTTCTCCACCATTTTCAATCTCAGGTGTGGATTACTTTGGGCCATACAACATTCGCATTGGCTCAAAAAACGTCCGTACAGTGAAAAAGACCTACGCTGCTGTTTTTGTCTGCTTAGCTTCAAAGGCTGTACACATTGAGCTGGCCGAAGATCTGTCAGCCGAGGCATTCATTAACCTTTTCACTCGCTTTGTGAACCGTCGTGGCCCATGTCATCAATTGTTCAGCGATAATGGAACTGCATTCGTTGGAGCAAATCGGCTTTTGCAGGAAGACCTCAAGGAATGGCAAGGTGCTTATGCATTGCAACATTTGGCGAACCGAGGCACCCAGTGGCACTTCATTACACCTAGCGCACCGCATCAAGGCGGCCTTTGGGAGGCGGCAGTCAAGTCGGCCAAGAAACATTTGCGCCGAGTTATTGGAGTTCAGTCCATTTACTATGATCAGCTGCATACCTTACTAGTGCATATAGAGGCATGCTTGAACTCACGTCCGTTGGTGGCTTTACACGATGACATAGACGACCGATTGGCTCTCACACCAGCAGACTTTCTTATTGGCCGATCTCTTATTGCAGTACCAGACAAACCCGTTTTGGAAGTACCCACACAGCGTCTAAGCTACTGGCGACAACTAAGGCAAATGCAACAACATTTCTGGAGACGATGGCAGGATGAGTACTTGCAAACATTGCAACCACGTTCCAAATGGCATGAAGCAACTGAAAATATCAACATTGGCGATGTTGTTATCATCAAGAATGAAAATTTACCAGCAACACAGTGGCCACTTGGTCGGATTATGAAACTACACCCAGGCAAGGACGGCCTAACCAGAGTCGTCACAATCAAACATCAAAGGGGTGAATGCTTGGGACCGATACAAAAACTATGCAAAATTTTGGATGATCCTGAACGTACCCGCCCAGCCGGCCAGGATGTTCGTGACTTCAAAGACGAAGGCGCAAGTCCCTTGGCGACAGAAAAATAAACTGGCAACACCTGCGGAAAAGATGAAATACAGCCGTCTCGCTCATCAGTCGCTTTCTGTCAACTACTAAATAATCTTCTTTTTTTTCTATTTTTGATAACGCTCACTCTTATTTTGAATTTACTAGTGGCTGGTTGTGGCTCTTAATTTAAATTAATAATTAACTTACTCTTGAATAACTATTAAAGTTATATAAAGTGCTTAGAGTGTTGTTTATTATAGGGAAGATAATAGAACAATAATTAGTTCCAACAATAACTTTCATTCCTCTGCGTGTGTGAAAAACTAAATTTCATACAAAGTAAGTATGCAAAAATATACATTTAAGCTGTTTTCTGTGGAAATAGATGTATCGAAAAGTTAAATTAATATATTTTGAAAGAAGTTTGGTTTCTCTCAAATAAACATTGCCTTAAATTGTTACAAAACATTAACAACAATATTTCTATGGGATGAAACAACTTTAAAGTCAATATCTTTCTTTATTCAATTTAATTTATAAATTCCACTAGCGGCCCGTCCCGGCTTCGCACGGGTAGACATAAATAGGTACAGATATTTAAGTTATAAGCATGCTAATTAAAACGACCATGAATCACTAAATTAGAAAACATTTTGTTGTCCTATTATTAATACTCTTCGCAGCGTATGCGATAAAAGACATTTTATTGCTAATTTTTTTTACACCTTCGGTTGGTTTTAAACAAAAACGTTTAAGAGGAGATAGAAAAAAATACCTCAAAATTGGCAACAAAAGAGAAAGAAGTGGTTCTAATTTTTGATGAAATGAGCCTTCAGACAAGTTTAACCTACAATGAATACAAAGATGTAATTGAAGGTTTTGTAGATTATGTCAAAAACCAAAGATCTGATGTAAGTGCTAAGTCAGCCTGCGTCTAGATGACAAAAGTTGTTTACAAACAACAAAAAATTTATGGTATGTATGATATTCCTCATCTTTTGAAAAGCATTAGGAATAATTTATTGAAAGATTAAATGCAACAAAAATTTGTCCAAAATTAACATCGGCACATATTGACCCAACAGAATTTCAAAAAATGAATGTAAAGTTGGCGGCACAAGTTCTAAGTAGATATGTAGCTTGTGGAATTGAAGCTTTATTAGGTCTAAATAAATTTCCCATAAATATAGCGCATTTTGCAAAACCAACAGCTAATTTTATAAACAAAATAAACCGACTTTTCGACCTTTTAAATAGAAAACCAGCTATTAAAAAAAATGATCAAAATCTAATATTCATAAAAGAAATGAAAACATATATTCTCAACATTCAGCCTATTAATCCAAGAAGCAAAGCGTTTTGTTTCAAAGGTTTTGCCTTAAGTATTGAGAGCAGTTTGCAAATACAAAAAGCATTATATATGGACCATAATGATTTATATTATTTAAATATTGACAAATTTAACCAAGATCCCTTAGAAAATTTATTTGGAAAGATAAGAGCAAGAAATGTTAATGAAAGTAATCCGAATGCTGCTGAATTTGGCTCCCTTCTAGCAAAAGTTATAGCTATGAAATTCGTATTCAAATCTAAATGTTCGAACTGTGAAGAAGACGATACAGAATATCTTAAAGTTGATTGGAATGCTATTTTACAAACCAATGCTAAGGAACAAATATCGATTTCGTATGGTATGAGCTACCGGAGAGTGAATCATTTGAGAATATAGAAAACGACATGAATATTGATAATAAATTAAATGTTTTACCGCCTTAAGACACGATATTGATAAAGGTGCCGGAAATCGACGATCTTGCTACCAGATACTATGCAGGCTATTGCCTTTTTAAATCGATGAAAAAAATGAATAGTATCTGTGAAAACTGTATTCAACAAATGTCAATTTGATTTAACGGAAATATTAATTAAATTAAGAGAATACGAAACCTCAAAAGAAAATACGGTTCTTATATGGCCTTCTGAAAATTTTGTCCAAGTCTGTAGTCTTCACGTAAAAATATTTACAACTTTCTTCAAAAAAACATCTTTTATACCGAGATTAAAAGAAATCATTGTAAGAGAACGTATAAACGCAACAAACATACAATATCCAAGCTGGTTCGATGATTCCGATGAATGCTATGCACATAAAATTGACATCATACATTTTTTAATAAAAGTCTTACTTTGGAAAAATTGTAAATGGGTAATTGACACAAAAGATAAAAGGTATAAAAATCCGCCACAATGTTTCATGCCTTTCGTTGTTTTATCGATATTTTTACAAACAATGTTCTGTCGAATTAGCCAGTTCCATTCCACCCCTTAAACTATTCAGCCGTAATACTCGCAGTTCTAGGAATGCTCATCAGTTTACCCTTGAGCTCAATTTCGGGCGTACTGTCAAGTATAGAGATTCTTTCTTAAATCGCACATCGAGAATATGGAATGCTTTGGCCAACTCTGTTTTTCCCTCCCATTTTGATGTTCAGAACTTTAAGACCAATGTGCACCGGTATCTCCTTTTAAATCCTTCCCTATTTTCCTAACGCTCGCTCTGTGTTTAATATAAACATATAAAGGGTACTAATAACCCCTTGAGTGCTTTTGAACTATTAAAAAAAAAATAAACAAATTTACATATATGTATATATATATAAATGTACAATTCAGCGGGTGGTAGGTGGGTGGGGATCGATATTCTGCCACGTCCCCGTTCGTGACCCCTGGAAACTATTTAAACAAAGGTAATTTTATAAAAGATCAATAATAAACTAAATAATTATAAATACTTACGATATTTTATTTTTATTTGTCAAGGCCAAAAATTGTCTCTTAAACTTTTTATAAAACCACCTTTGCTTAAATAGGCTAAGTGATATATCTATTAAACATAAAAAAAACTTCTAAACAAAACTTAACAGACCTATTTTAACATTCCAATTTATTATTTTTTTAGAAAAAAAACCTAGGTACAGAAAACTACTAAAAACTGGTAAAAATAGTTTCTACTAAAGCATCTTGAAAACAGAGAAAGATATTGACTTCAAACTTATTTAATTTAAAACAAAAAATGTTGAAAATATAGTTTAAAATAAAAAGTTAATCAACCGATAGTTTTTTCCTTTAATTAAAACCTAAAAAACGTGAAATTGATTCTTAAACTGAAATATCGGGTAAAGGAGAAAGAAAAAAGAAAGAAAGAATTGTGTTGATCTCGTACAAATTGTTGTTATTAACAACAATTTTTTATTTTACAGAAAACTAAAAACCTTAAGCAAAAAAAAAAAAATAAAAAAAATGATTAACCTAATTGAATTTATAAATTAGATTGAATAAAGAAAGATATTGACTTTAAAGTTGTTTCATCCCATAGAAATATTGTTGTTAATGTTTTGTAACAATTTAAGGCAATGTTTATTTGAGAGAAACCAAACTTCTTTCAAAATATATTAATTTAACTTTTCGATACATCTATTTCCACAGAAAACAGCTTAAATGTATATTTTTGCATACTTACTTACTAATACAATTTTTCCAAATAAAAAAAAATAAATTTTGAAAAATTTAAGTGGGCATCAATAGTAAGTTATCAGTGTGGGTCACATCCGAGCCTCTTTTTTGTATCGAAATTATTTACATGAGTACCTACCTACACCTGTTTAAATTCAAAAAATACACAACTTACGTTTTGCATAGGACAACAAAGAAACAATCAACAAACAACAAAAAGACCGAAATTGAAACTTACCCTTTTGTCATATATGTATATATGTATATGGATACATGATATACACACATGCGTTCAATATATGTATGTATAAAAAAAAATCAAAATAAGGAAGGCAACCAAAACTAAAGCTAGCCACAGACGATGAACATGTTGTTGTGATTTGTTGGGCAGCGCTTCGCCATACACGGCCCAACATGTTTATAAACTTCATTTTTTGTGTGACTGTCATGAAGTCAAGATGTGCGATAGAAGTGCGGATGATGCAATAGCATGTTTGATAACGACATTTTAACTCATTGAAAATAACAACACAAATGACGAATTGTTGTCGCACAACGCCATACACGACGAACATGTTGATAAACTTCAAAACGTGTTGTAAACTTGCCCATACACAGCCAACATGTTAGCCCCAACTTCACGGTTTACAAAATATTTCATAAACCGTCGATTTGTTGGCCAACGTGCCCATACACGAATGATTTTCAGCCCAACACCAACAAATCACACCAACATGTTCATCGTCTGTGGCTAGCTTAAGCCTCATACGCGCACCAGCGGCGGCGGCGCACGTACATTTGCATCAGTGTTACCATAGGAATCCATACAAATTATTTTTAAAATGTCTTGCACCTAACTCATCTTCTCTTCCTTTCTTAAATGTATTTTCAACATATGCATATTGTTTTATTTGATACCTATAGTAAAATATAACATGGAAAAATTAAAAACTATGGTTTTTATTTTCATATTCAATAATAAATAGCATAAATAGCATAAAATACCTACATCTTTTGAACAATAGCAACTGAAATATGGTAACATCGGGACCAAAACATCATCAAAACCAAAACAGTTTCTGTTCTTCTTTGTCTCTATGGACATTGACTTGAGAGAAAAAACAACTTTAGAATTTTTTACAGTTAGACATATAGCTTTGAACAGGCATACTGGCATGGCAAGCCAATATGTGAAATCAAAAACAGCTTTTTGTGCTTGACGATCAACCGACAAAAAGCTTTTTGTCGGTTGATAGCCAAGGAGTAGTGAACAAAATATGGGACATTTTCTTCTATGGGGATGAGACATCTGTATAGTTTCTTATCTGTGCTATTAGGGTATAGTACTACCAAATATATGCAGTCAAATCGTGAGATTAAAGACTATTTGGGGTAGCTCCCTTTATTTCTCGCTAAAATATATTTATTCATAACGTATAACTTTCACAAAATTTCTTCATGAACTATTTGCAGATATATGGATTGTAGAGGAATTCATTTCAAGAAGGACATATCGAAATTCCTAAAATATAAATGATATACATATGTCTGTTTATAAAAATAAAACATATTCCTATACCTACCATTTATGTGAAATACATAACACATACATATCTATCTAAGAGCGGCAATTAACACCATCAATGAGAAAATAATAAACAAAAAAAATAACAAATCTGTATGATTATGTATTTGAGAACAGTGCTGTGCAAATAAAAAATAAAATGAGAAATGTGCGGGTGTTAAGAAAGTAGTGAAGTGTCTTGATTTCATTCAACAGAGTTCAAAATTGAGATCTATAGAATGAAATACAAGCGAAGAAATGTTTTCAAAATTTTCAAAACTAAAGATAAGCCAAGGGTTACATTGATTGAAGAACTTTGTTAAGAAATTGGCCGTAAATATTCTACGAATTCTAATATTTTAATATATAAAAGTTTAAACTTCATTATTGTTTTTTTAATTTAATAGGTAAAAAACACAATTTAGCATCCGTTCAAAATATCTTTCGCCAGCTCTGTTTGTCTTTATCACGCATCCAATTACAATTTTGCTCTCAACAGGACGATATGTTGTGACAGAGTGTGATGGTGATGGTGATGGTGATGGTGATGGTGATGGTGATGGTGATGGTGATGGTGATGTCTTATATGAGGCGTGAAGCGAACGATAGGTCCCCATCACGTCGCAATCATTTGCACAGCCAATTGAAATTTCATAGATGAATCTCTTGGGGCAATTAAATACACCGCTACTGACGCCAATGCTTTGCGTTAAGTTATATACGCCACGACTGAATTATTGACAGAACCACCGTGCCTAGAAAGTAGCAGTTGTAATAGTCAAACCAAACATTCACATCGGTTTCATTGGCATCGTAGTGAAGATTGCAGATATGTATTTGCTAGCTGCTAGCTGCCAGCTATAGTAGCAGTAGATAAGCTACCATACCCAAAATATAGGGTGTTTTTTAAAAGGTACAGAACATTGAAACGGAATAAAAAAGATGATATTTTTAAATTGACTTGAAATGTACTTCGAAAAATATTATTCTGGTGTTATAATTAAAATATTATTGCTGGCATATGACCGCCACGACTAGCTTGGACGTTGTCTAATCTGGAGGTCCAACGAACTATGATTTAAAAAAAAAATTACACAATTTGAAAGAAGTTTTCTAGTTTGACGCCTAACGACACACCTAACGCAAAATTAAAAATAAATCAATTGACAGCTGACAATATGTCTGCCAGTTAAAAAAGTGGTACCAAATTAAAGTTCTATAAGTACGTATAAAAAAAACACCCGATGTACATATATGAACAAAGTGTTTTAAGATATTTTGTATGATTAACAAAAGAATATATATGCACCATACATATATGTATGTAATGGAATGGTGTCGACCGAGGTCTACCCAGGATATGCAAACCAATAGATAATCGAAGGTATTGTGAAATAATTGGAAAACAATAATGGATTATTTAATTAAATTTGCAATCAAATGAGCCAACATACTCGTGTCAACCTAGTTTTTAAGCGTGTTAATAAGACGAGATGGAAGAGTGAGCGTTTGAATATATTAATGTGCTGTAGAAATTGTACACATTATTAAAATCAAAAAAAAAAAGATGAACTTTAAAGAACATGCGCGTACGCCCGTATGCAAATTATGAGATCAGTTCAAAGCAGGTTTAAGCAGTAAGTCGATTACATCAAAAAAATTCTTATTAACAACGTGAAATATTTCTAAAATAGTAATGATACGTTTTGTATTAAACGAGAGGTCTGGAGACCTAAAGAAAGGCAGGCCTTCGGATTTCAAAGGAGGTCTAGATTTATAAGGAATGTCTTGAAAATTTAAGGAAGGTCTATTATATTATTAGACCGGTCTGGAGTTTTTAAAGAAGGTCCAGAGACTTAGAGGAAACTTTAAAGTTTACCTTATTGGAGATTTCAATATTGAAGAATCTATGTATTGTCAAACCTGTATGGAGATTACTAGGCTGATCTAGCGGTAAGTCATAAGATTTGTCTTGAAAACAATAAACTGAATGTTAGTTGCCTGGTGCTTTTAAAAAGAATAACATAAATGATAACCATTGCATCAAAATTGAAATAGCGCTGATCAAGCAGCATATACCACGGATTTAAAGTAGTCTACCAAATCTGACTAAACTCTCTAAAAGCCAATATAGACAAAGGCGGCAAGCGGCGAAAATCCTAAAGGCCTCTGGTGCATCATCGGGGGCTGAAAGGAAAGCAAACCGCTAGCGTCGAATGGGCTAAAAGCATACTTGCTACAACAAAGACCAATAAGGACTCTACGTCCAAACGGGAAAGGTCTCGTGTGGGGGCCGTACCGACACCAAAACGGCCTCGGGTGCACAACACCAGCACTCCCCTCAATCCCATCAAGAAAGCCAGTTTCAGTGACGTCGAGAAGGGCAAAGTCGTGGTTGCGGTCATTGACAGGAGCGATGATGATGGAACAATATCGGCTGATCGTTGGCAGTTGGTCAAGGTTAAGCTCTCGGGTGGCTTTTTAAGCATTTTGAGGGAGCTTCCAGGACCACTTCCTTCCATAAGCGATGGGGGTTGGCATCAAGGCCATGTCAAACTCATGGTTTGTGGCGATCAGAGGTCTTGTGACTTATACAAGCTCCCTGTCAGCCGGTTAGGTGAAGTTTGGCCAGGTGCGAAGCTCGAGGTTGTCGCTAAGGAAGACATTCCTAGCAGACCTAGAGCCCGCATTTGGATCCCAATGGAACCTGCTGGTATCGAGGACATTCTCGAGATGATCAGAGTTTGTAACCCGTCCCTTCCGACTCATAACTGGAAGATAGCCAAGCTAGAGGAGGTGAAGAATCTTTATAGGAGCGCCATTTTGGTACTCAATAAGGAATCTTTGGCTCCTCTAGCCATAAACGAGGGCTCCATAAACTATGGCTTCGAAACAATAAAAATTCGAGTCTATAAAAAAGATGAGGTTAACGCGGAAAGCGGGCCTCCAAAAACAATCGAAGATGAACTAGCGGTTGGTGGGCCTGAGACATCGTCTTCTCTCTTAACAGAGGGTGTCGATGCACCCATGCCCTCTCCAATAGCGATTTCACACTCTACAAAAGTCGTAGACAGTCCATCCTCAATGGAGACTGAGGACGACCTCAACATAATCCTTTTGAGCGAGGATCAGAACAAAACCGTGGTGGAGGTTGATCTGCCTAATTGTAGCCAAAATGCTGCAGTTAGTACAGATTAATCTCCAGCACTCCGTAAAGGCCTCGGCCTCACTTCTTCTCCGGCTGGCAAGAAACGGGGAAGACATTGTCCTGATCCAAGAGCCATGGATTGTGAGATCCGTTGTTCGAGGACTCAGGACTCCTGGGTACTACACACTGTGTGTGACAGATAAAGGTGAACCTAGATCTTGCATACTAGTGAAACGTAGCATTAATGTATTTTTACTCCATCATTTCAGTGACAAAGATACCACCGTAGCTAGGCTGGAAACAACCAAAGGAAGTGTCTGGCTAGTGTCGGCGTATCTTGGCCATGACCACCTTGGCCCTCTCCCTGGAAAAACCCTGGAGAAAGTCGTCGCTGAAGCGGTAAGGCAAAGGATCCGCCTAATAATTGGGAGCGATGCTAACGCTCATCATACGGTATGGGGAAGTACCAATATCAACGACAGAGGTGAGTCTCTTTTTGATTATATTCTTGGTACTAACCTCTTAGTAAGTAATGTTGGAAATGAACCAACCTTCATAACTAAAACTCGACAAGAAGTCTTAGACATAACTCTTGTCTCAGATACTATACACCATATGATCTTGGACTGAAAGAAAGAAAGAACACTCGTTCTCTGATCATAGATATATCCAGTTCAATATCAATGTGGATGATAACCCGAGTCCATTGACTTTTCGAAATTATCGGAAAACTGATTGGGCTTCATACAGGAACTCATTACAGAGTTTACTAAAACCTGGACTATCTTGTCCTTCTAACGCTAATGAACTTGACAACAAAGTCAATGACCTCACCTCAGCTATGAACAGATCGCTAGAAATTGCTTGTCCACTTATACACATAAGAGGAAAGAGGAAACCACAATGGTGGGCCTCAGAGCTTGACTCGCTCAGGAAAGAATGCAGGAAACTTTTCAACCGAGCCAAAGCCGCAAGACTAGCCTCTCACTGGGATTCTTAAAAAGAATCCCTAAGAATTTACAAGAAGGCACTAAGGAAATCTAAACGATCTTCTTGGAGATCCTTCTGTGGCACGATAGAAGAAACTTCTGAAGCCTCTAGGTTACGGAAAATTCTTTCAACTAATCCAGCGATGCCAAGCTGCTTGAAAAATGCAGACGGCTCCTGGACAAATTCAAGTAATGAATCGCTGAACTTACTACTGGATACTCATTTTCCTGGAAGTTCTCTTACCGAGACTTGCAACGGTTATATACGTTCAAGTCCCAATACAACATATCCACAAGGTCTGATCACAAGGGACAAGCTACAATGGGCTCTCAACAGCTTCAAACCATTTAAATCTGCAGGACCAGATGGAATAATACCAGCCGAGCTACAAAAGACTTCTGACATAATTGCACCAATCCTTGAGGCAATTTTTACCAGCTGTCTTTACCTGGTCCATGTTCCCTCGGCATGGCGAGAAGTTAAAGTTGTTTTTATACCCAAGGCAGGTAAATGCTCGCAAGTTAATCCTAAAGATCTACGACCTATAAGTCTATCATCATTCCTTCTTAAGACCTTGGAAAGATTGATTGATATCCATTTAAGGGCAAGTATTGATACAAGACTTCTGTCTTCGTCTCAACATGCCTACTGTAAAGGTAAATCGGTGAAAACAGCGTTACACACCTTAGTATGCACCGTCGAATATTCCCTCCATCATAAAGAGTTCACTATGGTTGCTTTCCTTGACATCGAAGGTGCCTTTAACAACGTGGACACATCTGCAATCACATCTGCACTAACATCTCTAAATGTAGAGAGTTCGCTTCGGGAGTTAATTCATTTAATGCTTACTAGCAGGATAATTAACTCAAAACTGGGCAACTCTTCTGGCAAACGATTCGTTAGTAGAGGGACACCGCAAGGTGGTGTTCTATCCCCTCTCCTCTGGAACCTAGTGGTGAATGAAATGCTAACTAGTCTGGATGCGGAGGGTTTCAGAGTGATAGCCTATGCGGACGACGTTGCTATAGCAGTTTCAGGAAAGCATCTTAACACGTTAAAAGAACTCTTACAAAATGCCTTAGACAGACTAATACTTTGGGCTGATCGGTGTGGACTGGGTGTTAACCCACACAAAACCGATTTGGTCTTATTTTCGAGGAGATACAAAATTCCATTTGTCAACTCTCCCCATATTAAAGGAATCCAATTAAAATTCTCAGACGAGGCTAAATAGTCTTAGATAAAAAACTAAATTGGAAACGCAACGTAGAGAAAAGAGTCAAAAAAGCTACTGTAGCTCTCTTTTCTTGCAAAAAAGCCATCGGTAATAAATGGGGCTTACAACTCAGAATCACGCATTGGCTATACACATCGGTAATCAGACCGATTTTAATATACGGTGTGGCAGTATGGTGGACTGCTCTAGAAAAAGCTAAAACCGCGACAAACTAAATAAAGTCCAACGTTCAGCTTGCCTATGTATAAGCTTTGCACGACCCCATCTGCGGCACTGGACACCCTACTCTACCTAACACCTCTTCATATATTAAGCAAACAAATAGCTTCAAGCTCTGCTATTTGCCTCAAAGCTTCGTCGCAGTGGATCAACAACAACATTGGCCACTCCGTAATTCTTAGTTATTTAGAATCAATTCCAAAGCACACAGACTGCACCATCCCCCAACTGCAATTCGACAGAAATTTCCAGATTTCTATACCTCCCAGATCTTTTTGGGAGGATAGGACATTCCTGGAAGATGAGTCGATCCATTTCTATACAGATGGGTCAAAAACAAAAGAAGGGGTTGGTGGAGGTGTGTACTCTGAACGACTGAAATTAAGTCTCTCATTCCGCCTTCCCAATCATTGTAGCGTGTTCCAGGCGGAACTTTTGGCGATAAAAGAAGTCTTGTCCTGGCTTAAAGAAAACGTGATATCAACATCTGATATCCGTATTTTCTCAGATAGTCAGGCCGCTATCAAATCTCTGGATTCTGTCTCTGCAAACTCTATAACAGTCCATAACTGTCGATCATCTCTAATGGAGATGGCACAACAGTTTAATATTCACCTTTGCTGGGTGCCGGGCAATAGAGACATTCCAGGTAACTGTAAGGCAGATGAACTCGCCAGGAACGGTACAGTACAGCCCATCCTACCACGTTTGGCACGTACTGGCATACCAATCGCTACTTGTAAACTTTTGCTAATGCAAGACGCTGTGAGGAGGGCAGGCACCAGGTGGAACAACATCACCACGTGTCAAGTCACAAAAAACATCTGGCCAACACTGGATTTAAAACGTTCAAGGTGCTTGCTCTCTCTAAGCAGATCGCATATAAGCTCGATAATAGGTGTCATAACCGGACACTGTCTAATAGGAAAGCACGCCATGAGATTAGGCGTATTCTCAAATGACTTCTGCAGAAGCTGTATGGACGAGGAAGAGGAAGAAACAGTTCTTCATCTTCTCTGCACATGCCCTGCTCTGGCTCGAAAACGCAAGAATTACCTAGGAGAATTCTTCTTTAACGATCTAAACGATCTAAATCATATCGGCATAATCAGCCTCTCACGTTTCGTAAGAGACTCAAACTGGTTCCATTGAGCTTAGGAAGTAACCTCAAGATTCATGTGGTATCACAATGGGCCATTAAACTGGCCTAAGTGTGTCCGTTTCCATCTTGGACAGCCACTATAACCTAACCTAACCTAACCAAATCTGTATTTAATCCAATTCGGTTATAACCTCTTTCAACACGAACCTATAAAACACTGAAGTTTCCGGAACTTTAGTTGAAACTTCTTCCTTGTGAAATTGACACATGTCGGTGTTATAATTAATACATTTTTGCAAGCCTATAAATACAAATTTACATCACCGTCTTTTCAGTAAATCCAAACGAAAAGTGCAATGTTGTAATATTGCAAACTGAGACTCTGAACATCATCCTTTTCGCTGAAAAATAAAATTTCATTGACGTGTAATCACAAAAAAATCATCACTGGTAAACTCCCTCTCCCCCTCTTTCTATCAAACCTGTCCCTTGGCTTTATTCGTTAATTAAAATTAATTATTATTAATCTTTTTGGTTATTCCCATTTGTGCTGAAATACTGAGCAGAACAGTGGCAGACCACCCCTCAGTTCAACCCCACATCCTCAGCAAATATAACAGAAACAAAATAAAATACCCCCTAAAAAAAGGATTCTTCTTACATCTTACAACCTTTTTGTTGCATGCAATGAGCGATGTTGTTGTAATTTTTTGTAAATCAATAACAACGGAGAATTGAGTCAAAGCGCATGATCCTGAAAGTTCTTTAGCTTTTGCACACTCGCCCACTACATCATCATCATCAGGAACCTCACTACCTGAACCTGAAAAGGTAATGTAGCTTGGGGGTATGGTGAAATGGGATGAGAATGGTGTGAGAAGGTTGTTGGCTTGGGTATTGATGATGGGTGGTATGGCTGTGGGCTGGAAAGCAGTTGGTTTCGTTTCGTTTTGTTGCCGTTTCTGTTTTGTCGTTGCTCGTTGTCCCGCGCGTTCTTTAATATTTAAACACAACCGATGGCTTTTGTATGTGCAACTGGAGTGCTTTTTTCCAGACCCCAGTTCTTACTCTTATTGCGCTTCCTATATACAAATATATGTATTAATATAGTAGGTATAAACCTAGCTTTATACATACATATACGAGAAGGGACATAAGACTATATGAACTATACAGCCAGAGGATTGAATAAGTAAAAAATGTCTTTATTCAACATCACACAAGAATGTTCACTGTAAGCTGTACCTGTGCTCATGGAAGGAACGAGAAATTGTATTGCTACCTGTTGTATATGATTACTACATTAAAATCCGTTTGTGTTCATTTTGCACACACGGCTTAACTAAGTAGTAGGTACTGTTATAAGTTATAACTTATAACTGAGTAACTCTATCTATACTGTCTGTCGTTTGATAAATGCGAAAGAGCCAAAGCAAAGCAAAGCACAGTAATTATCTTGATTATACCTATTTACCGAACCTCATGCACATATACAAATTGATATGAAAAGTGGAATATACCTTTGATGGGTTTCGCCCAACGCGACGCTCGAGAACTAGATGAGGCTGGCTGGTGTGCGACTGAATACACGAATATTATTTATGGAAAATGATGGATTTGTTATGTGTTTGGAACTTCTGGGAAAACTTCTTTATCAATATTTTTATTATTTATTCACAACTGTGATATACATTTGGTGGAAAAAATTAGACGTTGTAACAAGCCAGTGTAATCATTAGGCTTAGGTGTTGCTTGTTGTAATATAGCCTATATAATATTTTATTGGTCGATTGATTTAAGGAATTTGGTGGAATGTTATAAAAATAAATTAGGTGGCGCAACAGTCCGTTGAGAACTAGGGCCTAGTGACTTACAAATATCAACCATTCCTGTGTGTGAGTAATGTTGTCAGGAATGGAGGGGACCTACAGTTTTAAGCCGAATCCGAACGGCTAGGTTGAGAAAGCACTTTTTATGACAAGAATTACTCTTGGAGAATTTGTCAATTCCTCGCAAGAGGCAGTACCCGTGAAAAAGACTTTAGATGGCACAGGCAGGAATCGAACCCAAGACCTCTAGCATGACAGTCGAACGCACTTTTTTTTTAATTCATTTTTATTAATTCCATCTTAAAACTATCTTAAAGCCAGATAAAAATTCATAAAACTAGCCTAATTATATGATTATACTTACAACTAACTTACTGGTCCCATACGAACACTCTAAGTTAAACAATAATACTTACTTAATTCTAATGCCTTTCGGCCCTAAGCTCTATTTTACTATAATTCAATTTTATTAATTTTTGTATTTATTAGAAAATTTAAAAAAAACTAATTTCAATATCTTTTTTATACAGTCCAACGCACTAACCATCATGCCACGATGGATTGTTATTTAGGTATATATGAACTTATGTATGTTTATACGTACTGTTATTATGTTAAGGGTTTACTACACATCAGTCTTTTGTCTTTTTTTCTCTTAGCACCAGACCCCTCTTTACCACAGGGCCCACTGGGCCCAGGCCCAGGGCCCCGCAATCACCAGGGGCCCCCAAATTGCTGAAACATCACTTAACCTCTATTGGTCTATTTTCAAGAAAAAAAATATTTCGATACAATTTTAGATGCATAAAGAATGATCAGAATTCGTACTTTCCTATATCTGTATGAAAAAATAAAGATAATGGTGTTTCTATATTTGCAACACGCATACAGTTTGCATCAACGCAGTAACTCATACATAAGCAATTTAACTATCCGTCGGATGAACGGCACTCAATTTTTTAAGATTTCAAGGTAAAGAGGTTGTTTTTGGCCATTCAATGAGATAGATGAAAGATTACACTTTTCAATATTTGTTTTATAGGTCAATAGTACACCCGATCTGTCTCATGTTGATCAACTAACATTTATTATTCGTTACGTAAAATATCACGAGCCTGTTGAAAGGTTTTAGGACTTTATTCTAATTAACAAACATAGATCTGATTATTCAGCGGAAACCATACTGAAGGTCTTGGAGGATCATGACACATTTCGATAACAGATTGCAGATGCCAAATCTACGACAACGCGGCAAATATGTCAGGAAGGTTTTCTGGTCTGCAGGAAAGAATAAAAGAAAAATGTAAATTTGCCACTTTTGTACCATGTGCAGGGCACTCATTAAACTTGGTAGGAGTGCATGCCGCTGGGTGTGTTTTAGAAGCAACCAAATTTTTTGACATTATTCAAAAATTGTATAACTTTTTTTCGGTATCTTCTCATCGATGGAGTGTGTTGACTGCTCATTTAGGTCCAAAAAAAGTTTTAAAAAGTCTTTTTCAAACAAGATGGTCGGCGCGAGCTGATGCACTTCAAGAAATTGAAGAAGCTTTGATGTCTATCGCGAACGATTTAGGACAGGCACGAGAGGCCAGAGAGGAAGAATTTAGTTTTTGCAAAAAAATGTCCAAGCTTGAATTTAACATACTTACAGAACTTTGGAACTCTGTATTGCAAAGAATTAATAAAACAAGTACTTTACTTCAAAAACAAAATATTACCCTGGATGTTGCAATAAATTTGCTGAGTGCAATAGATGAATTTATAATTGGGCTCAGGGACAATTTTGATAACTTTGATTCATCAGCCATACAAAAAAATCCGGATTCCGAATACAAGGAACTTTCTGAAAGGTTCTGAAAGGTCCTGGCTCACGCCAGACTTTTTTTTGACGGCTCTGGACCCTTAGTAATTCTGACTGGGAAAGAAAGATTTAAAATTGAAACCTTTCTTCCCATTGTCGACACACTAAGCGTTCATTTGAAACAGCGACTAGGTTCGTATACGAAGATTGGCCAACGTTTTGATTTTTTTTTTCGATTAAAAAATCTGAATTCAGATGACTTAAAAGACTGCAAATCTTTTGCTAAATTTTACACCGAAGATGTGAACGGAGATGAACTACATGCTGAATGCCTGAATTTAAAAGACTACTTAAAAATTAGTCGACACGAAAATGAAAAAACTGACAACATTCTAGAGCTTTATAATTTTTTAAAAACTAATAAAATTGAAGATGAATTTCCAAATGTTGAAATTGCACTAAGAATTTTCTTAAGTATGATGGTGACCAATTGCAGTGGGGAACGTTCCTTCTCTAAGTTAAAAAGAATCAAAAACGAACTCAGAACTACAATGATTCAAGAAAGATTGACATGTTTGTCGCTGCTGTCAATCGAAAGCGACATCCTCAGAGGCATCGATTTTGAAGATGTGATCAATGATTTTACTAATCTCAAATCAAGAAAAAGACCCCTTCAATAAATATTCCTTTCTTTTACCTGAAAAAATATAGTCTGTGTCACTATATTGTTCTTTAAATTGCATTTTCAATAACTTATTTAATTGTCTGTTATTTAAATTTTGTTTATTTTTGAATTTAATATGACATATTTATTTTTTGTTTTTATTTATACATTGTTTATGTGTATGTTTTAAAAGCTGCAATAACTATTCATTTTTTAATGAATTAAAAAAATGTATTTATTTAAAAAATTAAAAGAATAAATATCAATTCAAAGTTATGTGATTTTTTCTGTATACCTTTATTACACAACATAAAATTTTTATATAATCATACAGGGGCCCCATTTTCAAAAAGTGCCCAGGGATCCCAAAAGGGTAAAGACGGCCCTGCTTAGCACAGAATGTAAAGCGTTTTTGTTAAAAAGGTTCGAATGCGTTCAACACTAATAACTTCCCAGTGGTCCCTTTAAAATATTTTAAATGCTATATTTTGAAATATGTTAAAATTTTATTTAAAGAACTTCAAAAATAATCAAACATTAAACTTTAATTTTATCTAATAATAACTTTCAATTAGATTTTTCTTAAAATTTACCAAACAAAAATTTGTACAAGTGGTTGGTTTAAACTATTTTCACAAACAGTGTATTTTCGAAATTGGAAACTTAGTTTTAGTAATAAATTATTTATGTATAGGTTTTAAATAAATAAGACAATTTGAATAAATAAATACAAACTTAAATGCATTGTTGTTTGTATTGTTATGCATTTTAATATACAAACTGCCAAAGTAAGCCCTATTTTAAAAAAGAAACTGGGTGATACATACATAATATGTTCTAGCTATTTATTAGATAAGAAACGAGTGTGCGTATGCATAAAACACTATACATTTTCAAATGTTTGCATAAAACGTTTAAAGAGTTACAAAGCTTAAGCTACACAGACAAAAAAAAACTTGTTCAAAAGTAGGCCTAGTTTTTTTTTTAATCTACAAGAACCAACATTTCAGGCGATGAATTTTTACCTAAGCCTCATTCATAAGAGACCGTTAATGTGAATACTGCGCTTGAGAATAAAATTCATCCACCTTGTACGCGTGACTGTGGTCGTTGTTTTTCGACGCTCAAAAAGGTGGGCTAGATACAAGTTTTTTTTTAATACACAAACAAAATTAAATAAAGTGAGTAAGAGCAAACATTTCCATTGATTGAACACACAATCGTTCAAGTGGTACTGGATTACTTTGATAATATTTTCCTTAAGTGCTTGAATTGTTTCCGGATTCTTTGCAAACCATGGGTCACGGTTACCCACAAACAAGTCCGAAAGGCTTAAATCCTATGTACCTCCGAGTTTTCTAATTGACATTGAAAACAGATGGTATCACGATTGGCTGTGGCTCATGGCTGACCGAAATGTTGTTCCCAGCTTTATGTTCTAAGAAGAACGGTCTAATGATGCTACCAACTCCATAATCCGCAAAAATTGTCAATATGTATTTATATAATATACATATATTTTCGGCAATAACTTGCGGTTTTTCTGAACACCAGATGCGGAAATTTTGTTTATATTAATGAAGCCGCTGATGTTCTTGAATTGAGTATGACGACAGTGAGTGTTATTTAATGGCATACCAGTTTCAAGACGAGCAGACGTAGAGCCTATTTCGTTCAAAAACACCCTTTATGGGCTAACACTTTGGTAAAAAGTTTTCAATATCTTAAAACGTTGTTCGTATTGCAGAGTTATGACTTTCTGTCAAAATTTAAACTATGAATTAAATAAACACTGAAGGGTATAATGGTTTAAAATTATGTAAGTACCTACTATAAAAATCGATATAATATTTCATCCGTAGCTTACACAACATCGCTCTATTTAAAATAAATTGATAAACCTTCGTAAATTTAGAATTTAGCGTATTCCTAGATCGCAGAACTTTGCGATCAGATTTTCTGTGTATAATTGAATTCTATCCATGTGTTTACATTTTGGTTTTTGTCTGATTAAGTTAATTAACCTATTTCATTGCAGCTGTTGCAAACAAGGCTTTCAACCTATAGCTGCAAACATGACCACACATGTAAATATTGAGTTCAAATAATAGGTGTACCTGTAGCGTGATGGTTAGTGCGTTGGACTTTCTAATGAATACACAAATAAATAAAATGAATTGAAGTTAAATAGATCTTAGGGCCGAAAGGCATTAGCATTAAGTATTATTGTTTAACTTAGAGTGTCCGTATGGGACCAGTAAGTTAGTTGTAAGTTATGGATAATTAGGCTAGTTTTATGAATTTTTGTCTAGCTTTAAGATAGTCTTAAGAATGAATGAATAAAAATGAATTTGAAAAAAAAAAATGAAAAAATTAGTGCGTTGGACTGTCATGCAAGGGGTCTTGGGTTCAATCCCTGCCTGTGCCACCTAACTTTTTTCACGGGTACTGCCTCTTGCGAGGAATTGACAAATCTTCCATCTCTGACAACATTACTCGCACACAGGAATGGTTGAGAGTTGTAAGTCACTAGGCCCTGGTTCTTCATGGACTGTTGCGCCACCTAATTTATTTTTATTTAAATAATAGGTGTGGGTAATCATTTACTTACAAACCAAGCAATAACAATATAGTGATAGTTTACCCTTTTTATAAAAATGTGTTATTACCGTCCAATTTATAACTATAGAAGAAATCAAATTCAAATTCAACGAATTGAGAAGTTTTGATTAGATAAAGGAGTCTATTTTACATTTTTATGTTTAACGTATTTCTTAAATCATAAGTACCTTCTTTTCGTTAATTAAAAAAAGCTTTAAATCATAATTTAATCTATAACATACATTTTTTTGCAGTAGGTGAGATTTCCTTCTAACGTAACTCTATTTTTATTGCTTCATATCCTGTGCTGCCCTAACGTTACAAATACTTTAATCAATTATATATGGGTGATTATACAAAAGTTGGGTAACTTTTGAGGATATTTTGTTTACGATAGTTTTTAAATCAAACTTCTATAAATTCGGGTGTATATGATAGCTAATCTAATTAATATATTGTTCCCAATCGGGCCAGTCACTTTTTTGAGTACATTGTAAGATATTTAAAAATTTCAGAATTTGACTGCCAAAGGACTGACGAGTATACACAGTTTTGAAAGTATTATAATGAAATTTAATACAAATTAGTAAAAATCTCTTAGGATTTAATAATGATCACTTAAAATCATTTAGTAATAATTAAAAATAATTATTAATATGTAATACTAGGAGAAAATACTACATCAGTTTTCAAAACAGACTTTTGACATTTAACGTAACGTTATTCACTTATCTTTTACTACTTTCACATAGTTTTACTAAATATTTCAAAGTAATCAACAAACAAAATCTAACAATATTCATCTTAAAAGTACTAATGATCAAGAAATATAGAACAATAACAATTTACCTGACACAGAACTGACGCCACACTACTGACGAAAAAGACTGTTCAAATTTCATTCGAATTTCATTCAAATTTAATTTTAACTTTTTTTTCTTTTTACCTTAAACCATGCGGCCAGTAGTATTGTAAGGCCAAATGGATCATCTTAATTTGTAAATCATTTTTGCATAGGTGCAACAAAATATTATTTTCTGTTATTAATTGAAGTTGAAAACTTTGTAGTTCACGCTTCTCGTGTTCCACTTTTGATATTTGCCATTCATCTGTTCTCACGCTTGGAATTTTTTATTGCATAGTTGCACTTTTCATAATTCATGATTTTCAAGAAATGTAAATTCTATTAAACAATAAAGTCAGTTTTGTGAAAACCTTCAAACTAGTGCGTCGTCTTCTCCTTGAGTTATTTTTCGTCTATTTTATTTTTTTTGATTATTTGTTCATTTCGTTAAGAACTTAACAAAGACGAAATTTGAGATTATAATCTGGACCAATGTTTTTTTTTTTGTAATTTCAAATATCAACAAACTACATTTTAACAAATCAAAGTCTAATACGAATAAATAAAAATAAACTTTAGATTTACAAAAAAATAACGACTCACCATAAAACTGACGTGTTGACTGGCTAAGCACGTGTATAGACAACAAACATAACCCAAACTCTGGTACGGTTATGGTGGCCGTCAAATTGTGCGACCCGCAACTTACTTTATTACCAACATTAAATTCAAAGTGGGATTTGACGTTGAGTCGGCGATATTTCGCACGAATTTTAAATTTAAATAACACACAAGAAACTGACGAATAAAACTGAACACAAAATTTCTTATTTTTTTAAATAAAGTGGAGAACACTGTATTATGAAAGTTGTAGTATATATTAAACTATATACATCGCAGATTGTACTAATTTAATAAGTTTTCACAAATCAATGATAATGTTTAATAGACACTCACTTAATGGTTGGTTTTCAGGGTTGTGACATGCCAGAGGACTGACGTTTTAAGAACTAATTGTGTTTTTTTAATAACTTGTATTCAAAATGAAGAACTGAAATTGGGTGACTAAATAAAGGTCTTTCCATTGTTTTAAAATAAATTGCAATCTCAATAAAATATAATCAGACTTTGTATATATTGGTTGATGATATCGAGTTACTCAACTTTTGTATAATCACCCATATCTATTCCACTACTTCTAGCTGTCAACATGGAATCAACGTAACGACGGGACAATTATGTAGGTACGCACATAATACAGAAACTGCTTTCAAAATTAGTTTTTCCCTTATTTGTTTGCATGGGATACTAATTTCCTTTCGATTTGTAACATTATTACCAAATTCTGTACTTTAACATCAACAATTCCGATGAATGGTAGAACAAAAAAAAGAAACAATAAAATTATTAAATAAAGGTAGAATAGGAGCCTACCCTCTTTTTATACAGCAAAATAATAATAATAATTGAATCACTCTGCTGTGCATAACGACTCGTACTTTTCTAAAAGATGTATACTCGCCTCCGTCTTCTTTCCAAGCTGCTTCTTCTGCACATTTGAATCAAATTTGACATGTCATGATGTGCTCAAGGTTTCATTACCGGTTCCCTTTAATATTCTTCGGGCCTTGAGTAAATATTTGAAGATATTTTTCTATTACAATTTACAAAGCCCATACCATATTACGCTCCCATACCTATACAAAAGATACATATACGTACGTAACAACCATTCTCCTAACCCTAAATAACTGTACATATGTATAGATAGGACAAAAATATTTGTAATGATATATCAATCGATATCGATATACAATAGAGAACATCAAAAATAATAATTGGTTATTGATAAAAATGCGAGAATTGTATTATTGAAAAAGTGTATCCCCATTCACTCGGTACCCAATATCCGGCGATCCGTTGCCGTTCCGGTCGATAGCGTTCCACAATAACTACGTACAAACAGAAGATACTTTCACAAATGATAAACATCGAAAAACGACGACAACAATGACTTTGACGATACAATAAAATTGGAATGAGAATTTTCGGGCATGTGGAATATTCACCTTGGGTCATAAAAATGCGGCATTGCTTTCGGTTCGGTTTCACAATCCAACCAAACTCAGAAAACGACTTCGAAACATCACTTAAAACAGCAACAATGCCAAAACAACAACAACCTCAACAAAAATAACGATGATAACTTCTCCTAGTTCTCATATCCTGTTCTGTTCGCATGGAACTTCCTTGTTAAATATTGGCATTGCTTCTGGTAGCGGCAGGCTTATAGTGTGGTATTAGACGTTAGAGGACGTGGAGTCAAATCTTTGGCATCTATTGTGCGGTTCTTCTATTCAACAGAATTATCGGCAAAGTAGGCAAATAAATTTTCAAAACTGGCTTGGAAGGAATGTGGACATGGACTTATTGTTCGTGAACATACATAGTATAAAGAAGTATAGAATATAGTATTTCGAGGTTGTTATTGCGGGGAAATTGGGCTTTTAATTCAATGCTTTTCCAATGGTTAGTTTATCCTCTTGTTGAATTGTCATCTTTTCTTGTTATATCTTTTTTTATTGGGTTTTATTAGGACCTCAAGTGGTTTTTAATGTTTAGTTCTATACGTTGCTCGATTGTATCTATACCTTTCTAGAAAGCTAACTTTTATTTGTATAAAGCATGCGGATCCTATACGGAAGATCTTATTTTTACATTTAATTGACTTTTTATCTGTTGATATCAAATTGCATTGATATGAACTTAAGATTTAAATTTTATATATGCTTTGGAAACTATTTATAAGTTTATTCAAGTTCTTCATATATGCAGCTCCAATAAATACTTCCTTTATTCCGCAATAAGATTTATAAAGAAGTTATAGATCAAACAAGCATTTCAATCAGCCATCAGACGAGTTAGTACTCGTATAACTCCTGCAGGTAAAATAATTCGACTACTTGTTGAATTTATACAAAATTTGATTTTAGTACAATAAAGTTTAAGCACGGCCAATACATATACAGTATATCTATATATCATTTTATATTCTCTGTTGTTTGATTTATTTTGTCATTATATTAGTTTGATCAAATAAATTGATGCCAACCCCTAAACGTTGTGGCCATCGACATATAGTACTGTACGCACTGTTTCTGTTGATATTTTTAACACTGCTTCAGTTAACTCTATCTTATGAGAAGTCTTTCAGGCACACTCTGCAATACTGACCAAACAAATTATTATTATTATTAATATATGAAGTCCTTAAAAGCCAATTTTAAACGAGACCTTCGATCGTTTCCGTACTTCTTTCATACAAATGTGAGCATTGGATTTTTGCGGTTCCCAGTGGTTCTTAAAGCAAGAAAATTTTGCCAGAATTCGTTCCTTACCTAAGTTATTCAATTATTGCGATTCTATTTTTCTAGCGCATCACTCTATGGTAACAGAAACTGAAATCTAATTGGCATTTATTTTTTGCTTGCTAATGTAAATATTTAGACAAATAAAGTAACCATTTTACATCAAATGGATGTTGAGCAACTAGGTCTTGAAGTTTTTTTAACAGACTTTATTGCACGACAAGGAACATTGAGAGTATAATCAATAGCGCAGGAAAATAGCTTCAATTTAAGCTACTCAGGATTAGGATTTTGAGTAACTTATTTCTTCACCAAGGTCCTATTACATTCATACTACAATTCACCAAAATCTTCTGCGATTTAGTCGCAAATGCGTGACATACAGAGTAACTTTGAGAGACCCTTGTTGTGAATTATATATATTAATTTGATCGTCAGTAAAGCAATAATTATACATATGTATATAGATTAGTAAAACGCCGGTCTTAAGAATTTCAGAATCTTTTTGTTACTCTCGCTCTATATAACACTTTGGTCCGCCTCCATCTTGAGTACGCATTCCAGGTATGGACTCCTTTTTACGAGCTCCACATATATGTATATCATAGGATCTATGCAACTCAGCTTCATATGTTTCGCCAAAGATGGCTACCATGGTCTGATTTACAACCTTCCTCCATTAAGTAGGGCCCACGATGCTTAATGTGGATTTACTCGCTGTCACGGCGCGGCTAAAGAAAAAATTTAAATTTAGCCCAGTTTGAGTGGAAACATGAAATTTTAACTATACTGAATGAATTACTTTTCCTTTTTTATGAATGCATTCAAAGATTAATAGTATGGGTTTAAATTATTTTGTTTTATCTACACGACACTTTTCACGACAAGAACTCCCGTAAATACAACGTTTAGGTTTAGGTGGCACTGTCTTGGCTGGGATTGAACATGACTGTCCTGCGCTTTAACGATCAAGTAACTTATAAAAGCGACTCATGTGCAAATAATTACAAAATTATTTAGAAAGTCAAAAAGACCTCTATGTACATATGTATGTATGTATATAAAGTTTATTGAGTATGGTTGAGTTAAACAAAAGGCTGTTTTTCAAACACAAATTCTTAAATATGTTGGAAAACATTCCTGAAACAGACTTGTAGATAAAATAAGAACAAACTAATTAGACAGAAATGGAACTAGTAAGTGAAAGTGATATAATATTTTATAATGTAATTTACATTTAATAGTATAATATTCATAAAAAAAAAACATTTTTTGGTTTACGTAAAGGGGATTGAATCCCCTTACAGACAAAATTATCTGGTTCAATAATCATGATTCCTAAATATTGTTTTATTATATTAATATGTGCGTATGTTGTTTCTTTGTTTTAATGCATCGAAAAAGTTTTGGATTTTCTAATAGTGTCATCATCATCAATTAAAATTTAAAACGATTTTGACAGATTAAAAAAAAAATGTGTACGAGCATTTTTTTACAAAATCATTTACCTGTGTGCCTATTTTATTATCCTCTGATCAAAACAGGCATCTGGAGCTTGTGCAGATACGATAATAAACTCTTTACAATTACCGTGTGGATTATTGTGTCAAATTTTTATTCCGCAAATTAAACAACACATCTGTACTTGCCCGTCAGTTTGATGATGATAAAGTCCTTAAACAAACCTAACGCCCAGTCTGTAGTTACCAGTGCCTCGATTTCAGTCATACTTATCTATAAATGTACATATACCTTCATCATTTTACTCCCGTATATAAAAATTGGTCCTGTGCGTGGTCGAACTTCAACTCAATACGGAGAAACAGAGCATCAGCAGTGAGAGTTGTTAATCTCTCTGCTGAACTCACCTGGTCCTCATTTTGTCAGGACATCGTCCCACATTAACGAAGGAATAGCTCTATAGCTATGTAAGAAGATATGTACATAGATAGGTATATAGTCAGGTATAGAGATGCACTTGTGTCATGTTTGTTAAAAGTACTGGGATTATCTATAGAAATTCACAGTGACATTCTGTAATTCCATTCTGACTGGATTACTTTTCATATAGCTACAGCAACGTGGCAACATGAGAGCAACTATACACACACGCAATCTGTTTTGAGTTTTTTTTTTTATCTTTCGTCCTTTATTTGGGGAACTGCTTTACATATGGGATGCGTATACCCAACTGTGCGCTTTGCCTTTTCATCAAGTCTTATCCTTGATATTTACCTTGATATCTCTACAACTCCTGCTTGAAGCCTGAGGCTGAGAACTGAATCCTCTTGTGTGATGCGAGGAGTCTTTGCATTTTTTCTTTTACTTTATTGATACATCCTTTTTGCTTCTCCTGAGTTCTGCTCTGAGTCCTCATGATGTTGAGGCTGATGCTTTTTAGTCCTAAGTGTGCTGCACCTGCATGATTATCTTTGGTTCGTTTTTGTGTTACCAAAGAACGCTCAATTGGACAAGTAAGTTATCCTCTTCAGATTATAAGCCATTGGTCAGGACACAGTTATGGTG
Source organism: Eupeodes latifasciatus (assembly GCA_920104205.1). Lineage (NCBI taxonomy): Eukaryota > Metazoa > Arthropoda > Insecta > Diptera > Syrphidae > Eupeodes > Eupeodes latifasciatus. Next base: position 161,578,951 of record OV049924.1, read on the forward strand.
GCAGGTTGGTATGGAGGTAGTTACACTAATACGACACCCAAGAAACTAGATAGTATATCTACACCTTTATAGAGAAACGAATCCGTTTGAAGGAAATATTTACAAATGTGAGGATTAAATTTCAGGCTGTATGGGTTATCTCATCAATTCAATTTTGGTTTTTGATAATAGATCTCTTTCCCTCTCTTTCTCTCTCTCTTTGCCATCATCACTCTTTTCTGCATATTCTCGAGTCCTCCTTTATTTATTTGTAAATATCTGGTGTGCAAAGGACCAAAAAGTTTTTTTTTGTTGTATTTTTCACTCTTTATTTACATTTGTGGGTAGAAAGATAGATGAACCTACTCGTATGAATCGTAGTGTGTTTGTTTAAGCAAAATGGAGACACCAGGTACCTACCATATCAACGTCTATAGAGATGCAAGCATATATACCTGAATGGCAAATGAAAGGATTACTGGAGTAATTGGTCCACCTGGATGCTAATGGAATAGGGATTTAGGGATTTGGTAAGTTGGCTTATTAGCAGCAGGCTGCGGTATTTACATTTATACGCGTGTGGGTTGGACTTAATGTATTTTATTTGTTGTTTGAACACATTTGGAAGGCTTGTTAGGGATTTTTGCTGACAGATGAAATTTAATATAACATGTATGTATGTGTTCTTAAAACATATGGGTAAATAGCTGGGGCCCGAGCCGAAATACCGATGTTGAATACTGTTGATCGTAAATAGATACATTTCACGCTATGCGTGCCATCCCCACGCAACAGATGACTACTACCTTTTACTATACTACTGCACTTTTTTGTACAATTTAAAGCTAACGGTCTTAAAGGTAATATTTACGACTGTTTGCGGGCGCACTAGTTCACTTATTTCTTAACCAATATTTTGGAAGCTTCAAAAATACTGTGAGAAACTAAGGCTAAAGGCCCAACTATAATGGACTTAACAGAAAGTAAGCTAATGTCAAAACCGAACGAAAAGTTATCAGAAGTTATCGTCAAAATAAAAGGTAACCATAATGGATTCAAGTAACTTAAGCAAATGCGTTTCAAATTTGACATTTGCTTAAGCTCGAGCCATTTAAATCGCTCTTGCGTAATTGCGCGAAAGTTATCGAAATTTAACGAAACTGAGCAGAATGTCTATTATGATTAGTGACATACATATAAGGCTGCGTATTGGTTCATTCCCTTAAGCTGGCTTAAGCTCGGTTAAGTCTATTATAGTTGGGCCTTAATATTTCGGTTTACGTATACCAGCTGCGGAGGACGCTATATGGGATATCCTACCCAACAGAATCTCAAGTGGTGTCATGGTCTTAAATTTAAAGATTAGTATAGCTTTTTAAATTTTAGTAAAAATAAAGGATGATCCAAACCGAATATGGTGATCGGCCAGGTGATGGCCTTTCAAAATTTGGTAACATGTTAAGCCCGAATCATAACAATATTCGAGTAACGGCTATTTTAATGAAATTTTGAAGAAAAAAACTAAGTTAAGTCACTCACCCTGTCCAAAAAAAAAAAACTTTTTGGCACTTTGAAATAACCAAATGTGGCGTCGATTAATTAATATTTCACTAGAAACTAATGAATACTTTCAGATTTAAATCTTACTCAATTTTGCATTTCAATTTTTAAAGTTCAGTGCAGGCAAACATTTCTTTGTTCGTAAACTTTCTAAAAAGTAATGAATTTTACCACACATGAGCTTAAAAAACGAAAGTTCTACCCTTAGGCTATGTGCGCACATCCAACATTTTCGAAACCAAATAGTTCGATAGTTAGTTGCCCAAACATCGCGCACATAAGCAATTCCGAAAGTAATCAACGAAATAAACCAATACACAGGAAACATTTATTCACCTAGACTAAATTTTTTTCTCTCTTGCACTTACAGAAAATTATTCAACGATTTAGTCGAATGTTCGCGCAGTTACCTATGTATAATTCCTTGTGACACAAACTAATAGTCCGGGAGCTAGCAACGTTTGGAAAACAAGAATTTTAGGTCAGTCAATTTTTTGATATGTTGTCTTACTTGCTTTTTGGTTAGAGTCTGGGCAGTCTGGCTGGCGGTAGCGGTTGCGTTTAGGGGGGAGGGGCAATTTAAAAAAATTATTACTTAAAATGGGAAAAAATAGTTAAAAAATAACGGTAATACTTACAATTAAGTATTATACCTTTTTTTTAAAGCCAACACTTTTGTCTATTAGCTTGTTTTTAAATCAAGTCAAAACTATGCATAGTTTTTGAAAAAAATTGTTTTAAACTCAAAATTTGGTTAAAAAAAAGTTAAAAATATGGTTTAAAGTGTAATTTTTCAAAACCTTACGATTATTTACTATTTTTTTTAGAATTTATTGCTCTTATTTGTTTGTGATCAGAAACTGAAAACTATATGATTTTATGTCCACTAGTTCTCGAGAAAATTGAAGATTACTAAAAATCGAATATGGATTAAGATATACCTAGGCTAAATTAATTTTTGAATTTTCTCAAAAACTAAAAGACATAAAATCATCTAGTTTTTGATTAATAATTAATAAGAGCAACAAATTATTAAAAAAAAAAAAACATATTTATAAACAAATGATTTTGAAATATTGAAGTTGAAATTTATTTTCAACTTTTTTTTACTTAAATTTTGAGTTTAAAATTACGTTTTTCAAAAACTGTGCATAGATTTGACTTGATTTAAAAAGTGGCTAATAGAATGTTGGCCTTAAAACAACGTATAAAACTTAACTGTAAGTATTACCGTTATTTTTTAATTATTTTTTTTCCCATTTTAAGTAATAATTTTTTTAAATTGCCCCTCCCCCCTAAACGCAACCGCTACCAGCAGCCAGACTGCCCAGACTCTAACCGAAAAAGCAAGTAAGACAACATATCAAAAAATTGACTGACCTAAAATTCTCGCTCGAAAACGTTGCGAGCTCCTATACTATAAGGAATTGGTTCGAGGTGATCGTCTAGTTTGTGTCAAAACACAAACTAAAAAGTTGCTCGAATGGGTGACAGAATGGTTTCTGCATGTGCGCGGACTCTCATATAAGTCTATAGTGCTCAGTTTAGAAACCAAACAGTTTCGAAACTTAAAGTAGCATGTGCGGTGTGCGCCTAGCCTTACACAGCCCGTATAGGGATCCAAATAGAAATTAAATTTGTATCTCATATCGCTTGCAGAATCTGTTGAATGAGCTGCGGTTGATACAGAGTGATTTTTTGACATTTTACTATGGTAGATTTCCCATGTAACCCACTCCTCCGATTATATCATCGATGTAATTACTTTTTATTCTTATGTAATCGATGCAACTTCTATTTATATTCTTATAAGCTATATCATAGTTTCCTTGATAATAAACACATTTTCATTTTTGTATTGCTTGTTTAAATATTCATGAAAACAACTCGATTTCGTTTTTATAAATTACAGATTTAAAATTACAAAAAATAGTAATATCTACATATAAAATAATAATACATATATACTACACAATATTACAAACAATCAAAAGTAACTAACAACAGCACCTATTAATTTCTTAACTATTTTAAAATAGTTTTATCAACTTAGTATATTTTTTCATTGATTTAAAACAATTTTGTGTGTTGTATTTTTGACTTTATAAACAAAAACTGCATTAGACGTACTCGGACACATATCCTAAGCTATTTAGTTTTATTTGTATTGTTGTTTTAAATTTGTACAGAAAATGTTATTTTTGCGTATGGTTGGTTATAAATAGCCTTCCCAGTAAAAAAAAACTTTTAAACAAGTTTTTCTTCTTATTAGTCATTTTAAAATGAATTCCGTCCAAATATCCTGAAAACCTATTCTCAGAAGTCAAAATTCAATAAGTCAACTTTTTTCCAACTTTTTTAATGCAATTAAGGCAATAAACGTTTGTTCAGTACCATAGTACTATAGGTACGATTACAGGTCTATGAACGATAACATTTTATCGCATAGTACCGGAAATAAGAACTGTCGTCGCCGTCGGTCGTTATATCTAGCTTGAAATAAAACTCCCAACGGGTATAGCATCAACGAATGCTGAGAACTTGGTACTAGTTCTCCTCGGTTTTCATCTAAATTATATCGATTTTTTTTATGATCAAATCAAACATTTCAAGGATGTAAGAGAATAGAAATTTCAAGGGAATGAATCCTCCTCTGCAGGCTACCAACAGGCTTGCCAGATGTAGCTGTGTTTTCTAAATGTACGACAAAAATATAATTGGGCTATAATTATTCGTATAAGCAGTTTGAATATAAACAAATAATAAATGTAGTGAAACAAATAGAAAAAAAAAACTACTACTACTACTTTTTGGTGGTTATCTAATGGTACAAAATTTGTAAATTAAATTATCGAACTAGATCAATAAATGGCAACCCTGCTTGCATCGTGTTTGAACCTAAGATTGTAAGTATACGTATAAACAGGTGTAAAGGTATTGCAAAGAAGAAGCACCAACACATTTAAGAAAACATTGGCAGCTCTAGTAAGTAAATACTCACATACAAACAGAATAATAGTTCGCATAGCTCCTTAGAATAGATATATACATATTATGTACTTAAAGAATGAAGAGGACAGACGATATAATATATATATATGTGTTTATTAATCAAATAGTATACCTAACAATATTTGGTTGTGCATTTTGCAAGGATATCGAACCCGATGCTAGTTCTCAAAAGATGGTAGATTGCAATTTGTAACGGAATTGATGTTCTCTCTTTGATGTTCTGTCTTTCCAATTATCATCCTAAACCACAGGATACTCAGGGTGAGCAAGGAAATACAAAGAGGGTGTTCCAATCGGCTAAGTGCTGGTGTAGGCATGCTCGCTTACGCCTGGTGCTACATAACTCGTCGGTGGGGTGGGATCTTGCACTCGCCACTGGACTGCCGTATACATTTCCATACATGCCTATCTCGCATCAAGAATCAATCGAATTCCTCATTTTCACAAAAACGAATCAAATTACCAAACAAACCTTTTCTTGTGGAAGCCGTGATGTTATAGGCTCCCGAGTGATACCCTCCCTTCGGTTCACCACGTTAAGCAGGAACCCCGTGGTTACCGCTCCACTCAAATTATCTACGATAACCCCTAAAATAAATTAAAAGAAAACCTAAGCTTCACTCAATTCGCCACCGTTGATCCTCATTTTCCTTCTCTTAACTTTCCTCAGCACTTCTCCTAAAACTAACCCACTAGGACTAGCATTATGACTTCTTCACTGACCAACAATAAAATATCCATATTCGGAGATTAAAATTCAATGTCAGTAATTTTTATTCAATATAACAAAATAGCATTTCTAAAATTTATGAATTTCTCGGGTTTGCATTTTGAATCTTCATATTAAAGCAAACAAACAAAAATAATTCAGTTAAATCACAATAAGAAAATAGAAAAAATTATATTGAAAAAAATAAAATGTAAATAGGTAGGTAGGTACTTATCAGAACCTAAGACAAAAACTAATATGACATAAGTGCAATAGTTTGTCTAAATACGCTCTTATATGGCTCTAGGTATGAACTTATAAAAATTAATCAAAATTTACATTTATCGAATTCACTCAAAGTTCAGAGACCGCTTTCAATAACGATCTCTCTTGGTCTAGTTAAAAAAAAATGAGTGTCAAACTTTCGGAGTGTATAACACTATCGTTCAATGGACAATTGCACCTTTTTTTGTATATACATACATACATAATATGATTAACAAAATATTTGGACTCACCGCGAATTCTCCTCCAATAAAGTGGTGCGCACTACCTCCTTGGCTGGACCTGGAGCTTTTTTTTTTGTTTTGTTGAGTTTTATTACTATGGCCTCTTGTGACGATCTTTGTGCTGTTATTAATGGGGAAAATGGTAAAAATATCAAATTGAACGAGTTAGGAGCATATATACATACATATATGTTATAAGTTGGATACTTAGCTTTGAGTGTATTCGTTACATAAAGTGTATTAAATTTAAGATTCGGAGTTGTATGTCAAAATTATTAGATTTTAATGGTATTGGCGACCGAGACTGTCATTAGCGAGTATTCTCTTGAGGAAACCGGCTGGTTCGACGAAAAGCCGCACTTTCTTTGCTGAACAAATTGCCTGTGAGGGATCGCCCTATTCTGAGGCTGGACCAAAATTAGATTTGAAGATAGGACCTTAGTAAGGAAAAATCTACGACCAATTTTCTGGGGACGGTGCTACGGTGCTTCCCTTCGACGACACCTAGGAGGGGAACCCTCCTAGACCTTTCCTTTCGAAGCACCCCACGTGTTCCGCGAAGTGCAACGAGAGGCACGCACCTCACAGTCCGAACACACGGGCACAGTCGTCTGACCTTTTTTTTTTTTTTTTGATGTGATTCTTTCTTCTGTGCAATAAAAATAATTAATCTCACTACTCCTTAGCTTAACTTATTCGTGTTTTAATTACATACCTTCGAACTTATCTGATTAATTTTGACTGATCGGTCGATTGTGTCTGTTTGAAAGGCAATACGACTAAGGAACCTTAAAAGTATTTAGTTAAATTCCGAGAAGATCAAAAACTTTCATTTAGTTTACCTATATTAATTCCGAAGAAAAAGTTTATAAGAAAAGGAATATATATTCAATCCAAATGTTGGTATTTGATTTTCTTAGAACTTAACTAAATTTTAATATTGGTTATATAAATGAATATTCGATGATTTTGGATATGTTCGTTTCAGAGTGGATGTCGATTTAGAAAAGAGCCGTGAAAACATTTTTTCAGGTTATGTCCGCCATTTGCCATAGCGTTCACACTTTGCTTAACTTGGAACGAGGGAATCGAATCGATAACTTTTTAAGTGTATCGAAACGGAAAAAGAAATTGTCAATGACAGTATCCACTACCCCGCTACTAAACAAAAACAGATCTAGGGAATATGATATCAAATTAGAGTTAGCCCATACAAATTGTACAAACAATTTGAAATAAATATGTAGTGTAAGTATCTACAATTTAATGTACTTAAATGAGCTGAAGGGGAAAATATCGCTCTAAAAAACAAAAACAAAAATCACTTGCAAGAAAGAGTTCACATTAAGAAAAATAAAAAACAAGAAAATAGTAAACGAAAGTGAATAAACAGTAGGTCCGTTCGCGTACTTTCTGCACTAAAATTCGTAAAAAGAAATATTTTAAAGGGTGGGGGTAAAATTCTCTCACCAAAAAAAAAAAAACTACAAAAAAGTAAGCGAACGGGAAAACGGGCTCTATTGTTAACACCTTCATATTTCAACTATTTATTGTAATTTTATATCGCAATAAATATAATTAAATAAATAAATAAATAAATAATTTTTTACATAATATTACTGTGTAGTTGCTGTTCTTTGAAAATTTGTTTTTAAATTTTATAACTGACAGCAAAAGCGAGCAATTTATTTAATTTATTTGAATTTCAATCAAATTTGAAATTTTCACAAATCAGCCCAAAGAAATTTCTTGGGCTAAAATTCGTAGGTTGGGGAAATATTTTACTCTCTCGTGAGCGCTCTCTTTTACGAAAAACTACCAAATTTTTGAGTACGCGAACAGGATTTGGTTAAATTTCGTATTTTTTAGTAAAATTTGACTGTTTTAGGAAAGTACGCGAACGGACCTAATATGTCCTAAAATAGTAGGTATAGGTCGGAAAGGATGCACATCATGCAAAATGAAAAAAACTTACTACACAAACAGAAGAAAGCATATTATAGAAGGAAAGTGTTTATATCAGAAATAATCCATGTACCAGGATAACAGTTTCTTTAGAATTCATTTTACAACTGTGCTTGTACACATGCAGCTAAGAAGGCTATTTTTATGAGTATCGAAATCAATAAAGCTATATTGGCACGTTTTGTAACTTGTATACTTGAATATCACTTTCAGATTCGAATTCATCTATGTATATAACCTTTCGCGTCGATGCGATGCAAAAAGTAAAATTTATTTTTGAAAGTAATTATTTTATCATTTAACAGAACACATATAAATAATTCTAAAACCATCATATTTTGTACTTGGATAAACCCATGTACTACCCCGATCTCCTGTTAATGTTATTGTGTAGGAATAAATTGAATAACTAGGGTCAAACCTTGCATCGATACCTATCATCAAATCCCATAGAGGTGTATTTGTGAAGTTTTGTAGACGCTTATATTATTATATTAACTGTTACTCACCCTCTCGCTAATATATCAATTATATCAATTGACACAAAATGGCGAGGTGTTCATAACTTCGAAAGTCAAATCAATAACATTTAGTACAAACAAAGAAAAAGCGACGAAAGTGTATTGAAATAATTTAATAAATTTTTTAAGTGGAAGGTCCACCGTAACTAATTTAGCCATATTTACTAACTACTGCCTTTGTAACATGGAGCAACACAATCAAATTGACACTGTTTATACAGATTTAGCCAAAGCCTTTGATCGCGTTCAATTCCATATTTTGGAACGAAAATTAGCAAGTCTTGGGTTTAACTCTACCTTGTTGAAATGGATAATGAGTTACTTAACAAATAGAAAACAGTATGTTAAAATTGGGTCACATGTTTCTAAAGTAGTTGTAAATCACTCAGGAGTGCCACAAGGTAGCCACCTTGGGCCACTACTTTTCCTTTTATTTATTAACGATTTGCCTAGTTGTATTTTTGATTCTTCTGGCTTATTATTTGCAGATGATTTTAAACTTTATCGGTTAGTTAAATCACTGTCTGATTGTATGCTACTACAAACAGATATTGATAGATTATCGGAATGGTGTGAACTCAATTGCTTATACCTTAATATCCACAAATGCTCCATCATGTCCTTTACAAGGTCAAAGAATCCTATAACATTTCAGTATAAAATATCTAGCAATGATCTTTTGCGTGTTTCGGTCAAAAAAGATCTGGGAGTGGTTTTCGATTCCCAGTTAAATTTTGCCTTGCATATGGATTTTGTAATCTCTAAAGCAAATGCTATGCTCGGGTTTCTTTTTCGCAACTCTAAAGAGTTTAATGATCCCTTTACCCTAAAATCCTTGTTTTTCTCTTTGGTTCGCTCGAATCTCGAATATTGTTGCATAATCTGGTCACCTTATTATAACAAAAGTTCCTTACGCATTGAAAGAATTCAAAAGAGATTTACCAAGTATGCTCTTCGCAAAATTTACTCTAAACCAGATATGCCAACTTATGAGATAAGATGCCAACTGCTTGGTTTATTGCCTCTTCACAAAAGAAGAGTTTACTATTTTACAATTTTCGCAAACGATTTAATTTGTGGACATATTGATAGTTCACACTTACTTTCTTTGTTCAATTTTTATGCTCCATCTCGCTCCCTAAGACTTAGACATAACGCCTTCTTTTATATACCAAGACACTCTACTAATTATGGTTCGAATAATCCTTTAGATATTGCCGCAGTATGTTACAATCAATTTGAAGAGTTGTTAGATTTCAATATGAGTAGGAATGAATGCAAGGCTATTATTTTAAATGCTGTGTAAATATATAAATAATAAATATATAAATTTAGTATAGTTATGTAAAATATTATATTGTGTTATCTACTAAAGTCTATTGTACTTGTTAGATGAATAAATAAATAAATAAATAAATAAATAATAATGTTAAGTGTATTAGCACATTAAATTCTCCGAGAAACTGTTGTTAAAAGCCAAGAGTTAACTTTAGACTTAATGGATAGAGTGTTAGTCAATGTTACGCTAAAAAAGATATCCGTTAATAATTGTTAATAATTTATACGACTCATAGAAGTACTTACAAAAGCTTTACTTGAATTCCGTCACTAAGCCCGTATGCTAAATCGTAAGTTAATCATTTGATAAATATGTAAGTAATATTGGCATCTACATTTTGTGTAACTGGTTTCTATAGCCCAGATAGTTTATAATGTATATGCGTGTTATGTTATATCCGATATGAATAAAAAGCAAAAGACTAATTAAGCTGTACACACCAATCAAGTACTTATGAATTTCTATTAAACCGATTTGTTTTAACAGATCCAAAAGCTTTTCTGTATCTTCATTTTCCTTACTGTCCACTGGATCTTGAACAATGTACACAGTTTCATAATTTACTTCCTGCTCCATGTTACCACTGACTGCATGAAACGACTATAACATAGTGTTTAAGAAATGTGATATGTGAGTAAATTTCATGTAAAACATAACAGTAAACCTAAGCACTAATTTTTGTTTTGATGATATAGAAGTTACTATAAAATAAATTAAGAAACGCGGAATTAAATTGAGTGTGTTATGTTAAGAAGGATTACATTCTTAAATTCAATCTAAATATGCTCAAAATTAGACTTCTGTTTTTCTTTTGGTGTATAAAACTTACATCTAATGAATAGTTAAAATGTTTATATATTGTAAATAAGTGGATATAGGATCTTAGACAGAAAAAGGAGTAGAGTATTGTAAACCATTATTGCTGATAATAATAAAAACATCAACCATTTAGTACCCGTGGCGTGACGGTTAGTGCGTAGGACTGTCATGCCAGAGGTTTTGGGTTCAATCCCTTGTCTGTGCCAACTAAAGTTTTTTCACGGGTTTAGCCTCTTGTGAGGAATTGACAAATACTCAAAGAGTAATTCTTGTCATGGAAAGTGCCTTCTCGAATTAGCCGTTCGGATTCGGCATATAAACTGTAGTTTCCCTTCATCCCTGAAATGCGAGTCACAAGAATGGTTGATAGTTGTAAGTCACTTCACTAGGCTAGTTTTTTATGGACTGTTGCTCTAACTAGTTTTTATATTTTTATGAATCATTTACTCTCTCAATACAATGTATTTCCTTAACGTAGCGAATATTTATTGTTTATCTTAAAAGTTAAAAATAAAGTAAAAAAGACATATGTATTTGTTTTGGATACATACGTATATGTTTGTTGCATTAGCATCGCGAAGTGTGTCGATTAATTTGTAAAATTTTGTAATGTAAAATATAGAAATACTTGAGATGAAGCTTAACGAGTATAAGTCACTTATGAGTTATGAGTATAACAAGATAATGAGTCATCAAATTGATATTGCAGTTGGAATAAAGGCATATTCTCTTCAACAGCCTATGTAAACATAATATTTATATGAAACATTTTCACAATCAAATTAATAAAAAATCGCCTTATTTCAGTCTTCACTGAAATGAACAATGAGGTCTCAAATTATTGTATTTTTCCAAACGTCATGACGCGTCATATGAATGGTGATTAGAAAAATGTAAGTCCTTATATTAGCTTGAATACCTCTTTATATATGTATGTAATAAATGTATGTATGTATATGAAAAAGCATCCACACTTTATTCTACTATCAATTTCAATAAATTATTTTTATCAATCTGCCTCAATAATAAAAAAGATATACCTACCTTTTTGACAAATTCAGTCTACAAATTCAGTCATCGGTTCATCAAAAAAAAGATGTTTTTCCATTATTTTATGTACAATTAAATAAGAACAAAACACATTTTTTCTTATGTCATTATACCAGCCAGCAACTGTCACGCCAGGTCGATTATTTTTATTTATAACTTGCAGGGATTTGTCACTCAAATCATGTATGTAAGTATATGTATGTATGTATGTACATTGTACATTATAATCAGTTCCAGTTCCGTATTTTCTGTTTTCTTCATTTTTTTTGTTTTTCTTTGTTTTGTCTAACTTCTAACAAAGATGAAAGACTGCAAGCATTAATGTAGATAGGTATACGTTAGAAGAAATTATCCTGCGGAGCTTAGCTCCTTCTACCAATACCCACACCCAACCGATAAGTATTAGAATTGTTTTGTACTCGTACCTACATGTATACAATTTTTTGGTCGCCTGACGTCTAGAATGGAAGTAGTTCTAAAACGTCTATGAAATAAATCTATAAGTACGACATACTACTCCCAATACGGCTGCAACGCAACACCACCACGCTCCGTATCGTCAGTCATTGTATGCACGAATTGTTACTGCGACATTGAAACTATTTAGGCTATGTCAAGCCCGTCTTCAAGACACAAGAGTTAACTCTCTTCCTCTTTATTTATTTGGTGTCGTGTTCTGGATGTTTATTGCTTCCCTCAGTTTTGTTTATGATTAATTCCTAGGAATGTAATCCGAGATTGAACTGCTTTTTTTTGTTTTGTTTTTTTTTTTTTTAACTTTTGTTGTTATTTTTAATATTTGAGTGATGTTTGCTCTTCAAAGAGTTTTGACTTTCAATGAAATTCAATTTTTGTTGCGTCACATCAAAAATTAGGGTTAATATTGTATAATGCATACCCTAAAGTTATGTACCTTCTTTTTGAATGTAGAAACCTTTTTTGATTTAGTTTCAGTTCATGTTAAGGAAAATATTTCGTACACTATCAGATCTTTGCCTTAGAAAACTTAACGAGCTATATCTTACGAACATGGAATTTCCAACAAAAAAATGTCCTCATCTGGCTCATCACATAGTGTATGTTAGTGAAAGTATTTAGTAAGAAATGAAACGAACTACAATAATAAAATACACTTTGAAAATACGTAGTAACATAGAATAATACTAAATAATATAAAATTACAAATGAAATGCGTTGTACACTGGTCATTAATGTATTTTTAAGAATATTCTTCAGTTGAAGTACATATGCAAAAGTTTAGACACTCGAGTAAATTACACATGCCATAATTAGTGCGGTTTTGGGAAAAATGGATTAATTGTAAACTACGGGTATTGTGCTTACCTCAATGATAGTTTAAACTTATACAATTAATTAAACCAGGTGCATTTATTACACCAGTTAAGAGTTGATGAAAAAATACAATATCATTATTAACCTTCCTTTTTGATAGAGGCTCCATTTGATGAAACTTTATCCGATATTCATAATAGTAACGGAGCCCAAGCTGGGATTTGGGGGTTGACGGATGAGTGGCAGGTTAGTGTACCTTACACACTGGTGCGATGGCGGATCCAGGGGGCTCGTAGAGGTCATGAACCCCCCTGTGAGATCATTTTTTTCATTTTCGTAGGAATCCTCTTGAATTCAAAACTTAACGTATTGCGTTAATGGATCTGGTTATTTTTTATATATGAAAACAAAATTCCTTAAACTTTGTTTGCTAAAAGTACTATTTTACTTAGACTTTTTGGAAGACATACAAAAGTTCTAGCAACCCAGTCGTGCATTTTATTTCCTTCATTGATTTTCTGTTGAATACAAAAACTTTTAAGGTCTAAAAAAATTAAAGAAATCTACTTTTTGAAGTATATTTGCTTTGAATGCTCTAGAACTGAGATTTTAACACGAATTTCAAGAATATAAATGTCCTAAAAACAGCAACAGTGCCACACACAAGTTTGTTCTTAACTTATTTGTTTACCTTAATTTGTATTAATTTAATTTTTAGAGAAATTATGCACTTAAATGCACCTATTTCCTTAAATAAAAGAACCAAACATACAATTTTTAAGGTTTGTTTAGAATCAAAATCCAGAAAATTCCTCATGTCAGATTCTTTCTAATTTTCTGGGTTTTTGAATTTTTGTTGGATTCTTCGCATTATTAGAAACAAGAATCATTTTTTTAAATAAAGCTACGTTTGAAAACAATTTCTTACATTTCTGCGTGAAATGCACCAAAAACCCTTTAAAGTATTGTGTTTTAGCTCTTAAATATATTTTATATTTAGAAAATTGTTGGAATCTTGGAATGCTTTCATATATAGGGAGTCGTCCAAATTAAAAAGTTTGAGCATACCTCGCTGGACAACAGTGTTCTTAACTAATTTAACAACTAAAGTTGTCACTTTAGCCCTTGAAATGTGTAGATTTAAGGTTAAGAAACACATTATGTTATTTAAATTTTATCAGCCTCCTTTACAGAAAATTAAAGAACATTTTAAGGCGGAGAGTAAAAACTCGTCTACATGTTAAATGTGTGAAACCGAGCCCCCCCCCCCCCGATTAAAAGTCTGGATCCGCCCTTGCACCTTTGGTATCGTCATCTCAACAATCACGTGCGCGGCTATTTTTTTTTTTTTATTTCGAAGGAAATAATTGTGAATAACAGAAAATATACGATTATCACAATGCGAAGCAAAAGCAACTAATTCGCTTGAACCTAGGCGGAGTGATTTTTTGTGGAATATCACTAAGGCGCCATAATAATAAGTTGTTGTTCACTGTGTTTTGTTTACAATGGAACCAACATAATAATGGTAGTTGTTTGCATTTCGACTATTGTTAACAATATTATAAAGTTTGTTTATACAAAATAACTTTTGATTTACGGTCTAGTAGGATCTAAAGAATTAGGAGAAAGCTATAATTCGTTGCCACTAGTTTTAGCACGATATTTAAATGTTAACTTCGCGACCAAAGATGATTTTTTTTAAAGAATACCTACACAATATAAAAATTTGACGCTCTTGAACATGTTCAGTTACAGATTTGTTTATACTTTGTACTCTATAGACGCTTCCGCCACCGACGGATGGTAGAGAAGTCGAAAGAAGTGGGTCCCCCGATTCCGTCCGTCTGTCTGCCTTTCCTGGCCCCTACAGCCCAAACCATTGGGTCGATTGACTGACTTTAAATTTGAAAGTAAAGGTTTTTTAGCCGATTCGCGTTGGGCGTTTTTATTTCATTTTTTTTTTTTCATTTTTTTAAGACTAAAAATATATATGTATATACATATATATATATCTGAGAAACGGGTCATTATTTTTTTTTTACGAAACTGAACTGTAAAACGTATATTAATGAGATATCAATAACTGCATACCAAAAATATTTTATATATAACATTTTATGTATACAAAATTAATTAAAAAAAACGCTCTAAGAATTTTGAAAAATTAAGTTTTTTTTTAAGAAATCAAATAGCATTTAAATTTTTGAAAACAAACTTTTTTTGCGGGTACATTTATAAAACTACAGGAAATACATGAGCAAGTTCGTTTCTTTTTATCATTCAAGCTTCCAAATCTAATAGGTTTCCACGACCGACGCACGCCTCCGTTTTATCTTTAAAGGTTAAGCAAAATTGAAGTATGTGTATATTGTATATACATTTTACTGAGTTAAATATTACAGTATGAGAAAAATCTATTTCTTTATTTTTAAATAGTTTTTAGAACCTTTTACTTAAGATGAAAAACTGATTATTTCACATTAAAATGTATTAATTTAGTTTCATTATTAATACTAACAATTATCAATTTGAAAATTGCTCACAAAAAATCAGCTGTTTATCAATTCTTTTAGATTTGGAAAGAGTTATATACCTACTCCATTTGGATTTGGATCTATTCATATTTTATCGTCATGTATTCTATTCAATGTATTCAGTGCGGTTCACCGGTGGTGGTTAAAAAATGAAAATACCAATAACCAATAGTTTTAACAAAAACGGTATACAATAGCTGCATTATAGACATAATACAAGCTCTGGATATAAGCTAAAGCTAGCTTCCAAGATGCATTTTTCATTTTGAAAAACAAATAGATATTGATGACATTACTTGGTTGCAGTTTATCAATTAGTAGATTAAAAATATAGCCTACAAGTGATTTTCTCAAAAACTATAAAAGGACAGTTTTTGAAGTTTTGGAGAAAAGAAACTCTCTGTTCAAAACCTAAGTTACACTCTTGACTGTGACGCCACTGAATTCAAATCATAATCATGAATCCGATAAAATTGAAGTATAATAAACAAAATAAGTGCGCCAAAGAAAACCAAATTGAGGGAGTTGTTGTCAATGAAATTGTCGTCTTAGACGATGATATTCGCCTTTCGTTCGAAGTTCATTTCTTGAGAATTTCAAGTAAAAATATTAAGTCTACAACAATGTCTCATTAAGTTGCAATTATGCAACTAAATAAAACAGAAGAGGCAAAAAATGGGCCAGTCTAGAAATGAGGTATACCTCATAGCATGGTGAGCGTTCTTATATAACTCACACCTACATAGACCGATTAAAGAACATTACTAATTTTTCATTTAAATTAAAGATACTTTTTCAAGATTGATGATGATTTACAAAAAATTATGATATTTTAAATGAAACAATTAGTCTGAGTCTTAATATTTTTATATTCAATCCAATACTTACCCTTACATACCCTATAAAAGTCTACAGAAAATGTTATTGCTTGCTAAAATTTTATAATTCAATATGTGTTTGGTTGGAGTTTGCTTAAATGTCTATTTAGAAATACATGTAGATATACCTTACGTTTTTTTAAAGGACTGGTTGTCTGTTGTTGGCTCCCTGAGTGTGCAGGCGATTGGTCTGATGTCTTGTGACCGTCTGATTGTCTACTTTCGCATGACTTTATTAATTTGTCAACCATCTGCGTTATGAATACAAACTTGTAAATCAAACAAAGATTTTTTGTGTGTGTTTGTTTTGAAGTCTGTCTGTCTGTCTGTCTGTCAGTTTATTATTCTTTCAATAATGATTTCATCTGCCTTAAGGCATGGCTATAACATGAGACATCCTACCTAATAATAATAATCAATTAATGATTTATAGGAAAGATAATTTTCTCTTTTGAAATATTAGATTCTATTTTTAGTAGAAGATTTTTGTCCTATTTAAATTTTAAAAGTTATTAAATAAATGCTGGTGTTCCCCAGGGCTCCGTTTTGTCTCCGACTCTCTTCCTTATCTCCATAAACGATCTCTTGTCTGCAAATTCTTATCCATTAAACAACTGTTTCGCCGACAACAGTACCCTTAGCTTTTCTTATTCGTTTCTAGATTCACATCCTGTCCTTTCGATGCGGAAATTCAACGGCAGTGTATGTTAAGCTTATTAAAGTTCGATCTCGACAGCATTGTCAATTGGGGAATTCTAAACCGGGTAGAATTTAATGCTCCAAAAACTCAATGCTGTCTCCTGTCGTTAAAGCGTAACCCACCCCCGATGCCGTTATGCATGAGTGGTACTTATTATTATTATAAGCTTTTTATTGCCTTAAGTTTGATATATATACATTAATTGATACCTATTACATTTAATTTTCATTTAGATTTTACTAAACATAAAATTACATCTAATATTACATACATATATACTTTTAAGTTAAAATTGAATTGCAATTAAAATATAATAAATTAAAGTTAATAAATTAAAGTTTAATAAATAAATTGAAATCAAAAAGTTTACTATGTCGGTCGAATATTGGCATAAGCCTCCCCCAGGGATGCCCATGTATCTCTATTTTTGGCCTCGTTGTACCAATTTGTTGTTAAATGGGATAAATCGTCACTCCATCTTTTATTTGGTCGTCCTGCTGGTCTCTTGTTATCAAGTTTCCATTTCGTCGTCAGTTTTGTCCATCTTTGATCCGGAAGTCTAGATAAATGTCCTGCCCAACTCCACTTCAGTCTTCTTGTTCTATTTATGACGTCTATAATTCCAGTTCTTGTGCGGATATCTTCATTTCTAATCCTATCTCGCGGTCGTATGTTTAGAATTTTCCTTTCCATTTTGGTTTGGCATATTCTAAGCTGGTCAAGTGTTTTTGTAGTCAAGCTCATTGTTTGTAGTCCGTAAGTTAGAATCGGCAGAATAGCAGAGTCGAAGATATTTTTCCTTGTGTCTGCACTTTGGTCCAATTGTAAGATTTCTTTCAGGCTCCGGAATTGTCTCCAGCTGTTCGTGATGCGTCTGTTTATTTCTTTATTTTCTTGGTCTTTGAATGATTTTATTTGTCCCAAATATATATAATCTTCTACGTACTCGATTTTTTCTCTGCCCAAAGTTATATCATCTTTAGTGTGATTTGTCATGACTTTAGTTTTTGATTTGTTTATTTGTAGTCCATAATTTCTGCACAAGCTAGTTAGTTCCGTCAACATTTTTTTAATATGTAAAGATTTTGTAGAAATAAGAACTATATCGTCTGCAAATCTTAAGTTCTTAAGGACCTGTCCACATATCGTTATTCCATAGTTCTTCCAGTTAGTTTTTTGAAAAATGTCTTCCAGGACAGCATTAAATAGAGGTGGTGAAAGTGGATCTCCTTGTCTGACTCCTCTTGTTATGTTAAATTTTCGTCCAATTTTCTCTGTTTTTATTCGTGCTGTATTATTTTTGTATATGTTTTTAACTGTTTCTATTAAATCTGGGTTTATGTTTTGATTTCTTAGGGCGGACCATATCATTTCATGTTCAACGGAGTCAAAAGCTTTACTAAAGTTAATAAAAAGAAAATAAACAGGTTGTTTAAATTCGTTGCACTTTTCTATTAGCTGATTCATTGTCTGTAGGTGGTCTGTTGTGGAGAATCCTTCTCTAAATCCAGCCTGTTCTCTTGGTTGTTTGTTATTGAAATCGTCCTTTATGGTCCTGTAAAGTGCTTTGGAGAACAGCTTGTAAATTGTCGAAATGTTACTTATTGGTCTATAGTTGTTGATATCGTCCTTATTTCCTTTTTTATGTATTAGTGGTATTGTTGTTTCTTTCCATTGTTCAGGGATTTGTTTTGTTAGAACGATTTCGTTGGATATGTTTGTAAGAATGTTGGATAGTGAGTTTTTTGCGTATATTAACATTTCCGCTGATATTCCGTCATTTCCAGTGCGTTTATCTTTCTTCAGATCGTCTATGGTCCTTTCGATAGTTTCTTTGCTGAATATATGGGTTTGTGTCGATATTGAATCATTGTTCTCTATTGTTTCTTCTTCTGTGTTGATTTTAGTCGAGGTGAACAGTTTTTCAAAAAATAATGTAGCGTTTTCATTTATGTCTCTTCGGTTTGTTATATTAACTGCATTTCGATCCTTCATATTTACTATCCATTCTTGTTTATTACTCAAATATCGTTTTGGTTTGTTTATTGATTTTGTTTGTCTTAGTGTATCTTTTATAATTTTTTCATTATATGCACGAATATCATTCGTTATTTTAGATTTTATTGTTTTCCGGAGCAAAATCGCATCGTCACCTCCAAGTGGTGCCCGCTGGATAACCGTAAGGTGAACTAACGACGAGCGTTGGATCTATTGAATCCAAGAGCTGAGACACCTGAGCTACCTTCTCAGGAATTAGGAGCAAAAGATAAGATAATCGCTCTGAAGAACCAGCTCTCCAAGATACCTAAATAGAAGAGGTAACTGAGCTATTTAAGGGACTATACAAAAGTTACAAAAACAAAAACAAATATGGCAATGAGTAAAACAAATAGATATAATACCCCAGGTGGCAATCCAGATAAACTGGTAAATCCACTCTCTTCGGAGATCGGTCCTATGGATTCTGGGGAGGACCAATTATTGCTTCTAGGAAATAGACGGAGTTCAAAAACACTAAGAACTCCACCAAAAATATCACCAAGGGTTACTCCATCGAAAACCCCAACGCAAAAATCAAATGACATAGAAGTCATTAACGAAAAAGGAACCATCTATGAAAAGATCGAAACAAAAGATCAGCAGTGTTTCACAAAAAACAACGAGATCCACCAAGTTGAATCCGAAAATTATTTCGATAAATGGCAAATAGAAATCTTAGCCAGAAAACAACTTGAAGCCCTTGTTGAAAGTCTTCAGCAACAAGTGAAGAGACTCGAAGAAAAAGTCAGCTTGCTCGACAAAAAGTATGTGAAAGACAACATATCAAGTCAAAAGTCACCAGTAGTGAAAAGCCCACAAAAAACTGCTAATGAGTTTCATACTGATGAGGAAGAGCTCTTCCTTGAAACTGAAGGAAACCGAAATAAACGTAAGTCAAAGAAACGAAAAGCAGAGAGTAGCCCAGAGGCTGTTATAAAATGTCAGCAAACAGGTTCAAAATCAGATACTGCTACAATAATGAGAGCATCCAATGAAGAAATAAGAGATTTACCCCAAAATAAGTCTCACGTTAAAGGTACCAGGCAAACTGCCCCACCTCCAATTATGATCTCCGGATTGGCAATGTTTGGCGAGCTAAAGAGCATAGTAGAAAAATGCACGAATAAGGCATGTAAATATACATCATACAATAAAGACAATTGGAAAGTCATTGTTGAAGACGCCGATGCGTATAGATCTGTCACTGAAGAATTGAACAAAAAGAAAATTCAGTGGCACTCGTACGAAAATAAAGCTACAAGATCGATAAAAGTAGTAGCAAGAGGCCTTCACTCTTCATGTGTTGCCAAAGAAATTGTCGAAAACCTTATACAAAAAGGCTTTCAAGCTCTCGATGCCAATAATCTTATTAAAAATGAGATAGTAAAAGACTCCACTGGGGTATCAACGACAAAAAAGAGATCTCTACCTTTATTTATGCTCACGTTTGAAAATAAAGAAAGTCTCGATAAGATTTACAGTATTAAATCAATTATGGGCATAGTTGTCAAAATTGAACCACTGCGAAAGTCGAAAACTGTTCCACAATGCAAGCGCTGTCAAGCCTTTGGGCATACACAAAAATACTGCAATCGCGAGTTCGCTTATGTTAAATGCGAAGGCAGACATGCAACTAAAAACTGTCCCATGGGCAGAGAACAGAAAGCGAAATGTGTTAATTGTCAAGGCAATCATCCTGCAAGTTACAGAGGATGTCCAGTAGCAAAAAAGTTCCAAGACACAAAAAGAAAAAACAAAACTGGGAACAAGTTTAGAAACTCAACCAACACAAAACCAGTAGTTGAAAGCAAAAAAGTAACGGTCGATAACATTACTAAAAATCAACCGGAAAAAGCAATTGCACTAAGCAAAAGTGATGAAAATAAATCCTATTCCCAGATTGTAAAAAATGTGCGGAAGAATGAGGAAACTTCTATAAAAGAAATGCTGGAACTCATCCTGAAAAGGATTGACCAACAAGATTTAAACATAAAACAGCTAAGCGAAGAAGTCGCTCTTAAAAAACAATGATGGACAAAACACTCAAAATCGCAACATGGAATGCAAACGGTCTTTTACAGCATGTATCAGAACTAAACATCTTTTTAGACATAGAGCATATAGACATTTGTTTGGTGTCCGAAACCCACCTCGCTATTGAACAAAGTCTTGGTAGTAAATTACCAAACTATACATGTTATCACGCTCCGCACCCAGCTGACAAAGCCAGGGGAGGATCAGCAATACTTATAAAAAAGTGCTTAACACACTATGAAGAACCAAAATTTACTAAAGAAAACATGCAAGTAACAACAATTAGTATTGGTATAAAAAAGAAAGAATTCAAAATAGCAGCTATATACTGCCCTCCGAGGCGCTCTCCAACTGAAGAAGACTATGCAGAACTCCTACATTTGTTAGGACATAACTTCCTTGTTGGTGGCGACTTCAATGCTAAACACACCCAATGGGGATCTAGGCTCATAACAACAAAAGGTAAACGGCTATACCAAGCAGGCCGAAAATACAACTGCGAATTTTATTCTTCTGGTTCGCCAACATATTGGCCATCTGATACTAACAAAATACCAGACCTTATAGACTTTTTCGTAGTTAAAGGTATTAAATGAAATCATATAAGTGTCGAAGGTAATTACGATTTATCATCAGATCATACTCCAGTAATTTTATCACTGAGCGAAACAGAAATAATAGAAAAAAGTAATCCCAAGCTCGTGAATAACAGAACAAACTGGAACGAATTCAGAGACAAACTTGAAAATTTTATAAACCTAAGATCCCCTATGCAAACAATTGAACAAATTGATCATGAAGTAGAACAATTTATTGCTGATGTGCAGCAGGCTGCAGAAGAAAGTACTCCAACTATTTCGAATGCGAGAGAAAAAGAAATAAAATATCCTATCGAAATAAAGGAAATGATATTGGAAAAAAGAACAGCTAGAAGAAAATGGCAATCCACGAGATTCCCAGATGATAAGGTAGTTTTTAACCGTCTTAACAACGAATTAAAAAAAAGAATCTGTGAGTTTAAAAATGATTCACTAAGTAGATTCCTGAAAAGTCTGACGACGGATGCTTCTACAGAATACTCCTTATGGAAAGCAGCTAAGCCCCTAAAAAGACCTCAGACACAAAACCCGCCGATAAAATCTCAAGATGGTAAATGGATCGGAAGCCCGAAACAAAAGGCTGATCTCTTCGCTGAACATCTCGCGAATGTTTTCAAGCCATTCCCAGCAAGCACAGCTACAGATCCCTTACAGTTTGTTGACAGAAACGACGAATGTGAAATACCTTTTGTCACGCTCAAAGAAGTAAGAAGCATGTGTCAACATAAGTTGTCAAACAAAAAATCACCAGGGTACGATCTTATAACTGCTCAGGTTCTGAAAGAAATGCCTCTTATAGCCTTCAAGAAACTCCAATTTATAATAAACGCATGCCTTAAACTAAGATATGTGCCACATCATTGGAAAATTGCAGAAGTCATTGTTATACCTAAACAAGGTAAGCCACCAACAGAAGTTACATCTTACAGACCAATATCGCTTATACCAATCATGGCAAAAGTTTTTGAAAAACTGCTACTGAAAAGGCTTAGCAAAATAATTGAAGAAAGAAGACTAATTCCGAGCCATCAGTTTGGATTTAGAAATAAACATTCCACGATAGACCAAGTGCATCGAATTACGGATGTTGTGGAAAAGGCACTTGAAGAAAAACAAGTATGCTCGTCTGTATTCTTAGATGTTGCTCAAGCTTTTGACAAGGTTTGGCACTTGGGACTTGAGTACAAACTGCATAGGGACTTCCCCAGGCAGTACTACGAAATACTGAAATCCTACGTTACGAACCGACTCTTTAGAGTACGGTACGGCCAAAATTACTCGGAACTTAAGAAAATTGAAGCCGGTGTACCACAAGGAAGTGTCCTAGGACCAACCCTGTATCTGTTATATACAAGGGATATTCCAGTGGACATCAACGCTATCATGGCCACCTTTGCTGATGATACTGCAATATTGGTGCCAGATAAATCCGTTACGAAGGCTACACAAAAATTGCAAAATGCAGTCGATAAAGTTAGTGATTGGACGCACAAATGGCGTATCAAATTAAACGAAACAAAATCGACGCATATAAACTTTACAAACAAAAACATAAACAATGTTCCAATTTTTATAAACAGTACAGAAGTACCTTACTCCAATACCGCCAAATACCTTGGAATGAATTTGGATGCAAACTTAAATGGAAAGAACACATCAAAAAGAAAAGAGAAGAACTAAACTTGAAGTACAGAAAAATGTACTGGTTAATAGGAAAGAACTCTGACCTATCTATCCAGAACAAACTAATGTTATATAAGCAAGTATTGAAACCCGTTTGGACATATGGCATCCAACTATGGGGCTGTACAAAGAAAACAAATGCTGAACCCATCCAAAAATTCCAAAGCAAGGTCCTTCGTGGAATAATAAATGCCCCTTGGTATATAAGAAATAGCGATCTACATCGTGACCTTCAAATTGAAATGGTTACAGAAGTGGTTAAGAAACACGCTGTATCACACAATCAGCGACTGCAAAGTCATACTAACTCTGAAATGGAGACCGTATTAAATGTACGAGACAATGTTCGGAGATTAAGAAGAAACAAGCCTCATGGGCTGATGGTCTAAAAGCTACGGGAAAGTGTTATAACCTTAAACTTCCCCCAATGCGATTTAAAAATTAAGAAATAAAAATCATTTGTCGATCTTTCATAGATTGGTCCTGATTCACCGGTGGTTTTAGTGCGGTAAGAGTCCCACACTACTCGGTACCGATTCTTACCGAGTGTCTTTTGAAGATTTCCATCGGATAAAAAAAAAAAAAAAAAAAAAAAAAAATTGTTTTCCTGAGTTCACATAGTTCTGTTTTTTCTTGGTTGAGTAGTTGTGTTTTTGTTCTTAAATGTTCTCTTCTTGATATAAGGGCTTTGGTTTCGTCTGATATTTTTTCTTTGGAAGTCTTAATGTTCGTTATTGAGATTTTTGCTGTAGTCTTTATGATATTTTCTAACTTGTCATATGTATTTTGAAGGTCGTTATTTGACGGTTCTAAAAGTTGGTTGATCTTTGTCTTTATTGTTTCGTTGTAGTTGATAAATTTTTGTTCTGGTATTATTTTAGGGATGTAATAGATTTGTCGATTTCTTCTTAATGTTTTATGGTTTATTTTTATCTTTATTCTTACTAGTCTGTGATCGCTGTCAAAATTTACATTATTAAGGGCAGTAATGTCTTGGATAGTTTCAATTTTGTTTGTGAGTATGAGGTCTATTTCATTTTTTGTCTATCTATTTGGTGAGATCCACGTCCATTTTCTGCTATCTTTCTTTTTGAAGAATGAAATCCCAAATTTTAAGTTCATTTCTTCCAGCCACTTGACGAGTCTCTCCCCTCTTTCATTTCTTAGTCCATATCCATGAGGTCCTAAAACTGAGTTTTCTTCTTCATTTAATCTTTTTCCAAGTCTTGCGTTAAAATCTCCTATCACGTACATTTTCATTTCTTCTTCCTCAGCTTTTTCTGTAGGTGCATATACTTGTATTATAGTCATTTTTGTGTTTTGAATTTTAAATTGTATGCTACATATCCTCTCATTATGGAATCGGATATTAATTATTTTGTCTTTTAATTCTTTTTTAATTAGAAATCCAACTCCATAATAGTCCTTTTGTTTCACCAATGTAGCAGAAGATATCATTATCATTATTAATTATTCTTTGTCCAAGCAATCTTACTTCAGCTAGTCCTATTATATCCCAATTTATGTCTTTTAATGCTAGTCTTAATTCCTCCTGTTTTTCGTCCGAAGAGAGTGTCCTGACGTTGAAAGTACAGATTTTTAATGTATTTTGTTGTTTTTTGAGTGTTATGTTCTCTGGTCGCTTATTTTTATATGGGGGGGTTTGATCTACTCTTCCCACGGTGATCAGCCGGGTTGGGAAGGATTTTTGTTGTATTATAGTTGAATGTGGGTTTTGGTTATGTCCGATATTTAATGTTGATGCATGGTCTTCATATTTCGTCTGGTTATTGTTAAGTAGGATTTGCTATTTGTTATTATATGCTTTGTTTTGTTGTTTCGAGGTTTGTGGGTCATTGTATTTTTCTAAAAATTCGTTAGCGGTTTTTGTAACAAGAAATTTTCTTATTGGATTTGTCGGTTGTTTCTTGGGGTTCATTTCGGTTGATCCTATTATAAGAGTGGCACTTACATCCCTGAAACTAATCAACTTTCAGTACTCGGTATCACCTCTTATGGAATGATCACATATACGATATTGCCAAAAATGATGCTAGGTGCTTAGGATTTCTCCGACTGTGCAAGAAATGTTTCACCCGTTTTGATCTGGCTGAAATTTACAAAGCCTTCATTCGTCCAAAACTTAAATATAACTCGAATATTTGGACAGGTGCCCCTAAAATCAGTTTAAGTATGTTGGACAGGATCCAAAAGAGAGGTTTGAAAATGATAGGCGATAGTACTATAACCGAAACAATTACGTCACTCGAACACCGCCGCAATGTTTTATGCCTTTCGTTGTTCTGTCGGTATTTTTATAAACAGTGTTCTGTCGAATTGGGGGGAATGCATCCCCTCATCAAACAATTCAGTCGTAATTCTTGTACTTCTAGGAATGCACATCAGAGTAACCTTGAGCTCAATTTCCGACGTACTGTCAAGTATAGAGATCCTTTTTTAACCGCACATCGAGA
Source organism: Eupeodes latifasciatus (assembly GCA_920104205.1). Lineage (NCBI taxonomy): Eukaryota > Metazoa > Arthropoda > Insecta > Diptera > Syrphidae > Eupeodes > Eupeodes latifasciatus. The sequence goes on from OV049924.1 coordinate 161,604,652, forward strand.
ACGTGGAATGCTTTACCCAGTTCTGTTTTTCCCAATCATTTTGATATTTAAAACTTTAAGACCAATGTGCACCGGTATCTCCTGTTTAATCCTTCCCTATTTTCCTAAGGTTCGCACTGTGTTAAACTTTAAACATTTTAAGGGTATTAATAACTTCTTGAGTGCCCATTAGTTATAAAAAAAAAAAAAAAAAAAACTTTGCACTCAAATCAAACGTGACTAGTGAAAAGTTGAAAATGATAAGTGTAACTTGGAAAGTCTTTGCAAATTTGAATATATTTTTTTTTTTTGATTTAGAGAACGTACGTAGGCTCTTATGCAAAGTGCAAATTTTATTTTGAAAAGTATACTTTGCAAAAACTTTGATAAAATTATGCTCTGTCTCTCTTTCGTTCCACAAAAACATTAAATTACAATTTTTCAAAGCGAATATTGATAAGTTTATTTAAAATGTATGGAGAAAATGATCGCTTTGCAAAGCAAATTGTTATGAATATTTTGATTGAAATCAATCGTTTTTAGGTTAGAGTTAATCATTGATAGGCTGATAGATGGGGATACAAAGAGAATGACGTCTTTAATGGAACGATTTTGTTGCGAATTATAAAACCAAAAATCAGTTGTTCATTTAAAACGATGTCATTGAACAAAGTAAAAATCAGGAATTCGATAATTATTTTTAAAAAATAATAATACAAAATGACTTACGAAACACAATAAGGTCCATGTTTTTGGGCCGACGACGCGACGCACGCCAGTTGAAGTAAATGGGGTTTAATTAAAACTTCCTCCCAGGCACCCTGTTTATCTAATTTTTCAACCTTTAAAATAAAATTTGAATTTTAATGAATATTACTACTGCTTCAACAAATCCTATTGAAATATACATACATAGGAATTCATCAATATTGGACTTTCAAATGGATTTGTATAGTAATAATTTGACCATGTCATCCTAGATGGAGTAAAATTGTATATGGAAAGTGGGGTTGTGGTAAGTGGCTCTGCCAATGCATGTTTGAAGTTTCAATGCATACATTTTTAACTATATTTAACTTAAATGACAACCTCTGGTATATACTGTCCCAAAATGCGTTGACCCGTATGTGAAGCAACGTAACATTTAGTTATCCCTGTCAACGCGTTAACTCGCGAAACTGTAACACTCACACGATCTGACAAAATTAAGTGTAAGTCAACGTTATTTTCGTAATTTGTTTTCGGCTGGGAAAGAATATACATATACGCAGGTACGTAGGAATTTCTTGTCTTAAATAACAATCTTGTTTTACTTTAGCTATTATTCCGTCATTTTAACGACAGAGTTGAACATTTACGAACTCGTAGACCCTCTTGCAATACTCCTCGTAATTCTTACGAAATGTATTAATGAGACGCGAGAGTTTATAATACGGAAACAATAAACCTTCTAAAAAAAACGATCTATAATATTTTCAAAGCAGGTTCGTGAAATATGTTTACGCATTGGCTAATAACATGGTTGTAAATCTCCGTATTTCATTGTCAAGGATAGTAATTGGATAAACACGTGTATGATGGCGGGATGCATATGCACAGCAACATCAGTGATAGTAACAGTGGCAGTATCGGCAAATACAGTATCGGCTAACACTAAAGCAACTTTATTTGTTTTTATTTTTGACGAATAATTTCTTATGTTAAAACCACACTTCAGTATGGTTTCAGCAAAAAATATTAATGTTATAAAATGGCCAGCGCAGTTTTTTAATTAAAGAATCTGTTGAAGATTCTAGATGGAGAATAAAGTTTCAAGAAACTGCAGGAATAGACATGAATTTCAACCCCAGTTGATGAAAATTGCAATATTGTTCCCGATCCAATTTTGTTTGATCGTGTGGTCAGTATTCCTAGAATATACAAAGTGTTGATACAAAACAAAAATTTGATCAAATAATATTTAAAATTAATTACCTACGCGCATTATTGTTACAATACGATTTTTTTTAATTGCTTTAGTTTTGGCCACGTAAAAAACGTTATATGTACAAAGGTATCTAGTATAAAAAATGTTATTTTAGTTTATTATATAGCTATTAAAAAGGTTATGTTTTTAAAATGTGAATATTGTAAGGAAAGTAGAGACATTTAGCAATAAAAAGGTCTTACAAAACATTTCAACCTAAGAAATTATTCACTAAAAATACAAATCAAATTAAGTTGCTGTAGTTTTGGCCGACACTGTATCCTTACTCACTTCCAAGATAGAAGACACGCTTTCCAATTATTTGTCGAACATGCGTCTTTCTTTTTTAATTTTAATTTTTCGTTTTTGGATCTCAAGTTCTCAAGTGTCTTGTCAACATCTGCACTGAAAGATGGACTGGGAAAAATTTCCCAAAATAGCTACGCATCCATAAACCACCCGGAAAAACAACAACAATAACAATAGAGGAACATTTCCAGTCAGACATAAATTACTTGAAATGTGACAATTATACGGTGCCGTTTTGTGGCATTTATTTCCAAAATAAAGAATCTAATTATGCGGTGTTTCTGTTTCAGTTCCTTCGTCTTCATCAGTGAAACATTTGTATTTAAAGAGAAAAACTTAAAACACAGTCACAGAGATATTTGATTTCACTAGCGACAACTGCGACAACATAGAAGTGAAATCGATGATGATATTTTTGATTGCCGGACCAAAAGCTAGAAAGATCCTAAATAAAAAATTCATATATAATTGATGACATTTTCATACACATACATAAATATGTATGTGGGAACGATCTCAATAGATCACGTGGGTGGTGGAAACATTTTGATTTTCTAAACTTTCTTGTCGTGGTTATGAAATCACATTTTTTAATTTATGTCCTAGTATACTTGAAATCCTGAGAAATAGTAGCTATTTGCAAACATTTTGTATTTCTATTGTTAGGTATTGAAATTTGCCATTAACATGACTGCTCTGATAAAATGGCACTTATTCACTATCAGTGACTCAAGGACTCAAAATGATTTGTTCGACCTTTTAAAAATGTATGAATTCATGCCGTTAAAGGACATTTAGAGCCGATTTGTTAATCATCATCAACTAGTATTAAGGAATGTGTATGTATGTAACTGGTATGTACAACATTAAATTGTTGAATTTAGAAAAGAGGTATCCGTTCTTAAGTCACAATTTATCGGCTTCTGATAAGACCAACAACATTTTATTTTAATAAAAATGTAATATTTTTTTTACTGCCCATCGTATAATTTTTTTTCAAATTCTACTTATCTTATGAGTAGTTATTCTCTGTTACTGGGAAAATAAAACGAAATAGAAATTATTTAAATATTTTATTAAGGTATAATAGTTTTGTATCGAGCAATTGGTTGAAAAATTTCTAATTAAATCTTACGTATTCAATAAAATTATTTTATTATTATTCTTCTGGTGGGATAATGTAAGACATAACAAAATGAATCTCAAACTCACGAGAAGTAAAATCGTCAAATAAAGTGGGTCAATATAAATGATTTATTTAAATTCCTTGGAAATGTTTAATGGTAAATCTAAAGTTTTATTTTATTTTACATACACCATTCAAATTTTATGAGGGAGAGGCCACACACTGAGGACCACTATAAACGTATATATTATCTTAATTATTTGATTAAATTTGATTATTATTGATAAAAATAAATTTTGATGGGCTAGTAAGGGAATAATTTTGAATTAATTTGCATTTTATTGGGAAACAAACGTTTGGGCACCGTGCGACATAAGATTTCCCAGAAAAAAATTCCTCATTTCCTCTGACATAAATATTTTGAAAATAGATTTGAATTAATGAACATTTTTGTACAAAGAAACATACGCAGTTTGATAAAAGACTTGCAAGCTGGCATGAAAGAAGATAAGACAAGACAGTACAATTATTTGGTTCGTTATAAAATACTGTCGCGAAGTAAATTAAAAAAATAAATTAGGGCCTAGTGACTTACAACTCTCAACCATTCCTGTGTGCGAGTAATGTTGTCAGGGCTAAGCTAATTTGTCAATTCCCCCCAAAAAGCAGAACCCGTTAGAAAAACTTTAGACCTCTGGCATGACAGCCATATGCACTAACCATCACCACACCGGTATTACATTGTCGCGTATTTAAAAAAACTGTTGTTACAATTAAGTTAACATTAAATTTGTATCAATAAAAAAACCGTTGAATAAAGTTTTTGTTTAGACTTTTTGCGAAATTTGGATGTATCCAACATTTAAGTTTCTAAGGTTTTAAAATTTCAACAATTCTAGTTCCATCAATTCGAAACTTAATATTTTTCTACTTAAGTTAGGAGAGGGCATTGTATCAGTAGCTTTTACACAGCGCCAGCGTTTCCATATTGTCTACATTAATTTCCAAGTAATCGAAGGGCAATTTCGTTCATTTAAAGTTGAACTCAAATTCGGGATTTTATTTTCAACTTTTGAATTTCTTTTGATTTAGTCAAAGTTTAGTTTTTCAACCTTAAATTTAGAGCTCTCGATTTGATCAATTTTAGATTTGTTAAACTTATAAGGGAGAAAACCTGAGATTTGTCTCTGGTTTGTGTATTAATTTTTCCTAAATATTAAAATCGCAAATTCGAACTCATGTTTGTGTCGAACGTTATGAAAAATAAAAAAACAAGTTTATATTACTGTTTATATATTGAATAACAAATGTACAAATAAATAAATAAATTAGGTGGCGCAACAGTCCATGAAGAACTAGGGCCTAGGGACTTACAACTCTCAACCATTCCTGTGTGCGAGTAATGTTGTCAGAGATGGAAGGGACCTACAGTTTATATGCCGAATCCGAACGGCTAATTTGAGAAAGTACTTTTCATGACAAGAATTACTCTTGAAGGATTTGTCAATTCCTCGCAAGAGGCAGTACCCGTGAAAAAAGTTAGGTGGCACAGGCAGGGATTGAACCCAAGACCCCTTGCATGACAGTCCAACGCACTAACCATAACGCTACGGGTACTACAAATCTACAGCTGTTACAAATAATGCATTTAAAATTTTCCTATGAAAGCCTTATTTCGAGGTCCATTTTAAAAATTCTTTCGGCGGCTTTTCTGCAACAATTCAGTTTAGAAGTAGGGCTGTCGTGCTCGTAGATAGCAGATCGCTATCCCCGAGCGCGGACGCGGAAGGAAGCCCAACTGTCGATGGCATTTGTTTTGTATGTGCATCGTTGGTGTGCTAAGGCATACAGTTTTAAAGTTTTGTTTCATTTTTTTGTATTTTTCAAGTAACGTCTACATGCTTCATTTGTGTAGGAAGGAATGAATTAAGTTTTTACACTTCAGAATTTTCAGAAAGTAGAACTTAGCTTATTGCAAGCGTCAAACTACGATCAGAGGCTCATCATATACATATGTATGTGTTAGTTGTTAGTAAGAAAACAATACAATTATAGCCTGACACACCCACAAAATACAAAACATAATTAACATCTAACATGACATATTACAGAACAAAACATAAAATAAAGACGTTTACGATAGTGGAGCACTGGTTCCAAACAATGATTTCAATCCCACCTTGCTTAGATTTAAATCTATCGATGAACAGTTTAATTTATATAAAATGCTCATTCGACTTAAAGCTTCATTCTTCCCATAGTTAATTCTATGGAAGTCAATATGTATAAAATCAAATGTACGCAGGTGATGAATTCCGCCTCGGTAATTCAAATGTGCACAAGATAGCAAATAAGGTGCATCAGTTCCATCATTAATGAGTTGATTAAGAATATTAAATCATTGTTTACACGCCTTTGACGAAGAGATTTCATTTGAAGAAGCTGAATACGATTGTCATAGGGAGGCAGATCATAAGGATCATCCCAAGGAAGACAATTTAGGGCAAAGCGAATGAAATTATGTTGATTTGATTCAATACGTTTTACGAGGGTTGCTACTTATATTTCTGGCCTAATAATGAAAAAAACAAAGAATTACGATTAAAATTGGTTATATTGTTTTTCAAAATATTCTCCATGAAGAGAAATACACTTTTGCATGCGTTTGAACCAATTTTCGTAGCACTTTTTCCACTCCGATTGAGGTAGCTCCAAAACATAGTTTTTGAATGCATCAACGGCTTCTTCAGGGGTCGAAAAACGTTGTCTGCGCATTTTTTTTAATGTGCGGGAATAAAAAGAAGTCATTGGGTGCCAAATCAGGACTGTACGGCGGATGACCCATTAATTCGATGTTTTGGCTGGTCAAAAATTCCTTTGTTTGAGCCGATGTGTGAGAGCTTGCATTGTCATGATGAAGAATGATTCGCCTCTTCTTCTGCTTTTTTCGAATTTCTCCCATGACTTCTGGCAAACAAATGGTCGTATACCATTCAGAATTGACCGACTTGCGTTGCTCTAACGCTACTGTCGCCACTAGACCGGTAATGCCGAAGAAACAGGCAACCATTTGCTTCCATGTGCTTCTTCCGCGAACAACTTTTGTTGGATTTGGCTCATCTTGGAAGACCCATACAGCCGATTGCTGTTCTGTTTCGGGCTCATACGCATAGATCCATGATTCGTCACCTGTGTAGATATTATACACAGCCTTTTATGCACATTGACCATATTTTTTCACCATTTCCTTGCACCAATCGACACGAGCCTTCTTTTGAGCGTTTGTCAGATTATGCGGGATCCAGCGCGAACAAAACTTTTTCACGGCCAAATGTTCATGTAATATCTTATTGATGCTAGTCATTCTAAAGCCCAAAGATGCCTCTATCTCACGATATGTAACATGTCGATCTTGCTTTATCAGTTCATGCACAGCATCGATATTTTGTGGCACAACAACCGATTTTGGACGACCTTCACGGAATTCGTCCTGGAGCGAACGACGACCATGATTGAACTCGTTATACCAGTTTTTTACAGTGCTATAGGATGGTGCTTTATCGCTGTAGGAAGAATTAAGTTCGTCGCTGCACTCTTGTCTTGATAATCCACGTCGAAAGTTATGAAAAATAATCGCACGAAAATGTTCACGAGTTAATTCCATTTTTTGCCCGAGATGAATTTTTCAAGTTACTGTCAACAACACAAATCGCACTCCAATGAAACATGTTCTAGAAGGTTATGGTTAAAAATGTCAAACTTTCCGTTGAAAATGTTAGATGGCGCCTGGCAACACTTACTGGCTAGAAATATAAGTAGCAACCCTCGTATACGAATTTCGTAATATGGAGTCCATACTTGCGAAGCATATTCAAGATGAGGATGAACATGGCAATTGTACAAAGAATGAGTTACATAGGGATGACAAAGAATGAGTTACATTGGGATGCATGAACTTCTTTGCGCAGCGTTTTATGAAACCAAGCATGCTTGCCTTATTGACAATAAAATTAATGTGATGTGTAAATTCTAAGTTGGAACAGAAATGAACACCTAAATCTTTAAATGTGAAGAAAGAGTTTTTGCTGTGATATACAAAAATCAAATACGCTACCGATTCGTTTTTTAGTAAAAGTTATCGTCTGGTATTTTAAAGGCTATTTTTCCCACACCTACATGTGAAATTTCAATGTCGGCTTGTAAAAGAATACGATCATGGGTGGACATCATTATTTTAAAAATCTTCATGTCATCTGCTTAAATAAGAACTTCACTTGAGCGCTAATATGACGATACGTCGCGTCGTTAATAGACAGGATGAACAGAAAAGGTACAAGATGGCTTCCCTTAGGAACACCAGATTTAGCAACAAAAGGTTTTGAATGACAATTTCTAAAATTTGTTTTCAAGGTATGATTTGATCCAAGCTAAGAAAAATGTTGGAAACCAAGAGCTTTAAGTTTAAATAAAATAATTCCGTATCTAAGTTGGTCAAAAGCTTTAGAAAAGTCTGTGTATACACAGTCAATTTCATAACCTTGTTCTAAAGCGTTTGAACATTTTTGAGAATGTGAGGCGATTTGTAACTGTTTATCTTTTTTCACAAAACCATGTTGCTGTTCGCAAATGAGATTCTTACTAAAAAATGCTACACTTTCAAAAACAACTTGTTCAAACAATTAGGGAATTCAAGAAAGCTTTGCAATTTGCCTGTAGTTTGTTTAATTATTCAATGAATAATTATTGTTTACACTACATTTATATGGCACGGTGGTGTAACATTAAAAACATACGTGATCTTCTCCCACGCTTTATCTTTGCCACGTTTTGTGGCACCATCGGTTTTCTTGTATAAATAATCTTACGGTATATAAGAACTTTTCACTAACCAATCTTCCTCTTGTACGGAATTTAGTAACATTGTGGCTTATCACTGAAATTCTCTTTATGTTTTATTGTTTATTTCACAAACCAACATTTTCAAGACAAAAACTTAGAGTGCAAGTAAACAAATTAAATTTGTAATTGCGTTTTAACTTTCGAGTTTAAATCAACTTGACAGTAAGCCTCATTTTCATTCGAGTCCAGTGAGACAGAATTTATCTATAATATACGATTTCTTGATCCAACGTTGTTAGCTTTCAGAAGGAATTGGAGAAAGGGGAAAGCTTGAAGAAAACCTGCTGTGGAAACAAACATTATATTTTATGCATCACTTCACAGATTAAATAGATCGGTAAGGGGCCAGTTATTTGTTTTATCATTGATTGTTTACTTTTGAGATTTATAAGCTATTAAGAGGTCCCAGTTTGTAATGATTGGTATTAAAATGAAGCTTGAGCTGTAGAATTTTTGTTACTAAAAAATGTTTGTAAAAAAAAAACAATTCGGAACAAAATCGTTCCACTGAAAGCGTTCCAATTTGTGATCCCATTTTTCAGATTTCTTTTCAATTATCAACTCTAACCACTTGATTCCAATCAGGAAATTTGTGTCCAATGACAATAATTTTCAATAATAGGTTTCAATGATATAAACCAATGACAGCTCTAGATGGGGTCTAACTGACCTGTTTCAGTTCAGTGCTATTTAACTTGCGCAGTATGAATGCTTAATAATGTCATAGCCAAGACCACAACATCTCAGTTAAGTGGCAGATTTCTTATACCTCTAAATATCAGAACCTTTGCCATCTCGTAATAACAAGTAAAGATAATCAATAAGATAAGGGACTAAATGAATACTTGTTTAAACACTACTTTCCCGTTTTTAGGAAGTTAACTCTTAGTTTCCAAAGGCCACTACCTGAGCCGCGACCCGGTGCCCGCCGGATTTTAACCAACCATGTGTCGTAACCATTTACCACCCAAAACAAATCAAAGCTAAATGCACGTTTGCGACAGCATTTTCGAACATGCTTGGCATTTGTTAATTCAAAATTATACCAGACAAGCCAATTGTTCCTCAAATTCTCAATATTTTTACCTTTGTTATTCCCCGTCCTATGTCGCTTTGCGCATACATTTATTCTGACCAGGGTATTCAGGAAGTAAGATACGTCACAAAATGAGACAAAATTTCCTCTTTTCAATCGTGAGACTAAATGAAAAATTAAAAAAAGCTGAATGGAACTACAACGACGAGTCACATACGTAGGTATCTATGATGTATGTATGTACATATGTTTGTACCGATCTATAATGCGCATAGGTAAATGTATGTATATGAATATACGTGGAACACCTGCATATTGAACGGAAGAATAAAGCAACTTCTCTTCAAAATGATTTCATATCACGAGGTAATAAAACTGACAAGGGGATTACTTCGCATGGTATTGTCGATTCCATCAAATGAATATACCAAGGTAAGGTATCGTAGGTGTCATAGACCGAAGGGAACGGTGAGGAGCGGAGCGAAGGTGGCGTTCGTTGCTTGTTCAGTGCTTACTACCACTCCAGACATAGTGCCGCCAGAATTCTCATCACGTGTGCATAACGAATCAATACCGCATACCTTTTTAAGAATTTATTGAATATCTCGTTTCTCGTAGAACGTCGAGAGCGAGAGAGTACCCAGAGCTAGCGAACTACAAACGATCCAAACGACAAACTTCCATCCCAGCGACATACTCTTATTTTCTTTTTTCCTTTTGTTTCTTTTTTTCTTTTTGAATTCACTTCACTTTACCAATTTTCAGATTCATTTCATGCCACTACAACGTGCATTTTAGATGCGCAAACATGCATAGCTACATACATATGCGGCGGCGGGCGGCGGCGGCAGCAGCACCCCTTACTTTACAGCAGCATGCATGTCAAGCTATTAATAACTTTTTTTGCGTGTTGGCCCTTCGGTTCGTAATTAGAAAATGCAATAACTCTTGGAATGGTTTCTTTCTTTTGTGGAGGTTACAAATGGAATTATTGCTTTCAATGTTTTTCCCAGCGAATAACCCACTCAACTGACCACAGAATTTTACAGGATGAGAGCAGAACATTGAACAGTGATTGGAAGCATGACATATCAGAAATAGGATGCACAAAATCTTAAAGTAGGTATTAAGAGTGACATTCAAGCAATGAAATCTTCATAAAAAATCTCAGTAAATTGTACTTGAAGAGTTTGATATCTTCTCCTAGTGATTTCTTACAATCGCTTCTAAAATTTTCCAAAGCAAGTATTGCAGCTGGAGTCTTCATGAGCCCACTTATTATTTACCATAGATCATGCTATATTGGAACTCTCCGAAAAAAAATTTCACTAGAACGCTGTGAGGTCTGTTGGTTTTAATTTTTATGAAACCAAAGTCTGGGATTCATATCAGGGTTATAACTTTACACGAATTGTAGTAGGTCTATTGAATTTTTCAGTTTTTATTCGTCGAAGAAGTGAATCGTTGATGATGTTGGCCTAGTTAATATTCCAAGTTTTTGACATTGACGTGACATACAAAATCAAAGAATGGAAAACAACAGCAATACCTACATTAATGTGATATCATTTTTCAGGAAGCCAGAAACCCATTCTTGCAGTTACTTTAAAAAAAAATAAGTTGCCTTCGCCCATATCTAGTCTCAGAAAAATATATTTTTAATCTCAAAGTTAAAATTAACAGAAAAATTAGTTTAATAGAACTTTTTCTCCAATTTGTTATTGGAAATTTTTTTCAGATATCAATATCCTTGCCGATTATTGATCAAATTCAAAAAAATCATCTCTATAAATATGTTTTAGACTTTGAGAAAACTATTTTCAATATTTCTTATCTTTAGGCAAATTCTCAAGTTGATTATTAATTCGTGTTAAATCTTATTTGTGTTGTAAAATCAAAAAATCTAATACTAATTATTTAATCTGCTTTTTAGAGCTTGAATTTATTTAAATCTGCTTTTGACGTGTTTTTAAAAGTCCCATCTGTGTATAATTTCTTTGGTTTAAATCCGCGTATAAATATACATTAGGATGGTGGTGTATAGGTACACTCAGAAGAGTAAATAACTTCACAGATGACTTCCGATTGGTATCCTCAAATTTGCAAATGATATTTTTTTTAAATACATGCCGAAATATCATTTAAAGATTTAAACAAGTATTCAATCAAAAATTAAAGCTTACGCTGTTATCTGTTGATATACTCGAAACGTAAAATTAATTCAGTAGTATTTTTATAGCACTTTTATTAAAAAAAAAAAACACTATTAATTGGATTCTTAGTTCTAAAAATGTTTAAAACAGCATATTCATATTGTATAAGATGATTTACATAATGTTTGAAGCCAATAACTTGCTTAGTTCTCAAGATATTTGAGTCGAAGAACAATTTTTACCAATTTCTAGTGTTTTTAAATTCTCACTATATATTATATATATGCTTATTGATTTTGTATTAAAATGTTAACACCTATCAAGAACATGTTTTTTGTGGCATAAATTAAATCTAAAGGTGATATATTTTGCTAGCAATTCTTTTGTTTTTCGATTTATAAAAAAACTGTTAGGTACTTGAATATGTTTTAAGTTCATAATTCTACTGTATGATTTCAATGCAAGATAATTTATAGTTAAATTGAAGTCGATATGACATAACTATTAGTTCAACGTGAGATATTTTTTTATTTTTTTAAATTGTTTATGCCAATAACGTTTCATTTTTTGAAGAAATTTCTGAACACGTTGTATCGAACGCGAGCGTACGAGTTTAACACCACTACAGCCAGCAACCGCAAGCTAAACCTACACTTCAACATTCTATATTCTTATTATGTATTATACGAAAGAGCATACAAAAGAACATGCATTCTTCGTTCTTAGAGACAATATTTTTAGTCTTCATTCAGCTCTGTACATGGCCAGTTGGCAAGTAGAAAAGTGTTCACGCTAGTGTTTAAATAAATTGGGTTTTTTGCTAATGCTTTTTCCCAAACAAAATGGTTTTAGTTTTCTTCATAAAAATAAGCATCGGTTCGACGTTGAGGTTTTCCGCATTTCTATGCGAGGTTTAACTTCGGTTTAAACACACGTTGATGTTGTTATCTGTAAAAAAAAATTTAATCTCATTTTATAAAATGTGAATATACAAAATCAAGAAAAAGACTTAAATCGCTTTTAAATTTGTGGATTGCCTATCTTATTTCTGTTCCAAATCCAGTAATTTGATCTGAATTCAATTCTTTTTCTTTGTTAGAAGAAAACAAAATTTTTTTTGAAAAATGTTACCTCAAATTCATACAAAGATGCCAATGGAAATTACTTCAATATTTAACTAAAAAAATGTTACTTAGTTTTAAGTCTTGAACCTCTTATGTTTATTTTATTTGTTTGTGGGACTTATTACGTACAAAATAATTATACATTCATTTTACTTATATTTTTAGCCGATTAATAACAGCAAAAAAATTACTAATTCTCGCATTTTAATGCAAGGGAAAAACTTGAACAACATGAAACCGAACAAATCTTTTCTTTTGCCATAGGTTGTTCCCATAAATCTTTTATAATTGCATCTATAAAAATACCATAGATAGGTGCTATCCAAAAACTCAAAAATTGTTTATTGTTTATTAACATAAGATTCTATGTTTCTTGTATTTTAAACTGAGAGCAATCATTTATACGCTCATTCCTTTGAAATGTTTAACAGAGTTAAAATTTTTGTTTTCACCTTCAATCTCTGTCTTTCTCCTCATTTTCTATTTCCCATCATATCGTTTAGTTCTTTCTCCAGATCAACTTTTGTATAAACATTTTTGAAAAGGAACAAATTTAATCAACTCCATTCTTATAGATGTAGATGCTACATGGTGATGGTGATGTTAAAACTCTGCTAAATAGTACTTCCAATACCCCAATTTGAAGAGTAAACAATCCGCTCTAAGTATTTCATTGGCCTGTTGATAGAAATCTAATTAATTTTACTTTTTCATCGTCAAATTCAATTTCCCCTGCTGGGACACAACATCTTACCTACCTCTCTGCAGCACACAACTTCTATCCACATCAATAATTCCAGGATAAGTTAAATCCAAATCTAGGTCGCCATCGCTACCCCGCGGACAATGTTTATAACAAAAAATTAACAGAAAAAAAGCATAAACATAAACGAATCAACGTATAAGATAATTTCGAACTTTCTTTGCTTGCATCAGGTCGAACTTAACCCACACCATATGCGTGTATCTGACGCCTGCCTGTCTGCCACAATTTACAATTGATTATCGCAGATTGGATTGATTTCGTGAGTTTGAGTTAATCGAAAAAAAATCAGACCTAAACCTCATGTTGATTATAAACAAAAGTACCGTGAGAATAATTTATTTATTTTCCCTTAAGTTATCATTGCACATTGCAATCATAGCCCCGTGGCCACATACTGCCGCATCAAATTAAACTTATCAACTCTTTTTTATTTGCGGGGGTCTTTAATTTATTACAACACAAATTTAAGATAATAATTGTTGTAACAAATTACTTCAAGATTAGAATATGCGCGACTCAGTCGATTATGCGGGATTCAGTTTGGTTATACCTATGTACATATGTGTACACGGGTTAAAAACTCTCTTAAAATTATGCTTTAATTTAGTTAAGATGTATGTATGTATACCTTATGCCCGACAATTTACAGTTGTTTTGTAGTATTCGTGGCGTCACCAATTCATTTAACTCTAAATCGATATTTAAGCCAAAATTAGGACACATAAAATGTTTCAATTAAGTCATTAAATCATAGTGTTATTTTTTCAAATGTGTTGTATAGGTTGTTTTTCGGATAATTGATTGTGACTGCGAATTGAATGAAGGGTGTGTGCTACAGCTACTTGGTAAAGTAGGTATACTTAAATACCCATTAGCATGTTTTATGAAAGTAATTTTGATAGAAACCTATGGTTAGTGCAATTAGTTTTGTTTCGAATGTATAACAGTAATAGCTTACATTCACGCAAATTTTTTCAAAAAAAAGGATATCATTGCTTACATACATATATCTTTCTGCCCCCAAATGTCGTAGGAGAGATTGATTAAACCACAACTGAGGTACTTCTGTAATTAAATCTGACATTTGCTTCAACAATTACATAAATAAATACATTTTGTGATGTTTGCGATTTCAATTTATTTACGATTTTCTTATCAGATAGGTAGACAATAATATTTAGATAACCACAGTAGAAAATTGATTAATTGTTTTAAATTCACAAATTTTTGCTTTAAGGATTTTAGACTCTAGATTTTAGTAGAGAAGAAATTGGCCTAACAATATTATTATAATTTGACAAAAATAATCAAGTGATTATTTATGGTTTTTTGAACTTTTTACATAATAAATAGCAAAAACTCCCACACGTTCAAAAGCAACTATTTTATTTGTTTTTTTTTATAGAATCTCATGTTTGAATGTTAAGTTATTATGGTAAATTACAAAGTTCTAAATATGGATTACTTTAATACTTAAAATTCGACTGGACCGTGTAAAAAGGGCTTTTCTAAATTAGACTGGGTAGATATTGACATGTAATTAAATTAGCTGTGTGAAAGGCATTAGCAAATATTATTTGTATTTGAAAGTACAATATATGCCATTAAGTATGGAATATGACATCTTTTTAATACCCACCTCGGTTTCTTGCAGTTCCACGGATCAGAGTAGTGGCAACGCTGTGAAGTGCTGTAGTCGTTTTTTATTTCGCTCTTATTTTGATTATTATTTTTAATTGTTTTTGCCATACAAATTAATTATAAATTGTGTTTTTTTCTAAACTTGACATTGTAATTGACTCATTTATTGATTAATTAACGAAGTGTTCAAACAAATAACTTATAAACTGAGCCGATAACAATCAAAGTCAAAGTGATCTTCTTGCCTACATAGTGCATTCAACACAGTTGCTGCTTTCAGTAATTTTATTTTGGCATCGTCAAAAGTATCGACTAAACCCCTTTCCTGGTGAGTGACATTTTTGTATATGTTCTGCCTTGAAGCATGTGAGACTGCATTATATCCGAAGCCGTACAATTTTGATGTTGTTTCATGTTGTATCCAATATTTTCCACCTGGCTATTGATTTTGATGTGCCGGCTGCCGATTGCATTAATTGGATAAGTTTCCAGATGATTGTGACAGTGACAGCGTTGTTTTGATAAGTACAACAACAACAACATCTCATTAATATTTTTGACAACAAAAACAAATATCATTCAACGACTACCTTACCGACGACATTATATTATATTATTGGTTTGTGTACACACTAAAAGGTAAACTACAATTTCTGAGTACACTAAACTAAAATTGAAAATAAATAAAATTTTCAAATAAATTAAACAAAATGTCTGACTGCGGAAAATGCCTTCAATTATGCGATTATATGATTGACTCGATAATGTGCTATGGCAATTGTCACAGAACTTTTCATGTCCATTGCATAAATGCCAACTTTAGTTCAATCAAAGTTTTTAACAAAAATAAAGGATTTTATTATTTTTGCGACGATTGCGATCCATTCGCTGATAAAAATATTACCCGTGACCTTTTATCCAACACAACGATGATACAGAACCTACAAAAGCAGTTGAATCAACTTATTGATAAAGTAGACGATTTTTCAAATTATTCGCCTGTACAGCGTAAACAAACAAGGAGCGTTACGTCGAATGCAGGCAAACGTAAGAGTAATGAGTTGGACATGACATTGGCTCATCCTTCAAAAAAGATAAACTCAGAGACAGAGGTACAAAATGTACTAAGCCTAATGGACTCTGCTGATGCAAATAAATCCCCTTCAGAAACTCCAGTGAATACTGAAACACTAAATTCACCACAAATTGAAACTGACTGTAACACTCCAAGTCATTCCTCCTACTGCTTCCTCATCGTCATCATCGTCATTATCATCATCATCAACAACATCAACATCATTATCATTGTCGTCATCGATTTAACAACAGAAACTACAACATCTTCTTCTGAGTCATCATCTTCTAGTTCCATATTTCCATCATCTCGAACCACACACACTCAACACTATAATGTATCACCTATTGTATCAGGTCTTAAAGTAGTTGAAGGTCAAAAAATTATTTTTATTTCTAAGCTTGATCCTGCAACAAATGATATCAAGAACTTTATCAAAGCCAAAATTGGTACATTGGATCATGTACTTGTGGAAAAAATGTTCCACAGAAATTATTCTAAATACTCGTCATTTAAGGTTAGATGTCCGGATTCTGTCTTTCATCTACTTAGTTCTATTTCTTTTTGGCCCACCGGAATTATTATGCATGAGTTTGAGAACAGAAATTCCAAAAAACAATCACGCCATTTTCCACAACCACTGACAAAGTATGCCTACCGCTTCAACAACAGCAAAAACTGATGATTTATTATCAGAATGTAAACGGACTACGAACTAAAACTAATCAGTTCTATATAAATGTAAACAACTTACCTCACGACGTAATTGTGTTAACTGAAACCTGGCTATGTAACTCAATTGCTGACACAGAACTCTTTGACAAGAACTTTCAAGTTTTTCGGCGTGATCGATATTCAATTGACGAATCTACAAGAGTTGGAGGAGGATTATTAATAGCTGCTAAAAACTCTTTTATAAGTTCGTTGGTAAATCATTTCCAACAATTTGACTTCGAAATGATGAGCATAAAAATAAAAATGGATTTCGGTAGCCTATATATAGTTGCTGTCTATATACCACCAAGTTCCAACTACAATATATACAAACAAATCTATGACAATTTGGAAAATTTATTTGAAAATATAAATGCTGAAGATGAAATCTGCGTATTAGGTGACTTCAATTTACCTAATCTTGATTGGTCCAAGAATGACAATAACGAAGAATATTTTCTAACCAACCCATCTACTGATATCGAATTTTGCACAGTCGACACAATGGCCTCTCTAGGACTCATTCAGCTGAACTCAATCAAAAACCACAATAACAAAATACTGGACCTTATTTATATTTCTGACATCGTAAATGCTGACACTGCTCTTATTCAAAGCGACATAAAACTTTTAAAAGAAGACCGACATCATCCTGCGTTGACAATATCCTTAAATTTAAATATTTGTAATCTTGATACCTCTTGTGATAAGCAAATTGAATTTGACTTCAAAAAATGTGATTTCAATCAACTTTTTACCGACTTAAATCATTTGGACTGGGATTCAATACTTATAAATTTGAACTTAGATGATATGGTATTGAAATTCTATAAAATATTATTTAATTGCTTTCTAGAGAGCGTACCTCTTCGTAAAATTAAAGCCAAAGATAATAATCCTCCATGGTTTGATCGGCATCTTAAATGCTTAAAAAATAAAAGGAATAAGGCGTGGATAAAATATAACGAATCACATACTGATGTTGATTATGGTATCTACCAAGAAATCAGAAATGATTTTGTTAACTATTCAAATTGTCTTTATAACGAGTTTGTTGCAAATACTGAACGGGAACTTAAGACGAATTCACGAAATTTTTGGAAATATGTTGACTGTAAGCGAAAATTTGACGGGTACCCTCCAAACATGACATATAGAGACAAAACAAGCCATGATCCTCTAGAACTTTCGAATATGTTTGCAAATTTTTTTAAAAGTGCGTATGAAGATTCTTTTTCTACAAATCACAGCTCAATAGATTTAACAAATACTTCTCAGTTTCCTCACTTGGCTCAGATAAATCTAACAATCTCGGAATCTACTATACAAGACAAAATTCTAAAACTCGACGAAAGTCTTAGTCCAGGCCCTGCCTTCATTTATGCTAAAAAAGTGCGTTAAATATCTTTCGCACCCATTGTGTATTCTGTTTAACCAATCATTTAATTGTTCCCATTTTCCACTCTTATGGAAATATGCATTTCTAAAACCAACGTATAAGAAGGGTCCCAAGCATCTTATATGCAACTATCGTCCTATAGCTAAGCTGTCTGTTATACCAAAATTGTTTGAAGCCATTGTTTGTGATATTCTTTCCTTTAACTGTTCTTCTGTTTTTTGTGACAATCAACATGGTTTTGTGAAAAAAAAATCGACCGTTACAAATCTACTCGAATTTACAACATATTGTATTGACACTTTCGAAATTAAACAACAAGTTGACTGTGTATTTACAGACTTTAGCAAAGCATTTGACAAACTTAGCCATAAAGTACTTTTAGGGAAATTAGAAAAAATTGAACTAAATGATAAACTAATAGCATGGATATCTTCTTACCTAACAAACAGATATTATTGTGTTGTGTTCAAAAACGACTATTCCAATCCGTTTATTGTCAATTCTGGTGTACCTCAGGGTAGCCACCTTGGTCCATTGTTATTTGTTCTGTTTATAAATGATCTCCCATCTATCTTAAGAAATTCTATGACGCTAATATACGCTGATGACGTGAAAATATTTCGAAAAATTAATTCCTTAACGGACTGCGAACTATTACAAGATGACCTACTTCGTCTATGGGAATGGTGCAATACAAATCGTTTATTGTTAAACATTGATAAGTGTAAAACGATGAGTTTTACACGTAAACACAGTATTTTTGACTATAAATATAGGTTAAATTCTTCAAACCTCGAAAAATTGACTCACTTCTCAGACTTAGGTATCATTTTGGACACAAAACTGTCTTTTACTGACCATTTCAACCACATTGTGAAAAAAGCTAATAAGACACTAGGCTTTATACAAAGATTTGGCAGGGAATTCCGAGATCCTTATGTCCTTAAAACTCTGTATGTATCGTTTGTCAGATCAGTCCTTGAATACGGTTGTATAGTTTGGGCCCCTTATTACTCGAATCATATCCATAGACTTGAAGGTGTTCAAAGAAGATTCCTAAGATTTATTTTACGATTTCTCCCACAGACACATGAATTAGCTTTGCCTTCCTATTCCGTTAGGCAACAACTTATAGGTCTTCCATCGCTTACTAGTCACCGTAAGTATTTGCAACTCTGCTTTATTGTTGGAATTCTGAATGGATCCATTTCATCTCCATCAGTTTTGTGTCGATTCCACTTTAATGTAAGCCGAAATTACTTCAGAAATCGAGTGCCAATTCGAGCAAATCTTAGCCGATCAAACTATGGTTCTAACAGTCCAATTAACCAGTTAATAAGCATATATAATGAAAATAATTTTCTTTTAAATTCTATTAATCAAAATATCAAATCAGATAGCTTCAAAATACATTTTTTCTCTCACTATTTAAATAATTCTTAGCTTTATGTGTCATATTATTATTAGTAATGTTTAAAGTATATTTTAATGTATAGAATATATTTATATATATAATTTTTTTTAGATATAAGTTTTGTTTGTAAACCTAGCGTTAGTATTTAACGTATTTAACGTAATTGAATAAATAAAAAAAAAATAGTCCATTTTCAAAGATTTGTCTGTATTAATTTCAATGAAAAAGTCTATGGGGTCAAATTACATGAACTTTATTGTAAATTCACATCTCCCGTGCGAGGGATAAACTTACCTTGAATTCGCTCATACACATTTTCAGTCATTACGTCCGCTGTGTGGCACATAGCGTTCGTCCAATATTGTCTTAATTGCATGTGGTTTAATTGGGGGATTAAGAAATTGGTTAGTATTATTTTGTATCGCTCGTTGTTGACAGTGATAGCCTCACCAGCGTACCAAACGGTTGGAAAACCCAGTCATCCAATGAATAACGTTGTTCATAGTAATGTAAATTAACATGATTTTGCATAAGTAACTAAATAATACACAAAAGATTTGTCAGATGCCAGGAAAGCAAAATGGCTGTCTAATGCTGCAAATATATACCCATTTATTTAACAAATGATGAGTTATTGCTCCATCGACTATAGTTACTTGAGTTTGTGGCCGCGTTGTTAGCCTTTATAAAGTGATTCAATTCAATTAAATCTAACAACTTCAAATAAGAATATTGTCAAATTGGCTGTTCGATACGTTAGGTGCATGTCACTTGCCTAATAAGATTTTGATATATACATAGGCTCACAAAGTAAGCAAGTTTTTAATGTAAAAGTGTGTTTAAGTGGAAAATATTTTGTATCATAACATTCTTGTACGCATTTTCTAATTTTACTTACTGTACGAAACTTTATTGGTACTGAAAAAAGTTCGATTGATGCACTATACAAATTAAATTTAAAATCCCATAATTTAGGATTTGTTTACGCTAATAATACATAGTGACAGTAACCTCATGTAAATCACCGCTTATAACCAACTATCACGCAGAGTAATAGATACATACATACATACATACATTAAAAGAAAATACTATACGAAGTTGTGTTATTATGTAAATTAGAAACGAATTCGTTTTTTTTTCTCAGCATAATGTCGTTTGTGCGAATGTAATAAATCTATGTACACGTATGTTATTATTGAAAAGGAAGATTTTAACTTAAATAGTCGGTAGAAAACTTTATCTACAGAAGATAAGCCACCAACACAAGTAACATCTTACTGAAAAGACTAAGCAAATTATTAGCAAATCATCATCATAATCATTGGTATCCGCATCGAGGTATATTGCATATACATACATATGTATGTAGTTAATGATTGTATAGCGTCTCCGGAAATTTTTGGGAATGGTAGGAGTGTTATTATATAGCCTTTTCGTGGCGACCACTAGAAACAAACTCCACAAGACTTTGGTTTATGTGGTCCTCAGGTTGGAGTAAGCCTGGCAAAATTTCCAAAGCAAAGCTTTCGTGGAATAATAAATGTCCCTTTGTATATTCTAAGCAGTGATATACATATATGCTTACACTCAATTTTAACTGTAAGCAAAAGTATTTAAATAAAAGTGGTATCACAAAAGCAACGACTGCAAAGTCATACCAACTTCTGAATGGCGACAATCTTAAATGTAGGAGATAATGAAAGGGGGTAAAGAAGAACCAAGCCTCATGAGATGATGGTCTACAATCTATGCAAAAGTGTTATTACTACAAACTATGAATTATAAAACAAGAAATTTATCAATATTATGCAGATTAGGACCAGTTGACCGGTGGTGGTTTAAGTGTGGTAGCGTCCACTGATCGGTTCCCATTTATAATGAGCCTTACAAAGATTTTGATTGGATGAAAAAAATATCAATTGGAACTTTTTTTCGCCAGAAGAAATTACTTTTTTTAGAGCCTTTTTAACATTAAACTTCTTGAGCATTCAACATCATACAATCATATAAATTGGAACATTTATACCTCAGAAGAAATTACTTTCTATTAAAAAATTAACATTTAAATCATACGATCGAAAACGAAAAAAGCGAAACATAAGCGCTGCTTCCTTCTGAAAGGAAGGCGGATAAAATTAAAAACTTTTAATGAACTTACCTAAAGTCTGCCTATTTTTTTATGTTAACTATTGAATTTGCAATTCTACGAACTCTTAAATTTAAAAATCGGGGTGTTAGAGCACAATTAATGACCCCTGGCTTTTACGAGCTTCAATAGAATGTTTTGAACATTCTTCAGCATCCTTCATCAAACATTTGTTCCATCCCATTTAGCTAATATTTACAATTTGGTGTTCTCACAAAGAAAAAGAAAAAGGTCTTACTTGTGACGCGACTAAAAAACATTCATTTTTGATATTATTTCTAGCAATGCATATAGAAGGAGTCCCACAGTTCTTACCAGTAAAGTAATTTTCTCGTTTCTGTACAAAATATATACAGTTTTTTTTGTTTTAAGAAGACGAAGATATGGCTTCTAGTTCTAGACGTTTAAAGGCCTTACCCAATGTCTCCAAAAGGGTCAAGAAATACAAAGTTTTTGTTTTAAATGACATTGTGTACAAGTATTCTCTTGTTAAATGAAACTACCAAAATAGATACCTATTTGAAAGAGCGCAAAATTAACGTCGTTTTTTCTTACGTATTGTGTTCCAAAATGACGGATTTGAAACCAGGTCGGAAGTTCTAATCGACTAAATAACTGCAGTTTTTTTACCTGATACACGACCTTTACAAAATAATGGATTAAATTAATATTAACGTCGTTTTCAATTGGCAATCTGGAATTTATCTTCGATTCGGAATCCCAATTGAACAGTTTTTTTTTTATTCCGAAGAATCTGAAATTTGGTGAGAATGTATTGGTTGAGTATGACATGTGTCACATATATGTGTATTCGCGCTAAATTTCATTTCGTTTTTGTGCTGCAAACATGGAGGAAGTAAATTTGGATTGCTGCGATATTATTTTAGCTGTTCCTCCGAATACTTGTCCACTACATCCTCCACAAAGTTTTGCACTTTTGGTTTTTTGGCAAACTCCTGCAGGAGAAAATCAACTGCAATAATATCTTCATCACTTGATGAAGAATATGAGGAAGACGACTCTAATAATGTTTCTAACAAACTAGGAACACTTGTTACAATATTTTCAATATTGTTTTCCATTTTGATTATATTCTTTTATAATTTGTATATCAATTTCAAGAAATCACTTCACTGCTGGTATAATTTATGCAAACAAATGTGTTACAAAAAAAATGTCATTTATCAAGTGTGACATCTGACATTTAAAATTTATGAATGTGTGAGTGATTCTGCTTCTGATTCTGTTTTTAAAACCAGAAGGGAATTTCTCTTTTTTTCAGAATCAGAACTGTCACTTTTGCCCAATTGAACGCATTCAGAATGCTTTTTTTCACTTCCAGATTGCCAATTGAAAAAGACGTAAGAATTTTGGAAGCAAAAACTATTATTTAACAGAACAAATAAAATAATTCAAAATGCACCTTTTGTTTTACTACATTCAATGTGTCTCATATTTTTTGTTACACACCACTGTGCAGTGCAGTGCATAGATGGCCTGATGGGATGCTGTTGTCAGGGATATCTGGGTTAGGTTAGGACATGCAAAGTGAAATCTAATTTGTCAAATGCCACATCATTATTGCAACGGCCCAAAACTCAAGTACATATGTATGTAAAACAAATCACCACATTTTTATGCTGAAAAGTATTTTATTTATTTTTTTTTTGTTTGTTTGTTGTAATTGGCCAGAACTGAGAAGAAAATATTTTCAAAAGTGTAGTATGTTTTAACACCAGAAGACATGAAACAAATGTTAAACGAACTTTCCACGGAATGTAAAACACAAGGCTTAAGATCAAACCATAACAAAACCATCATAAGGAAGGACATCCCGCTTGAAAAATGACTACGCTTAACTCGGACCACTGAAATCATTTAAAAAACAAGAAGAAAAGAAATCGCCTGAAGTATAATGAATAGTTGGAAGCAATTTTGAAATGTAAAACATATTTTAGACTCAAACGTTGCAAAATACAGACAAAGACACACGGATTACAATCAATTTGACTCACATCAAAAACACTCGAAAAACTTAGAAAATCGCAAGTAAAAATGGAAAGACTCAAAATAAGGACATATCAAAGAATAAGGTTAAAAGGCACACTCATATATGCCGATTATGGGTTATATGTATAACCACTTAAGACTCTTAATTAGTATGTTAGCAGAAAAGAGTTTCGGTTACAGGAAACATCAAAATCGCTTTATTTAGGAGAACACATCAAGCTGAAGTATAAATCATCGGGAATGCTTTCATTAATTCATTTTTTATTGATACTAATATGGCATTGTTACTCCTTAGCTTTTATAAGCCAGATCAATCCCTTCGCTAAGTCTACTACTTATTTTACATACATTCAGCAGCTGGTGGAAGTGAACTTTAAATGGATCTGCTGCATAACTTTACTACATCAAAGAGGCTACATTCGTATTGCGTTCTTTTATAATCAAGAAGTGAGGTAATAAACGCGTGTAACTAAAGAAATGTCAATATATTGGAGAAAAAGTAACCGCCGCGCCGGGTTGTTGTAAAATTAACAAACCCGAAATATATTATAATTATACTTTATGATGATATAGGTTGGCGGAACAATGATCCGCGAAATTAAACAAAACAAAATACGAAAACGAAACGATTTAAATAATTTGCAATAGGTAGCCGGCGCGCACGAGCGGATACCTACTTCTTATTGTAAACAATTGTAAATGTCAAACTCTAAAAAGGTTGGTTTGTTAATTTTACCACCGACAGCAAAAACAGTGCTGTCACCCAGTAGCTCAGTTTGGGGTAGGGTTTGGTAATAGGTAGATTTTATTAATCGAACTCGATTAATAAAATCGAAATTATGTAATTCTAAACCTAATAAAAGATACTACACAGGGGCGTAGCAAAAATAATGAAAATGGGCGCCAGGAAGTCCATCACCAATTAAGGAAAATGAAAAAAAACAGCGGAAATTTACTTCCCAATTAAAATAAAATTCAAGATTAATTTTTCACCCAAAAAGGTTAAAATCTTTTATTTTATATCTGGGAAACCTTTATAAATATAGGTAGAAAACCCAGAATTTTTTCCAAAAAAAATATTGTACAATTTAAAAGTGAAACAAAGAACAAAAAAAGAAAGAGAACAATTGGTTGTGCACAAAGGACACAAAGAATAGTCACCATGGGAAAGTTCCCGAAGAACAAAGAAACAAAGGTCTTGGGTCCCGCAATCTCGGGAGACAAAAGAAACGACCGAAAGTCTATGGGTTAAATTTTGGCTCTTTATAGCCAACCACAAATTACCAGAAAATACGAACGCACAAAACTCACTCGAAAGAAATAAAAAAAAATACTTAGCTTTTTTTTTTTGTTGTTTGCAAAATAGATCCTGCCTTTTCCTTTTTTATAAACGCCTTCCTCACAACTTTTGTTTGGTTTTTTTTTCTAATTTTTGATTTAGTTATCATCAACACAAAACTAACACGATTTTTCCTTTTTCTTCTCCTCAAAAATTCTTCACTAATTTTACTTTGTTTTCGACCTCACTCTTCTTAGCTTCTTTAAAAAGTGCCATATTCATGGCGAACTTCCCTCATCCACGATGCCACGACAAGTATGCCATCCTACTCTGACCTTTTGTTATGATCTGGTTTTCTCTTTCGGTCTAACTATGCGACACCCGGCTTTTTCGCTGGGGTGCATGCCGATTTCAAAAACCAGCCAAACCTTTGTGGTCTCTTTCACATTGGTGATTTGAACACCAACCTTGGCTTAATGGACGAGTTCAGTTCTTATCTTATTATTGGTATAAAAAGTAAAGGAAAAAATTTTGAGTGTTCGCGAGTAAAATCCCCAGCCCAAACCGGCCCAGTTTAATAACTTGAAGAAAGCGTTTTGGTAATTAGGAACCTTGGAATTTCTCAACCCAGATTGAGAGGCAGGGTCCGATAGTTTTAAATTTAGACTCTAAACCCTTAGACTACCGTGCAGACAATTTTAGGGAAAGGGAAAAACACATCACAAGGTGACCTTACTTAGTATTCCGACACTTTAGGCTGGGCATTAAGCCATACTAATTTTAGGGTGGTGTGCAAATTAGAGAAAGGATGCACACTATCGTTTTCTCCTTGTGTGGACCACCTGTCACACACTCAATAATGCCGTCTTCGTGACTCATCCGTCACACGATTGTGCATTTTGTTACCGCCCGTCACAAATTTTAAAAGTGAATGAAAATGTGGACCTTCTGTCACACAACTCCGCATTACCACTGAAACCTATTTTGTTTGCTTTTCCAAAATACAATAAGAGCAGGACACTGACTGATGGAAAGCAGGATTCAACTGAACTCTTAAAATATTTTGGAGCCACAATGACGAAAGGAAGGTTAAAAAAAAGGAAAAAGGATATGAGATAGGCTAGTGAAACTCGTTGTGGTAAATTTTACCGCAACAGTGTACCTACATATTTTTAATGAAGGTTAATCATCAGCTACTGGAAATGATCTTTAATCTTCTATATAACTTTGCTACTTGAAAGATACCTACATATTGAATGAATTAAGTTTAACGAAACAACTTTAAGAACCTGTAAACTAGTACATTCTCATATATTCCTATCATATTCATGGAAAATATTTAATATCTGTTCGATTTTGCGAGATTAACACAATACATATGGGTGATTATACAAAAGTTGGGTAACTCGATATCATCAACCAATATATACAAAGTCTGATTATATTTTATTGAGATTGCAATTTATTTTAAAACAATAGAAAGACCTTTATTTAGTCACCCAATTTCAGTTCTTCATTTTGAATACAAGTTATTAAAACAACACAATTAGTTCTTAAAACGTCAGTCCTCTGGCATGTCACAACCCTGAAAACCAACCATTAAGTGATTGTCTATTAAACATTATCATTTATTTGAGAAAACTTATTAAATTAATACAATCTGCGATGTATATAGTTTAATATATACTACAACTTTCATAGTGCAGTGTTCTCCACTTTATTTAAAAAAATAAGAAATTTTGTGTTCAGTTTTATTCGTCAGTTTCTTGTGTGTTATTTAAATTTAAAATTCGTGCGAAATATCGCCGACTCAACGTCAAATCCCACTTTGAATTTTAATGTTGGTAATAAAGTAAGTTGCGGGTCGCACAATTTAACGGCCACCATAACTGTACCAGAGTTTGGGTTATGTTTGTTGTCTATACACGTGCTTAGCCAGTCAACACGTCAGTTTTATGGTGAGTCGTTATTTTTTTGTTAATCTAAAGTTTATTTTTATTTATTCGTATTAGACTTTGATTTGTTAAAATGTAGTTTGTTGATATTTGAAATTACAAAAAAAAAAACATTAGTCCAGATTATAATCTCAAATTTCGTCTTTTTCGTCAGCAGTGTGGCGTCAGTTCTGTGTCAGGTAAATTGTTATTGTTCTTCATTTCTTGATCATTAGTACTTTTAAGATGAATATTGTTAGATTTTGTTTGTTGATTACTTTGAAATATTTAGTAAAACTATGTGAAAGTAGTAAAAGATACATAAGTGAATAACGTTACGTTAAATGTCAAAAGTCTGTTTTGAAAACTGATGTAGTATTTTCTATTAGTATTACATATTAATAATTATTTTTAATTGTTACTACGTGATTTTAAGTGATCATTATTAAATCCTAAGAGATTTTTACTAATTTGTATTAAATTTCAATACAATACTTTCAAAACTGTGTATACTCGTCAGTCCTCTGGCAGTCAAATTTTGAAATATCTTACAATGTACTCAAAAAAGTGACTGGCCCGATTGGGAACAATATATTAATTAGATTAGTTATCATATACACCCGAATTTATAGAAGTTTGATTTAAAAACTATCGTAGGTAAACAAAATATCCTCAAAAGTTACCCAACTTTTGTATAATCACCCATATACTTTAACCAGAGTTCAGCTTTTAGTCTGTTTCTGTCTATTACCTATTATTTAAATAAGAAAATCACAATACAAATGTACAATATATATGTACATGAATTAATTACCCATATGAAATTATATATGTAATTATACATTCCTGCATATACTATTAAATATCAGTATTGTTCACAGTCTTCGCTCCGTTCCCATATTTCGTCCATTTTGCAGATATTTTAATTACCATTGGCAACACACTTTCGTATTAATAACTGCAAAGTAAATACACTCTTTCACTTTTTTCAGATTTCTCTTAAAAAATTCATTTTGTGTTCATTTTCGCTTGAAGCAAGTATCTACTAAAGCAAGTTACCATCTACAAAGTAGTGGCTGCGCACAACACCAAATAATTTTGCCTACTTTATCACAACCATCGACAAATGTCTACCTTCTTGTTTCTCTTCGACTTCGAGGTCACTATAACACGCTCTCACTTTTCCTGTTTTTCTGTAATACAATTTTTGTATCCCCCAGAAATAATTTTGTCTATATCTGGATCTGGGTCTCATTTGTTGTAGGGCTGTATAGCAGGCACAGGCAACAACTATATCGAACACAGTAGCTCCACGGCTCCACCGCAAGCACGACCATGCACAAGACATAAAATCTATGATCCAACCCGAACCCGAACCCGACTGTAATCAGGCATGAACCAACGAAAGCGAAAAATCATCCCCGACTTCATCGCTTCATCGACAACGACACACAGACACAACCAGCCAACAACCTTTGGATAACGGAAATCGAACTTCCAAACAGTCACAGTGAAACTCTTGCCGAAGTAACGTCGCGTGGTACCGTTATAGAATTTGTTGGATCAGAGAACCAGGCAAAGAAAAGACTCGGTCTTGCATTATAGTTCCATATAAACAGCAAGCCCCATACTTTCGTAGAAATTGACAACCCTCTCCTTGAATAACTCATACAAATTCAACCCACCCCTAAGTTCAGTCAGGTTCATTGTATACTCGACTTCTACATTACTAGCTACAGTAAGAGACACATTTTGGATGTTTTTGTTTTGTATCGGATGAATTATTCATTTCTCCGGAATCCAGCTAGAACCAGATATATACCTACCTACGTTGTGATCGTTCGTCGGTCGTTCGCTCGCTCGTTCGCTTGGTCGGTCGGACATAGCGATACGCGCCGCGCGGTCATACATTCCTACTAACTCATACAATACTGATATAGATATAGGTATAGCTACACCTAACCATACACACACCTCGAACCTCACTTTCGAAACAGCCACCCGCTTTTGTCGAAGGTTGAAATAGCATTATCCTGTTACCTGTAATCAAATGTGAAAACAAGCAAACAAAAAAGAAATCATTTCCAAGGACTTTCGCTCCTGCTTGTTTCTTAAGGATTAAATTGTCTGCGAAGCTCAGTCGGATTGTTAGCAATTTGTTGCAAACTTTACGACTTTCACAAGGAGTTTTCTTTAGGAATTTTTACGTGTGTGTGTGTGTTTGTTCTGTTCGAATCAAATAACGAATAACGTTGCCTGTTTGTCGTGTTCGTCTTAGCCTTCGTCGAGCTAAAAAAAGGCCCTTCGAGCCGGAATTTCCCTTTAGTAGAAATTACATTCAAGTCAAAAAATTATTGTGAACAAGTTTGTATGTTCCAACCAACCAACCAACCAAAAAAAATCACATAAAATAATAAGGGCAAGTCATTAGTATCAATTTATAATGAAATGAAATATTACGATGCCCAAGTGGTAGTGGTGAATAATCAGATAGAATATACTTAAAAAGATACAAGAAATTAAAAACAACAAAAATAGAAATACCATTTGTTCGAAATTGGATTAAACTGTTGGATACTTTTATGCCCTGGGGATTTATCGAGTTAATAACATTTTAAGACTTGTAAGTGTGTTTTTATTTTCATATTTCTTTTTCCTCTTCATTATTATTGCCATCGTTTGCTATAAAAATGCTTTTATGTATGACCTTGAACCCGTTAACACATATCAAACAGAAAAACAACCTCTTATTGGAAACAATCGTTTATTTTAGTTCGAGTGCAGCTTCTTTTCATATCTTATGTGTATCTTTTGAATTATCTTTGCAAACAAATTTTCCTTTGCCGATGGAATACATAACCCAAATCTACTTTGTGACATGGAATATTTTTTGTCTGTGTTCTTTGCCCATCCAAAACGATGAAATGAGGAATGAAAATGTGGGGGGGGGCGTTGCAGGATAAACGACGATAAAAAGGGGAGTTAAAGTCACATTACTTCTTGTAACAGAGAGAAGGCTCCATTCGTTATGTGAGCCAACATCCCGTTGCCACTTGTTACGCACCATACAAAAGAAAAGGGAGTCCTTCTTTAGAGAGTTGAAAGGATCCAATGAATTGTTGTTTTTGTTGTTGTTAAGGATTGTATATTCAGTGGGAGGTTGGGACATGGGAAAGACCAGTGAAGGTGATAAGTAAAATA
Source organism: Eupeodes latifasciatus (assembly GCA_920104205.1). Classification (NCBI taxonomy): domain Eukaryota; kingdom Metazoa; phylum Arthropoda; class Insecta; order Diptera; family Syrphidae; genus Eupeodes; species Eupeodes latifasciatus. The sequence continues at coordinate 161,634,826 of OV049924.1, forward strand.
TGGGACTGCCTTTCAAATTTAAGTTTAATGGATGTAGGGGATTTTGTTATTAGGGAAAATGGTTGGATGATTTTTGAAGACGTGTCGAGAGTAAGAAAGGGATTTTCCTTTTATTTTTCATGCTATACCTACATTTTCGTATGCGTTTTTGGGGTTTTGCAATAATAATTATTAATTCAAAGTGTTGCTTGGCTTTTTAAAGTAAGTGTATATATTTTGGTATGTCATGCATGCTGAACTGGCGGAAAAAGGGTCTTCTATATGTACATTCCAAAATCTACATAAAAAAAGGATATTTGATACTTCTACTACCATTTAGGGTTCCATTGGTTGATTTTATATTTCTAGGTATATGTACCTAAACATACCCTACTACTATCAACTTTCCTATGTCTAATACTCGCACTTCTCGTAAAATAACGGTGTAGACAAAAGGCAGTGGATATGCTGCGAGTGTGCAGAGTATATAATATGGATATGTACTTTTCTATGATTAACTTAATGGTATTTTTCGCATAAAATACATTTTTATGGAAAGCCGATTAAGTAGGTTTTCTTTGGAAGGTCACAACGTATGGGACGTGTTACATTTGTATCTTCTAAATTAATGATAAAATCGGCCTTGGAAAAAGAAATCGATTAGGGCTTAAAAGAAGAAAGCAACTGGTGAGATTAAAAAAGGGAACAGGTTCGTACCTACACTACATAACAAAGAATATGTGTATTGGATTACATAAGATTGTTCATACAAATTGGCTTTGTTTTTGATCAAACTAACTTTTATTAATTAATGAGAAAATTCAATTAAATTTTCAATTTTAACAATAAACAATTGTGTTCCTAATGTGTACATACATATTTTACTGACATCTATGAAAAATCTCAAAATTTTCCGAATTCTTGCGTAATGCTATGCCTCGATTTCCCTTATAGCTTATTAAAATGCAAAATGATCCCAATTTGCTGACAAACTTCCCAAATACTTAGTTTCTTCTTAAAGAGAACTTATAAAAATGTTTCCTTATGATTTTATGTGAAGTTCAGTATATTGTCATATTTGTATATACGGAATGAAAATGTTTCAGAACCTTTAATACCAATGATTTTGGGACTAGTAACATAAATAGGACAAATAATTGGGATCACGTTTTAGGGAATCTAAAAATATTATTTGTATACTATTTTGGGAATTAAGCATCGGTCGAAATTAGAAGGTGATATAAATTAAAATTACGTAGGTATCTGAAATTTGATATATTTGTTTCGGTATATTTATTTTAACGGTGAAGTAAAAGAGCTTAGGTAAATGTTTAAAAAAAACACGAACTTACATCATTCATCAAAAAGTAAGCAACATTTTAAAATATTACACTAAAACTTGACGTACATTTCTTTTCTACACCATTTTGAAAACTCTCGTAAAGAATAAATCTTATAAAAAACATTTCAGAATTTTTATCGGATATGAAAATTAAAGTTGATGTATTTCAATTCATGAGGTGTACCTACCTTTTTATCAGAATTGTTCATGAATTGATGCTTTCTGGGTATTTAGAGTTATACTGGAGTTGGACTCCTCACAAACTGGATTTTAAATGGTACTAGATAGGTAGTTTAGTTTGACAGCAAGAGTTTTGCCCTTTTATGTAAATGACATTACAAATAATATCTTAAGATAAAGAAACCAACGCGTTCAAAATTCAAAGAACATTTTTATTTAATTAGGTAAAGAAAATTAAGAAAACCATCGTTAAATAATAACAATAACCTTCCAATATGTTTATCTCCTTGCAAGTTAACATTAGAACTTGAATGTTTGAAAACATGGAACTTACCCATATTTTAAATTTTAGTGCTTAAATCCCTTTCTCTTACAACGACGGGGTACTTTATATACCTAACTTTTTTTTCGAATCTTAAGAATGTAATATATGTAAGTTCAAAATATGTTTTACATATGTATCTATGGACAATTTTATTTTCTAGTGTCCAAATCTCTCAATTTTAAAAATATATTTATTTATAATATGAAAATTTAAAAAAAAAAATATGTATTTTTTAACAAATTATACCATTCAATTAAATTAGATCATTAAAATCCTTAACTCATGAATCTATATAAAAAACACTCACACATATGCATGTTTATAGGAAGCTTTGAAAATATTATCAACTCCCCATTCGAAGTTATTTTCTATTTATTTTGAACCTAGTGAACACCTGGATGTCTAAGAATTCGAATTGTATCAAAATGAAAACAGCCTTCATCTATAAATCTATAAAATGTACACTTATAGGTATATGTCTTATTTATACAACCTTTAGCAAAAGATCCATATTACATATTTAAATTATGACATTCTCCAGACATTTTTTATTATACATACATACATACATATGTACATACATATGTATGTATACTATTATATATTGCTCACATGTGAATAAAGATTATAGGAAGTATAGTTACCCTCTACACCTTTGTAAATATTTTAGCTCCTTTAATTCAAACAAAAACTATAGAAAATTATTCTATTTCATATACATATGTACATATGTAATAATTAATGTGTGTGTCCTTTCAAAAATATAATAAATTATTATATGCACCAATATAAACGTCCTGTTTTCTCAGAGTCTAGCCAAAGGTAAGTTATAATGTATGGATGAAAGAATATATGTATAGAGAATATATCATATGTAGATGCATGGATATATTGGCAACACAAAAAGAAAACTACTGATGTGAAGCAGATTTATGTCTTTAGCCGAACAAATAATGGCTTAATGCCAAACTTCCATTCCATATTTCAAACATATGTACATATATATTTACATATGTATATAGCTGTTTGGAAAAGATTTTTCAACGTAAGAATATTTTTTCGTAGAAATTCAATATTACCTGGACAAAATACATACATAGATCGTGTTTATAAGTTAATGAAATCCATGAACTTGTGGTCAAGGTAAAAAACGATAGAGGAGACAGAATTTGATATTTAAAAGTTGTTGGAGCTGCAAAACAGGTTTTACACAGTTTTGATTTTCTCTGTACTGCAGTATTGTTCGAATAAAAAGCGCTTCAAAAGACAACATTTATCATCAATACTTACAGGTGGTTTTACACCCTAGCATAATTTTAACACAAATAAGTTAAAAAACACAACAAAAAATCCCTACCTACCTATCAATTAAAATTTTGATAGTGAAAAAATTTAAATCATTTCACAAAATTGGCTACCATAATATTTTCAACTGGCTACCATAATATTTTCAACTTATTGTTGCTGAAATAAATCTTAATGTCCCAGCATCGAGAAATCTTACTTTCCTCCACATCAGAACAAATAATGAAGGACATTGAATACTTTTACAGAAGAAATCTCTCTTTTTGATGGTCAAAATATCTTATGCTATGCATAATAAAATCGTAAACAATCTTTACTTTCCTATAGCAATGATATTAGTATGTTTGTTTTTGAAAACATGACCATTAATAGAATTTCCAATTTGGTTTACAGACATTTTTCATTTTTTTTTTGCTGGTTTTTTGCTTTTTCAAATCAATAACAGTGCAGTGTAACACAAATAAAAATGCACATTCATTGAAAGCTTAATTCCAAATGAAATTTGGAATAAAAGACGTTAATTATTGCGTCTGAATAACCTAAATGTTTTGCCCATGTAGTATACAAATGGTTGGCTTTTCGATACCATTCAAAAATATAACAACAACTTGACGTCCTGCCAAAACAAAAATACTTCATTTAAGGTATATTGTTGCCCCCTAACCCCAAATCCCAATTGCATGAAACATATATACCTATATACATTAAGTTCTCCCTTAAAAATGTATACCGTTGCTTAGATTAAAACATACATTTGGGTTGTTTAGAATATATTTTTTTTTGTCTTATGAATCTTACCTTCATACCGATAAATGGCATAATGGCATTGGGGTATTGAGGATTCGTTTTCAAAATTCATCATTACTAAATGACTGCAATATTGCAATATAAATTTGAAAACAAAAGCTAATAAATCAACGTACATATTAACTCTAGTTGTTCCTGTCAAAAATAGTAATTGAAATATAAAGTGCAGTTAATCATTTCTAATTTATGTGTCAAACGCCTGTTCATCATAAATTATTACCCCATAATTCGATACACAAAAAGGTATATACCTATATCAATGAAGCGATATAATAACTTACCATATGCCAAACAAAATCTGATTATACAATGATTCGTCTTGGTTTGTTATATTTTATATTAATTATTTATGACTTTTAACCTGTTATCTTAACATTAATAAAAACAAAAACAAAAAAGAGGCTGGGATGCGACCCACACTGATAATTTCCCATCCCGTCCGTCAGTCGATTTCTTAAAAATTACTAATAATATTTTGCATATAATGAAATAGTTTGATTTCGAAATCTATTTTTGTTAACGAGATTTTTAGTCGAAAACCAATTTTTACCAATTTTAGTAGCATTTTTTAAAAATTTGTATTTCTTATATACAAACAAATACAAATTGGATGAATCTTCCATTGTTCACTGGATATCGATAACCGAACATCAATTTTTTCCAAATGTGCGTAATATTTTTGTAGATTTTATTTTTTTATGAAAAAACGGACTGTTAGATTTTTATACAAAATTTACTAAATGTCGAAAATAATATTTTCTGTGAGATAAAATAAGTTTGAAACCAATATTTTTAATTTTTGAAAAGATATTTAAGTCGAAAGTAAATTTTTACCAAATTTTAGCATTGTTTTTGTTTTAGGTTTTTATTTTTTGTAAGAAAACTGTCAATTCGATTTTTCTCAAAATTTTATCGAATATTGAAAACAATATTTCTTGTAAGATAATATTATTTGAAGCCAATGTCTTAAAGTCTTGAAAAGATATTTGAATCGAAAATCAATTTTTACCAAGTTTTATTAATTTTTTTTAGGTTTTTTATTTTTTGTAAAAAAAACTGTCAATTCCATTTTTCTCAAAATATTACCGAATGTTGATAACAATATTTTTTAAAAGATAAAATTAGCTTAAAGCCAATATCTCAAATTTTTGAAAAGATATTTGAGTCGAAAATCAATTTTTACCAACTTTTATTAATATTTGTATAGTTTTTATTTTTTGTAAAAAAACTGTCTATTCGATTTTTCTCAAAAATTGTACAAATGTTGAAAACAATATTTCTTATAAGAACAAATTACTTGGAAGCCATAATCTCAAATTTTTGAAAAGATATTTGAGTAGAAAATCAATTTTTACCAACTTTAAGTAATGTTTTTTTAGGTTTTTATTTTGTATAAAAAAAGTTACCAGATGCTAAAAACGTTATTCTTCGTTGCACAAAATTGTTTTGGAGACAAAATCATTTTTGGTTCGTAAATTTTTCGAGGTGACAAATATTTTTTTTCAGTTTTTATGATTTATAAAAAAATCGTTAATTGGATTTTTTCCAAAAATTTACTTGTTTGGTATCACGTTACAATATATCATATAAAATTTAGTTCAAGTCGCTAGCGTTATTTGTTCTTGAGATATTTGGGGTTAACCAAAATGTTCACATTTTTTTAAATTGCTATGGTAAAAAAAACAACCACGCAATTTTTTTGAGAGTCCTTTCTGCATTATTATCTGTATAACAAAATTTATTTGATGTCAATATCTCTACTGGTTCTTGAGCTATGGACGACGAAAAAAACGTCGCGAACGTACGGACGTACAAACGTACGTACACACGCACGCACATACATCTTTCTAAAAATCTTTTATTTCGACTCTAGGGACCTTTTTAATTCGACAAATTGGACCGATTACAATAACATCCTATGTTATTAAAATAATTAACAAATTGATAAGTTAATGACATTTAAATTAATCCAAATTAAAGTGTCCTCAATGGAAGCACAAAAACATACTGCTGCATATTAAAATGAATTGAAAAATACCCCTACTACATATTAATATCTATTATGTATATCGAAATTTGAGATTTTCTTCCACATTCGAATTAAAACTATCAAATACGTTTCCATGTGTATACAAACACAAAATATAAAATAAAACAACATCCAACCACAATTGTGCATTTCAAATTTATTTCAAAATGAAAATAAAATATATCAAAAACCCTACATGAGCGTATCTATGTACCTATGTATATAAAAACTATCATTTATTTGAGATTTGTGCTATTATAATATAGAACTTGTTTTTACTGAAAAACAATCCGTTGTTAACATTGTTATTTAAATTATAGGAATAAACGGGATCATGTATGTTTTTTTTTTAAATTAAAAAAAAAAAAATGATATGAAATCAAAACAAATTTTCGCTGTGGAATTTATTTTGCAAATATTTTTGCAGATAATATATGTATACCTGCATATTTGATTTAATGAATATATAAACATTATTCATGCGAGTTTGATTTTTTTAGTGGATAATGTTTTTAACTTACTTATATTCCACACAAAATTGATTTCATTAAGATAATTTTCATAGATCAAATTTGTATTGGAAGGAGTGGATAATAGTAAGTTGATTATCATAAGCGCCAATGGCAAAGTAATACCAGCGATGTAAAATCTATAAGAATGATAAAGGGCTTTCCGTTTGCGGCGTAACACCTGTCAAATTTGCTACGCATACTTTCTAAAATACAAACAAAGTTTTACGTTTTAATTAAATAAAAAAGACGTCTTTCATAATTTGAGTTATATTTTGGGTTTTAAATTTTAATTGAAAAATTACACTTATTTCAAAAATTTAAAAATTCAGTTCAGTAAAGGTATATGTATGTCCTTACTATTGCATTTTTTTCATTTTATTTAATTTTGTTTGTGTTGGCGCGTGTACAAGATTATTGATATTCAAAAGATATTCAGCTTAGTACGAATATAAAGGAATGGAAAGTTTCTGCCAATCACCCCTCAAGCATCACAAGTAATTCTTCGTTCTTTTTTTCTCAATTTAGTATTTTTATTCTAATTTTAAAATAAAGTAAAAGCAAATAAGAAAACAAATCGAACAAAACATAATGTCCACACATAACTTTCCAACGAATTCTGCAAGTTGAATACTACCACTTTTTTTTATGTGCGAACAGAGTTTGTGCAGCAATTTTTTTTAAAGTAATTGAAAAATTTATATATCGCATTAAAATGGTTTTCGAAAAATAAATGTTCTCTTCATGCCACACATGTATCTGTTTTTCAAGAATTTGCGTTCAAGAATACTGTATGAATAATGACAAAATACTTACTTACTTACATAAATATATTGTTCTAGAATTTCCAAAGACAATTAAGATGAATTAACATAACTGCATCTACAATTTAAAAAAGTAGTATAGAGTTTATTTGGCATAATCATTAAAAATAAAAGGTTTTTTTTATTGAGCTTATGTGAACTCGCACATCTACGCAGATAAACCCGAGAAGACTTCCGCCTCATAAGATAATATTCATGTTGTTACCCAATTGCTGCAAAAAGTGTTCGAAAATTGGACTCGAGACAGTTCCGGCCGCCACTAAATTCTTAACCATAACATTAAATTATATGTATTTCAGGATTTTTTTCTAACAAACATAAAATCAGATGTTAAGTGTGCGGGATATCTGTGTCATCAATGCGGACATTAAACAAACCTATATTTATCATTTATCCTTTCTTGAAATCAAAATTGTATTACTAACCCGAATTTATTTTATTTTATTAGAAGAATAAAAAAGACATGGTGGTATTGTAAACGTTAGATTTACATTAATTGAAAACGTGTAAAGTTTCAACTACTTTTTAATTATACTGGTATATGACTTTCGATACAAAAAAGAACGTTACCAGTATTGATAATGCCACTTAATTAATTTTCAGAAGTGTTAGATTTTCTTAGATATCGAATTAAAGAAAACAATTTTTGTCCGGAATTTCGAAGTTTGCTGGGGCAGCTAGATTAAGAATAAAATTAAAACATTGGTTTTCTTCAATATTCAATAAATGGATTTCACATTGTTTCCAACGGCTTTTACTGTCTAAACACTTTTTTGATACTAGTTATAATAGATTTTTTGTTTAATAAGGCTACAGAAGTTTGAGTTAGGAAGGAGTAAGGTTTAGATTAGCTACTGCATCTATTTAGGTACAATAATAAAACTAACATTTCATCTTAATAGGCTTCCACCTCCCCTTAAGCATTTTTAGCATTTCAATAGTTTCCATAATATATTGCAGAATCGCCTTTTTAAAGATGCATATGAAATGAAATTAATAAAATACCCGAGCGGATCTAAAATTTTTTACTGGATTTGTATTAATAAAGTTTTTTTTATGCTGGAAAGAGTCCTTCTTCTTCGTGGAGAAGGGCTAAGCTAATTTTGTTGAAACTGGAATCATTTTTCTTAACAATCATGTTTATTTTAAAGGTACAATTTTAAGGGAGACTGTTGATTTAAGATATCAACAAATTCGATAAAATGTCACCCAAACCCTCGTTATAAATTTTGAACACTGCAATTTTTATATTTTAAAATTAATAAATGAAATAAAAACTCAGTTCCACATTATCTATGTACCTGTATTGATGAACATACAAACAAACAAAATAAATATACATACATATATCTTCGAGTATTGTTACTTCTTATGCCAAAATAAACAAATGGAAAATCTTTATTCCTCCGCACCCTTAAAAAACTTTATTCTTTTTAATACCTATCTGTTCACAAAACTAAATCTGAAAGATAAATATTTTAACTCCTTTAGTCCTTCAGTTTATATAAATATCCTGTGCTTCTTCATATTTACTCAAGAATTTCAACCAACGAAATAGTTTGGAAAATATGCAGGCATGCATGCGGAAAGGGCACCTACCTACTATAAGTAAATATTATATAGAAATCGCATGTCGATTTCCTTAAGCATTCAAAACATAACATCTACATACATACCTATTATATGTACACAAAGTTTGCCTTAAGAACTATAAAGGAGAAACCAACATACTATACTGTCCTGGAATTTTAAACATATGCAACTAATTGAAATTCCTACCGTTTGCTTGTGTATGAACTTAGGTATGTGCGGTAACATAACGACAAACTCTGTCATCCTTACAAACAAACCTCTGCTCTGGTGGCAGAAACGCCCCCCTTCCATTTTCATAACTTGAGCTACCTTGTTTAGGTAAAGGAATAGAAATAGAACTCATCCTAATTCCAAATTCAATCTTAAGGAACATCTTTCTGATGGAGGCAATTATTGAATATTAGGGGGTAAATAGGAACACACACGTTCAACAATCCCAGACTCCTTCAGAGAGTCTCCTTGTTTTTCCTTATTTCTTTTCGACATTATCTTTCCCTCTGTTTGCTTTTTTTTCTAATTTTATCGCTTCTCCCATCATCATCATCTGCCTGAATAAAACCAACTTCCCGCACCGTAATCATTGCTTGTGTATCTCGTAATGACCCCATGGGATTGCAATTGGAAGAGTATATTTTATCGACAAAGGAATAAAATGAAGATGGGTGCAGCAGATAGGCCTGTAGCCGAGACTATAAGGCCTAATGGCTGAATCTGACCATATCAGCCACAGTGATAGTATAAGGTTGTAAAACATGTTATTCTATGTTTCTATTATAAATTATTGACAGGTAGGACTACAAGAACTAAGGAACAAAGCAAATGACGTTTTGGATGTCTTCGGCTTCATAAATAAGTCGCCACCTACCGTGAAACATAATTTAATTTAAAGTTGAAAAAAGGATTGGGGTTCGAAAAAAATAAATGTTGTTTAAAAAAAAAACACTAATCATCATAATAAATTTATGAAGGAACAACACCGTGTAAGGGACAAACTTTTTGTAAATCAGCAAAAAAATAATAAAAGTAAAAACAAAAATACATACCAATCTAAGAGAAAACCAGAAGGAAAGGGTCCTATTCTTATGTATTTTGAAAAATAAGAAATAATTAACCCCAATGCTCGCCGCGGCTTGAATTGTGTGGGAAAGAAACAAACGGTGTGCGCCTTCAAACATTTTCTCTTTTTGTTTTATTTTGTTTTTCGGTTGATGCTGTTTTTTCAATTAAATATAAACTTGGATTTCCATTATCCTTTTCTGAATTGTTCCATATGAATTAAGTTAGGTCGCAGTTTTTCGGGGAAAGGTTTTTGTTTTCTTTCCGGAAGAAGCTGTTTATTAGGAGTTTGTTTGCTTCTAGAAGTTGTTTTTTGTGTCAATGTTTAGTAATTAAACAAAAATATATTGCACCGAAATGGTGTAAAATAACCACCTCCCAAATATTAGCCTTTTACACTTTGCAAAAGCGAAATATGTACGTCTAATTTTTAACAAAAAAAAAAAAAAAACAACCATGAAGTTAAATATATTTATCTGGTAACTAAGACCCCGAACTACAAAACGCAAGTCAATATTAATGCTGATATGTAAATAAATCTGATCCAAAAAAATTAATACAAAAGCCTGTAAAATATCTAACGCTTTCAGTTTTAAAAGTTAATTTCCAAAAATATTACTTGCGATAACCAAAACCTAATACCATAAGTTCTTATATTAGTTCTTTGTTTTGCTTATGACGGTAAAATTGTCGTACAATTAGGTTGTTTAATTTCACAATAAAAAACTATGAAGCTGATCTTAACAACACATAGATACAAGTTTTGTATAAGATTACTTTAATAATTGTTATTTTAGGTATCGAATAAAAGCTCCTGGACCTGAAAAGTTCAAAGGTGTGTTAAAAGAATTTTAACATTGTTAATAAACAAACATGATCCTTGCATGGGTGCAGCTGCGCATTTCACAAGAACAGATAACAAATAATCTTGTGATAGAGCGCAGCGTCATGGGATAAGATACTGATGGGAACACATGTATACAAAAAAGATAGCATGGGTGGAATTCTGCATATTCTGATTTTGTCAGTACCTTATCTTATGTTCCTTAGATTTAAGTAGGTATAAATAGTTGTAAATAGATTTAAAATGTTTGAGTTGAAATAAAAACATAGTCGAAATAAGACGGTTTTTATTTCTTTCCACAAATATTTTCATTGGTCCTTCCAACAAGGTGATTCCATTGGTGATTGAATCAACACAAAATAAATATTTTGTTTTTTTTCTCAATTGCCAATGAGGTAAAGAAATCCAAAGTCAAACAAAAAACCTTTCTAAATAAACTAAGCAGGATTGGTATTTTGAGCCACAGAAATTGAGCTCATCCAACACAGAACAAAAAGACTTGGAAAATGCTAAGCAAATACAAATTTATTTCTGATTGTTCTTAAGTTTTCCCACACCAGTGGTAAGAGACTTAGAAACAAAATAATCATAGATTAAGAACGAAAATACTGACAAGTGTAAATGTGGCTACAAATCGTTGGTGAAAAAATGTGAATTCAATTCAATTAAGTGAGATCCGAAAAATATCGCTGTAAGAAAAAAAAACGTTGATCAACAAATTGTAAGTCGAGGCACAGCTAGGTCAACCTGGTAACAAACCTGGTGACATGTATACCTTAGATCCCCAGTATCATAATACGAACGCGGTTACTGATGAAAAGTCGCTATTGAAATTCACATCAGGGGCTTAACCAAATTTATCCAACAATTTTGAAGAAAAGCAAGAAGAAACTTTTGTATATTTTACCAGATTGCAGACTTATGATAAAAACAATTACTTAGTAAGATATTGCTAACACCATATACAATGGCTTCCAGTTCAAGTTTTACTGAGACAATTAAAAACAGTACAATTTGAAGAAAAAAAAAATTTCAAAAACTTAAGCTGGCCGACTTAGAGATATTTCTGACTTAAACAAAATTCTAAATGTTCAAAAACATAATCTATTTAATTATAAATTTTAAAATATACAAGTTTTAACTTGTTCGCTTGCTCCCGGCGAACATTATCATTCAAGCTCTACTTTGGCTAATAGATATAACTTAAACACTAAAACTATAAATAAAACTAAAACTAAACTTAATCTAAAATAAAATAATATTGAAGATAAAAATTCTCCTTACATAACATTTTCATATGTATAGGTATATAATTATTGGGAACTTAACAGATATTTGCAATAGTTTATCTTAGTAACACTTTTTTAGATTTTAACAATATCACCCTCTGTAATTGGAAGGGGAAGCTTTTACATAAAAAAGAATTTGGTTAAAGTTTGCATCTGGCTTTAAAACAGCGATTGACCCTTATATTAAATGGTGACAGATAATATTTGTCAACTATACTATCATTGACATTAGAATCCATTAGGGATCTTATCAAAGAGGAGACTCAAACAGATTCTGACATACAAAAACTATATGTCAGAATCGGACTAATAAGTGTCTTGAAGATTAGAATTTTAGTTTTTGCTAAAAGGAACTTTGAATTAAACAGTATTTTTAATAATGCGGTAGCCATTTTTGCTTTTTTTAGTTCTGTCCTAGCATGTTTATTGAATTGAAATCGGTTCTGGAAGTTTACTTCGAGGTACTTCGTTTCTAGACGTAGTGGGATTGCTGCGTTATTTATTTTTAGATCTAGGAATTTACTGTCTTTAACAGCGAGATATTGTCCTTTTCTGCAGGAGTTTCTGAAACAAATCAATCCACACTTATTTATATTGATTTTTAGTCTCCATTTTTTAAATAGTTTTCTATAAGTGGCAACCTGCGTTTAATTTTATTGTGAGCTCAAATTGGTCGACTGTTACTTGCTAATATGATAGTTCCATCAGCGTAATGTATTGAAAAAGTTCATTAGAATAGGAGTCTGAAAGAGGGAAGTCTTGGAGATAAATGTTGAATAAAGATGGACCCAATATCGATTCCTAAGGAACACCTATAAATAGTATATGCATTGGAAAAATCACAGAATTAATAAAAATTGAGCTTTTACTGTTTGAAAACTGAAAATTATTTTTATGAGCCAATTCGGGAAATTGAGCTCTATAAGTTTATATATAAGTCCCTGATGCCAAAGTGAAACGAAGGCTTTTTGAAGGTCAATATCAAGACTCCCTGTGCACTTTATATGTCTAAGATTTTGAATGTCCTTGTCTTGAAATAGTAGCAAAGCATGTACAATGGGTCAGCTAATACCCACTCAAACAGTTTACCAATGTTAGAAATAAGGGAGATAGGTCGAAAGTTATTAACTTCTCTTGTAGCATTGTTTTTCGCAACTGGCAAGATCATAGCTGGTTTTCAAATGTTTGGAAAATAACCGTTATTAATACATTGGTTGAAAATCAACGATAATACTACGTCCAAAGAATATATAGACATTTTCTGAATATATAATTAGAAATTTGGTCGATCCCAGACGATTTTTTATTATTAATTGAGGATCTGTAAAGATTTACACTTTAAGGACAAGTAGAAGGAGGAAATGCTGGATCTATCCTGTTATTTATAGAGGAGAATTTAATTCATGTTAAATATTAATTATTATTATACATAGGTTTTTCTTCAAGCGCTTATTTCGATTGCCCAACTCAACACCGAACTACTCAATATACGTAGAATCAGGGATAACACCAATATTTATACGGAATCTAAAATCAAATGCTGATTTTCTAACAAAACTCATAAAAAGGAGTGACGGCTGTCTTCATAAAGTTATTCTGAAAAATTTGCTACTTACAAACTCATCCCCCTTCAAGGAATGGAACCAGCTTGCCCTTTCGCATGATTTTGCTCTATCTCTTACTGTGTCCAACATCGATGAATGGCAAGATCAATTTTCAAATCTTATTGCGAAGATTGACGAAAAATTGTATACTAAAAATTTAGATAAAGCAAAGTCCTCCACATCTAGAAGTATATATAGAAATCTTAACCATGAACTTTTATCAGATGTCAACTATTTCCGTTCTGAGTTTTCAGTCCAGACTATCAGTATTGTATTTAGAACAAGAGTTGAAATCCTAAACCTAAACTATATTCCATACAGAAACGATTTGCCTCAACTTTGTAACTTATGCAACCGTAGAGAATTAGAGGATGTTTACCATTTCGTGGCTATTTGTCCTATCCTTCAAGAAATTCGTCGACTTTATTTCAATTATAGTTTTTTAAATTTATCTCAATTTTATGAGATTCTCAATGGTGAATATGGATGGCGTAAACTATACGAATACTGTCAGCATGCTCTTTCTTACCGAAACAGTTTTTAGACCTTCATCTGATCATTTGGCCAAATCTTGTGTTTCAAACTTACATTATATAATTACAAAAATTATTGAAACTGTATTTATTTATTTTTTGTGTTACAAATCACTAAAATTGAATTTTACCTTTATGTTACAAATCATTAAAATTGCTTAATCTCATCTAATTGAATTAAAACTGTGCTTTTAGCATCATATTATTTTATGTTTCAAATCATTAAAATTGAATAGTTTATTATTTCAAATTCTTTAACCTCAAGCTCTAATTATATTGTTTAAGAGAAGCAAGTAAATGATACTTTCATATTTATACACACATATTTAATTACCAAATGTTACTTTATTTATTTATATTTTTCAATTCAAATGAAATGTCATATCAGGCAGACGGCATGATTGCCACGCCCTTATTCTTAAGTTAATTTTTATAACGTTTATTGAAAAAATAATAAAGAATTTAATAATAATAATAATAATAATAATAATATTAATTATGTTTTGTATTTTGTGCGTGTGTTAGTCTTTAATTGTATTATTATCTTACAACAACTAACACATGCACTTATGATGAGCCTCTGATCGTAGTTTGAAGCTTGCTATAAGCTAACTACTTTCTGAAAATTCTAAAGTGAAAAAAAAGAATGTCATCATTCATTGTGCTTGACATAAATGCTTCCTTAAAAAGGTTTACTGATGCCAGAATTTCGTGCTCAAAGTCGTCATTTGACTCTGTGCTGGAATAATTTGAAGAGAATAAGTCCTGAAATGCGGATAACTTGGGCCGTGTGTCAATTAGTTTTCGTCCATAATAAAGAAGTTTGTCCTTCGAAATATCGAATCCATACAATTTTCTACCAGTTATTTTGTCAATTTCTTTTTTTTGTCAATATTATTTTGTTAAGCCTATCAACAAAGTGATTATTGAGATCTATATTAACATTATCCTTTATAATTTTACTTATACACTGAATTTTTGAATGAAGCTCACGATACTCAGGATGAATTCTATTCAAGTGTCGATGGTAAGGTCTTTTAAGTTGTTTAGCCAAATTCTTCGAAAATCAATTCAATTTTTTGATAAATCTGAAATACATTTGTAATTACAGTTTTTGACATTCCGTAGATAGGAATGGTTTTCTACATTTGAGAAAATGATTGTATTTACTTTCTTTATAAAGTCATCTATTTCCGTATTTGATATGTTATTCTCCTTTGGTAAAACGAGGGTGGATAACGAACGATGCAGACTTAGTTGAAAAGCTTCCCAGTTTGTATTTCTAAAATTTCTATATGTGGATGAAGGTAAGAAAATGGGAGAAAAATCTTCGAAGAATACTTCATAAGCGATTCCAAAATGATCAGAAATATTTGCAAATGTTTTGCACATTGAAGATGCAGAGGCAATATTTACACAACTCACAGGATTAAGAGTTGAGTTCGATCTTGGAAAAGTAGGACCATCCGAAGGAATGAAGTCAAGATTCAAATAAGGATCATTGTTAAACCAATTTTTTAAAGAGTACCGTTGATATTATGTACATTATATCCCCAAGCGGTATGACGGACATTGAAATCCCCTTTAGTCTTACAGCCCATCAAAACGCTTCATTATATTAATCAGCCCCATCTAAATGCTTCATTTTGAATGTTTCATGGCCTCGTTCAAAAACTAAACCAACAGAATCTAAAGTGCTGACATGGTCTTAAATTGGAAGATTTGTATAGCTTTTTAATTTCAATCCAAATAAATGTTGTAAATGTATATTAAATAAAATAAAATTGACCAAATACATATTTAATGATTTATTAGTGCTGTATTTTGTTTACTTAAATTATTTGCGAACGCAACATGCGCTGCAACTGATTAAGTATAATTAGAAATGGACAAAAGTGTAACTCAATACTTTGTAAAACAACAAAACAGACAATTTTTTCAGGTGAAGTTTGCTTAGAGTATTTTTTGGCGACGTTAGAAGTTCAAGTGGAAACAATAGGCGGGTGCCTCCGTATTTTTTTGTACAGAAAATTCTACGAGAAGCATACTTGTGAAGTTCCATTGCCAACTTTAGCTAGTTCAGATTCCTCAATTAGAGTAGTATTTTCATCATTTAAGCAGTTCGATAATTGCAAGATCAAATTTTAGTTTTGTTTGTTGCAGAAATATTCCTGAACAATTCTTTTTGAGGGACTATGTTAGAGTTAGAATTTTGTTTGTAGTTAGATTTTGGAATAAAAATTTGAGGGAACCATGTTTTAAAAATAAGCTGCTTTGTGTAAAGCATCTTTAAGGAATAGAAATAGGCAATATGGTTATACACACAATACCAACAAAATGCTGCTATTAATTCTAATTTTGTTTCTAAAAAGTTGATGAAGGTTAGCTGAAGCGGAAATTTCTTTAATGAACATACCTAAAATATTATTGGCTTTCTCAAAAATATTTTTCTGCACTAACTTCTGCTTTATATCTGAAAACTATTGTTTATGTATATTTTCTTCTATGTTCTGCATTTATAAAATGTAATCTATGGAAGTATTTATTATATTAATAAAAACAAAAACATGTACGTAAAACTCATTAATTTTTTTTTATTATTAGCAGCACTTTTACTAAACATACCCTTCAAACAATAATAAGTAAACTTGAACTTTGGTAACTTAACATTTTTAAGGAATGAATGAAAATTATATTTTGCGTTAAACTGTGGAAATTCACTAAAAAAAACTTTTGTACGTCAACAATAAACATTCATGTCGATTACATGATCTATTGAATGAGTTGGGCATGAATTCAGAACGATTTTAAGACGTTTTCATTTTGTGATATATGTATGTCAAAATTTGCATTTTATTTGCTCTGCATTTATTCAACAGGTTCGCTATAATCGTTCTGATTATTTTTTTAAAACATTGGTATTCCTTTGATGCATAGTTTTTTTTGATAGCAAATACATGTATGCTTCCATCAATCAAGAATGTTATGGATAAGGTATTTTTCGATTATAACTCTTTTTTTAAACTTAATAGTTATTAATAAAAATGGAATTGAAAAATAGTTACAAGCTTAAATCATTAAAAACAAACTATAAATATACTTGGATTGATTAAATTTATACAGATTTTAATTACTTGCAAACAAAATATTTGGGCCGTTCATTAACGAAAATTTATTAGAATTCAATAAAAAAAATTGCGCTCGCACCCTTAACTTGATGGTTCTTCGAACGCATCTTTGATACAATAATTCAAGGTTAATTATGAAATTTAAAGAATTTCGTAGTAATTACTCTAAATTAGTGAATTAATTTTAATAAACTGATGTTGAACATGCTTTTTTCAAGACAAGAATTTACATTGGTTCGCTATCAACAAAATTACTGCAAAATTAAAGCTTAAAACTGACTTTTTCATCGAAAAAAAGTAAAAAGAAAAACCTGAAAAAACTTATTAACCAACCCATTTTGTTTTTGCTGTGCAAAGTGCCGCTAGCCCACGGCATCGTTTTTTTTTTTGTTTGTGCTCACATCTATTCATGGACTAATTGTCAAAATTACAAATACAACAATGTAAACAAACGGGTTTTGGAGAGTGAAACGTACGAAAGATTCCGATCTTGGTAAATGGAGTATTTTTGGTGGAGATGTTGAATATGAGAGTACGCATGATAAGGGAACTGATTGCGATGTATTTGTTTCTGTAATATATTATGTTAATTTTGGCGAGGTGATATTAGGATTGAACCATAGGGGCCGGAGGCAGAAGTTATGGAACTAGTTGGTTTATGAGAGCAAGTATCCGCTAGTTCTATGAGAGTTATCATAAAGATTAAACACATATCAATCTTGAACACATGAACAATATTACTGGCACCTCATGTTAAAAATACTGTCTTCCACACCAAGCAGTTATGCGGAAAAATAGTTCCACTGCAAGCCTTCGTGTAATTTTCGATGCTTCAACTAATTCAACAAATGACAAAAACTGCAACGGTTTAATGCACATAGAACATAAGTTACAATGCGATATCTTTGCCGTAATTTTGAAATGAAGGTTTTGGAAATACCATCGCAAGGTATTTTACATGAAACGCAATGTTACATTTTTTTTTTTGTTAAATGCGAGGGGAGGGTATTTAAATTATTTATTATTAATTACAACAACATGAAACGAGAGGCGGCTGGGTAACGACGAACGACTACGCACGCAACGAAACGATCAACTCGCACTCAACCGAGTACGAACGCGACACAAAAGAGAGAACGAAAAAAAAGTGCAACTATACAGCTCGTTGGCGAAGCTGTATGCTGTAACCGCTGCTGTTCAGCTGGGCTGGGTTCCTGTGGAAGATTTTTTTTGTAAATTGTAACAATGTTGATCGATTTATATATAAAATCAGTCAAATTGTTACTATTGGAAATATCCTATTGTAAGTACCTACAGTTGGGTACGCTACAACGAAAATGGGCGCCAGGAACTTTTTTAAAACCGAAGTAGAAAATTCCAAAACTCGTCCCGATGAATGAAGCGATTATATAAAAAGAAGAAAAGAAGGTTTTTTTAAATTTAATATTTATTTTTGGAAAACCGTGGGATTGAAGATCCCTGCATTAAAACCCAAAATGTTTTCGAAATAAAATTTCTCAAATTACAAAGAATGAAATTTAAATTAAACAAAGTAAAAAAACAAATAGCAGAAGATGGGCTCTTAATACCGGACGCGTCCCGACATATACATATATATTCAAAAAGAACAAAGGAACAAAGAAATAAACTACTTATCTTTTCCAAAAACACTCTATATGAAGATATAAATCCTCGGTAGACATCTTGGTTTGCCTACAAGCTAAGCCGGAAGTCAGCCTCATAAACTTATTCTTAGTGTGTGTGTCATTTCTCCTCTAATTTATAAAATTTCCCCAAAAAACTTAGTACCTACCTAGTTGATTCTATGTATGCGTGAAAACGCGTCAATTTTTCTCGTTGAATTCGTCCACATTACAAATACAACAATGTAAACAAATGGGTTTTTGAGGGTGATACGTACGAAGGATTTATATCTTCATATAGAGTGTTTTTGATGTTTTGTTTTGTCTCCCTTCCTATTTTCCTCTTAAACCTCGATCCTTGAATTTTCCTTATTAGGCTCTTTCAAGAGTCTTCCAAGCTAATTCGCAACTATCTTCTTCCTCCCTTATTCATTCCAGTCACACACACATTCCTCCAACACAAGCATTCGTTTTCGTGATTGTCGGTCACGGCTTCTTGGAAGCTTAACGCTCATCAGGAAAGCCGCCGTTATTGACTCTCAGCGAAACTTTACTTTCACACACACAAACATGGTTTCGACAAGTTGTTGGATAAGTTTCCAAAACTTGTCGAAACATATTGGCCGAGTTCAGACCCCTTCCCAACTATACTTATTTTTCGAGAAAGATTAAAGAAAAACAAAAATCGAGAAGAAGTCTCTAGGCATTTTCCTATTAATATTAATTTTACGCGCAAGATTCGTGTGTGAATTTGTACAAAATATGGAAATACGGAAAGAACTCGTTCTCGTTCACCTGCTTTTGCAAACTAAAGGCTAGGTACACCTGTGGTTGATGAGACCATGGTCGCCCTCAACTTTTCCGACATTTTGCAGCCACAATTAAGGAAAAAGAAAACGGCCTAAGGCTGGTTTTTGTTGGGTAAAATTTACCGTAATAGCAACTTGTATACAGGGGTACAGCTGCGCATTTATATATTATATACTTATTTGAGTTGAAATAAATACACAGACGAAATAAGATGTTTTTATTTCTTTTCGCATTTATTTTTAAGACACAACGGTCGAATCAATTATATAACCCAAAATACTGTCCTGATTATGACAATATTTTTGTGAGTTCTTGTATTTCATAATATTTTTAACTTATGTAAAATTCATATGGAGTTTGACTTTAAAAAATGTAACTTTTCTCAGCTAATTAATTTATTACTCGAAATTTACTATGATGCTATATTTTCCAATACGTGTTAAGATGAAATGATTTTACAATTTTATGAAATCGTATTCAAAGTAATATAAAGTTTACCAAGGACTGCAAGTTTTGTTTGTGTTTTTTTTTGTCTTTGTGTTTTGTTCAAACTATTTGTACTCTCAATTCATTTCTAATACTGAGTGTGATCTAAAAATGAACCCTATACATTTTGGAGATACGTTAATAGTAAATGTAAATGTGACGGATATCCAGCTAGTATGACCTTTCAAAATTCTTCGAGCCATTTTCCAGATTCAATTTCGAACATGTTTGCAGATTATAATGAAGTCTGCCTCTGAAATGTTTTTTCTACAAGCACCTCTTTTCTTATTTCTCCTAGCATACAACAATACAGTCATCCAACATCAATCAATTTCTCGCTTTCTGAGGCCTCTATACGTGACACTATTTTAAAGCTAAATGAATGGTGCAGTCTTGGACTGATGGAATACCATCATTTATGTTGAAAAAATGTGTGTCTTATGTTTTTGTTTCTTCTTTTCACTTAGTCTCTGAAATGTTCTTAGATCCCAGATCTTTGGAAATATTCATACCTAACGCAAGTTCATAAAAAAGGTTCTAAGAATTTAGTTACGAATTATCGTCCCATAACCAATTTGTCTGATATTCCTAAATTGCTTGTATCCCTTGTCTGTGACATAATTTCTTTTAATTGTTCTTCTGTTATACATATATGTGAAATCACTTTGAGTTTGTGAAAAAAAACTACAATTACTTTTATTACAGTTCTCTACTTTTTGTTTGGATGCATTCGAAAAAACTCTCAAGTTGATTTCATCTTGACAGTCACATTTTTAGTAGTAACCCTTTATGTCAATATGAAGTCAATTCTGATGTACCTCAAAGGAGTAATGTGAGACAATGTGTCTTAAACGCAAACGTAATTTAATAAATTATGATTTATGACT
Organism: Eupeodes latifasciatus; assembly: GCA_920104205.1. Lineage (NCBI taxonomy): Eukaryota > Metazoa > Arthropoda > Insecta > Diptera > Syrphidae > Eupeodes > Eupeodes latifasciatus. The sequence goes on from OV049924.1 coordinate 161,655,999, forward strand.
ACATCTTGGATTCGTCACGTTTGAATAGAGATTCCAGCTTTTCTGACCTTCGTGTTATACTAGACTCAAAATTAACGTTTACTGTTCACTATAATTTTATTACAAAAAAGCTGGCAAAACACTTGGTTTCATCAACAGATTTTCCCTGGAGTTCCGTTATCCATATGTTTTTTAAATTCTGAATGTTTCTTTTGTCCGGACAATTCTTGATTACGCTTGTGTTGTACAGGCTATACTATTCCGTTCATATTGATGAAATAAAAAGTATTCACCGTTGATTTTAAAGACTTTGTCTTCGTTTTTGTCCTTGGCTTGATGGACTTTTATTACCTCCATATACTCAAGGGTTTCCCTTGATAAATCTCCCATTTCTTTCTGGTCACAGAGAGTTATGCAGTTCTGCTTTATAGCTGGTACCTATATTAAATGGAACGATATCTATTCTTTGTCGATTGTATGTATTTTAATCTGAGCCAGGTTAGCTAAGGAGAAATTTATCCCTTAGAACTATTTTTAGCATATCGATCTATGGCACTTACAGTCCTTTTAATCAATTAACCAGTAAATTTAACAATTTCTCTATAGTCTTTGACTCTAAAAACGGATTTTAAAAGAAAAAGGCAAAACCGCGATCTGATGCGATGGTAAAATTATTAATTGGCGAGATTTCAGGACAACTAAATTTTTAAATAAAGTATTTAATTAAAGTATTGGCTTGTGGGACGTGCCGCTTAAACTCATAAATACAAGCAATATTTTTGACAAATTCACAAATTTTAATTTGAGCGTTATAACATATTAACTAATTTTATGCTTTATTTCATGAATTTGTGGTAATTTTTCAATTTTGGCGTTACGAATCTTATACATTTGGGACATTGCTTACCTCGGGCGTTAAATCTTCCCCAAACTTCTAACTTAAGAATTGGGGTTTATAAAGAACTGTCGAATTTTTTTACTGAATTTTGAAAACACTATTTTCTGTGAGATAAAATTAGTTTGAAGCCAATATTTTTAATTTTTGAAAAGATATTTGATTCGTAAGTACATTTTTATCAAGTGTTAGCATTTTTTTTGTAAAAAAACTGTTAATTCGATTTTTCTCAAAATTTAACCGAATATTGAAAACAATATTTCTTATAACATAAAATTAGTTTGAAGCTATAATCTTAAATTTTTGAAAAGATATTTGAGTTAAAAATCAATGTTTACCAACTTTTGGTAATGTTTTGTTTAGGTTTTTATTTTTTGTAAAAAAAACTGTCAATTCGATTTTTCTTAAAGTTTTACTGAGTGTTGAAAACAATATTTTTCATAAGATACAATTAATTTAAAGCCCATATCTCAAATTTTTGAAATTTTTTAGGTTTTTATTTTCTGTAAAAAACTGTCAATTCGATTTTCTCAAAATTTTACCGAATGTTGAAAACAATATTTTTTATAAGATAAAACTAGTTTGAAGCCAATATCGAAGATTTTTGAAAAGATATTTGATTGGAAAATCAATTTTTACTAGCTTTTAGTAATGTTTTTTTTATGTTTTTATTTTTTTGTAAAAAAATTTTATCAGATGTTATTTTTCGTTGCATACAATTATTTTGGAGATAAAATCATTTTTTTTCTAAAAAAAACCGTTAATTGGATTTTTCCCAAAAATATACTTGTTCGGTATCACGTTACAATATATCATATAAAATGTAGTTCAAGTCGCTAGCGTTATTGGTTCGTGAGATATTTAAGGTTAACCAGCATTTTTGTATTTTTTTTTTAAATTGTTATGATAAAAAAACCACCTCTCAATTTTTTTAAGAGTATTTTCTTCATCTTTCTGCTTTATTATCTGTATAACAAAATTTAATTGAAGTCTATATCTCTACTGGTTCTTGAGCTATAGACGACGGAAAAAACTTCCCGAACGTACGGACGTACGTACATACACACGCACGCACAGACATCTCTCTTAAAATCTTTTATTTAGAAAGAAAAGAAATGTCAAAATTTTTAGTTCGACAAATCGGACCGATTACAATAAATTCCTACAGGAATATAAAAAGGGGTTGAGATGCGACCCACAGTGATAACTTCCCATTGTAAACAGTTTAAATTTTCATATTATATTTGTCGTAACAAGTCACTTTATTATTACCTAAGAAAAATTATCGAAAGAGTATAGATCAGTAATCCAAAACTTGTAGATGTAGTTTGTTGTTACCAAAAGAGTCGAAAATCAATGTTTACCAGTTCTAAATCGTTTTCTGAAGGGTTTCTTTTTTTGTAAGAATCAAATAATTTTGAGTAAACACCTACTTTAATTCTTTCTTCAGATATTCGAGTCATCAAATTTTGGTAGTATTTTTTTATAAAAAAAAATTGTCAATTGGATTTTATTAAAATCATTACATAATATTGGTAACAATATTTTGTATAAAATGAAGCAATTTTAAAACAAGCAAAATTATTTATTCCCGAGCTATTTAAGTCAGTTTTCAATAGTATTTTTGAAGGTTATAATTTTTGTTAGGAAAAGTAACTGTCAATTGGATTTGTCTGTTAAGTAGTAAATAGTAGTTATAACATCCTTGATAAAAAGTAACCATTTTTTACTAATTTATAGTAGTCGAGAATCAATTTTTACCAATAGATAGTATAGTAATTTTAAAAAAAATGACAAATCAATTTTTCTCAAAATTTTACCAGGTGTTTAAAACGTTATTCTTCATTATGTACAAATATTTTGGAATTAATATCATATCTTTTTTCAGTTTTTTTTAATTTATAAAAACACAGACATATTTCTAACAATCTTTGGTTAAGATTCTTGAGAACGTCAAGAAATGTTAAAATATTTAATTTGACAATTCGGACCGATCGCAATAATTTCCTATACATTACCTAACGGAATTTGTGTTGAAAAAACAATGACTAATTCGTACCATAATTTAAATGTTATGGGAAAGGTACAGTTGTTGTCATATTTTATTTTACTTTACAAAACTCAATGATATAAATATTGCATAGTTTGCATTTTAAAATGATTTTTAGAAAAGAAGCGTTTTAATAACTTGCATGTAGATAAATAAAAAAAGCGCATAGCGTGACCAGAATATTCGCCTTTACCAAGAGACCTAAATGTCCCTATGGCGGCAATGATAACAGTACTATGCGACGATGGTGACGAACGCCTAACCTAATTTTTATGTGTAAAAACGTCTCGTCATAAAAACCAATTGAGAAGTTTCATTTAATTATTTTGTTTGCTCTTGCCGTCAACTTTAATAGCACGCCATTAAAAAAGGGAGCTTTCTATCCACTACGCCTATGGGCGTTAAGTGATTGGCAGATTCGAGGTTAATGAAAGAAATAAAATTAAGAAACAAACAAAAAAGTTGAAAAAAGTGGAAAGTTAAATTTAAAAGATATTAAAACGCACCATGTGTGGTTTTGGATGTGTGTTAGAAAAAAGAAAACAACAAACTTTGTAAAAAGTTCAACAAAAACAAAAACAAGAAGTTGTTAATTTAATTTTGTTTCTGTCTATTTTGGGTTTTATTTTTCTTTATTTTTATTGACAATTTCTGTAAAAGTTGCTCTTACTGCAGGAGCAGGTTCATTAAGCCAGAGCCAAGAGCTTCCGGTCTGTTTGAATTCTTTAATACGCACAAAAATTAATACAATTCCTCTTTGTGATGCATTTGCATATTTTAGCCTGCATTTACGGTCAGAAAGATAGTTATAATACAACTTTAATATCTTAATTTACGGAGATTTAAGAGATACAATGTTTAGGAAATATAGAATCATAAATGTGTGCTTTTTTTTAATTTTTAATTACAAAGAAGCAACAAGGCGCCTGTCATTGGGTATATTATGCTATACGTGTATATGTTAACACTACTTATTGATCCGCAGCTGGTGCGTGTTACTGAAGCAGTGCCGGAATAATGTTTATCAAAAATGTTTTAATGTATAACCATACAGGCAAGGGCCTTTCCAGGTATAAAGATAGTTTTTGTTGGACTCAGCATTGAGTTATGTAGTCCAAAAAATATGTTGTCAATTCGAAGCGGAAAACTTAAAATAAAGCCTTGCAATTTACCTTCCTTAGTTACGATTCTATATTTTACAGTCGTACCAAAATAAAATCCCTATTTTTGTAAATGTTACAACACAGCATTTTTCGAAACCATTCACAGTACACCACTTAACTACAGAATCACAATCGATATAAATTCAACTGGAAATTAATCCAAAATTAACGCAACTTAAATTTAAGATAGTCGGCTAACCAAAAGTATCTTGATAAAGATACATGAAATCATTAATAACAATAATAAAAAACAAAAAGTAGTTGTGCCCGAAAACGTTTTTAAGACATTTTTAAGTACCTACATACCTATTTCAATTTTTTTCCAAATATCTACAATAAGTTAATGATATTACAACTGAGCATGAACCATGTCATTGATTTGTATATGTATTTTCATTCTTTTTCAAGCAAAATCCTTCCCTGAATTATTATACACTGCTAGACTGACTGACCCATGAAAACTGTTTTTTTTTCTATATAGATATGTATGTGCATACAACATATAATGAATGCCATTAGTTATATGATGCAATAAAGGCAAAAACAAAACACGCCAAGTTTGAATCTGCTAAAGCAGTCTGCTGGCCGAGGTTAATTAAGGATTTTTAAATGGCTCAACCCATGCTAATTGGCTTTCAAAAGGAAAACTTGATATTATGAAGAATTTCATCCACAAAAAATGCGATAATAAATATCAAAGCGAGGGGGAATTTAAGCTATTCTCAACAATAATTGTTGCTGTAAAATTGGATTATTTTACTAATTTTTTTTATGTCTAGATTTATTATCATCAAAAGAGAAATACTTATCATTTCATTAGATTTTATTGATTTTAATATAATTTTGAATAGTCTCTTAAAGTTGAAATCAGGAAAAAAGTTTTTAGATTGTAATTAAGTTTGAGAGTGAAATTAAGATCTTCCTTCAATGATTTCTTGTACAATGTATAAATAAATTTAATGAATATTGCTGACGATTTACGCATTTACATTTTTGAACAAAGGTTAAAATAAGAAAACTGTCTACCAATAGGTACATAATTCAAGTGTTTCGTGTATGCATATTTTATAGTGGAAAGTATTGCATTCTAATGCAAAACTCGGATTTAAGATTTTTAGTGCAGGCATGTGAGTGCAGAACTCATTGCTCCCAATGGAATTATGGCTTAGATGTCAAATTGCAAAATAAATGTAACTCAAAAATAAAGTGTGGGTTCTTAAACTAAATGTTTAATACTAGCTGATACCTAAAAGTATATAGGGAATAATTGCTGTTGTTCAAGTATTTAAGTATAAGTCAATAATTCCGAAGTACATGTACAAAACCGTTTTCTTAGTTTGCCTTTGAAAAGATTTCACTCTATAGGACTACCAAGTCAAGTGCATCGCCATTAAAAAATATACTTTATTTTGTGATCCTCAAACATTTTTGCACTCCCTGGAAAGTGATCAATGTTTAGTTTTTTATTGACTGTAAATCACACATACTTCTAGATCGAAATTGACTTTGAATTACTCTGAATTTCATCATTATTTACTCTATGTAGGCAATTTCTTAGTAAAAAAATACATCTTAGTTAGAAAACCTTTTTGTGTCTTTGATTTACCTGTAATGGTTAGTGTTAGTACCTAGGTATGTCGTGTCAGTGGTCTGAGTTCAATCCGTACGTTGTGTCACTTAAAAGCGTTTTTTTTTCACTTCCTCTTGCAAGAGTAATTTCTTAAATTATCCTTTTTGGAATGGGCATGAATATTGAAGGTCCTCTCTATTCCTGGCATTATTAGAATAGATTAGATTAGATTAGATTTAGATTTAGATTTTTATTTTTTCAATAATAAAGTTTACAAAATTTACAATTCATATTTTAGTAAATAAAAAGTTATGGGTGTAGCATTGCCGTCTACCCGACGGCACTAGGCAGCGATTCTTTACAAGCTATAGAGCCAAAAATGTATTTAGTTCTTTACTAAGGTAACTTTGTATAGTAAGCTTTTGAATCGCTATACACTAACTTTACGCATACACAAACTCTTTTGCAATATAAAAAGTACGTATACCGACGCCCGATAGTGTCTGTCTTTTTGTCGCAGTGAGTTAATTATTTTTAAATACTGTTTGTTGAAAATTTTAAATGGAATTGGTTTTACATTAGAGACGGGTCCAATTGAAATGTATTATCAGAGTGTTTTGAAATTGTTCCGACATGGCTTCGATTTGTGCTCGAAATCGAGATCCTAAAGAACTCAACGAAATTTCATTAATTCAAACTAAAAAAAATAGTTTTATTTTTATGTTTGTTTATATTACTTTTGAAAGCATTTTTTATGATTTTTGCTTTATCAAATTTTATCAAAACTTTTACCATAGCAAATTTTGACCGATTTTTTAAGTTACCACCAATCTATATATGTACATAATGTGCTTGTGCATATCGTCTTACTTCAATATTTCCTTGCCAAATAACAAACAAAAAGGGAAATAAACTTGAAAATTTTGATGCTAGCAAAAATTAAGGTCCTCGATCCTTTATTCCTCTCTTTTAAAACTAAATCCACTCTTTATAGAAAGGAAAATGAAAACAGAAACTCCTTATAACGCAAACATGCTAGGATTTTCAAAATCAGTTCTCTGTTATTTGATTTCAATCACCAAGAACCAATATAGTTAACCTCTGCTTCGTATATCCTGGTCCTGACCATATGCCTTCCTTGACGAAGAAGGCAGCTAAATTCATATTTTTAGTATGTAGGTATACCTACTCCAAATTCAAGCATCTATTTTCGACTCAACTGAAATTCCCTTCCACCTTCTAACATATATGTAATATAACATGCATATAAAAACAGAAGGGATAAAAAGCAAAGCCACACATTTTCCACTGATGCACATTTGAATAAAGTTGTTAGAAAATTTTGTAAAACGTTTGAACCTACGATCATATACATATGTACATATAATTGAAAAACTCAATATTATTTTTTGGCAAGCAGCCCACATAACCTGAAAGTTTTTTTTTTCATTTTTAAGCAAACACACACAACTCGACCTATGTATGGAAAACTAAAAGGGATCCATAGCTTCGTCTCCATATTAATCACAAAACCCATAAAGTTATTTAAAAAAATACAAAGATTTGAAAAAATTCTTATGCTTAGAGATTGCATTTTTTTGTTTTTTCGTTTTGAGAGAGTGCATGAAGCAACATTCCAAAAATATTGTAGGATATTGTGCCTGCATTCTTATCCTTCATTCTACTTACAAGCTTACAACTATACAGAGCTTGAAACAAAAACCATAGAAAAAGCAGAACCACACACACAAAATAAAAAAAGGAAAATGGAAAATAAAAAGAGAAATGTGAGCGGAAACTCCTTTCTAACAAGAGTTTCGTAATATGAACACAAAGTGTGTTTTCTTAATATTGGCCTGACTCTGCATAACGCTTGCAGTGGCCCGGGAAACAGTGTGCTCTTGTCGGGTGGCATATTGGAAGCCCACTTCCCAGAGTCACTCCTCATCGCGTTCAGTTCATGGGTGAGCACCCAATTTCATCTTCAAAAAAATACTAGACCGGACTCTCGATGAAAAATGGATAAGGCGGTGCTACAGTTTAATCTTAGTGGTATACATTTAATATTTCCTCAGATTAACATTACTACTTACATTCCTAAGAAAAATGTTTAAAAATAAAAGCTTTGTTTGCTTTTATTTGTTACTTCCATTTCTGTAGATCTTTAATTTTGTATATTTGTGAATATCGATGAACATCAATAAACTCACAGAACTGTACACATTTTTATCAAAAATGATGCTTTTTAATGCTAAAATTTCTACGCAATAAAAGCAACTGTTTACTAGCTGAAATAAAAACTAGAAAAACTTTCTTTCCATATTTACAAGATTTCAAAAAAAAAAAAAAAACAACAAATGTAAGGAAGAACAGATATTCGGTGCAGGATCTGAAGAAGACAAGAACACGTAAGCGCTAAATTAGTGTTAATGTTTGGATTCAGAGTTACTTCAGATCCGATTCGAAAACATTACAAAATTATCGAAAAATATTCCGAACAGATTCTGCTTCTCTTTGTTATTCATGCAATTTTAATGATAAAGTCTCTAAATGTGTTTTACGAGGATAATTAAATGCAAAGTTCCAACTATATTTCACCTAGAGTCAACCATGCTCTGTTCAAAACTGAAATCATATGACTTGATTTAGTTATTTGCAAAGCTTTGATTCATATATGTATATATATACATATATAAATATATCTTCATGGTTTATTATACGCGCTTTTGCATTTCTTTGCAAACAATACACTTTTGAAATTGCAGTTTTGTAGAGGGTTCCCGCAAGGGAATATTTGTTTCGACAAACACTTGAACAGCTTGACCTTAACCCAATTACTACATTTTTGGTGCAACTACCAACCAACACATTTTCTTATTCTATGGAAGATACGAAGTAGCATATGCACTTTATTTGAGTTTACCGTCATCGTCGTATTTGGATTCTATTCTACTCTATTCTACGCAAAACTTTGATTAAAAACAAATCTTTTCAATTTTTTGCCATAAAATATCAAGGCCTATTTCATTTAAATTGTTGATATATTTGTTAGGTACTATTTTAATATGTACACATAATTCTTTTGCTTATACTCACATACAATTTAAAAAAATATATATACATATTCCGCAACGGATAAGTTCGTCCCTGCAACATCAACATCGCTAAGCTCCACGCTATACACACACAAAAAACAGACGCTGCTGCACACTAGCTGATGTTGCCACAAGCTACAGTACTATTACAGCAAAAAATATCGATCCACTTATTCAGATATACAAAAGGATACACGAATATTGCATGCACATGATTCCTTAGGATGCCGGATGAAGGATTTTTTCCCTGTACATAAATATATTTATTTTTTTTTTGTTCCTAGAAAACAGTCTTACTGGGTATTCCGAGAACTCCCTCTAGCACGGTTATGGGCATGATGTGCACTGTATGTGCCATACTCCACCTCACCGTAAGTCGCACCACCTCACTTTCCGACATTGGAGGCTTTATTGACATACTTGCATATATGTATGTATATACCTACCTACCTGGTGTGTATGTGTATTGGTACAGAAATAGGGGTTATGAGGGTGTACATTTAAAATAAATATTTCATTACTTTTGCCCAGAGTCTCAGTCTACTCCGAAAGTGAAGTCAAAGTCGAAAGGGTGGTGGTGGCTGTCGCCACCAGCAGCGCAGCGCCAGCGTATTGTTGGGCCATAGAAGTTTGCAGTTGCTCATGGAAAGCTCCAATTTCGTTGCAAAAATAATAGCAGTACAATGTATTTTTTGTTTACCTGCCTGGCTGGTTTGGTTAGATTGCTTGGGCTAAAACCCAGGAGTCCTTTTTTAGTCGAATTATGTATATATATATATATATATATATTCAATATATGCTCGTATGCAAAGAGTACATTTTTATTTCTGGTTCACTTTCAGGAGAAATTATAAATTTAACACGTTCATTACCAACTCGAACGAACTTTCAGAACGAGACCAGGCCGCTCGGTTGAAGTTTTCTCCAAGTACACACCCTGTAAAATGATACCCTAGCGGATGAGACTGAGAGTTTACTCGACGAGTATGGCTCCAAAGGACAAAAGTGTAGTTTAAAGCAAGTATAGGGCCATACGGAGCGGGGCATTTCAACCAAGAACAACCACCGATGATGGTTGAAGACATTTTTTGTCCTTGTTGTATTTTTTGTTGGACTGTTTTTCTAGGGCTTAATCAGCTGCAGCTAGCACTCTGCGCTGCTGTAGTTAGATCATTATAAAACAGCAGCTGAATGCGTTGTAGAAAGCAGGTTACATACTTTTCGAAACGAAACGAAAAAGGAATAACCATCAGAATAGTGTACGAATGTGGGAGTATTTAAATGAAGTATTTTCGCCAAAGTAGGTACTATATCCAGAATTGCACATTATATACTTCCTTCATATTACTTTAGATACTTATATATACTTATGACTATGTATACACATATAAATATGGATAGGTATGGCGTAGAAGTATGTTTTATAGTTAGTGTGATGTTATAAATGTTTAAAGAGCTATTCATATAATTGTGCACTTGCCAGATGAGATAAAACTATATAGAAGGATACCATCAGCCAAACTCCCGTAGATACATAAGGGTATACTTATAACGATGTGCATCATCAGCCAGGCATTGAGTTGGGTTATAATGTTTTTCAATTATTTCCACTTTTGCCTGTGGGAAAAAGGATGTCATTTTCCTATCTATCCGCGTGTAGATAGGCTTTTGGATAAAACGTCATACTTGTTCCTACCATCATGTTGTGAGTTTTAATTTGAAAAAAGTAGACGTATGCATTTACATATAAAATGCATATATGAACATTGTACATGTTAATACTAAAATAAAAGTAAAATTGTATTTTTCAACTATTATTATAATACTCTCTATAATTCTATGTACATATTGTCATGCTAAACGTATATTATGTCTATTATGCGGCGAAAACTATTAAACACGTCGTCGGCTTATATTGTTCTTCAATGCAAGCACAGTATAATTTTAAAAGTTTAATATGTGCATTTTTTTAAAAATATTTTTTTGTTAAATGATTATTATGAATTTAAATTCATTACTCTAATACAAAATGAGTGTTTCTGTTCTGTGAAAATTTTGAAAATTAATTTTGTGTGCATATACATACATATGTATGTATGTATGTATGTATTTGATGTGCGTCAAGTTAATAATAGGGGAGAGTACGATAACTTAGGCGACAAAGTTTAATGACGGATTTGTATGGAACAGTTAAAAACAAGCATTTTTTACTATGGGAGGGGGGTCTATCTCCCCCCGTTTAGGCGGTAGGGGCAGTTTAAAAAAATATGTACATTAAATGGAAAAAAATAATTAAAAAATAACTTTAATACTTACAATTAAGTATTATACCTTTTTTTAAAGCCAACATTTTTGTCTATTAGCTTGTTTTTAAATCAAGTCAAAACTATGCATAGTTTTTGAAAAAAATTGTTTTAAACTAAAAATTTATGCAAAAAAAATTTAAAAAAAAAGGTTTAAAGTGTAGTTTTTCAAAACTTTCAAATTATTTTCTGTTTTTTTTTTAAATTTATTGCTCTTATTTGTCTTTGATCAAAAACTGAAAACTAGATGACTTTATGTCTTCTAGTTCTTGAGAAAATTGAAAATTACCAAAATAAATATTTTAATTAAATTACTTTTTCCTTGCTTAAGTATTAACGTAGTCTTATTTTGATAGTAATAATCGAATATGGATTAAGAGGTAAATTAATTTTTCTTAAATCCAGCTTATTTAAATGCAAAAGAAACTTTGCATGCACCCCATCTTGCACCCACCACACCTTGCACCCTCCCCATCTTGCACGCAATCCAACTTGCACCCACCCCAAATCCTATAGTGTTCCCAAGCAGGGGGGTTGCAGGGGGGCAGCATGCCCCCCCTTACAGATCCCACTGTTGGACACACCCAAACTCGCGCACACCTTACTGTTGCATACACCCAAACACGCATTACGCATACGCAAATACCATTATTACTATCAAAATAAGACCACTCAAGCAAAAAAAAAGAATTAAATTAAAATAGTAGTTGTGGTTATTTTCAATTTTCTCAAAAACTAAAAGACATAGAATCATCTAGTTTTCAGTTTTTGATCAAAAACAAATAAGAGCAATAAATTCTGAAATAAAAACAATGGTAGATAATCTTGAAGTATTGAAAAAGTTACACTTTAAACCTTTTTTTAACTTTTTTTACTCAAATTTTGAGTTTAAAATTAAATTTTTATTTTCAATTTTCTCAAAAACTAAAAGACATAAAATCATCTAGTTTTCAGTTTTTGATCGAAAACAAATAAGAGCAATAAATTCTGAAATAAAAGCAATGGTAGATAATCTTGAAGTATTGAAAAAGTTACACTTTAAACCTTTTTTTAACTTTTTTACTCAAATTTTGAGTTTAAAATTAAATTTTTCAAAAACTACGCATAGTTTTGACTTGATTTAAAAACTGGCTAATAGAACAGAATGTTGGCTTTAAAAAAATGTATACAACTTAATTGTAAGTATCACCGTTATTTTTTAAGAATTTTTTTCCATTTTAAGTAATAATTTTTTTAAATTGCCCCTCCTGCCTAAAGGGGGGGAGATAGCCCCCCCCCTCCAATAGTAAAAAATGCTTATTTTTAACTGTTCTAAAAAATTATGTTATAATATCTTGTCGCCTAAGTTATCGTACTCTTGCCTAAAAAAATGAAATCTGAAAATGAGTAAAACTTTTCATAATTTTAATATTGTTTTTATTTAATAGAAACAATTCCTTCTCATCAAATGCCTACTAAAGTAGGCAAAGATACCTACTAAAGTGTTTAGGCATCTTGTGAGTCAAAATTTGAATTTCCTCAGAGTATGAATTGATTGTATTGATTAAGATTTATGTATACAGAAGATTTTTCATGATTAGGTAGTGCAGACAAATCCAATAAGAGTAAATCTAGTTAGGTATGAAGAGTGGTTATGAAATCAGACCTTTGGATTCGATGTAGAGACACTTTTATTAAATGTATTGAATTTAAATAAATAGTTTTAATTGCTAAAAATTTAATTTTTGGCATAAGCCATTTTTTAATTACTCGAATCCTATGCGTTGATAAAATTTATGGAAACCAGATCCACTATTTTAGATACTGTTAAAGTCAAAAAATAAATGTTTTCATTAATGAAATCTGTTGTACAAAAGTGTATCAAATTCATACATGTTGTTGTTACATATTGAAGTACTGCTTAATAAGCGTCTTATCTCGGTATACATCAGTAATATGTGTCTTGTTAGGGTTAGCGGTCTCGGTTTGTTTCGTTTTGGTTATAGTAAGGATTGTGATTGCTAGTGCTTATCAAAAGCTGTTGAATATTTTCAATTATGTCATTATTAAAAAGTTGCTTCGATGTAGCCTTTCGGAAAATGAATTGATTTTGAACCTTCGTATATTGAGATCTCATTAATTTTCGGGCCGACTTCTTACTTAGGTTTTTTGTATAACACTGAACTTGGCTCCTTTTTTTAACATTCATGTTCTAGGTATGATATCGTATTATCAAAATTTGTAAGATAAAAAAAAAAAACAAAAGAAACGATAGCACTTCAAAATATATCCATATTCAAGTGTAAAGCAGAGTCAAGTCGTTTTATTTTATTTTATCTGAATTATGCAACATATTGAATTAATTAAATTAAGTTTTCTAAGTTAAGTGAACTGATATACGTTACCCTAAAAGTAAAAAAAAACATATTATCTTATATACATACTCCAGAGTACAGAATATTGTATTTTTATATTTATTTGCATAGTATATTATCATCCCAAAGGTAAATTAAAAATCATTTGCCCTGCCCTTCATTTCATCGCAAATCACTCTTTTAACCCTTGGTGCTTTTGTGTATATTTCAGATCGGGATGTTTGTGCTGGTATAGAATATTGTGACTATAACTTTACTCAGCTAGACCATTTTTGGAAAAAATCAAAATAAAAAAATATCTGTACCAATATAACACACGGATATATATATGTATGTTATTGCTATGCTAGTGTATTCTTTTAAAAAGAAGTCAAGAATCACTTAGGAATTTTAGACACTCATCTTTTTTCTTTGTCTATTTTTTGTGTTTTGCGTGATGATGGGGTCTACTGTATTTAATACACGTGGCATAGGATGAGAATGAATTTCCTGTTACCACCATAAGCACTTTGCAAGGAAATTGTCATGTTTTGTGTTTGCAAGGATCTTCTCACTCTCACTCTGTTTCTCTTCTCTCACTCAACCCTCTACTTTCATCTATGTATCCTAAGGCTATGAATAGCAGTGATGTCTAGGACGTCTATGAGCATCAGCATTATTTTGAAAATGAAACCTCAATATAGGTGGTTTAAACATTATGCCACATGAAAAGAAAAGTAAAAACACTACAAAACCATTGATGACATGATTTCATTCCCAAAGGCATTTAGGTTGGTATACCTTTATAGGTATATCCGTGGATCTAAAAGCTATTCTTATATTATGAGCCATACATGCAAATATAATATTCAAATTGCATACAGTGTATGTTTATCTATCAATTTGGGGCCAACACCTTTAAATAAGAAGAAGTGCTTCACGTACATAATAAGAGAAGAAGATTGAGTTCAATAATGATATAAAATATCTATATACCTAACAAATATTTTATCTATATAAGTAGATATTTTTATTTATACATACATACACATGTACGTTTTGAATGAAAAAAAAGCACGAGACAAAAGGTGTACGAATAGGTATTGAAGGTAGAAATCAATAGAGTACATAAAATGATGTGTTTTTTGTTGTTATTTGTGAGTGGGGTGAATGGGAGTGTTAGTCGGTGAGCTGATCCATAAGGATGAAAAAGGATATTTTATCAAACCGTACCATGTCGCGCGTTTATCTTAAAGAGAAATTCAATTTCCTACGAAAAAGGATGTGAATGAATCGAAGGAGTTTTCTCATTTGTCAAGTAATCAATAATGATGGCAGTACGAGCTATGAAATTTGAAGCGACGAGATGAAATGGATTGGAATTTAATGAAGATGTGGGGGTGGGTGGTTTAGCCAGTGGCGGACTAAGGGGGGGGGGGGTGGGGGCGGTCCGCCCCGGGTGGCAGACTAATAGGGGTGCCATTAGTAACAGAAACATAACTTTGCACACTACAAAAAATAAAAACACAAATAAAACAATAAATTTGTTTCCCAAGTACCTACCTATATATGTATATGTGCGCATGAATTTCGTTACTGGCCTATTCTTTTAATATAAGTAATATGGAAATAAAATATTTATCGCCCAAGAGCAACAACCAAGCATTTACCAAGCGTCGCAGTTCAGTTCTTTTTTCTTTACTGATATGAGTATTTTTCTTCGTTTCGTTTTTAAATAACGGTACGCATTTTTTATGGCATATAACTCTATTCTTCTATCCGACGTAGTTACACAAGTTTGTGTGTATTATATCTATTATCATTAGGCCAGATGACGGAGTATAATTGAAAGGCGGGGAAGAAGAAAAAAGAAGAAAATTATGCCAGGCGAAAAGGCTCAAGATGCTGGTTTGACGTTGGAAGAGGAAACACGAAGAGCCATGTTAGAATGTCAGGATACATTTTATACTGAACTTGTGCATCGATCTAAGGCCATGGAAGATATTGCGTCAGTTTTCTCAGCTCTTCAACCGAAAATATTGCTGTATGGAACGGAAGAAGAACTGCGGGCTGTGGTTTCAATGCTTACCTCGACATTTACAGAACTTACAGACAACAGTATCATATTGGAAATCCAGCGAATTCCGCGTCACATGGTAGCTTCAAAGATAAATTTAAAAGATGCAGAAATTTGGACAGCCTTTGAATTTTTAAGCTTCATTGTTAAGTGGGATTTTTCAGACTCTTTACCGAGTCTGTCATTGGCGATGAGAATTTATTTAACAATTTGCGTCTCAGTGGCATCGTGTGAACGAAGCTTTTCCAAATTAAAATTAATAAAGACTTATCTAAGATCAACGATGAGCCAAAATAGGTTGACTAATTTGGCTATACTTTCCATCGAAACAGAGCACACAATAAATATAGATTTTAATGATATAATCGAAACATTCAGTACAATAAAAGCTCGTAAGCACCTTTAAATAAAATCTTTGTTCGTGTTTTTTTCTTAAATTTTTCAAGGGGTGTAAGCTTGCTTTACCGCCCCGGGTGTCACTGCCTCTTAGTCCGCCACTGGGTTTAGCATTGGGTTTAAGAGGATGCGTTATGTACAAATGAAAACAATCAACATAGGACTTAACGCAGCTTTATTTGAAAATATCATAATGTTGATTTTTTGCTGTATGTACCTATAAGTAGGTAGCTCAATTTTACTTTCCTAAGACACAATGCGAACAAAATTTCAAAAAACCCTCCGATTTCATATGCAATAAAAGTTAAAAATGGACAATAGAAGCATCAAAAGGATCCATTAAGGAAGAACAAAAACTAAGAAAAGCTTTCAATGGAACAAAAGGCTCTTCAAGTCTTTTGGTTGTCATTCTAATATTAGGTAAAAAATCAATATATTCAATCTGTTTCAATCGAATATTGGTCTTAAGGTTCTTTGGGGGAGGGGAAAGAAAAAGTGTTTCTTTATTTACTTTGATTTGCTTCATCTTAATACTTTATTGACAATGTCCATTGAAACGTGACAAGTATATTTTCTCTTAAGTGAAAATATGGCAATCATTATTAAAGTATAGTAGTCTAATAACCTGTACCTACATTTATAGATATTTTACCTTAAGTCTGCCAGTCTATGTTATTCTGGGACAATAATTATGTCCATCAAGTGCTTAAGTTTTAAAATTGACATTTAACTGACATTGGCGCCACCATAAATCGCATTGCAAAAAAAAAACAGTTCCGGAATCATGGAACATGAGCTTCAAATGCCTACAGTCACGAATGACACGACACGACAACGACAACATGATGAAACAAAAGTCCTTCGCAGGAACATCCTTTTTAAGTGTGCTGAAGCTGGTGAGGATGGTTGCGAGCTGTTCGGAGTTCGAGTTCGGGTTTGGGATTATGTTTGTGCTTTTTGTTCGCGTGACTTGTGCAAATGTCAACAAAATACCCTAGCAACTCATTATACATATACTATACATATAGGTATGATGTATATAAAATGACTTACAAGAAATAATAAAAAAAAAACAATGAAGAAGAACAGAAACAAACGAAAGCTGTCAGGATGTGCTAAAGTAACAAATAGCTTTTTTTATTTGTTTCACAGTGATATGCTATTTTTAGCTTAAATGACATTTTCAGAATATAACTTTCATAATATACAAGTATAGCATGTTTAGTATAAGGTAATATATATTTGTGAATTGGCTTTATTTGACAGTTTTGTTACGAACTGTAAATGTACCATGTAATTTTATTAAATAATGAAATTATTAGGAAAAAATACGTAGGTACGTTATTCTGTTAGATTTCTTACATTTGTCTAAGCACCAGGGTAATATTATTGGAATAGTTGGCATTTTGAGGTTAATTCAATTATAAAAGGTGCTTCACGATCAGATGGATATTGTCTATGGTTTGACAGTTTAGACTGTCACAATATGTTGATATTTTTTGTCACAAAGGCTTGCAAATTTATTGTGAACCATTTAGCGCCTACCACTTCGAAAAAAAAACAAAGCAGAGATATCCTGAAGCCCTTCAAATTAACCTTTTGGAGCGATTTACACACTGGCGACATCATTGGTCCTCATTTCTTTCGATATGAGGAAGGAGCTGCCTTTACGGTGAATGGCGAGCTACATATTTCAATTCGGTATCAGCATTATTTTCAGAAGTGGTCCTCTCTAGATCTCTTGAATGATCGAAAGTCAATATTTTTACAAAAAGTAGTGAAAAATTGAGTTGATCGAATGAATTATGTAACTCGTATGCCAAAATCAGGTTCAAATCCCATGAAATTGTTTACCACATTACAATTACAGTATTCCCCGCTTAATTGCACTGACCATTTTGTCAGATTTTTCGGTCAATTATCGAAACCCCGCTTAATTGACATATCTGTTCAATTAAGCGAAACCCGTATAATATCACGAGTAGGTCAACTAAAAAATAAAATATTCATCCCAGAAATTTACTCTATAAACATTTCAGTGTCAACTTAATTTTGGCGTCTGTAAGTTCGCCATAACATGATATGTTATGTCATCACATGCCAAATAAGCATTGAAATCTGCATTGTCCTCAAGAACGTTATCTGTGACCACGAGATCATTTTCCGACTGCTCTTCTTCTTGAATGAAGCCTGCCTTTAAAAAAAGAACTTGCAAATTTAGGTTTAGTAGTAAAATATTTAAAATATTACCTTTCTAAAACAATTTCTTATAGTAGAAGGTATTATAAGCCACAAACAATGTATGCTTATGTGCATTGCTTGCAAAGATGTGATCGACTTTGAAAATTCTTCGATAGTCTTGCCACGTTCGATGGCTGTAATTTGTTTCCTTATTATATTTTGCTGATAGTAAGCTTTGAAACAATGAATAATGCATTGGTCAAGGGCCTGAATGATGGACGTTGTATTTGTGGGTACAAACTGCACGTTTATATTTTTTAAATCGTCCAACTTCTTATGACAGGCAGCATTGTCGACAAAAAGAATTATTTGTCTGTTCTGCTTTATCATTTCTTCGTCAAATACATATAAAATTTGGGCCCATAAATGTTGGGTCATCCCTGCCTTTTTGTTGGAGAAATATTGTAAAGGTACAACCTTATTTCTTAAACACTTTGGCGTTTTGGTTTTTAAAATCACAATCATTTTTTTGTCCGTCCAATTATCCGAAAAATGTCCATGTATTTAGTTTGTATGCTGCATGTTTTTAAGATCAATTAAGCGAGTAATTCAACTAAGCGGGGTTCAATTAACCGTCTAAAAAGCTTTGCTACTAATACGGGAAATTTTCGAAGTCAATTTTTTCGATCAATTAAGCGGGATGTTCAATTAAGCGAGGTGCAACTAAGCGGGGATTACTGTATATTACTTATGTATACACATTAATGTACTTACATATATATATACATATACATACATACATGCTTATTTGAAATATTCACTTTTAAAATATAACGTATTCAATAAAGGTTTGTTTTTCATATGTTGCCATCAGAAATATTAGTAATCAAAAATTTAGTTCAATTAAAAAATTTAATGCTGCAGTAAAAAGATGAACATTTTTTATTATATCTCACTACAATGTGCATTCACAGCTTGTCAAAAAATTTACACTTATGTAAGAAAAATAAATAACCATTTGAACAATATATAAATTTAAATATACAGGGTGGCGCACCAATTGTGCTACAATAAGAAATTCAAATAACTTTTTCTTAATCAGTGTATTTCATTTTTTTTTTATTGGATAGAAATTTAAATGTTATCTTAAATAGTTAATTATTTTAAAAGATGATAGTACGCAAATGGCCGTGGCATGATGTTTGTGCTTTGGACTGTCATGCCAGAGGTCTTGGGTTCAATCCCTGTCTATGCCATCTGAAGTTTTTTTCAGGTATTGATTCTTGCGAGGAATTGACAAATCCTTCAAGAATAATTCTTTTTATGAAAAGTGCTTTCTCAAATTAGCCGTTCGGATTCGGCTTAAAACTGTAGGTCCCATCCATCTCCGACAACAGTAGGTACTCGCACACAAGAATGGATGGCTATATGTGCAGTTGCTCAATCTTGCTGGAACCAAATGCTGTTCAATGGGATACGTCTTCGGTGCAGTTCTGGTTAAAAAATTTATTCAGCATTTTTAGATAATGGTTCCCATTGACAGTTACTGTTACAACATTACCTTTAAAGAAGTAGGTATTGCCCGACAACACATAATGATGAAACTGCGCACCACACAGTTACTCGTTCTGGGTGCAGTTCCGTCTCATGGAGCATTTCTGGATTTGATTCACTCCAAATACAATTTTGCTTGTTTACATTGTTGTTTAGGTTGAAATGGGCCTCAAAGTCAGTTGTCTTCTTCGGCCATTGCAATAATTTTTCGGCAAAATTCCCCTCGAATAGGACAATCCTGAGGGTCTAACTTGCTTGTAAGTTGGACTTTGTATGGAAACCATTTTAAGTCATCTTGGAGTAGAGACCGTCTGCTAACTCCAATTCGAGTCGAAATGCTTGGATTTGTCTACATTGCCGATGCTACAGCTGCGATTGTATCCTGAACACGAATATTGGGATCTCGATAGTACGGTCTTCGTGCGATGCTTCTAGATTTGGCAAACATGTTCACCAGTAATTGTCCATTTACTTAATGGAGTACCGCCAAACTTCCGCTTAGTTCCCTTTGAACGGAAACCGTTGGTACTGTTGCACTATCCAAATTCTTTTTTCAGTATCGCCAGCATTTATTTTGATAAATCTAAATAATAACCTGCAAAATCAAAACAAAAATAAGCCAATTACTCACACAAAAAAAAGTTATTACGTTTTATTTTTGTAAGATGATTCGTGCGCCACCCTGTATGTACACTGTACAAGGTGCACCACGGAAACCGAAAGGATTTTAAATCATAACAGAGCTATCTGTAGTCAACGTAGGGATACGAGCTTATGGTCATGTTTGAAAGAAGAAGAATTTCAAGTATGACTTTGAAAGGTCTGGATTTCTTTCCAAATAACATAAAATCCTATACAAGTGCGATCAGGGTACACCTGTGTGACCAGTGCGTTAGGAATTAAAAATTCACTTATTTAAAATTAAACTCAAAGCCGACAGCAAATCACAAATTAATCAAAATATACACACATAAGTTCTCGTAAATACTTGTTTGTTTTATATTTTAATAGAAAAAACAAAAATTTATCACAATAAAGAATAGACCAAATCTCTCTCACTAAAAGAATCTTCCCCTTTTCACATAATTCTAACACAAAACAACAGACGAAATGAAACGTAGCATCAGATCTGATAGTAGCTGGTGGTTACATAAATCAATTTAAATTCTATTGTGCCATGTTATGCCACTATATAAAAATATCTCACAGTAGACTCCCAAACAATCTAATGCGTTATTAAATTTAATTTTATACTAGCACAAAATATCTACGCCTAAACCGTATTAAACTATAAGGTATATTTTTTGTATCGCCAGCGATCAACTATAATTCGACACACAACCAGTCAAGTTCGGTCTTCTAAAAGATCACTGCCGCACAGACTCAAAGTACTCTATGCAATCAACTTAATAGTTTTAGGGTTAACGAGTTTGATTTAAAAGAAAAAATTAAATATAAAATAATTCAATTAAATTGAAAAAAAAAAAATCAGACTTAGCTTGGTGCTTGGTCGTTCTTGTCGTCACTTGTC
This sequence comes from Eupeodes latifasciatus, assembly GCA_920104205.1. Classification (NCBI taxonomy): domain Eukaryota; kingdom Metazoa; phylum Arthropoda; class Insecta; order Diptera; family Syrphidae; genus Eupeodes; species Eupeodes latifasciatus. Next base: position 161,677,126 of record OV049924.1, read on the forward strand.
GTTCGTCGCCGCGAGCCGTCGCGTCGCAACGAAATTGCAGCCACAATTTGTATAGGATTTTATTTCTATTTTTATTTTCATAGCATCGCCGCCGCCGCGGCATAACTGCGATGCAATCAAGATAAATGGGCAACATATAAATCGTTTAATCCTTTTATGACTCGTAGAACATTCAGGCGGTGTAAATAATAATTTTTTCTCAAAAGCGCATCGTGATTGTCTCTTACGATAAAATAATAATAGTTCATCTAATTGTGGTGTCCAATCAAACATTTCAAGATCTCTATGAGTTAAGTTTTGTTTTCGAACATTTTTTTAAATTTGAATTTAAAATTAAATTTAGATTAATTCTTCGTTTATTAAGAGGTATTGTCAGTAAAATGCTTTTTGAACAATTGGATTGTATCTGATGTTAAAACGTTGTTTGTGTAGTACTTTCGCTAAAAAGTATAACATTTGTATTTTAATATTATAAGGTTAAATCACCATTAACACTCACAATAGATTATTAAATTTAATTTATATTGCTGAGCTAAAGAAAAAAAAATAAAAAAATAATAATAATAAAAATAAATTCCTCGCTGTTTTTAAGTTCTATACGAAAAAACTAACATTATACACGGTGCACCATCTGTATGCATCGTATTTCAACATTGAATGACTCCCATGGAAACATCGATAATTCTTAAATAAAATAAGATGAATATTTTTTTTTTCCTCTTTTATGTAATTGAATAATTTGAAAATTGTTGAAAATAATAATTCGATTGTTACAACAAATCTAACTTTTACTCTTTGAAGGACTAATGGTAATGGTGCAACTTGACAAATCAAGTTTTTACAGAAGCAAGTATCTTACTTACTTAAGGCAAGTATCTGACTGAAGCAAGTATGTAGAACCCGTTTAATGAAAAAGTAGAGATTTCTAAAGACCGTCAAACTAGACTATTTTCTGTGAAGTTATTTAAAAAGTATAGTTTATGCCAGCAAACCGAAGAACATTGAAGAAGTGTTATGACCAAGAAACTATAAGCATTTATGTATATTTTAATTTGACTTTTCCTGAAAAATTGTTGAAACTAATAAACTTTTATTAACGAATTCTTGATCTATTTAGTTTATATTTATTCATTATTTAACTTTGAAGAACATTTAATTTCCTGAACATAATAGGTCCGTTCGCGTACTTTCTGCACTAAAATTCGTAAAAAGAAATATTTTAAAGAGTGGGGGTAAAATTCTCTCACAAAAAAAAAACTACAAAAAAGTAAGCTAACGGGAAAACAACAAAATTTTCCCACAATATTACTGTTTTGTTGCTGTTCTTTGAAAATTTGTTTTTAAATTTTATAACTGACAGCAAAAGCGAGCAATTTATTTAATTTATTTGAATTTCTATCAAATTTGAAATTTTCACAAATCAGCCCAAAGAAATTTCTTGGGCTAAAATCAGTGCTGTCGTTTTGGAAAAGTCCAAAGCAGTACATTCCAAAAAATTTTGCATAATTTTTGCACAAAAGCAATACGCATATTTTTTTTTAAATTCATATTTATTTTTATGTTTCTTTATAACAAAAAATAAACTTAGATACATATCTACTTTATATATATATAAGCCTTTTAGTTCAATTGCTTAGTCTTATTTTAACATTAATATTTTTATTAATTTCACTTTTAATAAAATAGGAACATTTTTATAATAAAAATAAATATATATTATAGCTATATAACTATTATACAAAAATAAATGAATACAAATCTCTAAACTTTCTTTTCATATTTAGTTTTATGAACAATGAATTTGAAATGGCAATACAAAAATGAAAATGAAAATTTTCGACAGCATTGGCTAAAATTCGTAGGTTGGGGAAATATTTTACTCTCTCGTGAGCGCTCTCTTCTACGAAAAACTACGAAATTTTTGAGTACGCGAACAGCGTTGCCGCTGGGCTTCACGAAAGTGTAACACATTTTTTTAAAAAACGTAACAAAAGCGAACAAAATGTAACAAATTGAAAAAAATGATTTAAATCAAAGAATGCTCTTAAACTCAATTTTTTTATTTTTAATAAGTTAATAAGTTTTCTTCATCACAGTTTTTAAATTCAGTACAAAACTATGCATTAAATAATAAGTCAATAAATTATTATAAGTAAGACACATTTTAAGTTTTACATAAAACATGTTTAGGCAAATTAAGAGAATTGATCTTTTATTTGTTTTGCAAACATTATTGATTCAATGGTATTCAAGTGATACCTATGGAATGTGGAAACTGTAATACTTTGAGGAATGGATATCTAACGATGTTTATATGCTGGATCGAGAGATCGAGTTTGAATTTGAAGTGAAAGATAGCAAGATTTCGACTAAACTGTAACTGAACGAGTTCGATCGAGTCGAATGAAGGTGATTTCGACTCAATTTAGGACGTAGATATACAAATAGGTGGAAGTGTTGTTTAAGCGCACTTCACACTGATTAAAAAAATCATAAAGTAAATTTTTAAAGAAAAAAAAAGTTTGGAGAAAAAAGTGTAACAAAAAGAAAAAAAAAGTAACATAGTAACAAATACAAAAAAAATAAGAAAAGTGTAACACTTTTGTTACACTTGTAACATTGTGGCAACGCTGTACGCGAACAGGATTTGGTTAAATTTCGTATTTTTTAGTAAAATTTGACTGTTTTAGGAGGATACGCGAACGGACCCAGTGTTGCCGCTGAAAAAAATCAAAAAGGGTACAAAAAAGGGGCCCGACACAAAAAAGGGGCCAACATACGAAAATTGGACACCATAGAAAAAAAGTACAAATGTATTCAAGAGTAAAACAAAAATGTATTCAAAAACTTAAAAAAACTATTTTATTTCAATAACATTAAAATAAAAACTTAAATTCATTTAAAAAACAAAACAGTAACAACAAGTCAGTTGTTAATAACAACAAATACATAAATAAATTAATTGAAGTTAAGTCTTTCATTTTTTTAATATTGTCTTTCTGTATAAATAAACAAGATTTTTTTTTTGGAACCCAATTTTCCAACTTATTTTTGTTTTCAATTAAATTAAGAGCTGACATCATCGAATTGCAAGTTTTCACATTCAGTCTATTCGTCAACTGATTTTTAATAAGGGTCAGCTTTGAAAAAACTCTTTCGGCAGAGGCACTGCTATGGGGCAGAGTAAAAATATTTGTAACAAAGTTGTATACATTTGGAAACATAAATTCATCTAAATTGTTTTTACATTTCCCTATTTCATACCAGAATTCTTCAATATCATTGATTTCAAATGTGCTTTGAAAAGCGTTATCCTCGGATTTTATCTCAAGGAGTTTGTATTCCTCAATGACTTTTCCTGAATTGGATACCAGGTTTGGAAAACTGGAAACTAACTGTACATAGTTAAATTCAAGATTTTTTTTGACAACTTTGGGATCTAGAAAGTGCAATATCGAAAGTTTTTCATCATTAATATCCATTCTTTTTAGTATTTTTTCGAAGTATAAAAAGACAGCGTCCAGTACGAATTTTTTCGGAGTATAAACCGACAGAGTTCAGTTCAAGTTCAGTATGAAACTTCGTTACCGATTTTTAATTAATTTACTTAAAGAGTGGATAAGATAAAAAATATCTTAATTTATCCTTGAAAAGTATTTTATTACTAGTAAAATCGTAAAAAGGGGCCAATTGGGCACTTTCTATAAAAGTCGGGGCCACGGGGATCAAACGCAAAAAGGGGCCAAATGGCCCCTTTAGGGGACAAACGGCAACGCTGAACGGACCTAATATTTCAATCCGCTTTTGTCAGTATCTTAAAAATTAAAGTTCATAGTTTGCATTTCTTTGGTTGAGCATACTGTTCACATCGTTTATTGAAAATAAAATGAATCAAATTGGTACCTCCGACTTTAAGCAGAATTTTTGAATTAATTTCAGCACTTTGTTTCTTATTCTATTTCAAAGTTGTGGTTATTTCTGTTGTCGAGTAGTTGAAAATAGAGTTTATGATATGAAATACAAATTGTTCAAATAGTGTCGAGAAAGCGTTTAAGATGACGCAAAGCAACAAAAGCCTTCAAAATCAACTAATGAGCTTATTCACAAAGCAACACAATGAAAGAACTGGTACTCCAAAATCGTCGATTTACTAGTTAGATTAACAGAAGGACAGTGAAAATCATTTTGAGTGACTATTTCACAAAAGTGAAATAATTTTTGTTATCATTTGTCCAAAAACTTGTCTCTTTTTGAGGTGCAACGACCTAGGTCACCTGACACCATGCAACTTTTACTTATTGAGATAATATAGAAGAGATAAAAACCGAAGCGAAGAAGTAATTAAAGGCGATATTAGAAAAGGACACCTTATAGTTACTCTATGCGGGTAGGTATAGTTTCTTCGTTGTTTTAATATTATTCTATTTATTGACAAAGCCGCGAGTTCAAAATGTGTTTTATCGATGTTTTTGTTTTGGTACCTTGATACAAAAGTAACTCTTGATACAAGAGTAGCGTCCACAAATGGAAAAAAAAATTAAATTTTGCAAGTCCCCGAAAAAGATACTTTCTGTGTACTTACAGCCTTAAATTATCATATAACGAAAATATACATAGTTTTTATTTTTTAATGGTTTTTTGAAATATTTATGTATGTTTTCCGCATTTCATTTCTATAATAAATAAAGACTATCTGTATTATGGCTGCTGATTGGGGTAGATTCCAACAAGATTAATAGTTAAAGATGTGGTTCCGAAAACAATTAAAACACCAAGTCAATTCGGTTCACAAAGTATGTATAATGTTTTATTTGAGCAGAAGTACGTCTTACCAGATTGGAGGTTATTATAAAAGAGAGCGATTCAATCAAAAACACTGTTTTTGGATTCAATAGGTATATACAGGAAATGTTAAGTACTAACTTTACAACTTTAGAATTAAAAAAAATTGGATGAATTAGAGTGAATTTAAGAGTAGTGCCATCTAGTGATTATTTCAGCTTTATAATTGGTATAAATTATTTTAAACAGCATTCAGATTTGTCTTCAACAGCTGCATTAGTTGACACCAACGAAAATTTATTTTAATTTCTTAAGATCTATTCTAAATTACGAAAAGACGCTTTGATTTATAGATTATATATACTACATATGTATACGCATAACGCATATTCAGCTCTGCTCTGACCTCTGTTATCACTCCTCTTTCTCTTACACGTATGTGTAACCTATCCTATGTTTATTCAATTATCAAGAGTATGCACCCATTAAAGAGATTTATTTTGTTAATTCCGTTCTTACTTTATTATTTTTGCTTTGCTTTTTTTCACTCAGCACAGGAGTATGCAAGGAAAAGAAAAAGTAAAATATATGTATACACATAACTATAGGTTATATTATATTTCATCGTTTTTGATTCATTACTACGTTTCAACAGAAGCTCTTTTTTCATTTTATTTTGTATTCGTTGTTGATGATTCTTTTTCGTTTTGCAGTTCTTCTATCCAATTAAGAGACTTGTTTCCGAATTGGCCTTTTCATTGAAGTATTAAAAGGTGCATGAAACTCGAGGTATATTTTTATTCTAAGAGGCCTCACCCCTTGCCCTTATTCTAAGCCTTTCCCATTTTTGTTAATTTATCTTTTTGCGCTCGAGTTCGTTATGTTTAAAACGTTTTAGTTCAATCATAAGTATTAGTCCAGTTTATTTAAAAGTAATATATTCATGATCCCGAAATGCAGGTCGCATTTTTACATGCCTCAATTTAAAAGAATGCGTTTGCCACGAAAGTATAATTTGATATTTGAATATCGCTTTGCAGGTTCTAAGTCTATCAGTTTTATCCTTTTTTTTGTAGATGACGAAATATGGGAGAGTACGATAACTCAGGCGACAAAGTTTAATGACGGGTATTGTATAGAACAGTTAAAAACAAGCATTTTTTTACTATAGGAGGGGGGTATATCCCCCCCGTTTAGGCGGAAGGGGCAATTTAAAAAAATATATACGTTAAATAGAAAAAAAATTATTAAAAAATATTGGTAATAGATACATATATACTTACAACTAAGTTTTATACATTTTTTTAAAGCCAACACTTTTGTCTATTAGCTTGTTTTTAAATCAAGTCAAAACTATGCATAGTTTTTGAAAAAAAATTGTTTTAAACTCAAAATTTTGCAAAAAAAAGTTAAGAAAAAGATTTAAAGTCTAATTTTTCAAAACTTTAAGATTATCAACTATTGTTTTTTTTTTAGAATTCATTGCACTCATTTGTTTTTAATCAAAAACTGAAAACTAGATGATTTTATGTCTTTTAGTTCTTGAGAAATTTGAAATTTACAAACAAAATAATAAGAAAAAATAATAAGATATACCTAGGATAAATTAATTTTTCTTAAATCCAGCTTATTAAAATGCAAAAGAAACTTTGCATGCACCTCCCCACCTTGCACCCATCACAAATCCTATAGTGTGCCCAAGCAGGGGGGGTTCATACACATCCCAGATAATCCTGAAGTATTGAAAAATTACACTTTAACCTTTTTTTAACTTTGTTTACTCAAATTTTGAGTTTAAAATTAAATTTTTCAATAACTACATACATATATAAAGTTTTGACTTGATTTAAAAACTGGCTTAGAGAACAGAATGTTGGCTTAAAAAAATGTATATTACTTAATTGTAAGTATTACAGTTATTTTTTAACTATTTTTTCCATTTCAAGTACCTAATAATTTTTTTAAATTGCCCCTCCCGCCTAAACGGGGGGATATAGACCCCCCTCCCATAGTTTGCTTGTTTTTAACTGTTCTTAAAAAATCAGTTATAATATCTCGTCGCCTGAGTTATCGTACTCTTGCCAAGAAATGGAATTAACGGATATTTCATCAACATCGTAAAGTAAAGAATAAAATACCATAAATATGTTTTTTTGTACATAGCCACACTCATGGACTATTTTATTTACTTAGTTTTATATGCTGTGTCTTACAAGAGATACGCCAACGACGACCACAACACAAAACATAGAAGGCGAGAATTTCTTGGGAAAAAGAGGAAAAGCATTACAAAAATAAGGGTGACGGTGCCAAGTAAAATACTACTGATCAGGACGGACTAAAACATTCTTTGAAACATTATTTAATAAAAAGCTGTCATACATTTTTTAGACATGTGCTATTTTAGATTGTGAGAAAGTTACGTAATACCAATTTATTAATTTACTGAAATCTAGGGGCTTTTTCACTAATTGCACATTACAAGCGCAATTTTGTGATTTGTAATTCACAAACAAAAATGTATAGGAAATTATTGTTTTACCGTGTTGTTTGTTCACTTGTAAATGTTAAGTCATTTTCATTAAATTGTAAGTCATCCTCATTAAATTGTAGAGCTTCTTAAGAGTCAAGTGCAAGATGGACAAAGCTAATGACACTCAAAAAAACGAACTTTAAAATAAAAATACCTGGAGATATTGTAATTTATAGGCGTACGATAAACTCCAATTCTCCTATTACGAACTAATGGACATACCTATATTATAATTTCTATTGATGCTACTGTGCTTCGTTTACGCTTAATATGACCGAACAAAAATTTGTAGTATTGCTTATACATTTGTTATTAGAAAAATACAACTTTTGGTGAAACAGAAAACATTTTTCAAAAACTTCACAAAAACAAAAAGAAGTTGTAAAATAAAATTTAATACGTTTGTCAGAAGTTTTGTGAAAAAGCACATATGTATATATGTATATGATTTTCAATTTTGTACGTTGATAGGCAACACAGTTCAAGTTCAATAATTTAGCAACGTATGCTAAGTTAAACCTAATAGGTTACGAGTAAAAGTGATAACTGATAAGCTTACAACATAATATCGGCTATCTCATTGACAACTCTAGAAGTTATAATAAATAGGGGACCTACAGTTTTAATCTGAATCCGAACAACTAATTTGAGAAAGCACTTTTCATGACAAGAATTACTCTTGGAGAATTTGTCAATTCCTCGCAAGACGCAGTACCCGTGAAAAAAAAACTTTAGATGGCAAAGGCAGGGATCGAACCCAAGACCTCTGGCATGACAGTCCAACGCACTCTTTTTTTCAAATTTATTTTTATTACTTCAATCTTAAACCTATCTTAAAGCTAGACAAAAATTCATAAAACTAGCCTAATTAACCATAACTTACAACTAACTTACTGGTCCCATACGGACACTCTAAGTTAATCAAAATAATACTTAATGCTAATGCCTTTCGGCCCTAAGATCTATTTAACTTCAATTCATTTTATTTATTTTTGTGTTTATTAGAAAATTGAAAAAACTAATGTCAATATCCGTTTTTTTATTTTTACTTAAAAAACTACTTAAAATAAGGTCCTTAATATAAAACTCAAAGCTAACTAATACTACCTATTCTACCTATAAACTACTTAAAACTAGAACAACCACAGCAGCAAATCTAACTATCTAACGTTTTGTTTTTCATATTTTGTTGTCTTTTTTTTTTATTCCATGTTATTTTTTGTATTTTTTTTTTTGTATTTTTTTGTGTATATTTTTTTTTGTATTTTTTTTTTGTGTGCCACCATGCCTTCTCTACTTAAAACTAAACCCTAAAATTATAAAACAAGTATGTAAGCCGGCCAAGGCTTAAAACCCCATCACGACTACCCACTATCAAGTGCAGATTGAAGCCACCAAAACTGGTTCTCCTGCTTCACCCTATCAGTTCGGTCCCGTTCGGACACAGCCCTATGATAAGTAGTTGTAAATTATGTATTTATTTGAATATATAATTTTGTGTATAGATCTTATTACTCTCTGACTCTCCTTTACATTAAGCTTATACAATGAGCCTCGGGTGTAGGTACCTTAGTTTTAAGTTTGAATTATGTAAGTCAGTGAGGTTTAGATCGAGGTACTGCAAACATTAAGATTACTAATAAAATTTAAATTATAACGAAACGCGTGTTGTTTTTTTGATAAAGAACATATTACCCTACTGAACCGAAGGAGCTCTGCTCCGCCTTGTGCCATGACGTCCCGATTGTACAGGAGTCGCCTATCCACGGTTCGTCGTCTGACGTGGTAGATTAGCGGAACTGCCAATCTATCCTGTATCAGACCGCATCTATCTAAAAAGAGGAATGCCTCTGGTGGAATGAAGCCGCTCAAGCGTGCACTTTCAAAATACTCGTCGTTCGGATAGAACGCCCCGAAAATTAAATTGTTGGTCGAAGACATAGCTCTTGCAATGTGACCTCGAACGAGTTTTATCACGAAATTGTCAATTCTGTTGATTCGAGCCCCGTTGTATAGGACCTCGTTGAAATAGTAATGCACGTAAGAAGATTCGGCTGTTCGATATAAGCCGGTACAGCGTCGTAAACACTGCCGCTCGAACACCCGAAACTTCTCCATCTGGAAAGGGGCAACGTTGAACCACACAGGACAACCAGAAACGATCATCGGCCGTATGAGGGCCATGTAGCAAATTATCTTCACTCTGGGGTCATGCCGACTGCTAAAAAACAGCCGTTTCGTCAGAGTGAAGGCTCCTCTGGCCCTGGTCAGAGCAGCATTTATATGTGTGTCGAAATATAAATACTGATCTAACCAGATACCGAGGTACTTAACTACACTTTTGCTCGTTAATGGCTGGCCGTGAAGATCAACGATGACCATCTTGCGCCAATTCTTGCACGTATCCCTCGTGGCCCTAGCCAACGGAGTCCGGAACAGAATTGTCTCCGACTTCTGGACATTTATTTTCAGTTTCCAGTCGTTGCAATATCGCTGAATCTTGTCGAAATCACGCTGCAAGAGAATTCTAATAACCTCAACCTTTCGGGCCGTTCTGTACGCAATAAGATCGTCGGCGTACGCAATTGCCTTTGTAAGACTACCTATCAGATCGCTGGTGTAAATGCTGAAGAGAATCGGCGAATTCACCGCTCCCTGTTGAAGACCATTTTTAATTAAGAATGTTGTGGTAGAAGTTACATTGCCACTTTTGACAACAAACTTTCTACCGTTAAGCATATTATAAAGAATATACAACAATGGTTTGCTTATGCCAAGCCTGCTCAGTTTTAGGTAAAGACCCTCTAACTATACGGTGTCAAAGGCCTTTTCCAAATCAACCAGAACAGCACCTGTGCATTGTTGTTTTGATTTGTTCCATTGGATATCAGAAACGAGTTTAGACGCAGCATGAATTGTGTCATGACCCGCCTTGAACCCGAACTGTTTATCCGGAATTATTTTGTTGTCCGCAGCCCACTTAGTCAGAGCCCTATTAATGATTTTTTCGAAAACTTTGCTGATGCTCGGAAGAAGACTTATCGACCGAAGATTTGACGGGTTGGAGTTGTCCTTTCCCTTTTTCGGGAGAGGATGAACCACAGCGGTTTTCCAATGCACTGGATAATATGCATTATTCAGTGCATTATTGAAGAGTGTGGTGTAAATGTCAATTGCCTCCATCGGTAAATGTCTTAGTACAACGTTGGATATACCATCGACACCTGCTGACTTTTTGTTTTTTATTGAGTGGAAGATGAGCTGAAGGTCAACCTTCGTCACTAACAGGGGACTTGGACCCGTTTGCTCGGCGATTATGGCATTTGCCAAGAAATCGTCATTGAACCGCATGAAACCGCGGTTCTCAGATCACCATTGTGTGATATCATTTCGGAGGTAAAAGTGATTAAGTAGGGCTCTGTTTTCCAGGTCGTGGTTGGGGCGAATGCTAACATTCACCTTGTACATTTGCTGGAAAGCAGCTCCCACCGCCTTAACTTTTTCCTTCGGATCTTCAATTATATAAAAGTCATCGTAAAAGATGGCTTCTTCTGGATCTATTTGCGCTGTCATGAGTACGTCTCTGTTCTCTTCAGTTCTTCGGAGTTTCAGACACGGAAGGTCATTGTCGTTCTTTCTTTCTTGTTGATTTTAGGGAACATACTAGGGTCACTGGAATTAACTGACCGGATCTTGCGGTCCCAGTACTTGTTAATTGATAACCTGTAGTTCTCCTTAATCAACAGATTGACATTTTTTATTGACGACTTCAGTGTCCTAACCTCCAAGTCGTGTGGGTCTGTAAATCGTCTGTACAAGTTTTTAAGTCTTATCAGTAAGCCACTCTTGTGCTTACAAAGTGCGTCGATAGTCGCGTTTCTATAAGCGTCCATTAGGTCCCGTTCTTTGTATTTTGGTACAGGAGGAGGAGAGCCCACCATCAAAAACTGTCCGTGATCTTGTGGTCCATGCCACAGCAAGCGGCACACCTTTGGTGGTAGGATGTGATGCCAACGCTCACCACACTCAATGGGGCTCAAAGGATATCAATAAAAGGGGTAAGTCAATTTATGAATATATTCTCTGTTCTAATTTATCGTTATGTAATAGGGGTAATCACCCTACCTTTCGAAACAAAAACAGGGAGAAAATCATATATTTGACTTTTATTAGCAATAATAGTAAAATTTCAGTTGAAGACTGGAGAGTCTCACCTAAAGAATCTTTTTCGGATCACTTTAGGATACTCTTCTCTATAGACAGGAACTTTACTGAAAAGAAACCTTACAGGAACCCAACTAGAACGAATTGGACAGAGTAGGAAAAATGGCTGAAAGACTGTATTGATCCACCAGAGGACAATACAGGTCTAAGTACTTCAACCATTGACACTGTTGTCCAAAACTTGTCTAGCAAAATGAGAATGTCTTTTGAAAAAACTCTGCCCTTTATCTCGTTCCAATAACTCCACTAAACCACCCTGGTGGAATGGTGTACTAAAGAAACGTAGAACAGAGGTCAGAAAACTTTTTAATAAAGCTAAATTGAGTAAATTAGAAGAGGACTTAAAGTCTTATAGAGCCGCACTTAACACTTACACCAAAGAGTTAAGGAAGGCCAAAAAGGATTCGTGGGCTAAACATTGTGAATCCATTGAAAAAACAAGCGAGGCGGCAAGGCTCCGTGAACCCTGGCCCTTAATCCCACGATCCCGGGGTACATAAAACACCCTGATGGAACATGGTCGAACTCGAGCCTAGAGACGCTTGAACTCTTCATGGAAACTCATTTCCCCGATTGTAAAAACCCAGAAAGTTCCGATTGCTTTCAATCGAACACGCTGGATTTTACTCACACGGAATCAAAGTTAGAACTAAATCGGGTTATTACTGAGCAGAAGATTATCTGGGCAATAAACTCGTTCAAATCCTATAAATCAGTGGGACCAGACGGGATTTTCCCAGCTCTTCTTCAAAATGCTCTCAAAGTAATAACTCCGTGGCTTAGGGTAATCTTCATAAGTTGTATCAAACTTAGATACGTTCCTAATAGCTGGAAAAAGGTCAAGGTAGTCTTTATCCCAAAAGCAGGGAAACCGACTCACTCGACCGCTCAGGATTATAGACCAATAAGTCTCTCTTCGTTTCTCCTTAAGACACTAGAGAGGATAATTGATATACATGTTAGAGAACTTCTCAACGAAAACAACTTGTGCAGCTACCAACACGCTTACCTTACAGTTAAATCAGTGGAGACTGCCTTGCATGAAGTAGTTTCACATATTGAGAAAAGTCTTGAACATAAAGAATATAGGCAGCATTTCTTGATATCGAGGGTGCGTTTAATAACGTTAAAACGGAATCGATCAAGACAGCCTTAGTTGAAGTTGGGGTTGAATCTGTCATTGTCGATTGGATCTTCACCATGTTAAATGACAGAATTATCAACTCTCAAATAGGAGTTAGCACTATTGAGAAAACAGTTACTAGAGGCACACCACAGGGAGGAGTCATCTCACCCCTGCTCTGGATCCTCGTAGTCAACAAAATTCTCACAAAGTTCAAAGATCAGGGCATTAAAATAGTAGCATATGCAGATGGCATAGTGGTTTTGATAACAGGCAAGTTTCTTACCATCATCGAAAACATTATGGAAAATGCATTAAAGGATTTATCTTCTTGGGCAACTAAGAACGGTCTCGGGGTCAACCCCACCAAGACAGAGCTAGTTTTGTTCACGAAGAAAAGGAAACTGGAGGGCTTCAACCCTCCCAAACTAAATGGCATTCCTCTAAAAACCTTCTTAGGAAGCTAAATTTCTAGGAGTAATCCTTGACTCCAAGCTTACATGGAAGCGTAATACTGAGGAAAGAATGAAAAAAGCACTATGTGCATTCTACACATGCAAAAAGACCTTCAATTTCTCCCGGCTCTGGATGAGTTCATAAAGTGCACGGCAGCCAAAACTGCAATTCGTTTAAGAGAACTGAGTTTTTGGAGGCATAGCACTTATGGCCACGGGTCAATCTTACAAAGATATGACACGATTCCAGGACTGAGGGAGACCACCGATTACATCCCCCCTTTACTAGATTTCGATAGGAAATTTTCTATTTTCATACCAGAAAGACAGGGTTGGGATCCTAATTCAATTATAAGTAAACAGGGTATCCCTTTCTACACTGACGGTTCAAAAATGGAATCAGGAACAGGTGCTGGAGTGTTTTGCCAATCTCTCAACATCAGAGCGTCATATACACTCCCGGCTGACTGTAGTGTCTTTCAGGCCGAGGTCTTTGCCATTGGAAAAGCAGCTGAATTGGCACATCACGAAAAGCTAAGTTCTTCGGAGATTACTTTCTTCGTGGACAGCCAGGCTGCTATCAAAGCCTTAGCCAGTGAGACCATAAGATCAAAAGCAGTTTTAAACTGTAGGAAGGAATTAAACAAAATTTGCCACACTAACTGGGTAAAGCTCTGCTGGGTTCCCGGACATAGCAATATAGAAGGGAATGATATAGTAGACGAACTAGCCAGGAAAGGGTCAAAAGCAGACACAAGTAGTAGCGACCATTCAGTTAGGGGACCACTCGTCCCGATTGGGGTACTCAAGAGGAAGATAGACCTTAAACTAAAAGAGAAAACCAATATCTCCTGGAAATCCAGGAACGATTGTGCAATCTCTAGAAGTTTATGGCCTAACACAAATGAAAAGGAAACTCGGTATATTCTATCGCTGAGTAAAAAAAACATTAAAATCTTGATAGGTGTACTAACAGGTCATTGCGCCATTGGCACAATGGCTAATAGAATAGGGGCATTTGCATCCGATTTTTGTAGGAGCTGTCAGGATGAGGAGGAAATGGAAACCATTAAACACCTGCTCTGCGACTGTCCGAACCTAAAAACCAGCCGACTCCGTCATTTCGGAAACAGGTTTGTTGGAGAACTGGATGATCTAGCACAGGTCTCAATGGCGAGCATGAGGAAATTTATAGATAGCACAGGCTGGTTCGTTAACGAACCAGTCTACGCTAATCGACAGAGTTGAATTGAACTGAGGAGCATCGATGCTAAATTTTTACTGCATTACAGCAGCCAGTCCGCAGTGATCACTGTCGTACTCGACTGTCTGTAAGCAGTTTCGAGGGTGCGTACCTACCCACTTTGTCTGCAATTGTCAGTCTTGTGTCGTACAGCAAAAGATCCGGAAAGGAGCCGGTTCTTGGATACGATGGCTTTTCAGTAGCCAGCAGGTCGACGCCATATTCAACGCTGTAAAGATTCATCAAATTAAAAAGATGGTTACCTCTGGGATTACTATGTTGATTTCCCCAATCTTAATGTTTTGCGTTCAAATCACCGGCCAAGATGAAATAGTTTTCTTCCAAGCTCAGTTTAAGTTCCCTAAAAAGAATCTCGAGTTCTGAAGCAAAGTAAGTAACCTGCGGAGCTCCAGCCGCATATACATCCGCTTCCCTTGAGTGAGAGAGATGCATACAACGCAAACTTCTAGCGTCTTGAGCTTTCGCAATTCATTGTTGTATATGACTTTATAATTAATGCCTTTTCGTATAAAGAGAGCGACACCGCCCCCTTGAGTGGAGTCGGGCCGGTCTCTTCTTACTATATTGTAATTTTTATGAGTCAATTTGTGTTTGTGGTTTAGCTTGGTTTCGCTAGCCATAAACACATCGGGACTGTAGTCTTTCAACAATTGGAACATATTGGCTCTTCGTTCAATCCTAATCAGTGAATTTACATTTACAGGCACAGCTAGGACTTTTAGGCGCGTCTCTGGCAGCGCGCCCATTATGGTCTAAATTGCGCCAGGCCAGGCAACAAAGAGTAGAGATGATCCACCCTTTTGCCTTGCTCCTTTATCTGACTTTGCAGCCCTGTTAGTTGACCTTGAATGCTCAACAACAAGGCTACAATGTCAGGCTGCACCTCTGGTGCCTTAGGCACAGGGGCCTTTGGGGCAACCGTTGGTGGAGCCTGTCTTGTGTTCCCATTCCCTGACACCATTTGGGCGTAGGAGAATTTGGGATCCACGAATTTTTGTATTGGAGCCTGTCGAACTGTTCGACTTCTTTCGGATTTTTGACTGGCCTGTTTCTGTTTCATTTCTTGGACCTTAGGGCAACCCCTATAGCTAGCCGGGTATAATTGGTTTCCACAAAGGACACACTTGAGCTGGGTTAAATCCTCAACCCGTCCGAAATTTTTCGCTTTTAGGCATGAAGCTGAAGAACTCAGCTGTGGCCTCTTTTAGTAACCCTTTTACTAAGTTGTATTCGGCCAGTGAGAAGCACTGGACCGAATAATTCTTTTCTTTTTCCTTTAGGATTTTAATGAAAAAATTGCGCTTAGTGGCCGACTTACATACCTGTTTTATGTCGTCCAGGTCAACTTTGTGTGTCCTAACTGGTGGCACCTTCTCTTTCTTGGGCTGTGGTTGTTTCTATTGCTGCTGCTGTTTCTGCTGCTGCTGCTGTTGCTGTTGCTGTTGCTGTTGCTGTTGCTGTTGCTGTTGCTGTTGCTGTTGCTGTTGCTGTTGCTGTTGCTGTTGCTGTTGCTGTTGCTGTTGCTGTTGCTGCTGCTGCTGCTGCTGCTGCAGGATTTGTTGCTGCTGCGGCTGTTTTGGTTCTTCTTGTAGCCGTTGTTTGGCTTTTGTTGAGGTTGTTGGGCCCTCAACACTTGGGCCTGCTGTTGCTGGCTGTGCTTTTTTAAATTGCTCCGCTCCTGAGATTTTGGAAGCGGGCTTGCTTTGTAGATGTTGCTGCTGTGGTTTTTGTTGCTGTTGTTTTTGTTGTTTCTGTTTTTGGTGCAGTAGCCGTTGCGCTGCCTCTTGCTGCCGGTGCGCCTCTTGCTTCTGCTTAAGTTGACTGAGGAGCGGCTGCATTTCCTCCTTCAGTTTCTTCTTCATATACACTGATGGCTGCCTGTTTAGATTGCAGGGCCTGCATCAGTGTATTTTCTTCTTGGAGGATTTGGTCAACATCCACCTCCAACGCCTTTTTTGTCGATACTCTGTCTAAATTTTGGCTTCGATAAAGGAAGAAGTAGTGAATGATTTGCTTATTTATGGAAAATTTAAACCACATGAAATTAAAGAAAGAATTGATTCAAAGACCATATTGAGGTAAGAGCTGATAAGCAACATCATTCCTATGTGTATGGCGAGGCCATGGTTGGAAAAGAATAGTGGCACCAAGCTATACCCATGAATAAAAAATTCAGTAAGATCGGTATCCTCACCTACTTGGGTTTCACTCAGTGCCAAAACAGTTGGCCTGTTCGAAACAGTATGGAAGTACGCAGAAAGAAAATTCGCTCTAAGCCCACCAAAACAGACAAAGACTAAAAAAAAAATTATCACTGATTTGAACCACAGAATGCTATTCGATACAAGCCACTTCTAGTGTTATGCCTTAGTAGTGACTAAAATCGAATCCGCCACTGTTAATGCAAAACAGTAAACATTTTTTTTGTCAATAATCCGTCGAACGACGATGTAGCCTTTGTATAAATTGCATTGGTTATAAAACGCAATGCAATTTGATGCACATGCTAAGCCGTGCGACTGTTAGAGAAGAGGGGAAAGTGAAAAGGATGGTACTCACTGTGCTATGCTGAGCATGGCTTATCTTATTGTTTTATTGTTGTTTTTGTTTTTATTGTATTAGTTCAGTGTGGCGTGGTTTATTCTTTTTTGATGTTATTTTTTATCACTAATTAATATATTAAGCTGTTTTTTTTTTTTTTTTGTTATAGTTATTTATTATGTATGTATGTTTTTAATATTTATTAATTTGTAAGACGCACAAGAGACGATCGACGCACAACACAGAGGGGACCTTCCCCAACGAAAGTTCACCGACAACTGAACTTTCAAGACAAGGTGATGCGCTGTCATGCGATTTTTTTAACATCTTACTTGAAAGAATAGTGCAGAGGTCGTTGTCTTGTTGAAAGACAAACGAATCCATACGACCAAGTTTTTCAGCACTATCTATTAAATTATTACGCAAAATATCTTTGTACATTATGGCTGTCATATGACCTTCAATAAAGGTCAGATTGCCGACGCCATTTGCCGCCATACACCCCCAAACTAAAACACTCCCTCCACCATGTTTCACAGTAGACACGACATTTTGGCTTTTTAGTTCGGTATTGGGTTTCCTCCAAACGTATTGTCTTCCATTGCTACCAAAAATGTTATACTTTGACTCATCCGAAAATATAACCGATTCCCAAAACTCCCTGGATTTGTTTATATATTTTTTGGCAAAATCCAAAATTTTTTTTCGGTTCACTTCCGAAATAAATGGCTTTTTTCTCGCAGCTCTTCCATAATAATTTGATCCGTGCAAAACATTATACGAAGAGTCTGCACACTAAAATGTTTATCGGTAGTGTTTTCCACATCTACTGCCAGGTAAGGAGCACTTTTTTTGGGATTTTTTCTAACTTTCCTCAAAATATCACGTTTTTCCCTATCAGAAAAAATACGCGGTCGGCCTGTTCTTTTCATGTTTTCTGTTGACCCGGTGTTTTCGTATTTTTTTATGACACTCCGAACTGTGAATAAACTAATATTTAACTCCTTACCGATTGCACTGTATGTTAAACCTTCTTGGCGCAAAATAACACCTTTGTTTTTAACAAAATAACTTAGTTCTTTAGACTTCCGCGGCATTTCGATTTTTTTTTTATTTTCTGGGACAGAATGACTTGATTGTAATGTATCGAAAACCATTGCCAAGATGCCATCAGAGAAGCCGCCTCTGACGTGTTGGGTTTCAAGAAGCCACCAACAAGGAACCCCTGGTTTGATGAGGAATGTCGGCAGGCAAATGTAGCCAAACAACAGGCACGCAAAGCGGCGCTGCATAAAAGGATGAGAGCTGCTCATGAGCTCTATGAGCAGAAGAGGCGAGAGGAACACCGACTTCTCAGGAGAAAAAAAAGAGGGCATGAGAAGCGTGCGGTCGAAGATGTTGATAGGTTTAAAAGCAGGAATGAAGTTCGAAAGTTTTATGAACAGGTGAAACGAAATTCACAGGTACATAAACCTAGAACCGAAGGCTGCAAAGACGAAAGTGGAAACATCATAGTGGAAAGTTCAACGACTAAGATGGCTGGGTCACGTAGAGCGCATGGAAACCAATGCTTCGGCCCGGAGAGTCTTCGAAAACACACCCACAGGACAGCGCAGTACAGGAAGACGGCTGATCAGGTGGCGCGCACAAGTGAAAACTGACCTCACCCAACTTGGAGCGTGAAACTGGAGAAATCTTGCTAGGGACCGAGCGAGATGTAGAAGTTTGTTGGGTGAGGCCCTAGTTCGCACAGGACTGTAGCGCCACCTTAAGTAAATAAGTAAGTTATCAACTGTTGAATCAATTTTAAAAATTGCGAAATCACTCATTGACAAAAAAAAACCTAAAAACGTGTTTTTTTATTTTTTTAAGGTTATAGAACTTATCAATACTAGTTTGTTCTTAATCAATTCAAAACTAATTTTGAATTTCTATTAAATTGAATCGCTTAAGTAAAAGCTTAATCGTATTGGTTGTATACCTTCTACTAATAGATACATACACATTGTAACTAATTTACTTATGCTAATATAATAGATCACAGTTTTCGTGTTTACGCACACTTTATTGATGCTAGATCAAACTACACGAATTAAATCGCTCTTTGTAAGGTAAGTACTGAGCACTTGCGCGTGTATAGGTAGATAAATACAACATATTATATTGAGAATGTAATGAGCGTCCATAAAAAATAATAATATGCCCCTTGATGTTGAAACATATAATTAAAAAAATACGATTAATTGATATCCTTATATCATTTTGTAATTATAGCTATTCCTTTTAAATGTACCTGTTTTTAATTTTCTATAGAACGTCCTTAACGAACACTTTACCACCATATAAATACATGATTGTAGGAACCCACCTTTGCTGTAGATGAAAGAGCTTATTTATGTATATACATATATATATTTGCACTGAAAGGAAGAGAAAGGGGAAGGAAACCTGCCACTCGCCATCATTATCAAACAGATCCGGAAGGCGGCCATCAGAACTTCAGAGAATGAAGCACAATTCCGTTGCTGCAACTGATACGCTTCTTCACTACTACAAAAGTATATACTGTATAGCTGATGTTGCTGCTGTTAAAAAAAGGGCATCAAAGAAAAATGGAGCAGCAGTCAGTTTCGCTCATCAAAGATAAATCAGTGGGGCAGATTCACCGATAGATATACTTACGGTACAGTAGTCTGTCATTGCATTCGCTGCCCACTGCCGCGGTGTCGACGTCGTCGTCGTTGCTGTTGCCATTGCAGGCCGTCGCGTTGCCTCCCGCCACTACAATACTATTTCTGTCATCATCATCTAGCAGCACATCCAACATCAGCTACTCGATCCTTTGATGTTGTTGCTGCTGCACTTGCACAGTTTGTATCTCGCCTCTTATGGTGAACCGCTCCATCTTACTCTGGTTCAGGCCTTGGGTATTCGGCTCAGAAAAAAGGAGAAGCGCACGTCGCGCTCGTCATGATTCATTTACAGTTTAAATTAATAATATCCCTGCTTCTTTTTCAAAATACAGCAACATAGGCGCAAAGAAATCAGTGTGTATCTATGTACTGTACATAGGTATATATGTATATGTACATAGGGAATAGTATAGTTGCAGATATGGTGGCAGCAATCACCAGCTCCAGAGCTCTAGCATATTAGCTCTATCTTTGATGAACGTCCATAGATGTCTACCTACTGTGAGGGTGAAGAGACACAAGGGGAGAAGCCAGAGCCAGTGTTCAATGGTTTTTTACAGCTCACAGTTACTAGATTAATTCGAGTGGGTCGCTTGTGTGTGTGTGTTTTCTTATTTATCCCTCTATTGAACGGTAGTCGGTTGTTTGCTACAAGGTTGCAAAAATTCCAATGTCAATTCAATGCATTACTCTTTATTTTTTTAATGGATATTGTTCTTTGACTGAAATAAAACATATAATGCTAATTGTACATCTATGAATTACCCATTAAAAATTTAATTTATTGCCATCAATATTAAACTAAAAATTAAAAATTATTTTATTGCAAGTTTTATTGAATTAGTAAATAAATGTTATTTAATTGCAAGTTTAATTGAATTAAAATTAAAAAATAACTTCTATTCAAAATGAGCTACAATTTTTTAATTCAATGCCTAGTGGGAATTTATTCAATTATTTCTATTTATTTCAGTTAATATTCGAAATCTTGACGTAAAAATGTCCGAGGTTGAAGATTGACTGATACTAACAAATAAATTTTGAAAAAAATCGTTTTTCGGTCGAACAATAATAATAATAAATTATAATATTTGAATAATTGTTGTTTTTTGTGTTATAATTGCGTGATAACCGTAAGTCATAACATTAATCAGGTTAAAAATATTGGAAATAAAAACTTAAAGTATTTTAATTAATAATTGCGAAAGTCTGCCAAATAAAATAAAAATAAGTATTTTTATTTCAAAAGTTTTGCATTGGAAAATAGTATTTTAATTTGATAGAACACAATTAAAAGATAACATTAATTAATTAATGCCATACGGTAACATTGAAAAATAAAATTTAATAAATAATTTAAAAAAAATAGAATTAAAAATTGAAAAATATTTTCTAATTTATTCAAAATGCATTATAAAATTCAATGCATTATTTGCAACTCTGGTTTGCTGTTTGTCCATGTCCAGTCCGCCTAAACGACCTGCGGGCATCTTCTTATATTTGCCATGGCATAGACTTGTATGTATGTAAATGGCGCGAAACTAGAAGCAATATCGGGGAGAAGATTAAAATTACGTTACATTTTGTTTGTTCAGATCCTTAAAAATGTTGGTATGGTTCCTTGATTTAATCAACATTGATTGATTATCATGGGTAATTGTTTTTTTTGACATACAAATAAATATACTTACTTTACTTACTTAAGGTGGCGCTACAGTCCGGGCGGACCTGGGCCTCAACCAACATGCGTCTCCAGCCAGCTCGGTCCCTAGCTAGCTGTCTCCAGTTTCGCACGCCAAGTTGGTTGAGGTCCTCACCCACCTGAGTGCGCCACCTGAGTCGCGGTCTTCCTCTACTGCGCCGTCCCTCGGGATTGGATTCGAAGACCTTCCGGGCTGGAGCGTTGATGTCCATTCGCTCTACATGACCCAGCCATCTAAGCCGTTGGACTTTTATTCTGCTAACTAGGTCAGTGTCGCTGTACAGCCAGTACAGTTCGTCGTTATATCTTCTCCTCCATTCTCCATCTATACGTACGGGACCAAAAATCACCCGAAGGATTTTTCTCTCGAAGCATCCTAAGACGTTCTCATCTTTCTTTGACTGGGTCCAGGCCTCAGCGCCATAAATGAGAACCGGGATGATGAGTGTCTTATAGATGGTGATTTAAGATGCTCGAGAGAGGACTTTACTTCTCAATTGCCTTCTAAGTCCAAAGAAGCAGCGATTTGCAAGAGTTATTCTTCGTTTGATTTCAGCACTGGTGTCGTTGTCTGTGTTTATAGCGGTGCCTAGGTAGACAAAGTCCTTAACTACCTCGAAGTTATAGCTGTCCATGGTGACGTTTTGTCCAAGACGTCGTTGTTCAATGTCCTTTTTTGATGACAGCATATACTTGGTCTTGCCCTCATTGACCACTAAACCCATCTTCTTCGCTTCCGTCGCAATGCTCAAAAACGCTCCACTGACATCACGCTTTGATCTTCCAATTATGTCAATATCATCTGCGTATCCGAGTAATTGGATGGATCTTTGGAAGATTGTGCCTCTAGTGTTGACGGTTGAGTTTTGCACAATTCTTTCCAGAACGATGTTGAAGAAGTCGCATGACAGTGCATCGCCTTGTCTAAAACCTTTTTTGACATCAAATGCATCGGTGAGATCTTTTCCGACCTTGATGCAGCAGCGTGCATTCTCCATCGTCAACGGATAAGTTTGACAGGGATGCCAAAACTAGACATTGCTCTGTAGAGCTCTTCCCTATGGATGCTGTCATACGCGGCTTTAAAATCGATAAAGAGAGAGATAAAGAGGGGGTTTTTCCAAGATCTGCCGTAATGTGAATATTTGGTCGATAGTGGACTTTCCTGGTCTGAAGCCACACTGATAAGGACCTATCAGGTTGTTGACGAACGGCTTCAGACGTTCACATAGTACGGCAGAAAGGATCTTATGTGCAATGTTAAGGAGACTGATCCCTCTGTAGTTGGCGCAATTTAAAGGGTCTCCTTTTTTATGTATCGGACAAACTATGCTGAGATTCCACTCATCAGGCATGCTTTCTTCCGACCATATTTTGCAGATGAGTTGGTGCATGCTCCCTACCAAGTCATCGCCTGCTGCTTTAAATAGTTCGGCAGCTATGCCGTCAGCTCCAGCAGCTTTGTTTGACTTCAGTTCAGATATAGCTATCTTCACTTCGTCTAGGTCGGGTAGGCGGAATTGTTGATCTGCGTCGCCTAAGTTGAGTGGTTCTACCTCCCTTACAGCGGGATTCGGTTCGTCATCGCCGTTATATAATTTGGAGAAGTGGTCTTTCCATATTCTCAACATAGACTGCGGTTCTACTACGATGTTCCCCTGATCGTCTTTACAGGCTTCGGTTCGTGGCTGGTACCCTTGGGAGTTTTTTTTTACCTTTTGGTAAAATTTACGAACCTCATTCCTGTTGTAACATCCCTCTATCTCCTCGATCGCGCGCTTCTCGTGCTCTCTTTTTTTCCATCTAAGAAGCCGGTGTTCCTCTCTCCTCCTCTGCTAATAGAGCTTGCGAGCAGCTCTGGTCCTTCTGTGCAGGGCCGTTTTGTATGCCTCTTGCTTCGATGCGTGCGCTTGCCGGCATTCTTCGTCAAACCAGGGGTTTCGCTGTTGTGGACGTGTGAAACCTAACACTTCAGAGGCGGCATCTCTGATGGCTGCAAGGCAATGTTGCCACTGGTTTTCAATGCTTAATGCATGCAGCATAGGACTCCTTAAGAGGTTACTAGAGACTCGATCGGAAAAGGACATGGCAGTCTTTTGCGATTGTAGCCGTCAACGTCGAAACTTCTCACAGTACTTCCTTGTTTTGGCTTGGACCGGGATATCCGTAGCCGTACCTTGGCTACAACGAGGTAGTGGTCCGAGTCAATGTTGGCCCCTCGGAATGTTCGGATATCCTGTATACTGGAGAAGTGTCGTGCGTCGATCGCAATGTGGTCAATCTGGTTGACGGTTGATTGATCAGGAGATTTCCATGTCCCCTTGTGGATATTGAGATGTGTGAACTGCGTACTAGCTACCAGAACGTCTCGCCCCGCAGCGAAATCGATCAGCCTGAATCCTTTGTCGGAGGTGGTGTCGTGCAGGCTGTATCTTCCGATTGTGCCACCAAAGATGTCTTCTCTTCCTAGCTTGGCATTAAAATCTCCTAAGACAATTTTAATGTCATAGCCAGGGCACTGCTCATATGTCTTGTCCAAGAGCTCGAAGAATATGTCTTTGGTGTCTTCATCTTTCTCCTCTGTTGGGGCATGCGCGCATATTAGGCTTATGTTGGCGAATTTAGCCTTGATGCGGATTGTCGTGATGCGCTCGCTCACACTGTTGAAACTCAAGACTTTTTGCCTGAGTCTAGTTCCAACAACAAATCCACACCCAAATAGACGCTGCCTTTGTTCTCGGTAGTAGTCGCCGTAGTATATATCGCAGTCTTTTAGTTTGCGTTTGCCCGGTCCATCCCATCGCACTTCTTGGATGGCGGTAATATCTGCCTTGCAGCAGTTTAGGGCTTCCGCTAATTGTTCGGCTGCACGTGGTCTGTTAAGGGACCTAACATTCCACGTACAGATTCGAAGTTCGTTGTCCTTATTTCGTTTGCTTGGGTTGTCAACAGTGAATCCGTCCGTATCCGAGGCTTGTCGGTGCTTCGCAACTAGAAAATTTTTACGTGGTCAGGAAGTCACCCTGACAGCACAACCCCCAACCTGGAGGGCCAGATCCTTAGTATAACTCCAAGGGCGGGGAGCCGGATAAACCGCTCCTTATAGGCCTGGGCTCCGAATAAGTCGTAGAAGCCCTATAAGGTGTTCACTAAGTAGTTCAGCCTTACTGGAACTGTAGACGCCACCGTTGATTCCATCTCGAGAATTCGTCCGCTGCCGTCTGGATAAGGAGAGGTGCCTTAGTGGAAACACCTCTCCCCACTCTCTCGTTTGCTGCCCCCAACAACTTTCCACTGGGGTTAGAACCCAATCACCAGTTGAGGTACTAGGCACCCGATGTTCACCACGGGGAGGTGAGAGTAGGAGTTGATAGACAGAGGTGGGTTTTGAGAAAAAGAACCTGTGGACGCTTGTGTCCTCTTGAATGCACATGTCTACCATTTGAACATCATAATAATACAAATAACAATACAAATAAATATATGTATTGTAATATTCGGTTCTCCTCTTAATCCCTAGATGTTGCCCCTTTCGAGGTTCTTGTATGCGCTGAATGAATTGAGTTCCCCTCTTAGCCACTAGATGTTTCTCGATGCTTAAAGAAGCGAGTTCTCCTATTAATCCGATATTAAAAGAAATAAAGAGTGTATACACATTACAGTATGTACAAACATATGTACATATATACATATTTAAGGAAGACTAAAAAAAAGAAATGTATAAAAAAATATATAACTTAAAAAAATAACCTTAAAAAAGTATATTTTCTTTTAGACAAGCAATAAAACCAGATAAGTAACATGAAACGCTTTTAGATACAAGGTGCCGTTTAAAGTCAATTGACGACTATTAAACATGTAGGCATTAAAACCAAACATTTCAAAAATTTTCAAAAATTAGGTACATTGTTCCAGTTTCTGGAATTATACGAATTATGACCCAACAAAACTTGCCACACCTACAGATGATAGTTTGTTTAAAATTAATAAAATTTAAAAAAATAATACATACACTCCAAAGTGTACGTTAAAAAAAAAACACAATCCAATTGTATTTTACGGGAAAATAAGATAAATTAAGCAAGTGATTTTGCAAATCTATACGGTTATTTACATATTCCGTTTAAATATTTTCAGTATCTCATTTGATTTTCAAAAAAAATCCGTATAAGTTGCAAGAATCCACCTCCTAAATAAACACTAAACGAATTGAAGCATTTCTAACAGTTCTTGATAAAAACGCAAAACGGTATAAAAAAAATTTTAGTCTTAAGGTAAAGACATCAATTTTTTAAAATACATTGACAAAATAATAAAAACAATGTTGAAACAGGTACTAGGATCTAAGCAACGAAAGAAGTGATTTTTTTGTGGGTTAAACAGTTTTTTATAACCTCGCCAATTCCTGAAAAAAAAATTTGTTGATACAAAAGTTCTGAATAACTTGAACTTTTATAGATACTTTTATGGTATTTTGGGAGACTTTTCATTTCTTTATAATGATTTCTTCAATGTGTGTATGTACTGGACTATTTATTACCACGTAATGTCAATAGAGCCAAACATCAAGGGTATATGTATTGAATACCTTAGAAAAGAAAAACATACTACTTTTCTCTTAAAGCATCCACACGTTTTGTTATTTACATATATTATGGCCAAAATATATAAATAGCAATTAAAAGAAGGTTTACTTGATTACGACAAAAATATCAACAGCAAACTGTTCACTTCCCTTTTTAAAATCATACCTCATTTCAATATTCTTTACTTTAACCATAAGCACATTGCAATTCTTAATTTGTCGCATAAGATGTCCTGAATCTCAGTTTTTCTTTGAAAACTTTCTTTGGCATCTGAAAGCCGTTTTCTTTCTACCGGAATGTTAAAAACTTATTTATTTTAAAACAAAATTAAAACCATTTTTAAAAGTGCATGTATATAATCAAACCAAAATCGATTACAAAGTTCTTTATTTTATCCATCTCTTTTTTTCCATTTTTTAGGTCACTTCGACACCAACCAAGTGAACCCAGAATACAAAATTGTGTCTTTTGCTTCAATAACATGTGCAATTGTACGAGATGCCGCCGCCCATCACCAATGCCACCAATGTGATGTGTCCAATGCTTTTAGCAGTTAACCCATTGAGTACATAAAAAAATACAAAAAATAAAATAACTAAGAGTGAAAAAGGAGGCCAACCACGTTGTGGGATTTGCTGACCTACTTCAAACATACACAACAAAAAAAAAGAAGCAAAACTCCCAGTTCCACGCATCGCTTTATTCTATAGCCAGTTGCTTTGCTTGCTTTGGGATCAATAAAACACTAGAAGCGCTGAGGGCCAGAGACAGGCGTAGCAGGGAGATCACCCCTGCCTCTCGTAGCTCAAAACTAGTGATAGGAACAAGGCAATGGTTTGGGTGGCACCAGACTTATAGACCGGGTCTTATTTTTTCTCTCCTCCACCGGTCAGCGAAAAAATGCTTCCACCAACCAAAAGGACGAAAACGCCATCAGCAGCAGCAATCAGACCGTCGACAGCAGCCATAACAATTCAGCTTGGAAAACATTTTTATAATCGAATTGATGGCGGCATCAGCAGAGGCACTGGCAAAGGAAGCAGCAGCGGACACGGCAATGGCAGAAACAACATCTGCAAAAGCAGAAGCGGCATCAGCAACGTTATTCATCAAAGCAGCCGACCTAGTGCGAGAAGGAAGGCGTGGAACAGCAGCACCAACATCAGCACCACCACTAGCAAAAATCGCTTTGTTCAGGTGCTTTTGTTAACATGGGCTTGTGCTTTGCTTCACGTCATTCCAACAGGAGCTTTGGATATTGGTAAGGATGAGTATTTTGAATATTCTAGAGTTGCATTGGTTGAATGTTGAATTATATTTTCAATACCTGTTTTTGTTTTTATTTTATACTATTTTTGTTTTGTTTTTTGTTTTTTTGCGTGACCACATGAAAGACTCTGCCATCAAAGAGAGAAACTTAGGTTTCAAGTCACGCCAACATGACCTTGTAGCTGCCACTCGGTTCTAGAGTTGGATAGCGTTTAGATTGCGATTAATTACGTTGCTTTAGTTTATTGAATAGAAAATATATACGAGTATAATCTGTAAACCTTTTTTCTAAGTCTCATTAATCATTTGAAGAGAAGGGTCGCGAAATTCATGTCGAAGGAGTAACCAACCGCATGTTTTATTTTTATATAGCAACCAATCATTGCACACGCACGACCCATTACCGTCGACCCACGCGAACGCACCTATTACTATTTTCAAGGACATTAAATGCATGTTAGTGGTGTGTGGGGTAGGCTGAGGAAAGACATAGTGAAACTTATACGCTTAATATCAAAAATCATGTCTAACGTTAGGAATCTGAAACTTCTTTAAAAATTAACACAGTAGTCGTGAAGGAGTAAAAATTTGTTTAATTGCCTTCGACTCTTTTCTTTAAACAGAAACCGTGAACCTCATAAGTAAATAAAGGTCGGGCTTGCATAGTAATGAACTTCAGTTATTCTGTTTTTGTAACTTTTGTGCTTTAAATTTATAAATTTTATCTAAATGATTTTTCATTAGTCCTAACCACAATACACTTTTAAAAAATCATTTAAGAGACAAAAATATTGTGTTGTGAGGATATGACTGAATATTTTTTCTATTTTCAATCTTAATTATTGCTTAACCCATAAGCAGTTGGCAGTTCTTTGTTTGGAAAGGGCTCCATACCAATTCGTTAAATAAATTATTTAATTAAAAAAAAGGTTGAAATAAAGTAAGTATACATTAAAAAAAAAAAAAACTAGTTTAAATAGATGCAACCACGAATTAATGAAAAATATTATGTTTAACAAAAATATTTAATTCATTTTGAAAGAATTAGCTAATCAGCAAAAAACATATGTATAGTTATGTCTTTAATTACCCGCTAAGGTAAAAAAAAACATTTATACTCCCGTCAACTTGGGAGTTTCAAATAAAAACACAACACGAATTTTTTCTTAGTTTTTAAACTTTTATTTAAATTTTATAAAGTATTTTACTCGGGGACAAATAATTTATTATTGCAGTTTTTTAAAGATAAATTTATCAAAGCTTCTAGTCCCTTACCGTGGGTCGGGGGAAACCATAAGCTTATACGAAGTGATAAATGAAAATAGACGACTCATCGACTGTTACAGGCTTATTTATAACCAATCGATCATCCCCATTCCAATATTCTGAAATACGATCAATACATGATCTAACGGGAACGATGGTGACACAATCGATAAGATGTGCGAGTCAGCACATTTATGTTTACAGCGCGTAATTGTTTATCTTGCTCGCTGGGAAGAATGTTTATCTGTTAAAGATTTTTGTCAATGGTCATTGACGGAAGTGATTGTTTATATTAGACGGCGCCGATAGCTCGATGGCTATATCCGTCCATCACGTTAAGTGATATTGTAGGTATGGTAGTGGTGTATGTCTGTAACATAACTCCCCCTCCTTAAGATTCTCCTCCGGATAATAAGAGTTTTTAACTTCAATATTTGCGTTTTTGTTAATTTTCCTTTTACAAAGGAGGAACATTTTTATTAAAATTGCAAATGTTAATACAGCTATTGTGCTGAATGAAATATTTCTAGTAAGAGAATGAGAGTACCTCATTTCTTCAATGATTTGTCTATTTTTTATGTTTTTAAGATGCAACTCTGGCATAGAAATGTTAATTGAAATATTTCCTATTTTAATTTCGTTAAAATTCGGTATTACAAAATTTTCATTGATGGTTACAGTTTCATAACTTATTTCATTAATTTTTATTTTGCAATTTTCAAAAATTATTAGATTATGTCCCCTTAAGTAATTTTCATATTGATTACAATTATGCTTAATTTTAGTTTTTTTGTATATTTTTTACAACAATTACGTTATTTGTTAATTGTTTTATTTCTTTTTCTTTATTGATTTTATAATTACATTCCGCATTTTCTGTTAGCAGTTTTGATATACAATTTTCTTTTATTCTTTCTAAATTTTTCTTTAACAATGTTAATTTATCTTGGTATTCAAAGAATGAATTATTACTTAATATTACAGTATAATATTTT
Organism: Eupeodes latifasciatus; assembly: GCA_920104205.1. NCBI lineage: Eukaryota > Metazoa > Arthropoda > Insecta > Diptera > Syrphidae > Eupeodes > Eupeodes latifasciatus. The sequence continues at coordinate 161,706,559 of OV049924.1, forward strand.
GAATCTAATTCTAAATATTCTTTATTTGGTATTGGCTCAATAAAGGCCTTATAAAATATTTGCTTAGAATAGTTTGGAATTAATACAACAAATACTATTTTATTTTTATATAATAATGCTGAACTTTTAATCGACATTAAATCCTTAATAGTAATATTATCTTCGTCTGAGAAAATGTCTCTGCCTAAAATGTTTAATCTACATAACATCAGATTTTCTTTTACCCTCTTAATCTGCTCTCTTAACAGTTGGATGTCGTATTGAATTTGAAATACGTGTTGAATGTGTTCGATCTCATTTAAGTCTGATTCCACTTGTAGCGATATAATTTGAAATTTGATCATTAATTAAGTTTTGTTGCATATTTATGTGGTCTGTTATCGATTTCATTGCAATAGTTAGTTCGTCATTTATTTTTACTTGATCATTTAGATCTTTTATGGATTTCTGTGAATAAGAAAACCTGTACGCTCTGACCCATATGATTCCGTATAAATAAGTTTTTTGTTTAAATATCTCCCATGTTAGTTTCGATACTCAGTGTGCAAAAAAGAAAACCTGCACATCCATTGACCATTTGTAGCAAAGACCTACCTACCTAATTTCCAAATATTTCACCCTGTTCATACAAGAGAAAAAATCTCAACACAAAAAAGTTCCATGCAAGAGAAAAAACAAAAAATCTCAACACAAAAAATTTCCATGCCACCTCATTATGTGCAAGATTTATTTCATGCACACCGAGTCCCAAAATTGACATAGAGAGATGACAAAGCAAAATACTTATTCATATTGAATCGTATGGGCTAGTACGTGCAGGTTTTGTATCACCTTTGTAATGAGAACTCACATTCAGGTACGGTGCGTGATACAAAACCTGCACGTTCTAGCCCATACGATTCAATATGAATAAGTATTTTGCTTTGTCATACTCTCTATGTTAATTTTGGGACTCGGTGTGCATGAAATAAATCTTGCACATATGAGGTGGCATGGAAATTTTTTGGGTTGAGATTTTTTCTTTTGCATGGAACTTTTTTGTGTTGAGATTTGTTCTTTTTTTCTCTTGTACGAACAGGGTGAAATATTTGGAATTGAGGTAGGTAGGATTTTTAGTTCTGCGATATCTTGAATTAAATTTTTATTGAATGCAACAATGAAAGTGATGTTAGTTAGTGCGCAAGAGATAACTTAGGACAGTTGTGATGCATGTTTTTTTGAGATTATTTTAAGAATTTTTGTGGTTAAAAAAATGGAAATAGTAGAACAAGTTTGTTTGCGCAAGATCAGATTACATTTTCTTGCTCCTGGTAATGCGCCCCCAGAATTCTGCGCCCTTTGCATTTGCACATCTTGCACATATGCTTTGTCCGGCCCTGTTTCTGTCATATTTTTCGACTTGGCATATTTCGCAATTATGTACCTTGTTAATTTTTCTTTTATATTTGGAAAGAAATACTCGCGTTTAATACGTTCAGAGGATTCTGTTATGCCTCTATGATTGTTTTCCTTATGCAAATTTACAATAATTTCATCTCGCTCTTGCTCATTTTCTATATCTTTTAAAATTCTTGTACACCTTAATATTTTAAATCTTTTTGATCTATGGAAATGGTTTTTAAACACATCTTGTATTTGAAGGTATAATTGGAGATCTTCCACGTATATAGCATTGGTGCTTTTAGGGTTAAAATGATTTTTTAAATTTTAATGATATCTATTTCTGTAAAATTTTTATACTTTATTGTCTTCCTAATTTTGTTAAAAATATTTTTAGTCCTAATTTGATTAGCTCCACTTCTAAGTTTCTCTATGATAAATTGATTTTTGAATAAATTTAATGGAGATTCTGATATTGGGATGAACCCATGGTCATCTTCGCTAGCACTATGAATTGTAGCATTGGTTGTTATAATTTCATCATGATTTATTTCAATAGGTATTATACTTAAAGCGTCTGCATTAGTATTAATTTTCCCTGGTTTGTAATTTATTTCGTAGTCGAATTCCTCCATTTGTAGTTTCCATCTTACAAGTTTACTATTAAGCTCTTTTATGTTCATTAGCCACTTTAAAGGTTTATGATCCGTTTGGATTTTAAATTTTGCACCGTAAAGGTATGGCCGAAAATATTTCGTCGCCCAAACTATGGCTAATAGTTCTTTTTCTATTGTTGAATAATTTTTCTCGTGATCGTTCAATGTTCGACTTGCGTAACATAAAGGGTGTTCTAATCCTTCTTGAATTTGAGATAACACAGCTCCTGTTGCATAATTTGATGCATCTGTGCTTAATAAGAATTGTTTGGTAAAGTCTGGGTATGCAGGTATTGGTTCTGATGTAAGCATGTTTGTGCAATCTCTAAAGCATTTTGCATATTTTTCATTATTTATATCAATTCTCTGACCTTTCTTTAATTTCTCGGTCATTGGTTTTGTTACTTTTGCAAAATCCTTTATAAATTTTCTATAGTACCCTAATAATCCTAAAAATTGTTTAATCTGTCTCTGTGTTTTTGGAATTGGGTACTTTTCAACTGCTTCTATTTTTGGTGGATTTGGCTTAATACCATCTCTAGTCACAACGTGACCAAGGAATTCTACTTCTTCGTTAAGAAATTTGCTTTTTTCTATTTGAATTTTTAAATTAGCACTTCTAAGTGCTTGAAAAATTTTTCGTAAATTTTGAGTATGTCCAGCGAAATTATTGGAAAATATTATAATATCATCCATGTAAATAAAACATATGACATTTATTAAATCTTTAATCCAAATGGCATCCTTGTATATTCGTAATGGCCATTATTAACCTTGAAGGCTGTTTTCTTAATATCTCGCTCATCTACCTCAATCTGGTGAAATCCCGATGCTAAATCGAGTGTTGTGAAATGGGAACATTTTCCTAACATTTCCAATATTTCCTGTACATTTGGTATTGGATACCTATCGTCTATAGTTTTTTGATTAACTTTCATGTTTTACTTTATTCGTAAAAGTAAGGTTTTGTCCATCTCTCTTACATACATCTGCATATTCCGTTAGAATATTTTCCAGTTGCTCCACTTCCTCACTATCTAAGTGATTTAGCTCTATTTGTGACATTAGATCATTAATATTTTCTGATTGTGCATCTATTTTGTAATAATTTATTTCTTCTTTATTCTTTTTTACTTTTTCATTAAGTATTTCCGTCTTTTCGTTATTTTCATAATTTATTTGCGGCTTTTTGTCTACCTTTTTGTTTTCACTTTCTTTTCCTTTTACCTCATCATATTTATTTGGTTGCATATTAGGAAACTGGTCAACTGCTAAGTTGACATATAGAGATTCTTCTGCTGCTAAGCAAATATCATTCTCTGGACCGTAAAGCCGTTTGGCTTTTAAAGGTTGTCGAACTCTAAAAGTTAGAGGGTGGTTTGTTTTGTTTTTCAACGTTAACTTTGCCAACCATTTCTTAGAACAGTATACGTCGTCTAAGACTTCAACATTACCTAAGTTTCGTTCTTATATTTTTATGTCACCACGTTTTTTATCTACGGGGATTCCAACGCAAATAATCTGCCTTGGTTCTAACTCATATTCATATGTCCTTACTATTGGTTTAAATTCCATTTTTAATTTAAAATGTCCTCTTTTAAGTTCTCCTTTCCCATAATCTACAATTATTTTGTATTCACTAAGTATATCGTTTCCGATTATCCCGTCGAAATAATCATGAAATTTATGCAAATAAAATGTTACTCCTGGGTAATCTAGCCCGAATTCTTCAAATAAAGTCATTTCAACTTTCTGATTAATTGTTGTATTACCACTAAAAGATTTTGCTACTCTAGGTTCTATATCTATAATTTTTCTCTTATTTATACCTTCTGGACTAAGTATGGAACTTGAAGATCCAGTATCCACTAACATTTTTAAATTCTTATTTTCGTTTACTTTTACTTCTACATACGGTAACGTACTTAATCCGAGGCTTCTGGCCGAAAATTTTCCTGACAATATAACGCATTTGGTCTAGAACTTCTATTATTCTGGTTTCTATTCAAACCCCTTTGAATAGTAGAAGGGTTTGGATCAACATCCATTGGTTCGCCCCTGTTAAAGGATCTCTGTTGTGCAGAATTATTATTCCTATACCTAAAGGAATTATTTTCAAAATTGTTTCTATTATTATAATTATTGTTGAAACTGTTATTTCTATTTGAATTATTATTGTTAAAATTGTTATTTCTATTCGAATTATTATTGTAATTATTGTTTCTGTTCATGTTATTACTGTCGTTATTTCTATTCCGATAATCATTATTGTTATTGTTTCGGTTTTGGTTATAATTATTTGAATTCCCATTGTTGTACCTATTTTGATAGTTATTATTATTGTTATTGTTATAATTATTTCTGTTGACCCGTTGTTGGTTATTATTAAAATTTATTGTAGACGATCTACTAGCCTCTGCTAAACTAAGTGTAATTTCGTACGCTTCTTCTAAAGTGTCCGGATCTCTGGACATTACTATTGTTTTAAAAGGATCCCTTAAGCCTTTTACGAAGGTTTCCAAACCTTCTTTAATATTTCTTCGTATCATTCTATTACGTATTTCTAAATTGTCTTCGTTTTGTCTGACTCGTGCGTAAAGCGTTGTGATGATATCTAAAATATCATCGTAAAACTTAGACAAGCTACTAGTTTGTCTTATCAAACTTAATTGATTATAGAGAGTTCTTTCATCCCTGTGATCTTGAAAATGTCTATAAAGTATGTCTTTAATTCCATCCCAGGTATCTGGATTGCCATAGAGGCGTAATCTATCTGAAGCTTTACCTTTAATCTTGTTTCTAAGAATTTGCAACCACAATTGCAATGGTGCGTTTTCTATTGTGCTCAGTGCATTCCACACCAAATTCGCGGATCTCACGAATTCTTCCAATTCTGTTGGTTTACCAGTAAAATCTGGGAAAGTTTTGAGTAGATCTGGGGTTTTTAAGAAATGCATTTTGTTTTCTTTTTTTTTGTAGGTATTCTTATTATTTATTGATTTTCTTTTCTTTTATACTAGACAAACACTGTGGTAAACTGTATACTTAATACGGATTATTGCATAAAAATAATATTATATATATTTTTTATTTTTTTTTAATATGAACAAAAATTTGTATTTATCATAATTCTTACTTTACTTTTTTATAACTGTCTGCTAATTTAAAGTTGATTGATTTACAGTTGATCTATAGCTGATTAAAAGTTGATTTACAGTTGATTTAAAGTTGATTTTAGTTGATTTATAGTTGATTTACAGTTGATTTAAAGTTGATTTAAAGTTGCTCTATAGTTGATTAGTTGATTTATAGTTGATTTTTCACGTTACTGTCTTTTTATTTTTTTTTTTATTAGTACAAAGGTACTGTCAATAGCTCTATTATTATTATTATTATTTTAATTTTATTATTTTTTTTTTATAATCTCTTAATTTTTTTCTTTCTTTCTTTCTTTTTTTTTTTTTTTGATTAGGTACTTTCACTGAAAATGGTTCTTTTCTTTTTTTTTATTAGTTAGGTATTTATTATCACTAAAATTTTCCTTTCATTTTGTTTTGTCACTAACAATTTTCTTTCTTTTTTTTTTATTTTCTAATTATTTTCACTGCTTATCGTAAAAATTTCCTATTTTATTTTTACTTCTTTAATTCATTTATTTATTCCTTCAATTTTAATTTTTTTTTTTGAATGCACTATTATGTTATTAGTATAGTAGTAAAATTTATTTTACATTTTTATTTTTCACTTTTCATTATTAAATCCAAAGTACCAGTGGCGTGATGGTTTGTGCGTAGGACTGTCATGCCAAAGGTCTTGGGTTCGATCCCTGCCTGTGCCATCTAAATTTTTTTCACGGGTACTGCCTCTTGCGAAGAAATGACAAATCCTCCCAAGAGTAATTCTTGTCATGAAAAGTGCTTTCTCAAATTAGCCGTTCGGGTTCGGCATAAAAATTGTAGGTCCCCTCCATCCCTGACAACATTACTTGCACACAGGAATGGTTGAAAGTTTTAAGTCACTAGGCCCTAGTTCACAACGGACTGTTGCGCCACCTGTGCAACAACAGTGTTTTTTTTTGTTCAAATACCTGTTTTGTAACTCCACATATCCGATTTTTTTATAATTTGACTTTGATCAAAATTATTTCTACTATAGCTATTTATTAGTGTCGATTATTTATCTTTGCAAAAGTTATATACAGTTATGTCACAGACATACATCACTACCATACCTACAATATCACTTAACGTGATGGACGGATATAGCCATCGAGCTATCGGCGCCGTCCAATATAAACAATCACTTCCGTCAATGACCATTGACAAAAATCTTTAACAGATAAAAATTCTTCCCAGCGAGCAATATAAACAATTACTCGCTGTAAACATAAATGTGCTGACTCGCACATCTTATCGATTGTGTCACCATCGTTCCCGTTAGATCATGTATTGATCGTATTTCAGAATATTGGAATGGGGATGATCGATTGGTTATAAATAAGCCTGTAACAGTCGATGAGTCGTCTATTTTCATTTATCACTTCGTATAAGCTTATGGTTTCCCCCGACCCACGGTAAGGGACTAGAAGCTTTGATAAATTTATCCTTAAAAACTGCAATAATAAATTATTTGTCCCCGAGTAAAATACTTTATAAAATTTAAATAAAAGTTTAAAAACTAAGAAAAAAATCGTGTTGTGTTTTTATTTGAAACTCCCAAGTTGACGGGAGTATAAATGGTTTTTTTTAACTTAGCGGGTAATTAAAGACATAACTGGCGCAGTCGGAAACGGGCTCCTTAAAACCGAACGGAAAAGCGAAAAGTGAATAACCGAAAATAAAAGTGAATAGGCCAAAACTAACATAAAAAGTGGGAAATAATAATAAAAAAAATAAATACAAAAAATAAATATTAATAAAGGATAAAATACTTACCCAATGCTTCTTTGTCAAAGGCGAAGGGAATAGTGAAAAAAGTGATTCCCTCTTTCATAATAAAGATTTGAAAAAACCTGCATTGACACTAATTAAATTATTAATAACGAGAGTTCCTGTCCTAACTAACAAATTAGAGTAAAATAAATCCTTCTAATCCTTCATCGGCACTCTTCATAGCAAATATAACAACATTTTAAGTTTCATTTTTTCAAATGTCTCAAAATTAATTTCTTAAATTTTAATTTCATTGCACGCCAATATTCCTATCAGTATTTGAAATACATTCATATGTACACTGCCGGTCATAAGGTTAGAAGCAGGCATTTTCGAGAAGTAAAATTGATATTTCTCCCGTCACATGATGGATTAGAAAAAACAACAATGGTAAATGAGGGACTATTTTGTTAACAACAAAATATAAAATTTGGACATAGGAGAGATTTAGTTTACGGAACTTTTATGACAAATTGTTAATTGAGTCATGAATATGCGAAAATAAATTGGGTCATTAGATTAGAAGCAGTGAATAAATCAACGTTGTTTTGTGAAATGCATACATTTTTTTTCGGAAAAATGGTACAATTTATAAATTAATTGTTCTCGATTGAGTGTTAACAGAAATGGGCAACAAAAAATGTTTGACAGGGGAGGAAAGGTCAAGAATAGATGTTTATTGCTCTAAAGGTCTTTAATGCTTTGCTATAGCCCGAAAAGTAAATCGAAATGATCATTGTGTAAGTAATTATTTAAAAAATCATCGTCTTACTCTAGAAATTATGAAAAAAAACACTTCCTCTGCCTTTAGACTTCGCGAAATGCGAAGTATCCTTAGAATAGCGTCAAATTCAGCTTTATCGGCAGCTAAAAATAGGCAAAAAGCTAATGTTAAGGCCAGCTTATCCACTGTTAAATACACGATTCGCCATGCTAAACACTTAAAGCGCCTGAAGCTTAAGAAAAAACCACCACTTTATGAAGTAAGGAAGAAGCAACGCTTGTGTTTCGCGAAAGATCACATGAGCTGGTATGTGCAAAATGGAATGACCGCAAATGATTGGAGGAAGGTTATTTTTTTCCGACGAAAAATTTAACCTAGATGGGCCAGATGGTTATAATTATTATTTCCATCACCTGAGAAAAGAGTAGTGATTTTTAAACCGTCACCATAGCAAAAAAGGAGGCGTTTTCATCTGGAGCTCAATTTTATTGTATAGCGCTATAGACTTGGTAGTCCAAGATATCAAATGACTAGGAAAACATACAAAGCCTTCCTGGAATAAGTATTTCCCAATATAAGCGAGCTTTTTGGACTAATTCCATGGATTGTTCAGCAGGAAAACGCTCCCATACACATAGCCCGAGAGGTAAAATCCCTTATTGCAAACCAAAACTTTCACTTGCTGCCTTGGCCACCATATTCTTCGGACCTTAAAATATTGGAAAATGTGTGGGGCTAGCTTACACGTAAGGTACATGAAGGAGGAAAGCAATACGGTGACAAGGAAGCGCTAATTCATGGTATCAAATTGGCCTGGAGTGAGATTTCTTTAGTCTACTTGGAATCTATTTATAAATCCTTAAAAGGTAGAATTTTTGAAGTTATTTTGAAGGCTGGTGGTAGCACACATTATTAAAAACCTAATGAAAACTAAAAACCATAACAAAATACAAATACTTGCATTTTATTTCTATTTATTTGATGTGCTTCTAATCTAATGACCCGATTTATTTTCGCATATTCTTGACTCAATTAACAATTTGCCATGAAAGTTCCGTAAGCTAAATCTCTCCTTTACCCAAGTTTTATATTTTGTTGTTAACAAAATGGTCCCTCATTTACCATAGTTTTTTTTTCTAATCCATCATGTAACGGGAGAAATATCGATTTTACTTCTCAAAAACGCCTGCTTCTAACCTTATGACCGGGAGTGTATGTACATATATGCTTTTATTTTGTATTTTCAGTAACGACAATTCAAACTTACTGAAAAACGAAACAATAAAGTATCAAAATATTTCCGAAAAATCTTCAAAAGCTAAAAAAATATGAACAATTAGGTTTGCACCTTTAAGCAACACATAAATTGCATTATATATTTGTTTCGTATATTATTATACTAAAAATGAGAAATATTACTAAAGTTAATCTAATACTTGTAAGAAATTTTAATTGAAACACCCTATTTTTTTATATAATCTTAAATCTTAGTTAACGTATTTTATTTACTATTAAGAACTTAATTATGATGTTTAAATCCATCAATCGTTCGATATTACAGCTTTTCTATGACCATGATATTATGTATGCGTTTTCGTAGCTGTACCAAAACCTCTAGCATAAGTATACAAATTGTGAACTATTTTTAAGCTAGTCAGTTGCAATAAAACCTTTATTATCGAACCATCGTTTTGTCTACTTATTTTCTTTGGTTCTGCCTTTTCACTCCGTGCCCCTTATATACTTAAGCTTGCTTCTTAGAAGCATCAAGTGTGCAGTATTCTAGGGCGACAAATTAATTTCATTTCAAAATCAGAAAAATATTCTATATTGAGCAATAACAATACATGTAAATAAGAAGTCCAATAAATGGAATAAGCCCATTATTGATAATAGATACATTTCTAACACTGAGCATACATGGTCTTGAATTCATGTCAAATGCATGTTTCTTGGATTGTTATGAAAAAAAAAGACTTTAAAAGCTGCGTATATAAGCTTAATTACTTTCAAAAACATTACAATTTAAAATTATCTTTATAAAAATTAAGAATGAAATGTTTACATATCTTTTCGATGTTCAAATTCTGCACGAATAACTACATATTTAGAAAAAAATAGGTACGATTTTAATCATAACTTCTTCCCATAACATATGTATGTATGTACAATGTACATTGTACATAATATAAATAAAGTATAGGTAGTTTATAAAAAAAAATATGTGGCCCAACAGTTCGTTGAGAACTGCTGCCTAGTGCTTTACCACTCTTAACTATTGTGGAGTAATGTTATCAGGGATGTCGAATCCGAACGGCTAATTTGAGAAAGCACTTTTCATGATAGGAATCGTCAATTCCTCGCAAGAGGCAGGACCCGTGAAAAAATCTTTAGGTGGCACAGGCGGAAATTTAACCCAAGACCTCTAGCATGTCAGTCCTCAGTTAAGCGTGTAACATGACTATTTAAAAGATAAGACCCATCTAATATACAAGTATTAAAACAAATTACTGACAAAAAAAATATTTGTTTTCTAAAATGCATATCTGCAGGCATACCACATACATATATATTTCTGTAGGATACTTATTAAAAATTGTATTCCGATTCAACTCCAACCTCGGGGGTACCTAGTGCATACCTGGTGTGATGTTAAAAAAAATCTTCATGGGTAATACAATAATTTTCATAACACATTTAAAAACGCTACCATTTCGGTTGCCCCATAATATAATCCCAGACCCCACTATAAACAAAGAACCAAAAAGGATACATACGCGTACAAGTACATAAAATGAAACCCTTCTATATCATAGACAGAATTCAAATCGTTTAAATTCTACAACAACAACTTGTTCATGGTATTTTGCTTTTTAAATAATCCCGCACATGTTGTAATTTATTGATCCTTCCATTTGTTATAGATTACTACAGTCCTGCACCTACACCCTCCTACCCAAATTCAATTACACTTTTCATGCATAATATAGCACAACCACACACAACGTCATACAAAAATATAAAAATATATAAAATATCAACAAAATTAAATATCTCAAAATTTTTGTACTTTCTTTCATTTCAGCGACATGCAAAAATCCCCTCGGCATGGAATCAGGTGCCATAGCGGATTTTCAAATCACAGCCAGCTCAGCACATGACATGGGCAACGTTGGCCCCCAGCACGCAAGGTAAGTTATTTTTCAACCACGACTTAACTGAAGAGCTACCCAGTGATCCTCCCTCTTTCCATATCAGATATTTGCACTAAAAAGCTAAAAAAATTTCCACTCTGAGAACTACTGCGAGTATTCGAAAACCGCCTGGAATTTTGTATTGTCTCCGCACGATATGATTTTTATTATTAAAATGCAGGACATATTTTTTACATCGCAGCCAGAACCAGCAGGACTACAACGACTCACTACTCACAATCACAAGTTTGGTCTATCTGAAATCTGAGTGTGTCTATCCGAGAAAACACAGAGAATTTCCGTTCGTCCACCGACCGACCAACTACTATTCTCATCATCAAAACTTCGCATATCTACGATTTGTATCCATGAGATACACCAATGGAATGTGGATGGTAAAAATGTTCACATTTTTTCCGGCCAAACGACCGTTGCTCGCCTCGACGGAATTAAATCAATTTCGAAAACTTTCCACTTTGATAAGATTGATTTCCAACCGAAAAATTTGAGTTTTTTTCTTCTTCTACATCGTTTTCTTTTTTGTCCGTTAACTTGATCCTTAGGAGATGGAGTTTTTCAAATGTTTTTTGCCTATTTAGTTTCAGTTCTTTTGTTTTATTTTTTTTATATTTTATGTTATTTTCTTTTTTCGTTTCAAGGAGATACAAAATGAAATTGCTAATTTTAAAAATTGATAAGCACTTTTACAACTGGAGGCCATTTCTGATGGATTCCAGAGTAGGTAGGTAGGTATAGGTGGGTACTGGATACAAGGTACACAGAATCATAACATCATATTGTAACAGATTTTATTTATTTTGTTTTCGTATTTTTTTTTTGTTGAGTTGCTCATGCGATATGGAAGGAAAAACATTCATTATTCATGGATATGGTCTTTTCATGTCGGAGGATAATACAAATACGGCTACACCGCCATCAGCTCCCTTGAGTGTCTGTTTGTGATTGTGTGTATGATATGCCTAAGGCATATTAATTATGCCATTTCTTTTTTTCTGTTAAACAAAAAAATATTCATATGTATGTATATAAAATTGTAAACTGACAAAACAGCAAATAAAAAATAAAACCTCATCGACCTCCCCCTCATTTTATGTATTAAAACTGTAAATCTCTCCCTAAAGTGGGATAATGCTTCTTGGTACACAATTGAACAAAAAAAAAAAGGAACAGTGAACAAAAAATTCAAAGAAAATTTTTTAAACATTACAATTCACTTAATACTGGGACCAATGTTGTGCCTCATCAAAATCAATATCGGGCCTTGTCTCTAAAATGGAGCGCATGGCAAACATCCCAAGAAAACCTCACTTCTTGAACTCGTGTCTAAGTTTTGTTTGGAGATTTGAAAGCAGGTTTTGTATATGAAATGCAGGTCCAGGGTCCATTCGCAAGAATTTGGGGGCCTGGTTCTCTTCTGTTGATGCCTTTCCACAAGAATACAGGATAATTGTGTAAAATATCTGGATCTCCAATCAGGCCATCCCACTTCAGTTATTGTAGATCACACTACCCAATACAAAATTTTCAACAAGTTTCTCATTTAATTTTGTCTAACCTACAAGAATTTGGATATTCGTGAGTTTTATACTTAGTTAGTTATTTTAAACTCATGCACAATGTTTAACCATGAAAAGATGCAACTTTGGATTAACTAGCCTTATTAACAATTAAGCTGTAAAAGGGTGTTGCTAAAATATTCGTTTTTAGTTTTTAAGTTTCTTGAGTTTGGTCTTACCTTGATGTATGTACATATGTATTTATGTATGTCTATTGTACGTCTCTCTTCTTTCAGTCTTAGATGAAATGATGATAATGTAAGAATCCAATATACTCATAGGAAAAAAAATTGCAAGATTACGGTTCCAATTCAATTAGTTTGCCAAAAATATGAGAATTTCATTTTTGGTCACATCCAATCATGAGATTTTGTCAGTTAAACTGGCAATTAAAGAGAAAAAATGTGCCTAGAATGGGACTCCATTTTTATTATTTTTCTTACACAAAATTATGTGATAATTTGTTTTTTTTTTATTTAAATAGTTTTAAATTTCAAATCCTTCTACGAAAATGTGTTCCTAGCGGCTTAAAATTAAGATTTTTAACTTCTCATAGGAAGTTAGTGTAATCGATCCGATGTCTGTGCGTGCATGTGTACGTACGTTCGTACGTCAGTACGGTTGTACGTCCGTACGTTCGGGAAGCTTTTTTCGTCGTCCATATCTCAAGAACCAGTAGAAATATCGACTTCAAATAAATTTTGTTATACAAATAATAATGCAAAAAGATGCGGAAACGACACTTACAAATTTAGTGAACCCAAAACATCTCACGAACCAGTAACGCAAGCGATTTCAATTAAATTTTATATTATATGTGTGTATATTGTGACGTGATATTAAACTAGTAAAATTTTGAAAATAATTTAACAAACTAAATTAACAAAAACTGTAAGAAAATAATTGTCACCTCGAACATTTTACAAAAAAAAAAGATTTTATCTCCAAAATAATTTTTTGCAACGAAGAATAACGTTTTTAATATCTGGCAAAATTTTGTTCGTAAAAATTGATTTCGACTTAAGTATCTTTTTCAAAATTAAACAAATTGGCTTCAAACTAATTTAATCTTATAAAAAATATTGTTTTCAACATTCAGTAAAATTTTGAGAAAAATCGAACTGAACATTTTTTTTGCAAAAACTTAAAACTTACTTAATGTTGGTAAACAATGATTTTCGACTTAAATATCTTTTCAAAAATTAAAGATATAGGCTTCAAACTAATTTCATCTTATAGAAAATATTGTGTTCTACATTCAGCATATAAAAATCCGACACTCAGTTACTTTCAAAAAAATGAAAATCTACAAAAAACAATACGCAAAATTGGGAAAAATTGATGTCCGATTCTCGATTTCTCGTAAATAAATGAAGGTATTCAAATTATTTATCTAACACAAAATATTGTTATGAAAATTTAGTTAAAGTTTTAAGCAAGACAAATCGACAGACGGAATAGAAAGTTATCAATACGGGTCGCATCCCATCCTCTTTTTTATTTTAAAATTATGTGAATGTTTGTTTTTTAGTTTAATAATTTTAAATTTCAGTTCTTTCTACGAAAACGTGTTCCTAGCGGCTTAAAATTAAGATTTTTAAAAATATTTTTGAAAATACACTACTGTCATAAGACCTTACCATTTTTATTTGAACTTGAAGTATTTAAAGCGTAAAATGAAAACTACATCTCCAGGATTGTTCATCATCTTCCATTAGCCTGATAGAGATGTTTAAAATATATTATAAGCCTGAGATTTCTGTCTTGAAAGAGACCAGGGCGCTATTCAGATATTTAAAAGCAAATCCATCTCCGCATTTTCTATTTATTTAAGTAAGCAAAAGAACTCTTATAGAAACACCGACAGAGCGTACAGCGAACCAAGCGAAGTCAATTTTCTTCTTGGTTATAACTTCTGCAGCCTTGTTGTGTAAATATTCTCTAACTCCAAGAATCTCCTGTAAGGCTCATTCGAAATTCTTTGAAATTTTTATGACAAAAAAGCTTTTATCCTCGAACATAGCCTTTTTATGCCAAACTTTATGGACTATACATTTTTCTTGTTCATATATACAGAAAGAAACTAGAAAGGTAGGTAAAAAGGTGGGTACGTATAAGATAGATATATGTAAGTATAGGTTTTGGAAGGAGTTCAAATGCGCCCTTAGGGTTAATTGTAATGTGTATACAAATAATTATGACCATAAACGTGTTGTGACCTTATTTTCTTTTCTATATACCCCTACTTGCTCGTATCTTTAACTGGTTTTATCCTTTTTATTTCCTTGTTTTATGTAACATATATGTATGTTTTGTGTACCTTCTTACGTATGTATTTATATATTTTCAGGTGTGTGTCTGGTATATGTATAGTTTTTTGTTTGTTTTGTATACCTAGTAAGTTATTTGCTAGCGCAACAGCAAGTCCCTCGAGTGGAAACTGATATGCGAAGCCATTTCAAAGAGGGTAGTAAATTTTCTCTTCGACAGCGACAGGACGAAAAAAAAGTATATATAAAAATGTCCTTTAACTTGATTCATGCTGCGCGAGAGAAAATATGGCGGATGTTATTTATGATGATGGTCCACCTTCAGAATTATGGTGCATAACTAATAAAAAGTTCTGTTGATATCTTCGGAAGGAAGCACCACTATGGGAAATCCTTTGACCTGGTGTCACCTCAAAAAAAAAAATATTAAAATACGAAGAAAAAAAAGAACTATGTACGTGCTCACATAAATTTATATAGATAGGGTATACTGTGTTTATATTTTGTGAAGCTCTTCTCTCGATAAGCTTTATGGCCTACCTATGTACCTACCTTCCTACACTATATGTGTGCATGCCTTGCGTCATGCTTATAATGTTGTTTTAGAAATTATTCATAGCTAGCTTTTCTAATGTTGGTCTTTTGGACACGTGCCATAAGCTGTAGTCATCTTTATTCAGTTTTCTTTTTTATTATATATTTGTATGCTCCTCGTTCCATTCTATTTGTTTCCATCTTTAAGAACGTATAGTATATTGTATGGACTTATATTCATGTTGGTATGATAGGATCACATCTTGCATTGTTATGTAAAGATATAGTCAAAGAAGGTATAGAACATAGTAGGTAAATGAAAACCACAAGTGATACTGTGTTTTTGTAATTTTCTTCAAGGAATTCCTTACTTGGGGCCATATTTGGTGCAAGTAATCTTCAAGTACCCTTTCATTTTCGTAGATTGTTTGCATACAATAAACAGACAAAATTTACGAGTTTCAGTTGGATGGACACCATAGATTGTTTCGATGAAGTCCTTAAACATTTCTTGAGTCCTTTTCCGCAACACCTATAGTAGTTGTGAGAAAATCGCAGTTGAGTGTTTAAGTATAGATATAATTAGATATATTCAAATATCGAATACAATTCAATCAATGTATTGATAACGTAGAAGATGAAATAAGTTCTTGTAAGTTGCGTTGACTAGTTTTTGTTTAACTTCAGTATGAGTTTTGGTGATCATCAAAGTTCAAAATTCTAAAAAAAATGTTTTTCTAACAAGACAAGTTTTTGTATCCTTTGTATGATTTTTAGCGTAAGGTGTTTTTGTTAGAAATACAGAGGAATACACAAAAGCTTTAAAATGTAATTTAATCTTCTGTCGAGTTTCCTTAACTACCAATTTCTTAACAAATTTCTAATTTCTGGAACTCAAATCAAAAAATTAGAACTCGATTCTTCATCGAGTTCTCAAGCGTTAGATCTGATTTAGATCTCAGTTTAAAATGGATCTTCGATTTATTAGAACCTCGAATTTAGAAGTCTAGGAAATTAGACCTCGGTTTCTTTCTTTGAACAACCTGCTGTTTAGGTAATATTTTTTTTTATTTAAATTGAGACCGTCAGAATTTTCGATGAGCAATAATGATAAATTATTACAAAACACATTAATGGGCCCGGAAAAGTCCAGCTCGCAACAGTTTTCAGATAAAAAATATGATTTTCAACAGAAGAAAGTGTTTTGCATGCATTTAAACACATTAAATTATTTACTTTTTGCACGTTATATGAAGACAAATATTTGCAATCATAATGAATATGTTGCACAAGCGAACATGAAAGCCATGGACATTATGCCAACTGACCACGAAACTGAATAACAAAATTGTTACGGCTTGGTCGCCTGTGCATATGTTCCGAACCGAAGTTGTTCTCCTCAATCATTTTTTTCTGTTCTTTCACAATTCTCACATTTATATGAGCATGTAATAGTTCTTGGTGATTTCAATGCAGACTTGCTAAAAAATGATTCTCGAGCTTTCCAAATAAAAGATTTTGTCTCTTCTTTAGGACTTCAGATATTTAATACTACTTATCCAACGAGATTTGCAAAAGATACTACTCCCAGCCTTCTTGATTTGGTCATTTTATCTTGTCCATCGTCTGTTAGTCTTTTTGACCAGCTTTCACTTGACTCTATCTCTGATCATGATCTCCTGTTTTGTACATTCAATATTAATTTTAATCACACTATTGCCCCTCTATCATTCACTTTTAAAGATTTTCGGTCAATAAATGTAGATGCTCTCCATTACGCCGCCTTTACAGCCCCTTGGGATAAATGTCTTTTTACTCCTGACCCTGATTCCAAGCTGAACTGTTTCCAAGAAATACTTCTTGGATTATTTAACGATTATGTTCCAGTAAAAACGGTAAATGTCCGTAACAAAAGTTGTCCTTGGTTTACATCTGACGTTGTCGACACTATTAAAGTTCGCAACAAGTTTTATAGAAAATGGAAACATTTTCCATCTGATTCTAATTGGATGGCTTACAAGGCAGTAAGAAATCGTTGCACTGTGGTAATACGTAACTCCAAAAGAAATTATTATGCATCCAAACTAAATACAACCCTTCCCCCTAAAACTCTTTGGAGTAATTTGCGTCAGATTGGTATATCCGGTACAAGAAATGCTTCTAAGTGTGAAATTGATCCTAATGTGCTAAATAATAACTTTCTCGAAAATGATGACCAGGAGCTAAGTTTAAGTTTCTCTGAAACTATTAATTCACACATGCAAACGATACGGAGTTTTGAAATTGAATCGGTTAATGATAATGATGTGATTAACTGTATTAGTTTTATCAAATCAAATGCTGTAGGTGAAGATGGTATACCACTTCGATTCATCAAACTAATTCTACCTTATATAACATCCAGCTTGACTCACATTATTAACCATTGTATTACAACGTCAACCTTTCCGAAGTCATGGAAAATAGCAAGAGTTGTGCCTGTTGCAAAAAAATCCAACCCAATGTCAGCTACTGATTTTAGACCTATAAGTATTTTACCATGTTTGTCGAAAGTCTTTGAAAGATTAATAGCCAAACAGATCCTTCAACACTTGTCTCATTACAACCTCCTCTATGCTGGACAGTCCGGTTTTAGATCTAACCACAGTTGTTCCACAGCCATGGTAAAAATATTGGACGATATAAGACAAGATTATGATAAGGGACATGTTACGCTTCTTTGTCTTCTTGATTTCTCAAAGGCTTTCGACAAAGTGAACCACAAGATTCTGTGTTTGAAATTGAAATATCTTTTTGGTTTCGGGAATTCTGCAGTGGCTCTACTTGAAAGTTATCTCTCTGACAGACTTCAGAGAGTTGTAACTAATGATTCTTGCTCAGATCTTTTACGTGTGAAACAGGGTGTTCCTCAAGGATCAATTCTAGGCCCAATTATCTTCTGTATGTTCATTAATGATTTACCATCTGTCTGCAAACATACTGCAGTTCACCTCTATGCTGACGACGTTCAATTGTATCTAGCTCGGCCAATTGACAACACAATTGATCTTGTAAGTAAATTAAATGAAGATCTACATGAAGTTTACTCTTGGTCTATAAAAAATGGTTTGCTACTAAATCCCAGAAAATCTCAAGTTATTCCAATTACTAAAAAGAAACTGGATCTTAATACTCTACCTGATGTTTTATTATCTGTAGACAAGCTAAACATTGTTCAAACTGTGACAAGTCTGGGATTTGTTCTGAATTCAAATCTATCAGGATACGACCATACAAATTCTGTTATAGGTAAAATATATGGATGTCTTCGGAAATTGTGGATGGCTGCAAGTTTTACTCCACAAGATACCAGACAAAGGCTTGTTAAAAGTCTTATCCTACCGCTTATTACTTACTCTGAAGTCGTTTACCCTAATTTAGATTCTTTATCCCAACGAAAACTTCAAGTTGCATTTAATGACTCGGTAAGATACATCCATGGGCTTCGTAGATATGACCATATTTCTCACTATGTGAAAAACTTTTTGGGAAGTACTTTAGACAACTATATTGATGCCAGAAATTGTATCTTCTTACATAATCTTATAAGTAGTAAGACTCCATCGTATTTATATGAAAAACTTAATTTTGCTCGTTCCCTTAGAACTTTTAGTCTAATTCCCTCACGCTATAACTATCTCAATTCATCCCGTCTATTTTTTATTCACGCCGTTAAATTATGGAATTCTTTACCAATAAGTATAAGATCTATCGCTACTGCCACTCGCTTCAAAAGTGCCATCTTTCTTCACTTCACTTCAACTTAATCTCAAAGCTACTCTTTCTTTTCTTTTTTCTCATTTATAAACTCTTCTTCTTCTTTTCAAACTCTTTTCCTACTGCTTTATTTTCTTTTTCTTCATTTTTAAAATCTCACACTTCTTTGCTCTATCTCTAAAATAAAAACTCAGAATTTTGTAAATTTAAATTTAGTTCTAAGTTAGTGAATTTAAATTGAATACATAAATAACTAAATTAGTTCCTATTTATCTTATCTCTATGTACTACAAAAGATATTAATCTTAATGTACAAATGTTAATAATATGTATACAATAAATTGAAATTGAATTGAAATTGAAATCAAAGCTATTGATAGAATTTCGGAATTTAATGTCAAAAAATCCTACCGGGTACTACGAAAGCATTTAATTATTCATCAGAACTTTGTTACATAAAACCGAGATTTAACTTCTTAAAACTCAATAGTAAATTCACGCCGAATTCTAATTCAATAATAGAAAGTGAAGAAATGCATTAGTTGTTAATATTTTAAACTTTCAAAGGTAAACCAAGGGTTATTGGATATGGTCTTTAATTTATTTTAAGACTGTGTGAATTAAGAACAGCTTTAGGGCAAAACTAATTTTTAGATTTTATTTATTTAGATGCGTGAAAATGGTTGCAACTTAAACGTTAATTTCATTTGACATGTAACTCAAATTTGTGAAAAAAAACTAAAAACTTGTAACTCTTCTCTTATGTCAATTGAAAAATTGATCCAGAAACTGTAAAAGCCCAAATTTAAGATACCTTTTCATAGAGTATTAAATTTCCTTTTATAACTTGTAATGTTGTTGTTTCTATTTTTTTAGGTTAAAAAGTGAAATCGAGAAAACGTATCAATATTTATTACATACAAAACTATTCGAAGAAACTTTACAATTTGATTATTTTTGTAGACCATTCTACTTTCAAAAGAAATACATAATTATGTACATATAAATATTTCCAACTCCATGACTTGGAAACTTGTGCTCTAAATATAATTACGGAATAGAAAAATACTAAATTTTTTTCAAATACATAGTTGAAACGTTCAAGATAATTTTTGTCATCATTTTGGGTAGTATATTTGTTATTGCTTTGAAAATAAAAAATTCCAATCCATAATGCTTTTTAAATTTATGAAATATTTACAAAATAGAATTCCTTATTTCGTGCTTATAACTCAAAAATTTGATATACGAGTTTCAAACTTAGTAAAATTGTTGTTTTTCTTTAAATAAAATAATGTTTTTGTTTTGTACTCATTTTGTAACTCATTTGCCCCGGAATGTCTCGGATTTTGAATTCCGATTACTAGTTTCATCGAGAAATATCTGTCAACTAAAAACCTTATATATTTGAGGAATGAAATACATTTACAATGAAAACTATACAAAATATAAGACCTTAAATTCATTTCTGATAAGATCGCTCTGATTGATTTAAAAATGTCGTTACGGAAGGATTTAAGATCAAATTTGCAAAAGGGGTCAAACGTTCACGTGATCAATCATTGTCTTTGTCCATACCCTAAACAATATTTTGAGGTACTTTTACAATAACCTTAACTTTGTATTTTTATCCTTTCAGTTAAATTTATTACTTACTTATTTAAGGTGCGCTACAGTCCTGTGTGAACGAGGGCCTCACCCAACAAACTTCTCCATCTAGCTCGGTCTCTAGCTAGATGTCTCCAGTTTCGCGCTCCAAGTTGGGTGAGGTCACTTTCCATTTGTGAGCGACACCTGATTCGCGGTCTTCCTCTACTGCGCTGTCCTGTGGGTGTGGATTCGAAGACATTCCGGGCTGGAGCATTGGTTTCCATGCGCTCTACGTGACCCAGCCATCTTAGTCGTTGAACTTTTACCCTTCTGGATAAGTCTACGTCGCTGTATAGCCCGTACAGCTCTTCGTTCTATCTTCTACTCCACTCCCCTTCTATGTATACGGGACCGTAGATCACACTAAAAACTTTTCTCTCGAAACGACCCAAGGTGCTTTCATCCGCTTTTGTCATAGTCCATGCTTCTGCACCGTATAGCAGGACGGGGATGATAAGAGTCTTATATAGCGACACTTTGGTCTTTCGAGAGAGGACTTTACCACTCAATTGCTTTCTTAGCCCAAAGAAACAGCGGTTAGCAAGAGTTATTCTTCGTTTGATCTCAGCGCTGGTGTTGTTTTCTGCGTTATTAGTGGAGCCTAGGTAGACGAAGTCCTTCCTACTTCAAAGTTACGTCTGTCGATGGTGACGTTTTGACCAGGACGTCGGTGATGTAAGTCCTTTCTTGACGACACCATGTATTTTGTTTTGCCCTCATTAACCGTTAAACTCATTTTTGCCGCCTCTGGCTCAATACTCACAAAAGCTCCATTGACATCACTCTGAATTCTTCCGATTATGTCAATGTCATCAGCATATGCTAGTAATTGGACAGACTTTTGAAAGATAGTGCCTCTAGTGTTGACGTGTGAGCTCTGCACTTTTCTTTCAAGTACGATGTTAAAAAAATCGCAAGACAGCACATCACCTTGTCTATAAACTTTTTTTGACATCGAAAGGTTTTGTTAAGTTGTTTCCAACCTTTATGGAGAAGCGTGAATTTTCCATGGTCATCCCGCACAAACGGACGAGTTTGGCAGGTATCCCAAAACTAGACATGGCTCTATACAGCTCGTCCCTGTAGATACTGTCATATGCGGTCTTGAAATCGATGAAAAGATGGTGGGTATCGATTTGATGTTCTTGGGTTTTTTCCAGGATCTGCCGTAATGTGAATAATTGACAGACTGTGGACTTTCCTGGTCTAAAACTAAACTGATAAGGACCTATCAGGTTGTTGACGGTGGGCTTTAGACGTTCACATATTACGGTAGAGAAGATTTTGTAAACGATGCTAAGTAGACTGATTCATCTATAGTTGGTGCAGTTTAGAGGGTCTCCTTTTTTCAGAATCGGGCAAACAATACTGAGGTTCCATTCATCGGGCATACTTTTTTCCGACAATATCTTACAGATAAATTGGTGCATGCTCCTAAACAAATTATCTCCAGCTGCTTTGAAGAGCTCGGCATTCAAGCCATCTGCTCCGCCGGCTTTATTAGACTTCTGCTTAGATATGGCAATCTTTACTGCGTCTAAGTCGGGAGGACGGGATTGTTGGCTTTCGTCGTCTATGTTGAATGGATCGTCCTGCCTGACAGCGGAATTCGGTTCGTCGTCGCCATTATACAGTTTGCAGCAGTAGTCCTTCCATATCCTCAGCATTGACTGCGATTCCACTATGATGTTTCCACTTTCGTCTTTGCAGCCTTCGGTTCTAGGTTTATGGACTTGTGAATTCCGTTTCACCTGCTCATAAAACTTTCGAACTTCATCCCTGCTTTTGAACCTCTCAACATTTTCGACCGCACGCTTCTCATGCTCTCTTTTTCCTTCTGAGAAGTCGGTGTTCCTCTCGCCTCTTCTGCTCATAGAGCTCATGAACAGCTCTCGTCCTTCTATGCAGCGCGTTGGTGTCTGCTTTATAGCAGTCTAGGGCATCCGCTAATTCTGCACGTGGTCTGTTAAGGGACCTTTCCACGTACAGATCCGAAGTTCGTTGTCCTTATTTCGTTTACGTGGGTTGTCAACAGTAAATCCGTCCGTATCCGAGGCTTGTTGGTGCTTCGCAACTAGGATATTTTTACGTGGTCAGGAAGTCACCCCGACGGCACAACCCCCAACCTGGAGGGCCAGATTCTTAGATTCTTAGCATAACTCCAAGGACGGAGAGCCGGATAAACCGCTCCTTATAGGCCTGGGCTCCGAATAAGTCTCGTAGAAGCCCTATAAGGTGTTCACTAAGTATTTCAACCTTACTGGAACTGTAGACGCCACCGTTGATTCCATCTCTGGAATCCCTCCGCTGCCGTCTGTATAAGGAGAGGTGCCTTAGTGGAAACACCTCTCCCCCCTCTCTCGTTTGCTACCCCCAACAACTTTCCACTGGAGTTGGAACCCACTCTCCAGTTGAGATTGGGTTTTTCACCACGTCGAGGTGAGAGTAGGAGTTGATAGACAGAGTTGGGTTTTGAGAATAAGATGTGGACGCTTGTGTCCTCTTGAATGCACATGTCTACCATTTGAACATTGTAGTAATTTTTCACAAATTGGATTTTTTGTTTTGTATTAGTACATGTAAGATGCCTTCTATACATGGAACACCGACATGTTTTTAAACTTGAAAACAAAAATAGCAAAATATGATTCTATATCATTGTAGTTTTGTAATCCTCTTCCCAACTCTTTTCTAGAACTATCATATATCACTTTCTCAAGTTTTGTTACCTCCATGTAACATAGTGTGTTCCTTCATTTGAGATAAATTCAGAATTTATATACATAGAAACACCTACACCTACACAAAGTAAAATATAAGTTATATTCTAGTATATTATACTTTTTTCTGAAATATGTACAATACAAAAATATATGACATCTTTATTTGTGTATATGAATATAAACCCATTCATAGCTGAGCTCTTCATTTCCCATGTTTTCAGAAAAAAATTGCAAAAGAACAGGACGTTAAGGGTTAGAGGAAAATTGTACATAAACCGCTATAAAATTATTCTTCCAATACAGAGAAAATATGACCTAGTTCTTCTTTATCACAATATCCTGAGGGTACAATTTAAAAAAAAAAAAATTGAGAAAAATAAGACTAAACGTAAAGGATTAAACCGCATCCCTCAGTAAAACATGTGTGACATATCCAATGCAGTGCGCAGTGCATTTATGCTATACATTACCGGTGGATACTTCAAAAAGCTGAAGCAGGCGCCGCTTATATAATGCGGTACCAAAAAATTCCTACTGAATGCATGAATCTTCTATAAAGTGAACGGGAAAAAATGAAAATAAACTCAGATTTTATTTATGTATGTCATGAGTTTTCAAAAATTTGCATTTGCAATTTATGAGAAAACGTAACGGAAACTATTTTACTCGTCAATGTATTTCTTTGTCCTATCATGCGAACGTATATATTGTAGATGGTGAAATGAACTGTTGTTTTTCGAAATATTTTTTGTTATTTTCTTTTTCAATTTAATATTTGAATGTTTCATATAACAATTTGCATTTCTTAACTATGATATTAATGTGCACATTGATACATATGTGCCGAGAAAGATTATTTGAAATTTATGCTCTCAAACATGTGCCATTTTCTAGCTACAATAATTTATGCTGAATTGTATTATTTTTTTCTTCTATAGTTCTGTAAATAAGAGCAATAAATGCGTCTCTATCTGTATGACATAAAATATTACACAGTTAATAGATATTCACTACAGAATAACTTTCTTTATTGTGATTTGTGTTTATTTAAATATTTCTTTTTTATTGGAAAACAGAATATTCGGACTTAAACATATTTAACTAGAAGAACTAGGTTTAAAATCATTTTTGAGTTCTAGGAACTTTAGATCTCGGTTGAATGGAACGGAGTTATAACGTGTTGTTTGCTTTTTCGTAGCACCCCGCAAACAATTCTGACTCAAAATTCTGACATTTTACAAAAACATGTATCAGTTGTTTGAGCGGACAATCTAATATATAAAATATTCCTGTCACAGTGTTAGTTGCCATACTCCTCCGAAACGGTTTAACCAATTTCAATGAAATTTTGCATATACATTCAGTAGATCTGAGATTAGGGTATCATGGTTTAATTGCATCAACATCGTACACGGTGCAACGATCTTAGTATTCAGTGACGCTATGTACAATGAAGCATTGATTGCTATTGAGGATCTTTGCGATATCATTGCCAACTTACACTCAGTCATTTGGGTATGCATTCACCAAATCGCAGCTGATTTAATAGACACTGAATTGAATCGTAAACTACAATACAATACTGTAGAAATGGCAGCGATTGTTGCTCGCAATGTCCCACTAATGAACGAAGAACAAACAACCATTTATGATCACATCAGTCTCGCAGTTTCGGCAGGACAAGGTGGATTCTTTTTTTTTGAATGAACCAGGTGGAACTGGCAAAACATTCCTTATTTCGCTAATTCTTGCTAAAATAAGATCAAATAATGGTATCGCATTGGCTGTTGCGGCAACTTTATTGGATGGAGGTAGATGAATGCACTACGGCACACAAACATTCGCTTGAGGCGTTGAACAGGACATTAAAAAAGATATAAAAAACAGCGACACACTATTTGCCGGCACTCTATTACTCCTTTCAGGTGATTTCAGACAAACAATTCCCGTTAATCCACGTTCCACGTACGCTGATGAGATCAACGAGTGCTTAAAATCATCGCCGCTGCGGCGTAATGTTGAAAAAGTACAACTGAAAGTAAATATGCGTGTTCAAATGCTTCAAGATCCATCTGCTGGAACATTCTCAAAACAACTGTTAGACATAGGCATAGGCCACGGAAAAGTTACTATAGAGAAACTACATGCATAAAATTACCGGTCGATTTCTGCACGATTATTGATTCAAAAGATGATCTCATTGACCAGATATTTCCCGATGTTCACAGACAATATGCAAATCATGAGTGGCTGGCAGAAAGAGCAATTTTAGCAGCAAAAATTTTGGATGTCAACGAATTAAATCTCAAGATACAACATTTGTTATCAGGA
Source organism: Eupeodes latifasciatus (assembly GCA_920104205.1). NCBI lineage: Eukaryota > Metazoa > Arthropoda > Insecta > Diptera > Syrphidae > Eupeodes > Eupeodes latifasciatus. Next base: position 161,732,285 of record OV049924.1, read on the forward strand.
GACTTGGTGTCATACAAATCTATTGATACAGTTTGTGATGCTACCGAAGCTGTAAATTATCCAACTGAGTTTTTGAACTCATTAGATTAACCAGGTATGCCACCGCATAATTTACAATTGGACCTAATTTTGTTACCTAATCCGGTAATTTTGTTTCGTAATTTGAACCCACCACGGTTGTGCAACGGCACGCGATTAGTAATTTGAAATTGATGAAAAATGTTATCGAAATCATATTTCTAAATGGAAAATTCTGAGGTGAAAATATATTATTACGGCGAATCCCTATTATACCCACAGATGTGCCAATTCAAGTCAAACGCCTTCAATTTCCAATTAGATTGGCATTTGCAATGACTATCTATCAATAAGTCTCAATGCCAAAGATGGGATCATAAAAAATATTGTAGGTACACTCTTTTGCATTAAGGGATTGATATTTTTTTTTTTTTTTGAAGTATTGTCATAATTAGCGATTAGTATATAATTTTAAAGAATTAATTTTAACAAAGTAAAAAAATTTGTTTGGTGATTTGTTATTTTAATATTTTGTCACCGTTAACAGTGCTCTAAACCTCTCCCACTCATATACCACATCCTTACACACTTACAATAAGTTATTTGTTTCTAGCAAAATATTCGCTAGAAATTATTTATATGACGAAGCAACGTTTGTCGGGTCAGCTAGTTACTTTATAATTTTGTGTTGATATTCTAACTTTTTTCGAAATGAAAATTGTGTTTTCGCGTTTTATTTGATTTCGTTTAAGACAGGTGGTATTTTAAATTATTCTTTTTCGGAAATTGTACTCATGCATACTTTTTCGTATTGCCTTGTACATCCTTCCTCTAATAATAATACAAATATCAAAAACAGGTGATTTGGTTGTAGATATTTGCCCACTGTTTGTCAAAAAAAATTCAAATCACCGTAATTACCAAAATACATTCAGACACCTAAGTCCTGGGGTGGAATTGGCTAATCGATGTTTGATAAATGATTAAAATTAACGAATTTGATCTATGTAAAACATTCGTTTTCCAACAAATATGCATGTCGTTTCTGAATAGAGCTACCAGACGCTTACACAAACTAATGAAACATTTTCTTAGTTACTTTTTTTCGTAAAAAAAATCATGTTTGTATGTCCGGGAAAGCTTATGACATTCAAAGAAACACAAGAAAAGTAATAATGTTCTGAAACACAGCCAATTTGATACTTTCATTTAGATTTTTAATAAGAATCATTTTAAAATTTCACCACAGCAACAATGAATCGTGACAATTCTAATCTGAAATTGTTCAATCGAATTAAATTGAGTTAAATCAACTTACACAGACGGTGATAGTCAATTTGACTATCAAAAATATCTAAAAAAAACTTGTGAAGAAAACCACTTCAAATATACTTGCAGATAATATTATCAAGATGTGCTTTCTCAACAAATCCGTCTAGTGACTTTTTTAACTTCCCATAGGCAGTTATTGTAATCGGTCTGATTTGTCGAATTGAAAATTTTCACATTTCCCGATGAGACGTTTCAAGGTCCGTAGAATCTAAATAAAAGATTTTGTGTGCGTGCGTGTGTACGCACGTTCGTACGTCCGTACGTTCGGGTGGCGTTTTTCGTCGTCCATAAATCAAGAACCAATAGAGATATCGACTTCAAATAAATTATATTATACTGATAATATTGCAGAAATGACTCTCGAAAAAATTAAGCGCGTGTTTTTTTTACAATAGCAAATAAAAAAAAAAAAGTAAAAATGTTGGTTAACCTAAAATATTTTATGAAGCAATAACGCTAGCGACTTGAATTAAATCTTATATTATATAGTTTGACGTGATACCAAACAAGTATGTATATTAAAAAAAAAAAACAATTAACGGTTTTTTTATAAAGCAAAAAAATGTTGAAGAAATAATTTTTACCTCGAATGTTTTACGGACAAAAAATGATTGTTTCTCCAAAATAATTGTATGTAAGGAAGAATAACGTTTGGACAAAAAACGAATTTGAGAAAAAACGAATTGACAATTTTCTTACAAAAAATAAAAACCTAAAAAAAACATTACTAAAAGTTGGTATACATTTATTTTCGACTCAACTTATTCCATCTTATACAAAATATTGTTTTCAACATTCAGTACAATTTTGGAAAAGGTCGAATTGACAGTTTTGTTTTACAAAAAAATAAAAACCTAAAAAAAAAAAACATTACTAAAAGTAGGTGAAAATTGATTTTCGACTCAAATATCTGTTTCAATAATTAAGATATTGGCTTCAAACTAGTTTCGTCTTATACAAAATATTGTTTTTAACATTTAGACAGATTTAAAGTATCAATTGATTTTCTACTCAAATATCTTTTCAAAATTTTAAAATATTGGCTTCAAACTAATTTAATCTTATAGAAAATATGAATTTCGACCTTCAGTAAATTTAAAAAAAATGTAACAGTCAATTTTTTCATAAAAATTAGGCAAATTGCTAAACAATGATATTCGATTCTCGCTATCTCTTGACTAAATGAAAGCATTGACTTCAGAATTTAGTTTTTAACGTAAGAAAATCCAATCTGTATTTGTTTATATAAGAAATACAAATTTTCAAAAAATGCTACTAAAATTTGTAGGAATTGGTTTTCGACTAAATATCTCGTTAACCAAATTGATTTTGATTTGGTAATTTGAATCTTGGATGTTGGATCTAATTTTGTCACCCAAAATTAGTCACCATATGACACTTTGTCTTGAAAGGTTTGGTATCACTTTCAACTATTTCAATAAAAATAGTGTTGCTTAATATTTATCTATTTTGCATGGAAATGTTTCGATAATGGAAATGTTTCACAAAACAAAACATAATTTCGTGGAATTAAAATGAATATGTACAAAATATGTTTATTTGACAAAACACGTAAGTATCGTTTTTCCCTAAAAAAAGGACAAGAGAATCATGGTTGAACAAAATGATGGAAGGGCAACTCCGCTCTAAAATAATATTATTAAAGTATGCTGATCCGAGCTGTTTTATTTTCTTGATCTGATCTGTATTAGTTTATTGTGATAATGAAAACTTAGGTATATAAAAATCCAATTGATATCGTTTTTACAAAAAAAACCGAAGAAAGTACTGCTAAGAAATGGTAAGAACTGATTTTCGGCTCGAATATTATACCATTACTTTAGCATATTGGTTTCAAACAATTGTATCCAATAGAAATCATTGTTAATTTTTTTTTAGAAAAATCCAATTCACATCTTTTTATAAAAAACAAAATCTACAAAAATTACTACACATAATTGGTAAAACTGATTTTCGAATATAATATCTCAATAATAAATTAAGATATTAAATTTTTAATTATTTCATTCTATACAACAAATTGTTGACAACAAAGAAATACATATATTGACTTCAACCTTTTAATATATTTTATTAATATTTCGAAGACTTTTAGAAATATTGACAGACGATCAGTGTGGGTGCCAACATCTTTTTCTTTAATAGTTCTTCATAATATACACTTTCTTGCTAATAAATCAGAAAAATTAGCCGTTACGTCCAAACTTGTCTTCTAAGAAAGAATTATCTACGCTTTCATATGGTGGTGTTATCTGGGAATATTCACCATTGTAGATTGGATGTTATTTCTCGACATGATGTTCATGGCTCTTATTTCCATTTGTGCTTGTGAAATGCTAACATAAAACGCCAAGGAATCAGTTTAAAGCGTTTTGTTCCGTGATAACATTGAAAACAACTATTTTATGTTTTATCAGATTATCGGCGTTCATTAAGTTTTATATTATGGAGCTTATATTTATTTTTGTATATAAATAATCTATAATTATAGGTCTATCTTTCACATTCGAACGTACATTAATAATTATTCCTATTTTTATGTGAAGTGAATTTTCTATAAATGTATCATATTATATTGTATCCTTGTGTTCACAATTTTTTCCCGAATCGAATTGAATCTAAGAATCAGGTCTTTGTAAGTAGTACATAAATTGCTAAACAGAGGTCCTACACCTCAATTAGAGAGTTTAACGGAAAAACTCTTGACAAATTTTTAAAATGCATTTAAGACTTATTAAATCTCTGTTTACATATCTTTAATTCTCACTAATGTTTAAAACTTGAAAATGTTTGGAGCTTGAACATATCTTCAATCGAATTTTAGATCAAGAGGTGAAGGGGCTATTTTACGTTTTTGGACTTTTGGGAAACCACTTGCAATTGTTCGCATTCGAAAGTCCTCGACTTCTTAGTTCCAACACGTGCATGACAGACCTGTATTTGGGTTCATTCCTTGATTTGAGATTAAAAATATATATCCACAAAAAAACTAATTCTGTATCCCAGTGAACAGCTGGAGAGCGCGATAAAAGTCGAGAATTTCTTATATTAAACTTTTAGCAATAGTTTCTTTTAGGGAAACCACTTCTATTATATTTTAATTGAAAGATATCAACTAGGTACAATAAAAATAAAAAAATAGCAGCAGATGTTGAAGTGGTGCTTAGCTGTTGACAATTTACGTTATTGGTGATTGGTGTTTTTAAAATTACTTTTTAAAATGATTGATTTAACTTATGGTAATGTGTAAAAAGAAAGTTAAAATAGCAGAATTTTGACCAAACCAAAAGGGTTTTCGCAAGAATAAAACTGTGCAGACGGACAATTCAATGAATTTAATTTCAAATACTTTTACGTTTAAGGTTTTAATTTTACTGTCAAATCTTAAAAATTAACAAAGCTTTAATAATAATATTTAGAATTAGATTAAAAGAATTTGACGTCAATAACTTTTTAATTCGAATCAAAAATCAATGTCTGTCAGTTTTCAGTAGTATTTTTTGAAGGTTTTAATTCTTTAAACAAAATGTCAATTAAATTTTTCTAAAAATTTTACCGAAAGTTAAATACAATTTATTGTTTAAGATAGTTTGAAGCCAATATTGGAGTCGAAAATCAATTTTTTTTTCATTTTTATTAGGAATTTTGATGTTTCTTTAATTTTCGCAAAAAAAAAACTGTCGATTCGGTTTGCTCAAAATCTGAAATATTCTTCGATTCACACAATTATTTTTGAGGTATGGAATATCATTCGTTCGTAAAATTTTCGATGTGATTAGTTGATTTCTTTTTCGAACTTATACCAATATACAATGTTTTATAAAACTATAATAATAAAATTTAGTTGAAGTTGCTAGCTTTATTGGTTCGTGAGATATATACAGGGTCAACAAAATTGATTTAGTAAAAAAAACTGCAATAGCATTAAATTAAGACCAGTTTCAGCACATCTTGATATTGATATCATTACCCGTAAAACTAAATTTATTTGAAGCATAGATACCCTTTGCAATATTCCTAGTTGCTCCAATTAAAACCTAGAATTAAATTTAAAAAATGCAGACTAAATTAACTTTTCAATCATTTATGTAATGTAAACTGGAATCTAGATTCTAGGAATCTTGAAACGTCGACAAAATGTCAACATTTTCAATTCGACAAATCAGTCCGATTACAATGTCTTTTAATGGGAAGGTAATTTTGTAACGAAATATCTTCACTTGCACTAAACAAACATTTAACATTAAAAATCTCTCGAAAAAAGGTTTACTTATATTGAATCTCATTTTAGCACCAATAACAGGTTATATTTTTTTTGGTAGGAAGGTTTTTTTCAACTTCCTGCTGACGAAACTGAACAAATATTCAAACAGTTAAAGTATCAGAATCCGAACTAATGAAATAACTTTTATATTTTATTTGGTAACGTTTTTTTGGGTACTCTGTTTCTGTATGTATCTAATTTCTTCACTTTTAAACTTTCTGCGTGTCATGTTTTAGTCATATTTAGTAATGGAAACCATTAAAAGTTTTTAGCTTTAGCAACTTAACTATAATACTTCATAAATTTTACTTGTGATTCGAACAATCAACCGACAAACTAGTTCTTTCCACATATTATTCTTACTCAAAAAATAGTAAGAATCTTAAAAAAAAAGTAAACATTTAACGAACATGCACCGACACCCCCTCTCAAACATTCTCATCATTTCGTAAAGCTCGCACTAAGTTATTGTTATAAAAACGAATTTGAACAAATTCTTTAATTTTAGCTTACACAAATTTACCATCACACAAATGCTTTGAATATTTTCACCAAGAATGTCATTTCTAGTAATTTTATTAATAAATCGTTTGAGTTATGAACTATTTTTTTTTGTATACAATATTGTTGTTAACAATTGTTACTATTTTTAGAAGAACATTTTTTTTAATAAAAATAGAAAACAATACCTACTAAACCTTAAAAGAAAAATTTTTGTTTTTAAAAATGCACTAATTTCGGTGAGTTTGTATTATGATTTGAAGCTTCCGTTTATTTTTGTGCACTTTATAGTCGGGCTATATTTTTTCACAACAATGTTCGTTATATTTTTTCAAAAACACAAGGTTTTGGAGAACTGGTGTTAATGGTAGTTAATTGTGTGTGTGATATAAAGAAGATAGTAATTAGACCCCTAAGTTTTTGATATAATTCATTAAAATGTCATTAAACTTAAAGTTTTTTTACTCTTAAAGTAAATAATTAGGAAAAAACAAATTTCTTGAAGATAAACTTGATTTGCTAATAAAAATGTTTTTTGAGAAACAAAATTTGATATTTTTAACGTTTCCGTTCTGTTCTACGTTATTACTTTTTTATGTCGTAAAATGAATAAAAAGAATGTCTAGACATTATTTCCAAATCAAATTTCTAGTAGCTTAGATAGTAATGATATAATTCTCAATTTCAATACCGTATCCTATATACCTAACAATCACAGCATATTAATAGCGAACTTTCACATTTACATATTCCTCAGAGATATCAATGTTTACAGCTTTTTTGTATGAAAATTAAATTTCTTCAAGCTAATTAGTTTGCATAAGATAAATTTTTAGACTTTCAAATTCTATTTAATACTCACTCCAGGTTGAGTCACTCTTTTGTTTAATTAGCAATTTAATGTAAATTTAACTCTGTATTTTACATCACTAATTCTTAAGAACCGTTTTGATAAGATTAAATAAATATATTTTTGCGCAAAGGACTTTTCTCCTTTTTTCATTTAAATTTAGAACTGAAAAAGCTGAGATTTATTTCGTTTCGTCCAGTAGAAATTAACAGCTTCCGGTGTTAACTCTTAATTTTTTTAGTAGTATTTGCAACTAATTTGAAGGGCTTCACTTCATACAATGAAGTTGTTTGTCCTTATAAACTTTCTCTTATGGAATCCCAAAATCATTAACTCAGAATTATTTTGTCCGTCACAAATTATAATGTGTTTGCTTGAATTTATTTCAGACTGAAAATCGATAACAATGGCGGAGCATGGTGTCCGAAACACATGGTTTCGCGTGGCCTTAAAGAGTATCTACAAATCGATCTTCTTCAAGTTCACGTGATTACGTCTATTCGCACCCAGGGACGATTTGGCAAGGGTCAAGGACAAGAATACACCGAGGCTTATGTATTGGAATATTGGCGTCCTGGGTTCACAAATTGGATTCGTTGGAAGAACATTCAAGGCAAAGAGGTAAAAATGTCGACGAAGCATCAATGGAATCCTTATGATTCTATTGTGCGGGAAAGTTATATCTTCATGTACATAATTTTGTATATACTAGCTCTATTTTGAATGATTTTATTGTTCTGTGTTTATAGATACTGCCAGGCAACATCAATACATACAGCGAAGTAGAAAATGTTCTACAGCCAATTATTTTTGCCTCGAAAGTTCGCATTTATCCTTATAGTCAGTACGATAGAACGGTGTGTCTGAGAGCTGAAGTTGTCGGATGTCCTTGGGAAGGTAAGATATTGTGGAAATTTTGTTTGTCCAAATTCGAGTAATATTATATAAAATATATCGAATTAAGAATTCTTCTCTCAAAAGCAGTTTAACCGTTAGTCTTTTCCGTGGCGCTATTAAGTGGAACAATCCGTTTTCTTTCTGAATGTGGTTTGGCTGGATATTGCTTTCACCTTTAAGTCTTTATGAAAACACACTCTGATTGTATATTTAATAAATCCTCCATCATAGAACTGTGTCAGATATCTATTTTTTTATTGGTTAAGTGAACCATTGGTTGCGAATCTATAGATGTATGGAAGATGAATAACCATGAACTAGACTAAAGTTATTGGGTTATTAGTCGGTGTATAGGGACTTTAAAGATTCAATCGACTTTGAATTATTATAATAGAGCTTTAAATTTGAGCTGTCTAAATGTTTAAAATCAATTATTATTTTTATTATACATACCTATGTATACTATTGATTCAATCGATTAGCCAGAAAATTAAATTCAAAAAAGCTACAGACAAAAAACAAATCAAAAGATAACCCTTGTACGATTTTTTAAACAGATCACAGAAAACAAAAAAGAAACAATTGCAATTTACTCAGTGACAAGCAATGGTTTTCATTAATTTTATGTTACTTGTGGCACGGATGGCAATTGTTGTCATTTGTGTCTATATTTTTGATTACATTGTAATTAACGTAAGTATTATATTATGTATATTTTCGTAAATGTATCCTCCTTCTATTTTGTCTAGCTCTCTCCGCCTGTGTGCGATGAAAGTTTGGTGAGATGACGTTACTCGCGCCATCTTACCACAAACGAATAACTGAAAATCGGTCGGGCCGTTTTAAAAATTTGTGTATATAAAAAAATACCAATGCTTTCCACTTTTATAAAGGCATTAAATCATTTGCCTTCGACTTTTAAAATTTAAATCATCTCAAATTTATTAGAATCTTATTTCTAAAATTATATTTTAACGAGAATTCAATAGCTAAAACTTATCTTAGCTTCTGTTAATTTTGTGTTATGGTCAAGGGGGGTAATTGTAAACAGGGTTAATTGTAATCACACTTAATTTTCTCAAAACCGTTTATAATTTGAAGCATTCCATCGAATTATTTGAAAAGACATTATATTTAGATCATATTGACGCGTGGAAGGCCTTATCTGTCAAAGGGTTATTTATGTTTTGTTCGTTTCCATGAGTCTTTCGTTTTTCTGCGTTTTTAAGTTTTTTAGTGCTAATTAAAATTGTTGCAAAACAAACAAAGGCGATCGAAGTAAGTTAAATTTTATCTTTAAGAAAGTGAAATATGAGTATAAATGCATTCTATATGTTTTTATTTGTCTGTATAACAAAATTTAAAAGTTATTGGCTGTTTACAATTACCCCATTATTTTCAATGGCTTTGGTGTTGATCTAACAATATTTTATATCAAAAAAATGCCACGTACATATCAACCAAAAACTACAGGTCCATCATACACGTCAGAGGATCGATGAAGGGAAAAATCCTGCTGTCATTATATCTAGAGGCAGAAAACCAGAACTTTCGTCAGACGTGGAGGACAGTATAGCAAGGTGCCTTATTTCAGATCTCGTGCTGGTTACCCTTGTGATAAGGATGATCTCCTTGGTCTAGTAGGTACCTACATATAAAAGGACAGAGAACTTGGTTACGCCTTTCCACAATTGTAGGACGACTGGTACCATTTTCATTTACCCCATTTTTCTCGTTTACTTAAAAAACTAGGGGGGTAAATGTAAACATCAAATTTTTTTTCGAAATGAAATCGATTGCCGATTTTTTCGATTTTTGAGTGAATTAAATTCGACTAGATTAAGTTGGTAGATTTGAATTCGACAAAAGAAAACCAATTAAAAACAGTAGATTCACTTCAAGGAATAACTTTTGAATTTAAGGTGGGGAGTTGCAGCCATAACTTTCTATTTACGGAAACGGGCAAAGCATTTAAAATTATTTTTCAGCACGTAAACTGTCTTCTCCATATACTATTTCGAGTCAAGCAGTGTTATTTCAAAAACTTTAAAAACATGTTCATCAACACAATGCAAATAACAAACACTAAAATAATTTAAAATCATTTTATTAAAAAGCACAGAACAAACGAAAACATACACAAATTATGACAATCAACAGAAATGTTTATTTACTGATGAGATACACTTCTCTTCAACTTAATACGCACACAAAATGCTCAAGGTACTCTGTCCATTGTTTCCAAATATTGATGGTTTGTCATTTTTTGTAATGAACTAATCCCTTAAGATGTTAAGAAGAGAATTCCAAAAAAAATTATGCCGCTCCCTCACAATGCAACTGAATAGGTACAACAATTTTATAGTGAAAGCGTTTGGATAAGAACCCCTTCTTCATCCAAACGCTTTAAGTAAGTTTAAATAAGCGACGTTTACAACATTATGAAATATAAAGAGTCAACATTTTTTGCTAAGCCCTTTTTTCGTAATCCAGTCTCAGAAAATATTGATGACCAAATAAAAGAAGAAAAATAATAGCTTTTTAACAATGTGTCTTTTAAGTTTTCACCAGACATCCTCATTTATCGAACAAAAAAATAGAAAAACGAACAAATGTCACTTACCCTCTTCTTCAACCAAACGCTTCAGTTGTTTATGAACGTTTTCAAGTGCTGTGCAATTTAAATCAACAATTTTAGTGTTATCAATTAAATTCAGTCCCTGATCTAAAATTTTAAGAAAAATTGGTAGAAATAGATGCTTTTGCAGCGTTTCATAAGCTGAAATCAATTTGCTTAGATACCAAGAACTAACCGACTGTGCATTATCAAAATTGGCTCAAGTTTTAATTTCCATTATTCTTACTAAAAAAATAAAGATTTGTACACAATAAATATGAAAGAAGTACAAAAAAAACGCAATAGCAGCAGCTTAAAGACGAGGAGTTTTGCGCTGCGCATCCAATTTTCTTGAAAAAAGACAGACCAAATGGACCCTAAGTTCTTGAGACTACTGCTTCCATATATACTACGCTATATAACCTACATATTTAAAAGCATATTGACTACCTCCGAGTTTCCTGTAGAATGGAAGAAGGCTAAGATCATTCCCATACCCAAAAAGCAAACAGGTTCTGCTACAGAATTTTGGCCGATTGCCATTCTTCCGTTTCTTTCGAAGGTGTTTGAAAAAACTATTCTGGGGCAGATCCAAAAATATCTTACAATCAACAACCTGTTAAGTACCTGTCAGTCTGGTTTTCGACCTAAGCGCACCTGCAAATCCACCTTACTTTTTGTAACTGATGAAATAAGAATGGCAATGGACAGTGATCATGTTACATTACTAACCCTGTTAGATTATTCAAAGGCTTTTGATACTGTTAACCACTCAATCCTTTGTAAAAAGCTGCGAATTAACTTTGGGTTTTCTTTAGAGTCCTGTAAGCTTGTTTTTTCATATCTCAACGGAAGGCAATAATGCGTGGTGGCTAATGGATACTCGTCCACATTTCTCAATGTTTTGAGTGGAGTGCCACAGGGATCTATCCTTGGACCAATCCTCTTCTCGCTTTACATAAATGAGTTACCACAAGTTGCTAAACATTGTTTAATTCATCTTTATGCTGATGATGTGCAGCTCCTGATAAGTCGACCTTTTGGGGCTAAAAATGATGCCGTAGCTTTAATGAACGAGGATCTGCTCCGCATTTCACATTGGTCAAAAAAGAACGATCTCCGCCTTAACCCTGTCAAATCAACATCCCTCCCCATCTATCGCAAAAACTTTGATCTATCGGGTTTAAACCCGTTGAAACTTGACGACAAAAACATTGAATATGTTAGCACTGCTAGAAACCTAGGAGTAGTATTCAATCGCACTCTCACTTGGGATGACCACCTTAATAGTGCCATTGGTAAAGTCTATGGAAGTCTCCGCCTTCTTCAAGTCACTCGAAATTTCATCCCGATCAAAACTAAACTGCTACTTGCTAAGGCCCTTATACTACCAATTGTGCTGTATGGGTGTGAAATCTTTTGTAAACTAGACTGTGTGACTAGCCGCAAATTGAATGTTGCTTATAACAATATTGCCCGCTATATTTATAATCTACGTCGTTATGATCACATATCCATTTTTGCGGTACGGATTTCTGGTTGTAGCCTAGACAGCTTAATAACCTTTGCTCTCTGAGTTACCTGCATAAAATCATCCAAACACAACAACCTGATTATCTATACGGTAAGCTGAATTTCCCTCATTCAACAAGGTCCTTTGCTTTAATATTACCCCGATACAATTTTCTAAATATTGAGCGTCAATTTTTTATTCATATTGTACGCCTTTGGAACTCTCTGCCCATCGCTATGAGAAGAATAAGAAGCATAAGTAGATTTAAATGTTTACTTTTCAACTATTTGGCAAATAATTGATGTTTAATTTCCTTTTCTTTATATAAATATGTAAATAGATGCTAAATTTCCTTTTCCTTATAAATAAATATGTAAATAGTAGGTATATAATTTTTATTCAAATTCTAAATGTAAAGGCTTGCAACACTTTATAAGACTCATGTTCTACCTTGTAAGCGATTTTTGAAATAAATAAAATACAAAAATACAAATACAGCCCAGACACAGTTTTAAGAGTAATCAAAACTTTAAATAATGTTAAACGAATAAAACTGTTAAAAAAAACGCCACTTTTTACGATTTGAGAAAATAAAAAGGATTCATCATAGCTTTGCAGTCAGTTTTTATCGAACAGTTGAACTTGAGCAAGTAACATCAAAAATGAATGCAGCTGAGTAAAAGAGAAATTTTGAAAAAAAAATTTCCAAAATATTCTACTATTTGTTGACCCATAAACTTGGCCCAAATACTTAATACAAACTTGTATAGAGGATCGAAATGTGCATTTCCTTCAATGTGCCGTATACTTATCAGACCTAACCATCATTTGAAATACTTGGGAATGGCTAGCAGGCTCATCTAACCAGACTTTTCGTCAGTTTGAAGACAAAGAATCTTTTGTGTGCAATTGAGTGTACCGAAACTTCGTTGACTTATATATAAAATCTCTACGATTCCATGTCGCAATTTAAACTATTAAATGTGAAGGGGGAAGTACCCCTTCAACAAAACCTTGTTTTATTCCAATCCAATAACAATTTTAATTTGTGTACCTCTTCAGTTGGCTCAAATAAAAATCTTTACAAGTAGGCGAAAGGAAAATTAGTGTTTATTTTTGTGATTCTTGGCTTAACATTTTGAACCAATAAACCATCAGCAAATGCTAAAATTCCAACAATTTTTGGACAAAATGCATAAAATATCTACAAGAATATTTGTCCGTATTCAGTTGAGAAGGAGGGATAGGTTCCCAAAATCGAGTGAAATTAAATCGAAATCTATATTGAAAATTGAGTAATATTGCTTTCAGGGTTCTATCTTTCGATTGATTTCTAAGAAATATTTTAAACTCAAGTGTTTTGGATTAAGAAATTAGTTTAAATTTTTTCAGTTTTTCCTTCCGAAGACAATTTCTACATTGAAATTCTACACACCATCTGTTTATAACTGTTCATGTTTTATATTACTTCACATGGTCGTGCAAAACATCAATCCATCTATTCGGTTTGCTTGTCCATTTAATTAACTATATTTAAAATTTCCCACATACCTAACCAGATTGAGTATAGATATGAATCCAAAAGAAAGATTTAACTAGCCTAAGACCAACTGCTCTGCACTTTATTTGAGCAAAGAACACATCAGAAGTAAAACCAGTATTCCCAGACAATAGACGCGCACAAATAGGTTATCTATCCGCTAAGGGATGCGACACACATTTTGTAATTGATACATCGCATTACAATTAGTATAATATTTATTCTGGAAAATGACAGATGAATACACCGCTATTGTTATGCGAGCGAAGATCATTCATTATTCCCCTTCTAAATCAATTTAAATAGAAATCATGCATGCACCTTGTATACGAACAATATACCTACAAACCTTCATCCCCAGTGAATGTACAAACTACAAAAAAGGGTTGAGGGTAAGCAAAACAATGCCGAAAAAAGGGGTTAACAAATACTGAAACAAAAAGAACTCAAAGATGTTTAATCGCATTAAAATTTTCAGCTTTGAACATTAGAGTTCCCTCCTTTTTTTAGACGGTAGTCTCCTCTCATTCCAGCATATCAGATCTCAGCCCGGCCCTCGTGTCACGCATTCTCTATACACAATAATAACAAAAATCCAACTGGAATGCGTAAGCTGGATGTCAATTCAGTATCAGTAGAAAACAATCCATATCACCACACATGAAGTATCTAGGAATCGCTTTTGATTTTCAAGTACTCCTTCTGTTTCATGGCTGATGATGATCAATCTACATAATGTACAGTATACATATGAGTATAGAATAAGCAAGGTAGCCCTGGATGGTGTTGATGGTTGGATTGTTAGTTTGAAGGAAATGCTTCTGGGATTCCTGCATGAATTCGACTATATATTCGTTATTCAAGTGACGAGTTTCAAACTAAATTGAAAATACGAACTTTTTTCATGAGTTTGAGGATTAAAGCTGTTGCTAACAAAAACTTAACATAAAAATAATTATTGTTTTGTTGGCCTCAAAAATAATTTAAGTTAGCACGTTTTTTGAATCCACTCGAATCCAGATAATATTATATTATGTAAACATACATTTCCGCATGTGCTTTCTTCGAATTTATGCGCGTATATATGTACATAGGTAGCTAAGAGTTGGTTGTGACCACACTTCTTTTAGTTAGTTGCGTGTATTCAAAATGCAACAGGCAAACCCCTAGATCTAGCATTTTAGGCTCAAATTTAAATTAATTTATAACTATGTTCACATCACATAATTATATATTTATATTAAAAATAAATTATTCTTCGAGATAAAATGACAACTGTCTTGTTTTGTTTTTTTTTTGTATTTTTGTGTATTGTAATGACTGGTAAGTTTTGTGTTCAGTATAGGTTTTTTAACATGAGAAATTTGCAGAAATGATACAATGGTCTGATGATCCTGGATGCGATAATACACTGATCGTATATTTATTAGGATCAGAGGTAAGAAACAAGTCAAGAGTGTTGCGGGTTGACCTGCAACGGAATCCGAGTTGGCTCGTCAACTAACTGAGTCAGGTGGTTTAACTCTGCAACAATCTCGACATACCTTCCTTCGTGTGTTGACTGACCAGAATAGCGCAGCCACGAAGAATTGTGTACATTGAAATCGTCCGTAACAACGATTTCATTGTGCGGAAAATAGGATACAATTCTCTGGATAGAGTCGGACAGCGTATCGAATTCGTTGAAAGTCGAATTGCTATCCAGACTTGGGCTACGATAAATAAAACATGTGTGAATGATGCGCCTTTGGACGGTGAATTTAAACCACATATTATAAAAATTTGTGTTGGTGCACTAACCATATTGTGGTAGAAGTTGATAGGCAACATCATTCCGTACATATACGGCTAGACCATGGTGAGAAAAGAATAAAGGCACTTTAATGGTTTTTCTTTAAATAAAACACATTAAATATTTCGAACTTATTCGATTTATTGATTCCAAGCGAATGATATTTTCATTTTTATATTTTAATATACATGTTTCAAACTGGCAACTCAATTTATATATTACAGTAAAGTATATTTGTATAAAGTAGATATGTTTAACAGTGGTCATAACTACTACAGCTCGGCTATCCTGACCCGTAATCGTCCCGATTACGCTTTTTATAAATTACTTAATAATTTTATGATATTTGTATATACATACATATATACATATATATTTCTTATTTTTTTATTTATGTTTGTTCTTGTAGCCACGGTTTTATATTCGCTGCTTCCCATACCCTTTCATATGGGATCTGACTCAATTGGAAACCATCTACATCT
The DNA here is from genome assembly GCA_920104205.1 of Eupeodes latifasciatus. NCBI lineage: Eukaryota > Metazoa > Arthropoda > Insecta > Diptera > Syrphidae > Eupeodes > Eupeodes latifasciatus. The sequence goes on from OV049924.1 coordinate 161,748,112, forward strand.
CTTAATAAATATCTATCATTTGACAAAACACGTATAACTTTAAATGGACCTTTAAATTTTGGAGACATTTTTTTACAAACTCCTGTTTGGCTTATGAATTTTTTGACTACGACATAGTCACCCTCTTTATATTCTCTAATAATACGCCCACGATCTTTTACTTGTTTATTATAGTTTTGAGATTTTAAGATTCGATTAGCAGCCTTAGATCTTAAAACATCCAAATTCCTTTCAGGTTCCTTTGAAGCATATTCTTCAAGACTTTCTTTTAAAATATCGATAATATGTAATTCCTTTCTGATCAATCCCAAAAAGAAGTTGGCTTGGTGTTGTGGCTATACTACGGTGAATTGTGTTATTAAGTGCAAATTCAATCTCTACCAGGACCTTATCTAAACTAAACTGTGCGCCACCGCAAGTAAGTTTTGCTATCATTGGTCCTAAGCTTCTATTGACCCTTTCAATTTGTCCATTTGCTTGTGGTGAGCCCGTTGCAATTTTGATTTGTTTAATATTATTTTCTCTCAAAAATGTTTCGAAATCCTTGGAAGTAAATGCACTTCCTCTATCAGAAACTAAGAAATTTGGACGACTATAGTTGTTAAAAAATTGTTTTAAGCAATGTATAACTTCTTTTGTTTTAGTGGTACGAACTGCGTATAGTTTAACAAATTTGGAAAATGAATCTATTAATAAAAACACAAACTTCTTTTTTGAATTTTTAAGTGTAATTGGGCCGAAATGATCGATGTGAATTGTTTGAAAAGGAATTTTGCCTTTGGGAATATTATGAAGAAATCCTTCGTGTTTTCCGAATTTTGGTGAAAAAGAAATACATTTTAAGCAATTTGAAATATAACTTTTAATTTTGTCTTTCATGTTAGGAAACCAATAAACTTTTTGTAAGGCATTCAAAACTTTATCACGTCCTAAATGACCCATATCGTCGTGATATATTCGTAAAACATTCCTTTCCATTTCCCTTGGTACATAAAATCTAATATCATTTCCAACTTTTCTATATACTAGTCCATTACACATTTCATATAATTTTTCATTTTGTTTCTCTAAACGTTTTCTAATATTGTTAATAACACTGTCTCTGTTCTGGCAAATTGACAAATTTTGTTCAAAAGTGTTTTCTTCTAAGACTAAAACACTTGATATTCTACTAAGTGCATCTACATGCTGCATTTTTGACCCTGCTCGATGTTCTAAAGTGTAATCATAATTTTGAAGTTCAAGAGCCCACCTGGCTATTCTGGGATTTATTTCTTTTTTATTTAGAGTAAGCGTCAACGAATTACAATAAGTAACAATTTTGAATTTTATTCCGTGTAAGTACATCCTGAATCTTTGCAAAGCGTAAATTATTGCCAAAGTTTCAAGCTCAAAGCTGTGGTATTTCATTTCTTGGTCCGTTGTTCGTTTGGAAAAATAAAACACAGGATGAAATTTTCCATCCACTTTCTTTTGAAGCAGTATTGCACCAAATCCTAATGAACTTGCGTCACAATGAAGTTCTGTGTCATCATGTGGATCGTATATTGCTAAAATTGGTGCATTAATCAATTTTTGTTTTAACTTTTCGAAACAAGCAAGTTCTTTTTCGCCAAAAGAAAACTTTACATTTTTTCTTATTAGGTTATATAACGGTTGACCTTCAATTGAGAATCCTTTAATGAATCTTCGAAAATAAGAGCATAAACCTAAGAAACTATGTACAGCCTTAGAATTTTGAGGAACTGGAAATTTTGAAATGGATTCAATGCCTTTAGAATTTGGACGAATACCATTTTTAGAAATTATATAACCTAAATATTCTATTTCGGATTCTAAAAATCTACATTTATCTAATCTTATTTCAAGGTTGTTTTCTACTAACCTTTGAAATACTTCCTTTAAAATTTCTAAGTGTTCATGTATAGTTTTTGTTGCTATGAGGATATCATCAATGTATATTCTAAGCTTACCAGCTCTTATGAGGTCTTCAAAAACTTCGTTAACGTACCGTTGAAATACTCCGGGAGCGTTTTTTAAGCCCAATGGCATTTTTAAAAATTCATATTGACCTAACCAAGTCACAAAAGAAGTGTATTTTATCGATTCTTCACTCATCTGAATATGATAGAATGCACTTTTCAGGTCAAGTAATGAAAAATACTGTTTATTAGCAAGGCCATCTAATAAATCTTCTATCAACGGCAATGGTTGATTGTCTTTTAAAGTATTTTTGTTAAGGATTCTATAATCTACGCAAAATCGAAGATCTCCCGTTTTTTTCGAACTAGGACAATTGGTGATGAATATTCTGATTTACTCTTGCGAATTATACCCTTACTCAAAAGATCATCAATCAAAACTTGTACATTTTCTTTTTCATGAAAAGATAACCGTCTTCGCTTACAAGAAAACGGTTTTTCATTTGTTAACGTTAGGGTCATTTTACATTTAGTTTTAGGCTCTTCGGGACGCTTACAGTTTACATAAAATTCGTTAAATAGGTTTTGAAATCTAATTTTTAAAGTAACATCTATGTTTTTATTTTTATCAAAATAGTCGTTTACATATGTATGTATAATTTTTATTATTAATCTCGCTTATGTCTATTTGCATTAAATTAGAACACTTTTTTTCAAAAGAACAACTTTTATCGTTTTTAGATTCATTTATAATTACTTTTAAATTTGCATTTTTTATGAAATCTCTTCCTAAAATAACTGAAAAATCCATTGTTTCATCAGAAACGACATGCAAATCAATTTCAATAATTTTATTTTCAAACGAAATCTTACTCCTAACAAAACCGTTAATTGAAAGTGGGCTTTTATTAATCCCAGTGTAGTTATTGCGTACATTTAATTTTGAATTTAGGATAAAGGGTATAAATTGTTGACGAACTAAGCTAATTGGGCTGCCAGTATCTATTAATGTTTTAAACGAAGTGTTATAACTAAAATTTGATTTAAGAAAAATAAAATTGAGATACCTTACATAATCATCTTCATCTTCTTGGTTTACATTGTGCACTTGACGGGAAAACCTTTTTGGACAAGTTTCTGCATAGTGTCCTGCTTCTCCACATTGGCTGCAACATCTGCCTTCATGTCTTGATTTTCGGCATTCACTTGCCATATGGCCAATGGAGTTGCACTTGAAGCATCTTATTTCTCTACTTGTTGTTGGACCTTCGTTGTGGTATCCTTTGTTGATGTTCATTGCTTTTGGAAGTCTTAAATCTTGAAAAGCTTTAAGTAATTCGTTTCTGTCTTCAAATCGATGCATTCCAGCTTGGGATTGAAGAGAATAATTTGGTATTCCTTCCAAGATATATTCAATCAATTCGTTATCTTCAATTGAAATCTTGTTGGCAAGAATAACTTTTTCGTAATAATATTCTTGGAAACTTTCAGTAGTTAGCCATTTTCTTGCTTCAAATTGTCGTCTTAGTGTCAATAGATTGGATCTGTTTTGAAACATTGCTCCAAGACCATTGAGGAGCTCATCTACGGTTATAGTCATCACATCCGGTTTCGAATGAAGCCATTTTAATGCTTTTCCTTTGAGTTTTGATGAAATCAGAGCCCTCAAATTGTTGTCATCTGGTTCATAAGAATTTTTAAGACTTCTTAGTTGAGATTCCCACAGTTGAAAATTTTCACCATTTCCCCTGAATTCGGATAAAAGCTCTTTTATTTCCGAAAAATTAATCTTGGGCTGCCTTGAGTCCAGAATAAAGTTATTTTCATTTGGTCTAGTTCTTGAATTTTCTCTCCGCAATAGCTCCATTTCTTTTTTGAGTAACTCATTTTCTCTTCCCAACAACAGTTTTTCCTTACGTAAGATTTCCAATTCTCTTTTCATAAAGTCTGTCTCTTCAGGTTGTTTTTCAGTTTCTGCATTTCCTGGTCCTTCTTGAGAGTCAGAAAAAACGTCTTCATTTTCTTCTTCATCGTCATCACGATCTTCAACTGGATTCTTAAATTGTTTGGTAGGATATTCCCCTCGTATTTCCAAAGGAATAGATTGAAGTCGAGAAATCAATTCAATCTTATTTCCTGTTGTTTTCTCTCCCAATGAATTGAGCCAATATTTTAATTGAGCAATGGTGTGATTATTTCCAATGGATGCCATATCCCACTTCTGAATTTTTAATGGGTTTTCTTTAAATAAAACACATTAAATATTTCGAACTTATTCGATTTATTGATTCCAAGCGAATGATATTTTCATTTTTATATTTTAATATACATGTGGGATTAGAATGTTAAACCTAATCCCCTAAGTCCGTCTTTTAAACTTAATCAGATATCTCGAGTTCCCGCAACGATCAAGACGTTTTTTTTTTTGCAACGAGTTACGCAACGAAAGTCACGAGTTCTTTTTTTTATTAAACTTAATATTATCTTAAATTACTAAAAACTAAATTAAACTGCTTAAATTACTTAAACAATAAATTAAATTGAATGTTTTTGAACAACAACAACAACTTAAAGGTGCTACCACTCATTTTTTTTTTTTTTTTTTTTTTTTTTTGGCTGGAGATATAGCTATTTCGTGCTTTGCCACTTTTGCACTCATCAGTCTCCTTTTTTGTGGTGCTGAGCTTTAATCCAATTTTATTTGAAAAACTTTATGCACAACATAGGATTCGAACCCACACATATCAGATTTGCTCAGTCTTAGAAGTCGTGTGCACTACGCACTCCACTACTTTAGACCACTGACGTCACAGGTCGAGATGTGCTAATTGTTTATCAAATGCATTTGAAGCATCAACCTTTTTATAAGCTCCTTTAAGTATGCTGTTTTGTTCCGCCTCCATTTTTCTCCATACCAAAAGTGGCAAAGCACGAAATAGCTATATCTCCAGCCAAAAAAAAAAAAAAAAAAAAAAAAAAAAAAACAATGAGTGGTAGCACCTTTAAGTTGTTGTTGTTGTTCAAAAACATTCAATAAAATTAAAAAGGAATGGTCAAGTCTAACAAGCTGACATTCTAGTACGAATAGTACAATACAAATAATAATAAATTAAATTGCTTAAATTACCTAAAACTAGTTACAACTAAACATACCTTGAATACTTAAATCCCTATATTTTGTTAAAATCTAACTGAACTTAATCATTGTACTTTATTAAATTGAACAGTGGATTAAAATCTTAATTAAAACTTAATAAAAAGTGCGTGTTTTCATTTAGCATCTTTTTCCCCTCCCCACATGGTGTCAAAAGTTACGGTTCGCGTACCTACGGTGTTACTTTTATTATAAGCCATAAAGTAAAAAGAAAAAAAAATATATTTATCCTACAAAGCAAATAAATGAATTGTGTATAAAACAGTGATCAAAAAGTGATAAGTGTATAAAACGTTATCAAATTATAATGCCAATATAACGGATAAACGGAACCTGAAAGCGATAAGTATCACCGCATGAAAACATATTAATTCATTCTTCATACATATATGCTTAAAACGAAATTATTTTTTTTTATATTTTTTATTATGCATGCAATTAAATTAATTAATGAATTTAGACGAATTGTCAACTAGAAAGTTGCAGGCGTTATTGAAAGATAAGGGGCTTTCGCAAAGTTATAGGCTTAAAAAAGATTTGGTTAATCGATTACAAAATTATTTTGAGGAAACCCCCTCTAATATTGAAGTCACTGAATACTCCGCTGGTCAAATGCCAGAAGGTGATCTGTCAGACAATAAAAGTGAGGAACGTAAAGACAGTGCCTCTAAAATGAGTCAGAATAATAATTTTGTGTTTCGGGATGTGGAGGATTCGTTAGGTGAGTCTGGTTGCGTCACAGACTGGCTCAAGGAGTTTGAAGATATTTCAGCCGTTTGTGGATGGAATGACATCCAGAAATATCTTTATACTAGAAGACTTTTACGAGGTGCGGCAAAATTAGCAGTTGAAGCTGAAAATAAAGTCCATACGTGGAATGAACTAAAAACTTTTCTGAATAAAGAATTTGGACATTCAACATCTAGTATCATAGTTCATCGCGCTCTTGAATCGCGGAAAAAAAAGTACGATGAGTCGTTTTTAGAATATATTTTCCAGATGAAACAGATTGCTAATAGGGGAAATATTGATGAGGAGTCACTTTTAGCTTATATTATCTCTGGAATAAACGATAGTGTATTAAATAAAACTGTTCTCTATGAAGCCAAGACTTTTGACGAACTAAAAGTTAAAATTAAAGTGTATCAGGAAATGAAAACTCAAATGAACAAAAACGTAGCTCACGCGCAAGTTAGAAATCCAAAAATGAATCCTGGTTTTCAAAAAAATGTGTTGGTTCCGGCGGTTTCCAACCAGCAACCTGTGCCCTCAGTTTCAAACCAGCAACGTTGTGTTATATGCGGTGCCAAGGGGCATAATGTTGAAAATTGTCCGCACAAGAGCAAAGGCTCTCGTTGTTTTAACCAATACCTCGCACGTTCGTCGTATATCCGTTCCGTCGGTCAATGTCGACATAATAATAAATAATTTGAATATAAATGCTCTTTTCGATACGGGAAGCCAAGTTTCTTTAATGAAAGCATCTTTATTTAAAAAATTGAAACAAGAATTAGAGCATCCGGGTATTTGTTTAAGTGGACTAGGTCAAGAAATACGTGTGTCAAAAGGATCTTTTAAAATTAAAATCCTTAATGACTTGAACCCTTATTTTTTGACTTTCAATGTTGTATGCGATGAGTGGTTAGTTGACGAGGTGATAATCGGTACTGAGATTTTGAAGTATGCTGATGTAGAGATCCTTGATGGTGTTCTTAGATTCAAACCGAAATGTTTAGACAAAGACGAAAACTTTTTAAACGAAATTGATACAAATATTTTTGAAACGAATCGCAACGAAGTGTTATGTGTTCAAGAAATTTTAGATAGAAACGTCCGGGAATCAATTTTGGATATTATCCAGTGTTATTCACCCAAAAAACCCATTAAATCTTGCATCGAAATGAAAATAGTTTTGGAAGATGAAAAACCTGTTTTCCATCGACCTCGTAGATTAACCCCAAAAGAAAAAGAAATTGTATCCGCGCAAATTCAAGAATCTTTAAAAGATGGTATTATTGTAGAGAGTGATTCAGATTTCTGTAGTCCAGTGGTCTTAGCAAAGAAAAAAGATGGTAGTCATAGACTTTGCGTTGATTACAGAAAATTAAACAAAAAAATAATTAAAAACAGACAGCCCTTGCCAATTATCGAAGAAATACTAGAACAGCTCTACGATTCTAAAATTTTTACGACACTTGACTTAAAAAACGGATTTTTTCATGTTGACGTTCATCCAGACAGTCGAAAATATACATCTTTTGTTACGTCCGACGGTCAATACGAGTTCTGTAAAGCTCCTTTTGGACTTTGCATTTCGCCCAACGTTTTCCAGCGATATGTTAACGCCGTATTTAAGGATTTCATCAAGAATGGGCTTATTTTAATATACCTAGACGATATTATTATAATGTCAAAGACAACATCAGAAAATATTTTAACGTTTAAAGAGGTTTCGAAAGTAGCAGCCGCCCATGGGTTAGTAATTAAGTGGGAAAAATGTAAATTTGTTAGGAAATCCATCGATTTTTTGGGTCATATTGTGGAGTCTGGAACCGTGAAGCCTTCCGTTGAGAAAACACTCGCCGTAAAAAACTTTCCAGAGCCCAAGAACTTCAAGAAGCTCCAAAGCTTCCTAGGATTATCCGGATTTTTTAGGAAATTTATACCACAGTACGCAAAGATTGCAAAACCTCTCTCCGATCTAACCCGCAAAGAAACTACTTTTATTTTTGGTGTTGAACAACGTAACGCTTTTGAAACGTTAAAAACTCTCTTATGTGAAGATCCAGTCCTTAAACTTTTCAACCCAAATCTAGAGACGGAACTCCACACCGATGCGAGCAAAGTAGGTCTTGGATCAGTGCTATTGCAACGTCACGATGATAGCGCTTTCCACCCCGTGTTTTATTTAAGCTTCAAAACCTCACCAACTGAAGAAAATTATTGCTCTTATGAACTTGAAGTACTAGCTGTAATACGTTCACTAAAAAAGTTGCGACCCTATCTACAAGGAATTTCATTTAAAATTTTTACAGACTGTAAAGCTTTTCAACAAACTATGAATAAGAAAGATTTATCCGCTAAAGTTGCCAGATGGGCATTATTCCTTGAAGAGTTTGAGTGTGAGGTACAGCATAGGTCAGCAAAGGCAATGCAGCACGTAGATGCACTAAGTAGAGTCTTCACTGTCAATTCAGCCCCTGAAACTGGTGTTCTTAAAAGAATTCATAAGGCCCAATCTAGAGACGAAATGTGTAAATTAATTTTAAATATCTTGCAAAAGGCAGCATATGAAGATTTTCACTGCAGAAATGGAATTTTATACAAATTCATTGAAGGCGAATACGTTTTGGTTGTACCAAAAAGCATCAGCCCAAAAAGTTGAGATATTAATCAAGAGGAATTACTTTATACCTAAGCTGCGAAGTAGAATAGACGAAGTCATATCGAATTGTGTAGCTTGCATCCTTGCAAGCAAAAAGCAGGGTAAACAAGAAGGGTACTTAAGCCCTATTGACAAGATCGACGTCCCACTACACACATATCACATGGACCATCTTGGTCCAATGGCATCAACCGCAAAAAATTACAAACATCTTCTTGTTATTATGGATGCGTTTACGAAGTTTGTATGGATCTACCCTGTAAAGTCAACGACGAAGTCCTGAAAAAACTCGAATTTCAAGAAAATATTTTTGGTAGTCCTTACAGGATTATTACTGATACGGGATCTGCGTTCACGGCGATTGATTTCAAAGAATATTGTGAGAAGCGGCACATTAGCCATATCCAAATCACGACTGGAGTTCCGCGTGGGAACGGGCAGGTCGAAAGGATGAATGCCATTATTAAATCAATGTTAACGAAATTGTCCATCGAAAATCCTTTGAAATGGTTCCAGCATGTACCCCGAGTCCAAAAAGCCATAAACTCAACAGTGTCTAGAGCCACTAATAAAACGCCATTTGAAATGCTCATTGGAACCCCAATGAGAACTGAAAGAGAGGACCTTATCGAAATGTTAGAGGAAGAGATACGTTGTGAGTTCATGGACAAACGAGCAGAGTTACGAATGGAAGCGAAACAACAAATCCACAAAATACAGGCAGAGAACAAGAAAACGTTCGACAAGAAAAGAAAATCACCTCATAAGTACGCCATAAAGGATCTGGTAGCAGTACAACGCACCCAATTTGGCCCAGGATTGAAAGTTCACCCAAAGTATCTCGGACCTTATGAAGTAGTCAAAATCAAACGTAACGATCGATATGATGTAGAAAAAGTGGGCACACATGAAGGCCCGAACAAAACTTCATCGTCCGCTGATCAAATGAAGCCATGGTTACGAGACGACGATGACAGCGATTCTGATTCATACCAAACAGAATCATCGCAGGATGGCCGGATGTGGGATTAGAATGTTAAACCTAATCCCCTAAGTCCGTCTTTTAAACTTAATCAGATATCTCGAGTTCCCGCAACGATCAAGACGTTTTTTTTTTGCAACGAGTTACGCAACGAAAGTCACGAGTTCTTTTTTTTTATTAAACTTAATATTATCTTAAATTACTAAAAACTAAATTAAATTGCTTAAATTACTTAAACAATAAATTAAATTGCTTAAATTACCTAAAACTAGTTACAACTAAACATACCTTGAATACTTAAATCCCTATATTTTGTTAAAATCTAACTGAACTTAATCATTGTACTTTATTAAATTGAACAGTGGATTAAAATCTTAATTAAAGCTTAATAAAAAGTGCGTGTTTTCATTTAGCATCTTTTTCCCCTCCCCACATACATGTTTCAAACTGGCAACTCAATTTATATATTACAGTAAAGTATATTTGTATAAAGTAGATATGTTTAACAGTGGTCATAACTACTACAGCACTAAGCTATAACCTTAAAGGTTAAGGTTAGTGTCAAAACAGCTGGCCTGTTCAAGACAGTATGAACGTATGCAGCACGGAAATTTTTCCTAAGCCCACTAATTTCCGTGATGCATACGTTCATACTGTCTTGAACAGGCCAGCTGTTTTGACACTAACCTTAACCTTTACGGTTATAGCTTAGTGCCTTTATTCTTTTCTCACCATGGTCTAGCCGTATATGTACGGAATGATGTTGCCTATCAACTTCTACCACAATATGGTTAGTGCAACAACACAAATTTTAATAATATGTGGTTTAAATTCACCGTCCAAAGGCGCATCATTCACACATGTTTTATTTATCGTAGCCCAAGTCTGGATAGCAATTCGACTTTCAACGAATTCGATACGCTGTCCGACTCTATCCAGAGAATTGTATCCTATTTTCCGCACAATGAAATCGTTGTTACGGACGATTTCAATGTACACAATTCTTCGTGGCTGCGCTATTCTGGTCAGTCAACACACGAAGGAAGGTATGTCGAGATTGTTGCAGAGTTAAACCACCTGACTCAGTTAGTTGACGAACCAACTCGGATTCCGTTGCAGGTCAACCCGCAACACTCTTGACTTGTTTCTTACCTCTGATCCTAATAAATATACGATCAGTGTATTATCGCATCCAGGATCATCAGACCATTGTATCATTTCTGCACATTTCTCATGTTAAAAAATCCAGTTAAAGAAAAAACTCCTAAGAAAACCGTTTGGCAATATGAGAAAGCCAACGGGGACGGTCTCAATGAATTTTTCAGGAACTTTAACTGGTCACTATGCTTCCTCGGTAGTGACGTGGATTCCAGCGCAGATATGGTTACAAATTTAATTCTTTGTGGAATGAGAAATTTGATTCCGAACAGAGTAAAATCTATCAAACCCAAGGAAAACTTATGGTTTGATTCGAGCTGTAAAGAGATTATTAGGATCATCCGAGTGGATGGAAAACTGCATTTGTTCAGCCTTTCCTTAAAAATAGCGAATCCTCCTCCCCCTCTAACTATCGTTCAATTGCACTTACGCCCCTTCTTTCCAAGGTCATGGAAACGCTGATTAATTTTCAGCTTAAGGAATATCTTGAAGAACGAAAGCTTCTTAATGACTGGCAGCATGGCTTTCGTAGCAATAGATCCACTGGTGATCCCATGGTTTATCTCACCGAACAGTGGAACTAATCTTTACATCGTTTTGGAGAAAGTAAGATTATTGCACTTGATATTTCAAAGACATTTGAAAGAGTTTGGCATCAAGCTCTCTCATCGAAAATGCGTGCTTTTGGTATTGATGAATCTCTTCTTTGTTGGGTAAGAAATTACCTTTCGGAACGCTCAATTCAAGTAGTATTGGACGGGTTCAAATCTGATATCCACAAAATAAACGCTGGTGTGCCCCAGGGCTCCGTTTTGACTCTGACGCTTTTCCTTATTTTTATAAATGATCTTTTGTCTGAAGCTTCTAACCCACTAAATTGTTTCGCTGATGACAGTACCCTCAGCTTCTTATATTCGTTTTTAGTTTCGTATGTCGAATGTGGACTACCAACACGGCAGCGTATGTTAAGCTGATTAAATTCTGATCTTAACAGCATTGTCCAATGGGGAATCAAAAACCGTGTAGAATTTAATGCTTCGAAAACTCAATGCTGTCTACTAGAGTAAGCCTCCCCCAATGCCATTTGCTATGAGTGGTACTTGCATCGAAGAGACTGAACAGCTTTCAGTGTTAGGTATGTGCATTACAAACCACTTGTTGTGGAGGGATCACATATTTGACATCGCAAAAAATGCTGCATATTGTTTAGGTTTTCTCCAAAGATGCAAGAAGTTTTTTACCCCTTTTAATCTGGCTATAATCTATATTCTATATTCCTCCGAAACTCGACTACAATTCCCGGAAGCAGCTCTTATTACCCACTTGAGTCTCTAGGACATATTTCAAAAGAGAGCCCTGAAATTGATAGGTGACCTTTGCCTAACTGAAACTTTTGTATCTCTCGAGCACCGTCGTAAGTTTTCATGCCTGTCATTATTTTATCGCTACTTTCATAAACAATACTCTAATGAAATAGCCAGTTGCATTCCTCCCCTCAAAGAATTCAACCGTAATAATGCTCATCAGTTTTCCCTTGAGCCCAATTTTGGGCGTACTGTAAAGTACAGAGATTCTTTCTTTAGTCGCACTACACGAATGTGGAATGCTTTACCAGACTCAATATTTCCCACTCATTGCAATGTGCAGACAATCAAAACCAATGTGTCTTCTGTATTAGATCTTGTTGATACGTGAAAATATAAAATTTGGAATATTTTAATTAATTCCTCCCACAGTCACACTTTTGCAGTTTAATGCCAACATGCGTGTTATTTATGTCTATCGTGTGTACTCCTACATATTTTGTATGCAACTACACAAAAGGCTAAGTGTGCAGGTGGCCTAAGCGCTGGAAATATGATCTATGTATTTAAGTAAGCTGTAGGCGGCAGTCAAATTTAGATTCTACAAAAACAGAAAGAATGTAATAAAAAGGTTATTTGAAAATTAGAATCACTTTGTTTGAACTCAAGTACACTACAAAATTTGTCTCTTAATTCGTAAAACCATCATTGTCCATATGTATCGTCGGTAACTAAGGTAGCATGACTCGAATATGCAAAATTATGATGTCAAAGTATTTCTTCATTCAGAATTATAATTAAAACTTCATACGAATTTTAGAATTCATGTAAAATTCAACGAAAATAAAATACAGGCTACTTTAGTTCTGAAATTAAAATACCAAAGCCTTCTTCAACCTAAAATAAGTTGTAACCTCCTTTTTGTGTCGCTCTTAAAGCTTGGCTTGGATTATGTATATCCACAAATATAAAAACCCACGTTCCGAAACGAGCCCAATCCTGCACTTAGTCATTTCAATTCAAATAAAACCAAAAACTCCCCGCCAAGTATGAAATTTATAAATTCAAAGAAACACAAAAAGACTTTTGAATATTTGTACACCATCTACTATTTAAAAATAAGTCGGATTTTCCTTCCTGACGCTATAACTCCAGAACGCACGAACCGATTTCCACGGTTTTGCATTCGTTGGAAAGGTCTCGGGCTCCGTGAGGTCTATAGCTGACAAAATTCAGGAAAAATTTCAACAGAAAAGCGGTGAACACCGTTTAGCTTCCAATAGAAAGCTTTCGTAAAAGTTCCGATTTGTACAATTGAAATTTTTTTAATTTTTTGACTTTTCAAGGGGCCTATATTCTAAACCAAAGCTTACTTTTGGGAACCTTTTTTAGTCAACCATATCTCTAGAAACGTCAGAGATATCGACTTCAAATAACGTATGAAATCTACAATGAAGGAATGATTCTGATTGAGGATCAATGCTAAAGCTACTGATTAAAGTAGGAATGATTGCGCCAAATCGATCTATGCACGATGCATTAAACCATAAGAATTAAATCGAGAGCTGCAATACAATGTTGATACATTGCAGAAATTCGTTGGAAATAATGTGCTGTTGCTGAATGAACAGCAAAAACAAGTATACGAAACATTAATGCAAGCGGTGTACAATAATACTGGTGGTCTATGCTTCCTGAACGCAGGCAGACGTTGCCAGTAATTGCCCGTGGAACACCTGCAGATGGATTGAATGCTGAAGGCATCACTTTTGTGGAATAACGTAAAAACATTATCGCTAACCACTAATATGAGAGTTCACCTTCAAAATGATCAAAACGCTGCACAATTTTCCAAACAATTGTTAGCTGTTGGAAATGGAAAAGTGCCAGTTGATGCGACAACTGGATTCTTACCAACGACTTTTGCCGATTTGTAGACTCTCAATTAGCTCTTATTAAAAATGTTTTCCCAAACATTAGTAAGAATTATTAGAATTATGCTTGGTTAATTCAACGAGCAGTTCTCGCCGCAAAGAATAATGATGTACACGCACTGAATTTCACCATTCAATCAAAAATCGCTGGCGATTTGGTGACATACAAATACGTTGATTCCATAACAAATCCCGATGATGTAGTAAATTATCCAACGGAGTTTTTGAATTCTCTGGAGTTACAAGGATTTCCACCACATAACGTGCAACTCAAAGTTGGTTCAGTTATTATGATATTGCGTAATTTGAATCCACCGCGACTTTGCAACGGTACTCGACTTGCGGTGAAAAGACTTATGCCGAATTTGATTGAGGTAACCATTATTAATGGAAACTAGCAGGTGAAAATGTATGTATTCCTCGAATACCAAGGATTCCGACTGATCTTCCGTTTGACTTCAAACGATTGCAATTACCGTTTCGCCTTGCGTTCGCAATGACAATTAACAAGTCGCAAGGCCAATCGCTTAGTGTTTGCGGGATAAATTTAGAAAACCATTGTTTTTCACATGGGCAGCTATACGTTGCGTGTTCACGAATTGGGAAACTATCCGCTTTGTTTGTGTTAACGTCAGACCAAAAAAAAAACAAAAAATGTGGTTTACCAAAGAGCACTTCAGTGAAACGGATAATTTACGGACAAGTATAACGGTATAACGCTTCGATTCAGTATTTACTTTGGATTCACTTTCATTTTTTACTTAGAGCAGTTCAACTAAATTACACTTCATTTTTGTAATCGAAATGAATTCATTACTGTTGTGAAATGAAATAAAATGTTTCCTTTTCAAATATAAAACAAAAAAAATAACTTTTCTTCATCTTTTAATCTCCAAACGAAATGTAACAAAAAACGAAGCCATCTGGTGGCGAAACGGAGTTCGCCGGGTTTGCTAGTTTTCTATAAAATACCAAAAATTAAAACAAAAAAAAAACATCCGCATCAGAGCCAGAGTGTTGTGTGAGTGCGAGTCACCATGTTCTTTTTTATATACCCACACATATATCGAGGAGGACTCTATTCATCAGAATCCTCAAATATTTTTTTGTTTTATCTGTGCGGGATGTCGGAGCTCGCGGTATTCAAAGTTTGTTTGAATTCCATTGAAGGTTCATGTTGTGTTTATCTTTTGGGAAAAAAAGAAAAGATTTTTTTATTCGTCGAATACGCAATACAAGAGCTGTTGACAAATTGAATCTTATAGATGTAATAAGCGAATATTATCCCTCTTGAACAGCCATACTCGGAGCTTTGATCACAGTGGGCTTCCCATCACTGTGCTTTGAAATTTGATCCAACGAAAAATAATAATGCACATTTTTTGAATAAACAAAAGAAACTCATGTATTCAATATACTCTTTTTCAATAAAACACTAAAAAAAACAAAATCTTTTCTTTGACAAAACTCAATCATCGAGGCTGCTCCCCAGTTTATATTCAAGTTTTACTTTTTGTTTATATCATATTTGTACTTCTTAAAAGTCATGTTGTATCTGTATCTGTAATCTGTACCCTCGGTTATCAATATATATGTATCAACATGAAAAACACTTGAATTAATTTCTGTTCTCTGTTTTTGTACCTTTTTTTTTTTGTTTTCATTTCAGAAGGAATTGTATCCTATAGTATACCAAAGGGTGTTCAGCGTGGTATGGAAATCGATTTATCCGATAAAACCTATGATGGCCACGAGGAGGGCGACAGATTTGTAGATGGCTTGGGTCAGTTGGTCGATGGCCAAAAGGGAAAGGATAATTTTCGAACAGATATTCACGGATTTGGAAAGGGTAAGTAAAAAGTAACAACACATCAAAAAAGGTTTATTTTTTGTATTTTATTTTTTTGTGTTGGGACAGTGTCTGTTTTTTGTAGTCTTTTTTTTTTGCAATTGATGAAGACATAGTCCTGAGTGGGATTTGTATGTTTCTTTTTTTCTGTTCAAACTGAAATGGGATATGGCTTTTGTTTTTCGAAACTTTATTTTCAAGGATGAGAAAATTAACCGACTTAACAGTATAGACCCAAAGGGCTAATGGCTAATGGGACAGGCATGTTCTTTTTTCACTATTTTTTTACTGTTTTGTTTCTCTGCGGGTGGGATTGAAATGGAAGCTTAAATGTACTCCTAATTGAATACTTCCTACCATTCACTTTGCATATGGTGGAAAGAGTTAATGTTAGTTTAGAGAAGAAAGTATTTTTGAAGTAGGTATAGTAGGCACTTATACATTGAGTAAGCTGTGTGTTCGTAAACAAATTATTTTTTTCTTTTTTTTGAGAGTTTTCAACTCGAATTTGAAAAGACTTTAATTGGAAACTATTGTTTTAAGCTCTTCCAAGTAATATTGTTAACCAATAATAAATTGATTTAAAAAAAGGTTGTTTAGCTAATGAAACGGGTACCTATAGTAACTTGTACGATACATTTTTGTCACAAACGAAATACCTATCAACCTGTTATTTTGAAATTTGTTTTGGCAAATTTAAATTTTTGATAAGAATAAGAACAAAATAATCAATATGTACAAAATATTTTGTTTTTCTTTGATAAGTACTTTACATTACAACATCATTAATGAGGTATAAGCACAGATAAGAAACTATAGTTTGGTATAATGTAATGGTATTTTGAAAACTCGTAAAATTTATAAATATGGCTTTTGCAATTATGTAATACATAAATAAATTAGGAGGCGCAACAGTCTGTTGAGAACTAGGGCCTAGTGATTTACGACTCTAAACCATTCCTGTGTGCGAGTAATGTTGTCAGGAATGGAGGGGACCTACAGTTTTTAAGCCGAATCCGAATGGCTAATTTGAGAATTCCACGCAAGAGGCAGTACCCGTGAAAAAAAATAGATGGTACAGGCAGGGATCGAACCCAAGACCTCTAGCAATACAGTCCAACGCACTGATCATCATGCCACGGGCACTAATTTTGCAGTTAGTATTTTTAAAAAACGAATGGAATATTTTATTTGAAATATTTAACCCCATTAAATATGCCAAATTGTTAATTTTACTTTACATAGTTTCAAGAAGATCTATAGGATAACTTGATTATGTTTCAAATCAAAATGTTGTTGTTCGTCAAAGGAAATTAAAAAAAAAAATGGAAAAAACTTTCAATAGATTATTGTTTATTAACATAAAATTGAATGAATCATATATAAAAATAAAACCCCTACACAACAAAAAAAACTTAAAAAAAATACCATTTGTCGTGCCGTTTGATGTTTTGTTATTATGCTATCGTCAATATTATCCCATTTTTCGATCAGAGCAGACTGCAGACACGCATATCAGCATGTCAGAAATCAAATCACATACATATGTATATGTCTAAAATGTTGGTGATGTAATACCTAACTATTCACCGATCCTTCCACGATGCACAGCTCATTTTTTCTGCGCCAGGAAATGTCTTCGTACAGCATGATGAACTTGAACAACTTACTATTACCGAAGAGTATCTTTCTCCTCTCGCGTATCGTCTTCACACGCCTATCTGGTGAGCTTAGACAAAACTCTATGAAATATAGGAAAAAGTGTGACCGCGCCATATTTTGTAACTCATTATATTAAGTAAATTTTAATTTCTTGAAGAAAATTTTACTCTTTAGTTTTTGACTCCTGCTTCGAAACAAAAAATTAAAAAAAATAAACGAGAATTATGTTTAGTGTTTACATTAGTTTTAATTCATTAATTTAAACTATATCTAGGAAATGAAGTACAAATAAATCGAACTTGTTTCAATATGTACTTTTTCACTATTAAAAATGATTTTGATCATTTAATTAATTTTTCAGGCTATGAATGGGTTGGCTGGAGAAACGATACTCCAGGTCTTCTTGACAAACATGTTGAAATTGTTTTTGAATTCGATTCAGTTCGAAATTTCAGTGCAATTGTTTTACATACGAACAACATGTTTTCAAAAGATGTTCAGGTATGTTCATTTTTTCTTTTGTTTAAAAAATAATAATTAATAATTGTTAATTATTCTTCACTAAACGATCCTTTTAACATAATTAATATTTTATCTTTTAATAGGTTTTTGTTCATGCTAAAGTATTCTTTAGCATAGGTGGCCGCCATTTTACCGGCGAGCCAGTACAATTTTCCTATATGCCAGACACAATTTTGGATCATGCCAGAGACGTGACAATAAAATTACACCACCGAATCGGACGATATCTTCAAGTACATTTATATTTTGCCCTGAGGTGGATAATGCTGAGTGAAATATCATTTATATCAGGTAAAATAATATTGTATGTTTCTTACAAAAAATTTCAAGTAGATCCAAGTGACGAATATAAAATTATCAAGTAGGTAGTTGAGGAAAAGAACATGTATTCGTACTTACTAAAAACTATATAAAAGTTTGAATACATTATTTCTGACTTTATTGCTAGGTGGAAAATCCATACACCAACTAAAGTATTTATACCAGAAAATTATTCATCTCTTCCCTTTGATGACGCGTGACCACGATGAGAAATATAATAGATAAGATGCCTGAAATACAATCAATTTCTAAATTTCTAATCCCTTCCTAACACACATCACTGAACAGAAAATAATATTTGGTTTGAGGTATAACCCATTTCCCACCCAAAATTCATGAGTAATATCAGACTTTCTCTACTTTATCGATTAAGCCGTACTTCACTCTTCGTCGTCTCTTCAAAAGAATGGAGGTAGTTTGATGTTAGCCTAATTTTACCCAATTTCACTTGAAGTCTCTATAGGTATCACCCCACACACCGAAGTATATCTACTCACTAAGAAATATACGAAATACTTAACTACCACTGCTATATTGCATATTTACTTTAGTTCCCTCTAAAAAAGGATCATATTTCCATAAAACGGACAAATTATTTCTATGCAATCACTCTGTTCCCTCCAATCCAGGAATACTTCGGTTTTAGTTTTATACTCCAACCGCATACCTATCCTCATACTCTCGAACACTAAAATATTCTTTAGATTTTTCAAAATTTCAAAATTCAAAAAGAAATCCTTAAAAAGTTTATATTTTCTATTTTAACTGCGAACAACTGTGTTGCAAGGGAGGTACGGTACATACATATGTACGTACGTCGCACAGTGGTTTAAATGCGGAAAAAAATCAAAAAAATGAAAGTGTTAGTATGAAGTTTTTTTTTATTTTATTATAGTTATATAGTTGGTCTATGATTTTTGAAAATTTGAGCAATTTTTGTTCATAAGTATTAAAGTTACCCTTTTTTTCAATTTTGAAATTCCTATATTTTCTTGCACTAAATTTTTGGCACGAAAAATAGCGTTTATAAAACTTTAAGCCAGAATTTTTATTTTTATTTCAAAAACATGTACATACTTTAAGCTTAAAAAAAACATATGCATATATATACATATATGTATATTTTAGATAAGTCAGAGCAGAGAGCTCTAACATAAAAATGTTTATGTTTTTTCCTTAGAGCTACAATTTTAGCTACACTTGCCTACACGCTCTGACTAGTTTCACTATGGTTTTACCTGTATATGGGGTTTTCCTAATACTTGATGTTAAGTATATGAATTGCTACCTGTTATATGAATGAAAAACAAACAATTCCTTTTTTACGACCATTTTCCGGAAAACCCTTTCAGGATAGGTAAGACCTAATAAGAATAGTTTGGTTGTCACTAAAATATATAAATAACAAAGAATGGAATAATAAGTCATTATTATTAAGCTATTGTTCATTGTGCAAGGTGTTAGGAATAAATAAAAAGAAATTAACATGTCACAGTTTGTTTTAAGTTACACGGTTTTGTGTGAAGTTCTAATTAAAGGTCTAAATTTTGTAGAACCGTTTCTATACGAAGAGTATCCTCACTTGAGCGAAAATGATATTTTTTTAATAACATCAGAAATTAAAAAAAGATTCTTTTCTCAATTTAAACGGAGATACATGTTGGTTAGTTACAACCAAACCAAATTTTTTGAAAGATATACGGACTGGTTTAATAGTGAATTTGTGGTTAAATTAGAAACTAATAATAATAACATAGACGTTTTATCTGATTCTACTCGTGGTAGACCAAACAAAGATTTTACATCCTGCACTGACCGAGCAAAAAGATATAAAGTAGATAAACTGAGATCTTCTGTATCACAGGATCTTATAAATGCTGCATCCTCATCTTCTTCAAAATTAAAAGGTAAATGTTTTTTAAAGTAAATTAAAGTAGTTAAAAGTAATAATACTAATTCATGATTTGTTTGTACTTTTTTTCTCAGAATTTGACGCAGATACTGCCTTAGCTCTTATAACGCAAGCAAAACTATCGAAATACCAATACGAAATTTTAAGAAAAGCTACAAAAGAGATCGGTTATGATATTTTCCCAAAGTACCCCCATATTATTGAGGCAAAACAATCTTGCTACCCAGACAACGTAGCAGTAACCGAAACATCTGCGATGGTGAGGCTTCAGGATTTGCTAGATCACACTGCAAGAAGAATTTTAAAAACAATTCCAAGTGATGAGCTGGAACAACTTAACAACCAAACTTTAGAACTTCATACAAAGTGCGGCTGTGATGGCTCATCTGGACAGAGCGAATATATGCAGAAATTTTCCATCGGGAATCAGGAAGCTTCGGATGCACATCTTTTCATGACGTCAATTGTGCCCCTCAAAATGACCTCACCAACTGACGAAAACAATCCCACCTGGATCAATTCCCGTCCGTCTTCAACACGATATTGCAGAGCATTGAAATTTGAATACAAAAAGGAAACACTTGACCTCATACGCGAAGAGAAAAACCGTGTGGAAAATGAAATACAGGGATTGGAGATGACCTCAATAAATATTGGCACACTTGCCATAAAAGTTAGACACCATCTTTATTTCACGATGATAGATGGAAAAGTTGCTCAAGCTGTCACAAATACTAGTTCTGCGAGCAACTGCACCATTTGTGGAGCTAATCCTTCGGAGATGAATAATTTATCTAAGATCAGCACCAAGATGTTGAATGAAGATGTTCTTAAACTAGGAATATCATCACTACATGGAAGGATTAAATTTATGGAATAAGTTTTGCACCTCGGCTACAACTTAAGCTTTAAATCATGGAGAACATGTGAGGACACTCGTGCTATTAAAGAAGTGGAAAAAATCGAATCCAAGCTGAATTCATCGAAAAGGTTGGTATCAAGGTTGACGTTGTAAAGCAAGGAACTGGAACAACAAATGACGGCAATACATCACGAAGATTTTTTGAAAATCCGCTTCTGACTGCAGAGATCACCAAAATAGATTCAAGGTTGATAACGAGACTTTCAGTCATATTGGATATAATTTGCTGCAATTTTTCAATTGATACAGAAAAATTTAAGGTTTATTCTGAAGAGACAGCTAAATTGGCGATTTCGTTATACCCTTGGTATCACATGCCTGCAACAGTTCATAAAATCTTATTACACGGAGCAGAAGTAATACAAAGTGCATCTTTGCCAGTGGGTTCACTTTCAGAGGAGGCCCAGAAAAGCAAAAATAAGGACTACAAATATTACAGAACCCACCACTCCAGGAAATGTTCTCGGCTATCTACAAATGAGGATGTTTTCCACATGATCATGATATCATCTGATCCCCTTATAACCAAATTGAGACCGGAACCAAAAAAAAAAACTTCCATTGAGTGAAGAAGCTCTTGAATTAATTAATTAATATTTTTGTATGACTATGTAATTTATTTTTATGTATTTATACATTTATTTATTTGTTTATTTATTTATGTAATTAGTATTATAAGTAATTTTTTTTAATGTTTACATATTAAAGCAAAAAAGTATTACAAAACATAAATTGTTATTTTTTTTATATGAACAATAAACCCCAAAATTTTGAAAAATCTCAATAACTCATCTTCTAATTGTTATTTTATATCCAAGTTTTAAGGAAATATGTGTTTCCCTAATCCAAACATGTGTGCCAAATTTCATTTCTCTCCGATTTATATTACAGGTTTTATCGATTTATTTCCGCGCTCCCATACAAACCGAACCCCAAAATTTGGAAAAATCTCAATCTTCTAATTGTTATTTTTAATCCAAATTTTGAGGAAATGTGTGTTTCCCTAACCCAAACATGTGTGCCAAATTTCATTTCTCTCCGATTTATATTACAGGTTTTATCGATTTATTTCCGCGCTTCCATACAAACCGAACCACTGTGCGTCGTACATCTACATACATATATGGTTTCGTCTTACAGGACACACATAAATTCATCTCCTGTAGGATATATTGGAGTATACATTTTATACTACCTTGGTACAACTTATTTTTTTTTTTCTTTTGAATAGATAGTCTTCGTTCAACTAAGACGACATTTTGAAATCACGTCTGCTGAATAAAATTCACCTTAACACAAAAATGACGAAACAGGACGAACTAGGACAGGACCAACTCTGATACACGAAGCGAATAAATGGTAAAATAAAAATAAAGAAGACTAAATTGAGAAAAAAATAACAGCTGCATTCAGAAAACATCATTTATATAACGAAAGTGCATTCGCGCATCACTGGGCTCACATTAAAGATGTGCACTGTGCAGCACCAGACCTGGAGTGTCATGGCGTACCTCGCACTGGAATAACATACGCTTCAAGGACTTGAACTCACAATCACAACATCAAAATCAAAAATGATGATGACGAGACGACTGTGAATATGTCTTGCATCATAGCGTGTATAGCGAATGAATAGGTGAATGTTTGTAATGGGACCAGATCCGCACTATGACACTTAAGCATTTTACGCTCCATTCAATTTTACCAATAGGTACAAAGTACTTTCCATCCATCCATCTATGTATATCTATTTATCTGTATCTGCCTCGATGTTGGTATACCTTTGTGATGGAAGGCCAACGACGACGCCGAGCGAGGACAAACGACAGCAACGGCAACGACAACTTGAATGAGTACTGAGCTAAGCTGAGATGAGATGATGCAACATTATTTTACATTTTCGGTGTTTTTGGGCGAAATACTTCCGGCTATAGGAAACAGAAGCATCATAGAGAAACAGAAACTCACTTACTTGCCAACGAGGGTTTTAACTCGACAAACCCTTACTCCAACTCCAATTCCCTTTTACAACACAGTTCTCAATTATGCGTGAATGTTTTCAGTGATGGAGTAGGTAGGTATTATAAAGGAAGGGGGCTTAAAATAATCCTTCCTTGGGCCAAAGTTGCCTGTGCGGAAAGTCATCGGATCATGTCGCAAACCATTATCACCTACCCTCCAGTAATTTATCTAGGAACACTTTATTTGATAGTCGGGTCGGAGTCAGTGGTTTGTGGCAAAAGGAAATTGATAGGATGGGTGACCCTTTTATACATATTTTTTTTTGTTTTTTTTTTCGGAGTTAACAAGTTGTTTTATTTCCGTGCCGAAAACACAGTGACAACGGTGGTTGGTTTGTTGGTTCGGTGTCGGTTGGATGGTTGCATGTCCTTAGGCAGTGTAGTCAACAAATGGGAGAGACAGAGAGAGATGAATAATGACACTCGAACTTAATAAATAAAATTAAGGGCGAAAAATAGATTTATAAGGGTTAGTATTTACGAAGTCACAGGTCATTGTGCATAAGCAAATCGTTGGTTTTTATAAATTTATTACTTTAACCATTTTAAGTACATACCTATAGCAAAAAGTTGTCAGTTCGATACACGAAATTTCAAGAACAATATGTTTTACTTTGGGATTTCGTATTTAAATTGAGCTCTTTCGAGTGCATATTATTGATGTCTTGGGAAGCATTATAGAAACACTTTACAAGCTATCCGAATAAGAGCCAGAGTAATTAGCAAACTAAAAATTAGTAAAAGTAAATGCAGTTGGTCGCATTGTACTTTGACATATCTCCCCCTTAATCATAAAGTTGAGTTGTATAAACAATAACTTTATTTAAAGATTTGAAGTTATTTAACGTTAATTTTCAAGAAATCGGTTTGTGTGTCTGATCTTATGGAAAAGAACAAAAATTGTGTACACAATGTTTTTGAAAGGATTTCCAAAAATTAAACCAAAATATTTCTATATCAAATTACGCTAAAGAAATATTTGTTGAAATTAAGGTGTCATCAAGCCAACGCTTTTTTAACATCAATTTACTTTTTTTACTGTATTTCAAAAACACTTTGCTTCATTTTTTCATTCATTTTCCCTTACTTAAATTTCATTGTTTTTTATAAATTTTTCGATATAATATTTTCATTTGTTCATCAACTGTTTTCAACAATCAAAAAATAATTCAATTCCTGTTTGTTTCGCCCTTTATAAAATACCAATTTGTAAGTTTTTATTTATGTACGTATTTTACTTTTAGTAATTTAAGTATTTATTCTGTTTAGAAAATAAAATTGGACAATTCCAAGAATATTTCTTGTTTCCCGTTTTGAATTTGGAAGATTTAATCTTGGCCCGATATTTATTATTTGGAAATCCAATCGGCGAAGAAACATCATTTTATTTTAAATTGAAAACAAATTGCAACAATGCCGAAATCGAAGAAATGATGCAGTTCTCCAACTTGTCAAAAATTAGATGATGATTTTATGGTAAGTTGTGATAAATGTTTTCGTTGGTGGCACTATTCCTGCCATGGGTTTGATCCTGATCGCTATGACACTAATACCCCTTGGTACTGTGGGGAAAGTGATTGTGTTGCTAAAAAAGCCACATCAGAAAATCCCGAACAAGAAGAAGAACAAAGCCCTTATTTGTCAGATTCTTTGAAGCAGTTGGACATGTTTATGGAAGCTGCCGTTGTTGCTCAAGCTGCAGCTTCTCGAAAAGACAAAGAAATTGAAGCTTTGCATATATAACTTGAAGAAATGAAGGTGAAACTTTCTGCATGTGTACCACCACCATGTGTATCTCCAGCTAATGTTCAAAAGGACAATGATAGGTTGGAAATCTTAAAAAAGATTTAGCAAAATCATCAGGCCTTGTTAAACGATGTTAATAACGTTCCTATTTTCAAAGTTCCACAATCCACACCGCTATTTTCTCCTCCTAATCCGGTCATAGAGAATTTCTCTTTTCCTTCAACTTGCATTCAAGGTCAGGAAATGGCTACGCTGCTCAATATCCTGAATCGAAATAATGTTCAAGAGCTCCCGACATTTTCTGGCGAAAATAGGCGTGAATGGCCTTATTTCGAAGAGGTGTTCAAGTCTACGACTATTGAAGGAAAATTCAGCGACCAAGAAAACGTTTCTCGACTGCGAAAGGCCTTAAAAGGAGAAGCGTACCAATTGGTATGTGATCGTTTAAAGTATTCATCGGACGCCGACGCAATTATGAACTCCCTTCGTGCCATTTTTGGACGATGTGATGTCCTGGTTCACGATCTAACGACAGATTTATTGAATCTTCCCAAGTTAGCTTCGAAGAGTGATCCGAAAATTCGTCTGTGGGCAGTGAAGGTGAATGGTTACGTCGCGGATGTTAGGTCAATGAATAGAGAAGAAGACCTCACCAATGGGTACGTGATGACCAATTTAGCCTGTAAGCTTGGTGCAGGTTTATACCAAGAGTGGCAAAAGAAGAAAGCTGGTTTCTTCAATGCAAATTTCGTTCAATTTGCCGAATTTTTAAATGAAAAGGTTATCGATTTGCCAAGTGATTTAATGAAGCCAATAACTAGTGCAAATTTTGAAACTAAGAAAAACCAAGGTTCAGCGAAATCTTCAAAACAAGTTTTAACTCATCAAGCATAATCTTCAGTTTCTGCCGTTCAAATCTTGTGTAAGAAATGTACAAAGACACAACATCTACTCCACGAATGTGTCAGTTTTAAGGACTTATTAGAATCGGAGAGACTCGCCTTTGTTAAAGAGAATTTTATTTGTTTTACTTGTTTGGATTCTACAAAGCACAATTGGAGGGTTTGCGCCAAGAAGAGAACTTGTGGTTTAAATAGTTGCTCTGGTCGTCATCACCCTTTATTGCATCAATCCAAAGAAATCAATTCAGATCTCAATACATCTGCTGCGCCATTTTGTCCACAGCCACACATTCATTCATCTCATGCTCGCTCGAATACTTTAGTACTGTTCAAGATTGCACCAATTCGACTTCATGGTAGAGACAACCGTTTTGTGGACACCTTCGCTTTTCTCGATGATGGTTCATCCTTAACGATGCTTGAAAAGGATCTCTTTGATGATTTGCATCTTGGCGGTGTTTCAGAAGACCTAACTCTCCAATGGACGAAAGGTGTAACACGTAAGGAAAAATCTTTGAGAACAAGCTTAGAAGTATCTGATGTCAAAAATCCGAAACGCCATATTTTGAAGAATGTGTTCACTGTCAAAGATTTGGACTTGTCATGCCAATCGATAGATGTTACTTATCTTAAAAGCAAGTATCTTCATCTACGTGGTCTTCCTTTGGTGGATTTAGTTGATGCCAAGCCTAAGATTTTGATTGGCCTCGATCAAGCGAAGTTCCTTCTGGGTCAACGTCAACGTCACGGAAACGACCAAGAGGCCTGTGCGCTGAAAACGCGGCTCGGATGGATCGTTTTTGGCAGTGGTTATGTCTTGCATCCACACGTTTCTTGTGTTCACAATGTTCCTCGACCAAAAATTAAATTCTATTTTCACGATGCAATCAAACCTGAAGAGAGCTTACACGATCTAGTGAAACAGCATTTTTCAACGGAAGAGTTCGGAGTGAAGCCACCAAAGGGAGATTTTGTGAGTCGTGAAGAAAAAAGAGCTGTAGACATAATGGAATCTTCCATTAAACTAGTGGATGGTCAGTATGAAATCGGCCTCTTATGAACTCTGACAATATAAGATTATCAGATAGTTATTCGATGGCTTTCAGAAGACTTGTCAGTTTCGAAAAGTCCTTGAAAAAGAAACCACACTTACTAGAATGGCAAAACAATTACATGCGAACATTGTTAGAAAAGGGTTACGCCAGAATCGCTTCGGAGCAAGAGTTATCAATAAAGTGGCCTCGAGTTTGGTACACACCCACTTTTATTGTTGAAAATCCCAATAAACTCCCAATAAAACCAAGATGTGTGTGTGACGTGGCTGCTAAGGTTGATGGGGTTTCACTCAACACTTTTCTCCTGAAAGGACCTGACAACCTTGTGCCTCCCCATGCTGGTCTATTTAAATTCCGTGAGCGTAAGATTGCTGTTAATGCTGACGTCAAAGAAATGTTCCACCAAATTAATATTAAAAAGGAAGACCAGCAATGTCAAAGAATACTTTAGAGAGATGGTGACATTTCAAGAAAGCCATTGGTTTACATAATGCAAGTTATGATGTTCGGCCCTCGATGTTCACCCACATGTGCACAGTTCGTCAAAAACCATCATGCTAACCTTTTTAAAGAAGAATGTCCAGAAGCTGTGGATGGTTTGACAAAAAGAACATATGTTGATGATTATTTTAACAGCCACAACACAGTTGAAGAAGCAGTCTCAGTCACCAGAGATGCCATTCGAATTTGCAAATCCATGCATTTTGATCTAGTTTCTGTACAATCTAATGGACTTCTCTCTCAGATGCCAGAAACTCAAGTCAAAACTAAATTAGTCAGCATCGATCCAAACGAATGCGAGGGTTATATCGCAAAGGTCTTAGGAATGTTTTGGCAACCTTCTTCCGATTGTTTTCTTTACAGACTTGCCGAAGATGACGATTTAAAGAAGATGGTCTTACCATCCAATGCCATCACAAAAAGGCGTATTCTTCGTGCGATTATGCGTGTGTTCGATCCGTTGGGCCTTATTTCAATCTACATCATTAGAGGTAGAATCATTCTTCAAGAGGTTTGGCGAGAGGGTTTTGACTGGGACGAGCCAATCTCATCCGAATTGCAAACCAAATGGTTAACTTTCATCAATGAGCTGAAGAACATTGAAAGACTCCGAATTCCACGTCGATACATCTCTTTGAATCCTGACGATTGCAAGGTAAGCCTTATTACTTTTGTCGACGCATCAGAAAAGGCTTTTGCTGCTGTAGCCTATTTTCGCTTTGAATGTAATGAAAAGGTAGAAGTATCGCAAGTAATGGATAAGGCTAAAGTTGCACCTGTAAAGCAATTGACTATTTCAAGGTTAGAGTTACAAGCTGATGTCCTTGGAGTCCGTTTGGTATCCACTATAAAGCAATCGCATACAATAAAAATTGATGAAGAGTTGTTTTTATCAAATTCGACTACAGTTCTCTCTTGGATAAATTCAACAACATACAAATATCCTACCTTTGTTGCATCTCGTGTAGGAGAGATCCTTGATCTCCACGACAGTGGTATCATGTCCGTTCAAATGACAATGTTGCTGATGATGGAACAAAATGGTTTGATGAATCCATAGGAGATCAACTTACAAGGTGGTTTGTTGGTCCAGATTTTCTTAAGAAAGAATTTTCGGAATGGCCTATTAAACCTTACACTCAACAAGAACAGGAATCAACAGAAATTGTTTCGGTGCACATTAGACCTGAAGTGCCTTCGTTTGATGTTGAAACTTTCAAAATTTAATATTTAAAAGTAGCGAACCGATGTTGTAGTCGAATTTTTCAAAAATATATGAAGGTAGTTTCCTTTATTGACTACAAATGTCAAAATTTTACAATAAAACACGAAATTCAAATATTCAAAAACCCGTGTTTTTATTTATAAAATTTTAAAAATCGAATGCATTTCGAACTGACATGCAGTTCATCATCAGCGAAACCTCGATTTACACTAAAACAAAACAACAAGAAAAAACAAGAAATAAACAAATTCAATATGAAATTAATGTTAAAAGTTACAAAATTCATGCTAATAAGAATAAGGGAGATAGAATGTTTCCGTTGTCGTTGTTCATGACATTCTTAGCTTTGTGAATAAAGAGAGACTCAAATGCATCAAGCTTTCTTTCATTATGCACGCTCTTTAATAATCGAACACTCTCTTCAAAGGGGCCGATGTGGTGCGGTGGTTCGTTGTTATCACACGACGCGAAGACATGAGCTGCTACAGATGATCGATTTATTTGTTTATGTTTGATACAGCTGATGTGTTCCTTAAATCGCGTTTGTATACTCCTCTTCGTTTGGCCAATATATTTTTTGTTGCAGTCTTTACAGCTGATTTCGTATATACCACTTTTTTCACTTGTTGGGGTGGCATCTTTGGTTGAACCGAGAATGTTTTTTAGCTTGCCGTTGTTGTTGTAAGCGATATGTATGTTTTCTTTCTCTAAGGTCTTTCGCAATTGATTTGTTATTGCTGGTATGTAAGAAAACGATATACGAAATAATTTGTTGTTTGAATGATTTTGGCTAAAGAGTGTGGATATTTCATTTTTCCGTATTCGGTTTGATTGTTTTTTCACAATATTTTCCACAACCGTTTTCTCAAAACCATTAACATCAGCTAAATGAACAATGTAATCAAATTCTTTTTTGAAATTACCAACGGAAAGTGGAAGTTTGCACAATCTGTATGCCATTGAATGAAAGGCTGCTATTTTGTGTTGGTACGAGCAAAAACAGTCTTTCGTGATGTAGCGATCAGTTGATGTATTTTTTCGGAAAACGTCGAACTCTATTTTTTTGTTGCGTTTCTTACATAAAACGTCTAAGAACGGGATGGAATTTGTGTCGTCTTCTTCCTCATATGTAAACTTGATGGTGTCATATCTATTGTTTAATGTATTTAGAGTTTCTTCAACTGTATTCTTTTTTATAACACTGAAAACGTCATCAACATATCTTAACCAAATTCTGGGCAAAAGACCCTCTCGTTTCAAATCCATTTCAAATTTAGACATGAAGGCTTCGGCGATGAGCGGTGACAAAGGGTTTCCCATACTTGTTCCGTTGTTGTTTTTGTAGAACTTGTCACGGAAAACGAAACAATTATGTGACATACAAACTTTTGCTGCTCTTAAATACACTCTTTTTTGATTTTCTTCTACATTTCTCGTTTCGAGATGTAATTTGAGTGCCTCTATTGCAACATCGACAGGTATACTAGGAAACAGTGCTTCCACATCAAAAGAGACTATAGATTCATCTTCTTCTATGCTTATTTCACTCACTCTATCGACAAAATCAAACGTATTCAAAACACTAGCACTTTCAAATGTCCCATACAACTTCATTTGTTCGACTAGCCATTTGGAGACTCTGACGAGTGGTGAATTCACGTTTGAAACGATTTTTCGCATTTTTTCGCCTGGTTTGTGGATTTTGGGTAAACCATACATCTTTGGCACTTCCGGATTGGAGATCATTAATTTGAACTTGTTTTGTTTTAGTGTAAATCGAGGTTTCGCTGATGATGAACTGCATGTCAGTTCGAAATGCATTCGATTTTTAAAATTTTATAAATAAAAACACGGGTTTTTGAATATTTGAATTTCGTGTTTTATTGTAAAATTTTGACATTTGTAGTCAATAAAGGAAACTACCTTCATATACCTTCGTTTGATGTTTACAACAGTCTGAGTGCAAGATTTAAAGCAAAATGGTCTTCCTCTGTTCGAGTTATCGCTTTTTTGCTCAGATTCAAAGATGTCATTAAGAAAATTCCGTTCGAAAAACAAGTCTTCATAACGCCAACTGAATACACCCGTGCTGAAAATTGGCTTTTTCGAAAAAAAAAACAGTGTGAAGCCTTTCCCGAAAACTTATTATCTCTTCAAAAGAATGGAAGCGTATTTTCAAGAAGCTCCATCCTCAGTTTGTCACCGTTTTTAGACGAAGAAGGAACAATTCGAATGCGTTCGCGAGCCCAAAAAGCCAATTGTTTGTATGCTCCAAGAAATCCAGCCATTCTTCCGAATAATCATCCATTGGTAGATGTTCTCATACAACATCATCACGACCTTAATTTTCACATGGGAACAGCAACAACTCAGACATCCGAGATCGTGCATGGATTATATTCATTCGAAAAGCAATCGATAGGGTGAGATCTAAGTGCTTTGAATGCAAGCGGCTCAAAGCCAAACCTGTCATGCCACTTATGGGACAATTACCAGAAGCTCGTTTGGCGTTTGACTCAAGACCTTTTACTCACGTTGGAGTCGATTGTTTTGGCCCCTTATTGGTTAAGTTCGGGCGTGGCACAGTGAAAAGATACGGTATGATTTTTACGTGTCTTACTTACAGAGCTGTGTAAATTGAGCTTCTCAACGATCTCAGTTTAGACCAATGTATAATGGCTGTCCGTCGTTTTGTCATCAACCGAGTGGTAACTCGATTTTTGTACAGTGACAATGGTCTTAATTTCGTTGGGGCAAGGATGTCAAAGAGATGCAGTATAAACTGAGCGAATATATTTTTTATCCCAGCTTATTCTCCGTGGATGGGAGGTTCATGGGAGCGGCTAATTCAGTCAATTAAGAAGAGTGTCAATTATATTTTAAAATCTATAATACCACGTGAAGATGTTTTAAGAAATGCACTTATGGAAGCCCAATCCCAGATAAATCGACGCACGCCCCTTAACTCATTTGCCTGTAGACCCTGAAGATCCGAAACCATTAACCCCAAATATGATGCTTTTCGGTGTAGAAGATAAAGATGTGACCGCGCCTGGTGTTTTCACTGAAAATGATGCTTGTAGCAGACTTTATAGCAGAAGAGCTCAGCATTTGACGTCCTCACTTGTCAAGCGTTGGTACAAAGAATATCTACCTGACATTATAAGAAGAAAGAAGTGGTACAAAAATACCAAAGATGTAGAAGTAGATGACCTAGTCATTTTGGTTGAACCAGATGAATCTCGATCACTTTGGAAACTAGGTCGTGTAATGAAAGTTTACCCAGGTCCAAATACTATTGTACGAATTGCAGATGTCAAATTATAGAATGGTTCAATTTAATCAAAGAGATCCGTAGGAAGGCTTGCTGTTTTGGACTTAAAGTCTTCAACGTAGATTTCAGACGGCCCCCGGAATGTCATCAAGCCAACGCTTTTTTAACATCAATTTACTTTTTTTTACTGTATTTCAAAAACACTTTGCTTCATTTTTTCAATCATTCCCTTACTTAAATTTCATTGTTTTTTCTAAATTTTTCGATACAATATTTTCATTTGTTCATCAACTGTTTTCAACAATCAAAAAATAATTTAATTCCTGTTTGTTTCGCCCTTTATAAAATACCAATTTGTAAGTTTTTATTTATGTACGTATTTTACTTTTAGTAATTTAAGTATTTGTTCTTTTTAGAAAATAAAATTGGACAATTTCAAGAATATTTCTAGTTTCCGTTTTGAATTTGGAAGATTTAATCTTGGCCCGATATTTATTATTTGGAAATCCAATCGGCGAAGAAACATAAGGTATAACTTCCCATTGTTGCTATTCTGCAAATGATATATTTTTTACATCAAAATTGTCACTGAAAGAACATCAAATCCAATATCTCAATATCAAATAATCCTACAAATGTATTCAGAACAAAACTAAATTCTGATATACATATCGTGACATTTTTTTTTCAGTTTTTTTTTTGTATACCAATTATGTGTGACGTCGTTACAAGTAAAATACATTTTAATTGAAGTCGGTAGCATTATTGGTTCGAGAGATTTAGAACATCAATTCCTGGAACTCATTTTTAGCACACGAAAACAGAATTTTCCTGAATTCATGTACGTTACGAAGATTTAGGATATTTTCACCTGCACCATTTGGCATTTCAAAAAAGACAATTTTAAACGCAATAAATCAGATTTTTTTAAAATATTAATAGTTTTTGGAAAATCTTACAGGCTTTTATATCTCGAAAACTATAAATCATAGCTCTGGTGCATAGAACTTTTTTATATGAAATTTAATTTGCTACAAAAGCCTCTGACTTTGTTTTCTTTAGTTCTTTTAATTTTCGAGATATTTGCAGAAAAGCAAGAATTTTATTTAAAACAAAAATAAGTAAAGTGGTGTGATATTCATGTGCATAACTAACATGATGTCTCCAAAACGACAAATTTTCCAATGCAAAATCAAGTCCAGAATTGCAAAACTTTAAGCATACAAATTGATAAAGTAAATTAGATCTTAATGATGTCTTTACATAATAAAAACAAATAAAACGATGGATAATAGAAATTCTATACAAAATTTAACTAGCTCAATTAGCTGTGTCTCAATTCATACCAATTAAAAGAATTACAAAAACAAGTTAATCGTTATTTCGCTTGTTAAAACCAATTCTTTTATCAAAAGCAGCATATTAAATATGCTAAATATGTACATAAGACTTGCCCAAGAACTAATTTCACTCTTTTATCTTGACCTGCATCTTAGCTAGCAAACAACAATAAAAAAAACTTTAAAAAACACTTAATATATCAAGGGTGATAATAACACACCATAAAAGAAAAACTTCCAGTAGGAACCCTTAACAAGAGGTATTACTTATTTCACCTTAGAGCAATACTCAAATACATTCCAAACTACCTATACCTTTTCCACCCATCACTCAGCCTACCCTACTTAAATCTAATTATGTACTCATAGCCGCAAAGCGTTAAAGTGAAATAAAACTAATACTTTAAAAGAATATAGGTAGGTACCTACCTACTCTAGTCACCACTTCGGCCTTTTTCAATCAATTTTTCTCGCCCATCTTAGACGAAAGAAGATATATTTTCGATCTTAAACATTTTTTGTGTAACCCTTTTTGCTATAGCTTTAGTTCTTGCTTCCCTTAAAATAGGTGCACGGTAAACTTCTTTTGAAAAGTAAAACAAGTTAGAATAAAAAAACTTTCTCGTCCATTCCAACGCCCATACCATCAAAGAAACTTCATAATGCTTCGCTGGATTCGAAAATATCTTAAAATTTACTATTTTCAAACTGTGAAAAGTTTCGCCACACAATAGCTGTTCATAATTTTTCATAATATTTCTATGACGCGTAGGATACACTTCCTGAGTTCTCTAGTATAGGGTTGATGGAAAGAGCCATGGTGGGAATTAATTTTTGAAACTTTTTTCTTAAAATCACTGTCTCCGCATCCCTCATGTCGAAGGCAAGACATTTGTTCCTCCAATTTTTCTGTCTTTGGTCCGTTTCGTTGTCATGCTTGTCCTTATGTTCGTCCTACATGCAGGCAAGCAGCGTGACGGATGAGGAAGCTGTATTTGTTGCAATCTTCAAAAAACTACACATATTTTTAAGAAATCTTCTACCTTCTAAAGATCGCATGTTTCTTTACTTTTTAACTCGAAATTTGTTGTTGCCTTAAACCTAACCAAAAAACATATTTTTTTCTTTTTTTCCATGTTACCGCCGCCGCAAAATATGAATTCTTTTAAAAATCGTGAATATCCTCGAAACTCGACAACGTTTTTCCCATAATAGTGCCAGTAGTGGGAAATTTCACGGACGAAGAAATAAGTGGGAGTACGTCGCCCCAAGAAACTCCCGAGTACCCATTACAGAGGGATGAAGTTCAAACGAACCCCAGCAAAGGAGAACGCAGCCACGTACCGCAAAGTAAGTTTTTTTTGGTTTTTGTCTCTTCAATGTCGAAGTCTCTTCTTGTATCCTCTGGCTTTGGCACTCAAACTCAACCTACCTTAATATCCCACCCCTCCCTTAGCATCTTTTACCAAAGGCACAACAAAAAGAACTTACTCGTTTTTCTATTGTTGCATGCCATCGTCATTGCTTTAACCGGCTCCCGAACACATCCGTTATCTTCCCACTTCTTCTTTTTCTTATCATCATCCTCTTTTGTTGAGCTCCATAATGATGCACAGCACATACACCAACCAAAGAACTTCGCTTAAAGAACAAAAAAGGACAAAAACACAAAAAAGAAAGATGTCCTAAAAGGAATTCCATGTAGAGCGGTTTTTTGTCTTTATCTACCACACTGCCAATGCCATCCATATACAATATACATATACCTACTTCTACAATTCGCATGATGCTTTATTTTCACTTACTTTATACATTTTGCGGTCTTCCATCATCACTTCCTCGATTTTACACTGGTTATTTCCTCTTTTTCTTCCTTGCTTTTTTTTTCTTTTGGTTTTATGGCTAGTTTTTACTTTATATCATGTATACTCACAAAATGTGTTTGTGTGAATTGGGTTCTTCTTTTTCATTTTGTAGTAATTTCGCCAAAACCTATCGACCAGGAACCGGAACCAAATTTCGTTGGGGCGATAATAGCCATACTGACTACAATCATCCTATTGCTAGTGGCTGCTATCCTGTTGATAATTGCCAAGAATAAGCGTGCGAGAGGGAGTAATGTCCTTGATGCATTTCAGCATACCTTCAATCCGGATTCGTTAGGGGCTGACAAGAGGCTTAATATAAACATGAAGGTGAGTTTTATCTTAATTAAAGGAAGAATTTAGAGTGGAATTGGAAGTAAACTACGCATACTCTGAGTGTGTGACTAGGTGTTGAATATACAAACATACAATACAGAATACATACATACATATATGTATGTACCTACTCGTTCAAATCAGATTAATTTTTTAAAACGTATATTTGAGGGAAAACGCGATCATTAATATGCATATTTTAGAACAATAGGAAATGGTTGAAAACCTTTTTAAACAACAAGTTGGTAGGATTGGTGAACACAAAAGTATTCATGGTTGAATTCACTTCAAGTCCCATAGAAAAATGCCAAGAAAATTCATATCCCACAAACTGGGGTATGCATTAAAAAAAAAATCTTACAAATGCTTCAGATTATACAAAATTAATTAAGTATGTTTTTTTATTTAATTATGTTTACTTTTAATAAAACTTCATATTCAAATTATTAAGTAAATATTAAAAATATAGCTGTACTAGATACAAAATCGTTTTGTTTGCCATGTTACACAGAATTGTAAATCCATGTTGATTCCAAACAAATTTAAAAATCAATATTAATTTCCTGATTTACTCTATTCATTTAATTTTTTCCGTACAGGCTTATCTTTATTTTAAACTTTAGAATTCTAGAATTCGGTCTATTTTAAAGACCGACACTTTTCAACAAGGCATTGAAGTTGTTAAAATTCTATACAAAAATGGTGACAACTTTGAAGTCACAATTCGCAAAATTAAATCACTTTTGGGTAGTTCATGAAGCACCCGCGGCAATTTAAATTCTTAGCTTTAATTTTAAGAATGGACACCGCCCACGTAATAGTAAAAAAATCTTTAATTATTATGATTATTGTTGGCCTGGCTGGTTATTCTGACTGGCTGTTTATTCGTTCTTAAATTACATTTATAAGCTAACATAATAACAATAAAGGTTATATTGAAAGCGGAATACTCGTAAGTGTGAGTGGGTCCTTCGTTAGAATTGGCACAATTAAAATTTTAGTAAATTCTTACAAAATTTAAAACACAAAAAAGGTTTTAAAATGTTTTAAAATACAAAAAAAAGATTTAAAAATGTGTTGTTTTACAGAAAGATTAAAGTGATGTTAGCAAAAAAAAAAAAACACCGCTAGAACAAATTCTATGAAATATAATGAAACAGAATTTAAAAAATGAGTTTGTGTAGATTTTTTAAATAATACAATAATGCACACAAACAAACAATAAACAAAATGCGGAAAAGCTTTAAGCCACCTACCCACCAACGCATGAACCACTTCCCCACCCGATATTGATGTAAATTTGTATTTATATTTCAAAATGATAAAATCAAACAAAAAAATATATATGAATCACAAATTCCTCACTAATCCTTGTTGAATCAGAATTGTCATCTATTTCAGGTGGCAATGGACGACAGTGAATCAATCGATAAGAACAGCCTTTACCACGAACCCTTCAATGTAAATATGTACACAAGTGCGGCAAGCGGATGTTCCATGAACGATTTGCAACGGCATCATGTTACACCGGACTATACAGGTATGATATTTGTAAAATTCTGTGCAAATCTTCACAACTAATTACAACAAAATTGAAAGAGAATGCACAAAAAAAATAATTACATAAAAATCAATTCAACTAGGAATATATACATATATGTATGTTTGTGTACAGTCATTATTACCAATAGATGATGATGTTGATATAGTGCCAACTATATTGATGTAAATTTATAGAATAGTTTTGATTTAATTAATGTGGTTTTATGTTGCCGTATTAATATTTATATTTATTGCACTATTTTTATTTAAAGGTTTAGGAACAATGTGGAGTATTTGAATTTAAAATAATTATTTAATTGAATTGGTAAATATTGATGGCATGGAGTAGCCACTCAGTACTTTATTTTATTTAATATAAAATAATTAATTTTTATTATTGAATTTTAAGTCTAATAAAAATAAAACAATTAGCTATTGTTAATCTGTGATGATGTTATTATAGAGCTTAACAAAATTATTCTGTTGAAAAATTTATGTTGAAACTTATATATGTATGTATGTATAACATGCAAAAGCATTTTTATCCGAGTTAATTTGAAAAGGATTTTAAATTATATACACAATTCCTATTAAAAGCAAATTATAAATAAAAAGTCACTGTCTCTCTTACAAGAGAGTATAGAAAAGTATATTTTCTTCTTATACTGCAACGCAATTCTTTTCAAAGAAAATTGTACATATTTGTAAAAAAGAAATACTTTTCGTATAATGAGATATATTCATGATATATTTGTTTTGAGGACACTGTGAGTAGAGTTATTATTGACTAAATTTAAAAGTGTTCATTAGAAACTTTACATATATGGAAGATATGTCTGAAATGCGTGCCATTAAGTGTGGAATATGACATTATTAAAACCCCACGGATCAACTTAAAAAAAACAGTGGCACGGATCCGAGTGGTAAATTTTTTAATAACTTTTCCGCATAATTCGGCTGGATTTTACCTTTTGTATGTATCCGTGGATTGCGGTTTAACATTTATTTGTACAGACCTGCATTTGAAGAAACCTCACAAGAAAAGGGTTAGATAAGTCAAATCGCACGACCTTTGTAGCCAAAAAACATTTTTCCTGGCAGAGATAGCCTTGCCCTCTTTGCAATATGAAGAAATCCTACTAGAAAAAGTCTAGAGAGATGTTATTGGACAACAAACATCAGTCAATAAGGCCGAAAAATAAAAATCGTTTTAATAATGCAAAAAAGTACGCAATTTTTTACATTATCTAAACGATTTTTCTTTTTCAGCCTTATTTGCAGCATTTTGAAATACAGAATTTTGAAATACAGAATTTGTATATACATTACTAGCGGCCCGGTACGTACTTCGCTACGTATAAGGCATAGTTATAAAAAAAAATGATTATAAAGTTCATTGATTCAAACAAAAAAATGTTTTAAATTGCTAGCTATTTAGAAGTCCAAATGACCCAAATGATATATTGTTTATATTACATTTATCAGCAAAGAGTAAAAACTAAAAAATAAAAATGAATTGGGTACTCTTACTATGGTGGGTCTATATGGGTTAGTCTAGAACAGTTGGATAAACAATATTTTTTGTTTTTCCATTTTGTGCAAGGATAAATAAACAGGGGTATCGACTCTGGAACAGGCAACATAAAGTTGGCCATGTGAAAACATGATTCCTCCAAATGTACACCACAAACTTAAAGTGTTTGCCCTTGGGCCTTATTTATGGACATCACAAATGATAAACGCAAAGGATATTGTAATCTTTTGAATTCAAATGGCATATCAGTTGGAATCATAGGAATACGCGGTATCAAACAAACTTCTCCTTTTGATTTACCAGTTAATATTGTAGTTCAATCAAATTTGGCAATAACTTTTTCACTGCCAATCTGGTGCCATTACACAGTTTTGGTGGATTAATATTTCGCAATAATATAATCAAAGAACCAATTTTCAGATTCAAGCAATGCGGTGGTATACCAGCCGGTTCCAATGAATTTAAAAATTCAATTGGATAATTCATTGCCTCATCTTGATTCATAACACTGTCAATTGATTCATATGTCGTGACTACACCTGGCAGTTTCGCTTGAATTTGAAAATTAATGGCATTGATATGAATGTTCTTCGGTGCTAAAATGGCGCGTTCTCTCAACCAATCATGATTTCTGTTATTCTGAAGAATATTCGGAAAAACACATTCAATCAACTCATCTATAAATTGCACAATTGTACAAACATTTTTCGGTAAAGTGATCAATCTGTTGGTACTGTCGATTGGTATTTTGCCATCACCAATTTCTAACAATTGTTTTGAAAACTCATGGTCAGTTGCATCATTATGTAGGTGAATACGCATATTAATGTTCAGTGTCAATTTTCGTACATATTTCCAAAGAACTGATGACTTCAAACAGGCGTTTATTTCATCAGCAGGAGTTGATCGAGACATGACAGGCAATGTTTGATGAAAGTCCCCTGACAGCAATATCAGAGCACCACCAAAAAGCTGTTGTTTACCGGGTAAATCTAGCATTGTTCGATTAAATGCTTCTATTGATTTTTTATTCGCCATTGTGCACTCATCCCATAAAATAATTGACGTTAATCGCAGAACTTTTGCCATAGCAGAATTTCTCGAAATATTGCAAGTTGGAGTTTCAATCACCTGTACATTCAAAGGCAATTTTAATGCAGAGTGTGCGGTCCGACCACCTTCTAATAATGTAGCAGCAATTCCCGAAGATGCAGGTGCCAATGTAATTTTCTGTTCCGATCGAATAGTCGCTAAAATCAATGATACAACGAAAGTTTTGCCTGTACCACCAGGTGCATCCAAGAAATATAATCCACCTGCATTATTGGAAACGGCTTGCATGATTGTGTCATATACATGTTTTTGTTGAATATTCAATTTGGTGCTATTACAATTTTGTGATTATCAGATGGCATACGATCAAGAGCAATTTTGAACAATTGAACTAATGCGTTATGCTGATGGAAAAACCTTTATCAATCTGACTATTGTAATTAAAAGCAGCACGCAGCATTTCATCCAAAACAGCACGACGTATTCGTTACTAAGTACAGGTAGAGGGTCAACAGATCTATTCTGTGCAGTACGTTCACGCTGCGATGCATTAGATTGTGCGCGTTCATCTGTAATCTGAGATCGTCTTAATAATGCCACTTGATTTGCATTACGCGTTCGCCGGCCTATGTTTGGTCGTCTTGCTCGTGGCATTTTACCTTCACTCAACAACTCAACAATATTTTGGAAAATATAAACACAAAGCAATAACTCAACAATAGTTTGGAAAATATAAACACAACAAAGCAATAATTATCGCTGATAAAATGAAATGACATATGATGACATTAAATTTGTTTGACAGAACTAACGATACTTTTTTGTCTTCGATTGTTTTGTCAAAGGTTCAAATTGGCTTGTTTGTATATGGGAGTATAGAAAGATGTTGATTTTACACTTTTTCAAGATTTTTTTTAATTTTCTCTACGTACATTGTACAAACCTTCTCTGGATTTCCACGAATAATTCAAGACCAAAATTAGCCAAATCGGTAAAGGCATTGTTGAGTTATAACATTACAACGAAAAGTGGCATTGATTTTTATATATATAGATTTTGATCATTCAGTATTTTGTACATACAGTATTTTGAGATGCGGTATTTTAAATGCAGTATTATGATCCATACAGTATTTTGACCCCAACCCGTTTTCGGTACATTTTAGTCAGAAGTTAGTCCTAGGGTGAAGCCCGTACGGCAAACCAGGTAGACTTGCAGAGTCCAATACGTATTTTCTTGTAACACTACTTAGGTTAGAGTTCAGAAACTGTTTCCATGCATTATCGATTCGTCTATTTATTTCTTTTTCGTCTTGGTTTTCAAAAGATTTTATTTGTCCTAGGTACACGTAGTCTTCAACGTAGTATATTTTATTATTTTCCGATAAGATTTCCACTTTTATATAATTATTTATGACTTTTGTTTTAGTCAAGTTTAAACAGAGTCCATCGTGTCTGCAAGTCAACGAGAGACGATTCAACATTGTCTGTATATGACCTGCTGAATTTGAAATAATAACAACGTCGTCCACATGTTTAAGTATCCCCTATGTATTTTTGTACCATATTTATTTTTCGATTCCATTTTTTTTAAATGTCTTCTGCTACGGCAGAAAACAATGGCGGTGACATAGGGTCGCCTTGCGAACGCCTCTTTTCAAATAAAATTCTTTTCCTATTTTGTCCGTTTTTACTTTAGCGGTATTATTTTTGTAAATGTTTCTGAACGGCCTAATAAGGGTAGGATTAATCTTTTGATTCCTTAATGGTGTCCATATGCTTTTGTGTTCCACAGTGTCAAAAGCTTTTGCTAAGTCGATGCACTATTTCAAAATGTAATTATGGATTCGAAAGATTTTTGTCCCTCAATTTGTCTATTCTTTTCACTCTTGAAAGCATCCTTTATATACAATTGATCTATCTATTGAAATTGTAATAATAACCCAGTCAATCAGTACTTCCTGACGATTCAGGGAAGAGTTTGTTTAGGGAGAATTTACATCCCGCTCCCCTTGAAGAAAGAAAATTATACCTTAATTTTCTGTAAAGTTGCGAAAGGATGAAAAGGTTACATTTTTGATATAATTTTGATATGATTTAAATAATATTTGTATAGTGTTAAGAAATTTTATAAAAATTAGTATAAAATAAGGAATTGATAGTATTGAAGTTTTTGTTTTATAATTTTATAAACTTTTTTTTTTTTGATTAATATAGTACCTTATAAAATATTTATCTTTAAAATTTTTTTATATTAAACATTTAAACATTTTTTTTTCTTTTTTATAGATTATTAAGTTTTTATAAAAGATTACCTTTTTTATTTATAAATTATAGTACCTATAGCATTTTTTTTTTATTGTAAGCACAATTTATTAATCTAAGGTTTTTATTAAAAGTTTAAACATATTTTTTTTATATTATGTAGGTTTTGTAAAAGGGGTTTTTATTTTTTTTATTATTAATGTGTGTGTGTGTTTTTTTTTGCAATTTTAACAATCATATATTTTAATATATTTTATTGGTTACTTTGGACATTGGCGTAAGACAAATTTTGGAGAGGGTTCAGGTTTTGAATTAAAATTTGTTTCTACTATGGTATCTTTAGATGAGGATTGTTGGGAGCTTTTGTCATGGAGTTGTATTTCAGTTTGTATTTTGTCGTTTTCTTTGATTTGATTTCTTTTTAATTTAATATCCGAAACAATGGGTTTTGGTTCATTTTTCACTTTGTAATTTTGGTATCTTCTGATGCAACTCAATACTAAAACTATAATTATAACCGTGTAGATAAGTATATAATGATGAACGTGATGTTCACTTAGATTAGTCAACGGTTTTGCTTCGTCTGCTTTTAACTCGCTTATTTGTTCAGATACTAATTTTAAGTCTTCATGGCTAGAGAATCGAATAATGGCTAAATTGTCGGGGTAGTTTGGGAAACTTGAAGTATTATTTATAAGCAGTTTTGAAATGTTTATCGGGGGAATGTAAAATTTGTTAATTGTTGTAGAATTTTCGTTAAATGTGTGCATTGTCATGTCTTTCTTCTTAAGGTAACAATGCCCTACAATTTCTATTGTGGCTGTGCCGTACAAATTGTATGAGGTTATGTTCCGTCACATATTTCGTCAATATAATAATTATTTAAAGTTGAGAAAATCCACTTATTCTTTTGCGATAGTTGGATCCATACTGTTGAATGGTTGGATTGACTTATTTCGCATGAGTTGGGAATAACTGATATTCTGTTTAGTAATTGGATTTCACATTGTGGGTTTTCTGATTTAGTACTCAATAATGGATGTGTAAGGGGACATATGAATTTATCATTTTGGGACTTGCAGAGAGATAACTCCGCTGTATTTAGTTGATAGTAATTTTCTTTGTTGTAATCGAGAAAAATGTATTGGGAGGTTGGGTGTATGAACTGAACACGAAGTTATTTTTATTTTTTTTTTTTTTCATTTTTATTGTAGCAAAATATAAATACATTATTAAATATGGCAGAATTGAATTTACATAGATATGGTTATAAACTACCTTACTAATGACAATTAACATTATTTTTTTAATATTTTTTTTTTTTTTTTTTTTATAATAAGCAAACACTCAAGGGGATATTACTACCCTTATTATGCAGATGCACAGTGTGAGCACTAGGAAGAGGAGAGAGGGTTTAAAAGAAGATGTCGGTGCACATTGGTTTTGAATTCCTGAATATTGCAATGACTAGGAAAGACAGAGTGTGGTAAGGCATTCCACATTCGCGTAGTACGGCCAAAGAACGAATCTCTGTATTTGACAGTACGGCCGAAGTTGGGCTCGAGGGTATACTGATGAGCATTCCTAGAAGCGCGAGTATTACGGTTGAACTGTTTAAGGGGAGGAATGCAACTGGCTATTTCACTAGAGCATAAGCTGTTAAAGTAACGGTAAAAAAGAGTCAGACAAGAGACCTTACGACGATGTTCAAGCGTAGTAAATGAACTTATGATGATATTGTCATCTATCAATTTAAATGCTCTACGTTCAACACTATCCAAGAGGCTTAAGTAAGTTGCAGGAGCACCAGCCCAGAGATGGGAG
The DNA here is from genome assembly GCA_920104205.1 of Eupeodes latifasciatus. NCBI lineage: Eukaryota > Metazoa > Arthropoda > Insecta > Diptera > Syrphidae > Eupeodes > Eupeodes latifasciatus. The sequence continues at coordinate 161,791,621 of OV049924.1, forward strand.
TTATACTCAAGCTTTGGACGTATATAAGTCTTGTAAATAACAGCCAGATCAGAGGGGGAGAAAAACTTCTTGCATCGCCTTAGAAAACCCAAACATCTTGCGGCATTTTTGGCGACATCGCGTATGTGTTCGTTCCACAAAAGGTGGTTGGTGATACACATACCGAGAATATCGAGATGTTCAGTCTCCTCGATGCAAGTGCCATCCATGGATAATGGCAATTGGGGTATATCTCGCTTTAACGATACAAGACAGCATTGCGTTTTCGAAGCATTAAATTGCGGTTTTTTAATCCCCTTTGTAGAATGCTGTTTAGGTCGGAATTTAATGAACTTATCATATTTTGTCGTTGCAGTTCCACATCCGAAGAAGAGGGATGTGAGTCTGAAAACGAATATGAAAAGCTAAGAGTACTATCGTCAGCGAAACAATGTATTGGATTAGAAGTTGCAGACAGGAGATCATTAATAAAAATGAGAAAGAGTGTTGGAGATAGAACAGAGCCCTGGGGCACACCAGCATTTATTTTGTGGTTTTTAGACTTGAACCCATCCAATACTACTTGTATTGAACGATCCGAAAGGTAATTACTAATCCAATGAAGCAGGGGTTCGTGAAAACCGAAAGCACGCATTTTCGATAAGAGGGCCTGATGCCAAACCCTATCAAATGCTTTTGAAATATCAAGTGCAATAATCTTACTTTCTCCAAAGCGATGTAAAGATTTGCTCCACTGTTCGGTGAGATGAACCATGAGATCACCAGTGGACCTATTGCTGCGAAAGCCGTACTGCCGGTCATTAAGAAGCTTTCGGTCTTCGAGATATTTCTTAAGCTGATAATTTATCAGCGTTTCCATGACCTTGGAAAGAAGGGACGTAAGTGCAATCGGTCGATAATTAGAGGGTGAGGAAGATTCGCCTTTTTTGGGAATAGGCTGGACAAATGCAGTTTTCCATCCACTCGGAACGAGACCTGAGGAGTAGGACAGATGAAAAAGCTTACGCAGTGGTTTTGCCAGCGTTGAAGAACACCTCTTCAGAACAATAGCGGGGATACCATCCGGACCAGCGGATTTATGTGTGTTTAGATCTCTTAGGACTCTTGCCACAGTACGAGTGCGAAAAAAGATTGGTCCCATAGAATCACTAACTCGCTCAAGTACAGGCGGAGTCATAACACTCACTGGCAGCGTTGAATTGGCGGCGAACTGCCTAGCAAAGAGATTAGCTTTCTCTAAAGAGCTAACAAATGGAGTGTCATTGACAACGAGCGTAGGAACCGAAGAAGATGAAGAATTCCTCATGTTTTTTACAAATGACCAAAAATTTTTACTGCCTTTGGGACATTGCAGTATTTTTTGCCGTAATTTTTGGTCATGTAAAAATTTGGTTCGTCGAATATGGGCGTTGCAGGCCTTCCTGGCTTGTTTGAACTTTTTCCGGCTTTCCTCAGTACGGTTGGCTTTATAGCAACGGAAACTTACCTCTTTGGCCCTAATAACCTCTTTACAGCTCGCATCAAACCATGCGTTTTCCTTAGGTCTGATACTTTTAACCCTATTCGGAATAAAAGTTCTCATTCCCAGGAGAATTAAACTTGTGATCATATCAGCGCTGGCGTCAACGTCACTATCGACTAAGCAAAGTGACCAGTTAAAGATCCTGAAGTAATTATTGAGACCGTCCCAGTTGGCTTTCTCGTATTGCCAAACGGTTCTCGTAGGAGCTCTTTCTTTAACTGGAGAGTTTTTACACGAGAAATTAGCTGATATGACACAATGGTCAGATGTGCCTAGAGGAGATAGAACACTAACAGTGTACTTATCAGGGTCAGAGGTAAGAAACAAGTCAAGAGTGTTTTCTGCTCGACCTTCAACGTCCGATATTCGGGTGGGCTCGTTGACCAGCTGAGTTAGGTGGTTCAACTCAGCGAAGATTTCTGCACACACTCCATCGGGTGTTGTCTGGCCTGAATGTTGAAGCCATGAAGAATTGTGTACATTGAAATCGCCCGTAACAACGATTTCAGTGCGAGGATAGGACGAAACAATTCTTTGGATGGAGTCAGACAAAGCATCAAATTCACGAGAAGTTGGTACTCTGTCTAAATTTGGGCTTCGATAAAGGAAGCAGTAGTGAATGATTTGCTTATTTACGGAGAATTTAAACCACATATAATTAAAAAAGGAATTGGTGCAAAGACCATATTGTGGTAAGAGCTGATAAGCAACATCATTCCTAATGTATATGGCGAGGCCATGGTGGGAAAAGAATAAAGGCACTAAGCTATACCCATGAATAAAAAATTCAGCAGGATCGGAATGCTCACCTACTTGGGTTTCACTTAGTGCCAAAACAGCTGGCCTGTATGAAACAGTATGGCGGCATGCCATTTGATTGAAATTTAAATTAATTCGAAGGAAAAACTACAACGAAACCTTCATTCAAAATAATAACAATAATAATACATAGGTAATACAATAAATTATCGTCTTAGAAGAGATGAGAGAAGGGGGGTAGGTAAATTTTTAGACAAATATATCTCAATCAAGATATATGTACCAGTAGTTATTTTACAATTAATAGTATGTATGATCAGATCAATAATTACCAAATCAGTCTTATAGTCAACTAAAAATAATATCACAGTTAGTATCACTTAAGAAATAAATAAATAAATAATTAAATAAATAAACAAATTATTAAATTAATAAATTATTAAATAAATAAATATATAAAAAAATATATATAAATAAATAAATAAATAAATAAATAAATAAATAAATAAGTAAATAAATAAATGAATAAATGAATAAATATATAAAGAAATAACTAACAATTAAATAAATTCACAATTAAATTAATAAGTACATAAATAAATAAATAGTCAAATAAATAATTTAACAATTAAAGAGAAAAACAAGTAAAATAAATGTACAGATACATATACATAAATAGAACTGCACATAACTTAAAAAGAGAAAAATAATTATATAATCAATAATTAAGCAAACAAATTTATCAAAAAACAGATAGGTTTTTAATAAATATAAAGCTGACTGTAATAAATACAAGTACATATACTCGTACATCAGTTATAATATCAAATTTAATATAAGTGAATTATCAGAAGATTCACAAGAGAATTTGTATTTTTCATATAATTTATGAATTCTTGCCTGCACAAAATCAATATTTGTTATAGTGTGCAATTCATAAGTGGAAAAATGCCACGGTAGATTTAACATCATCTTCAATAATTTATTTTGGCTTATTTGAAGTCTTTTAATGTGTGTTTTTGCACATTTTCCCCAAGCTGGTGACCCATAAAACATAATAGCTTGGAATATGGATTTGAAAATTATGAGTTTATTTTTGGTGCTTAGTTTGGACCGTCGATTTATGAATGGGTAAAGAATTTTAATAGTTAGATTAACTTTTTTTATTATTTGTTGTATATGTAGTCCAAAAGTGAGTTTTTCATCAAGATGAATTCCTAGATATTTAGCACTTTTTTCCCAGTTTAGAGTAGAACCAGCAATTTGAAGATTGGTGCTTGGTAAGAGGCATGCTTTTCTTTTTCGTGTAAAAAAGATTGCCTGCGTCTTAGAAGCATTTAATTTTATCTTCCATTCATTGAAATACTCTTGTATTGTATTTAAATCAAATTGCAGGTTGGTTTCTATTACGGAACCAACTGAATCTGATGCATAAATACAGGTATCGTCTGCAAAAATTCCCTTTTCACAGTATCTTAGACTGGGAAAATCAGATGTGAATAAAATGTATAAGATCGGACCAAGATCTGATCCTTGAGGAACACCAGCCTCAATATTATACATTTCGGACAAACTATTGTTGACAAAAACCTTGAATTTTCTTGAATTAAGAAAAGACTTTATTATCTTAATAAGATACATTGGAAAGTTCAATATTAATAGTTTGTGTATAAGGCCATTATGCCAAACTGTATCAAATGCCTTTTCAATGTCTAGTAGGACCATTCCAGTACTTCTTCCTATCGTTAAATTACTTTTTACATCTTTCGTTATTCTGTGAACCTGATGTACAGTACTGTGAAAAGCTCTGAACCCAAATTGTTCTGGAGGCAATAAGCTGTTTTGGTTGATTTGAGATAGCAATTTTATTTTAATAATTTTTTCAAAGCATTTGCTTAGTGAACTAAGGAGACTAATTGGCCTATAGCTAAGTGAATCACTGGCTTGCTTACCTGGCTTTAGGATAGGTATTATTTTTGCAGTTTTCCATTGTGATGGGAAATATCCTCGTTTAAAACAACAATTAAACAATTTTGTTAAAAATACTATACCAGATTTTGGAAGATTTTTTAAATATATATTTTTAAGATTGTCAAATCCTATTGCCTTTCTAGTTTTTAGTGTTGACAACATAGTTTGTATGTCATTCGGACATATGGTTGGCAAAGGAATACTTTTGTATAAGATGTATTTTTCAACAAACGGAAGAGGTATTTTAATTTCGTATACTATTTTGTCGTCATGAATAGCTACTTTGGTTGTACAGATTTTGTAAAAAGATATAATGTTATTATCTATTGGGGTATTGGGTAATTTTGTGTTTAATGGAAGTTCTTGCTTTATATTTGCTTATACGTCTCTAAATTGTTCGGGGGTTATAATGGATGGGTGAGGTTTTCCATGAGTTACATCTGTAACTAAATCGAGTATGTCGTCTAGTGTGTTAAGATATCTTATAATAATGAGAGACAATAAGGAAGTTAGAGATTCGAGTTCAGTGAAGGCAACAATGTTTGTTGTATTATTGAGTCTATCTATCATTTTTTTTGTATTGTCTAATTTTGAATTGATTATCAACATTTGGTTTTGAATAGTCGCTTCTGATTTACTAAATACACTTTTGGTTGTTACGAGTATGAGGGTTTGTTTTTTTGACGAGAGATATTACATGGTTTTCATTTTCCCTAATTTTCTTGATTTCTCCAGTATACAAATTTGCATCATCTTCGTTTAAGGTACCGAAAAGTGATTTGTTTAGAATCCCTACGGCATTAAATAGTGATCTTTTTTTTCTATAGTGTGGGTTTACAAGACTGTATTTTATTTGAATGTCTGTCATCAAGTTACTCATTTCGGATAACGCTACGACACATATTATTTGAAACTGTTCCTTATTTTTAAGCTGTTCACATATACCACTGATTTCGGTGATTATTTTTGCTGCTTCCTCTAGTGCTTTTGTTAAATGTTCCAAATTGTAGTATACACAACAAGTTTCCACTCATGCGTATATAATTCAACGGGTCCGATTACCTCGAAGTAAATACCAGCCTTTTGTTCGATTTGGGTGATAATTAGGTTTGCATATGCGGTACTCAGAAGCCCAAGAAGGAGAATTGTGAACTTCATGTTCTGAAAAAAAAAAATGATTGTCTATTTATCTCAGAGAGTTTTGCTTGGATCTGTGTGACTGTGTACTTATGGGATAGGGGATAGTTATTTAATCGGCAAAGAGTTTGAGATCATTGTTATGGATAACCTTATTTCGATTTCGTATTTTTATTTCAGTCGTTTCGTCGGAAATTATTCTACATACCTCATGGGGACCTTCCCAAAGTGAGGAAAATTTGTTCTTTCTAGCATGTTTTTTTATTAGAACTCTGTCTCCTACATTAAATGTCTTTTGCTTCGAATGTTTGTCGTAATATGTTTTTGATTTTTCTTTATTACCTACCTATTAAAGTTTCCTAAGCAATATGGTATCCGTGCTGTAATCGGGACTTTCATTCGAATAATTTTCGTAGTTGTAAGTCACTTGGGGATTTTTTCCAAGAATTAGCTGGATAACCGTACAATAACTCATGAGGCGTATAGCCAGTGCTGCTATGGGGAGTCGTATTAAAAACAAAAATAGCGTATGGAATCCAGATATTCCATTAAAGAAGATCACGATTAACGTAGTGCCTAAGGTATTCTGCTAATGTGCGGTGGCTACGTTCAAGAGCTCCATTAGTTTGAGGGTGGTATGGGGTAGTTTGATTTTTATTTTATTTTAAGAAGTTTGCAAACTTCCTTGAACAATTGGCTAAGAAAGTTCGTGCCTTGATCCGTAAGGAGTGCCTCAGGAAATCCAAAGCGGCATAAGATTTTTTCGACAAACTCCCTAGCTACTGTAGAGGCTTCTGCATTTTCCAGAGGTATAGCCTCAGTATATTTGTTCAGGTCATCTTGGTAGGTAAGGAGATATTTATAGTTTTCATAACTAATGAGAAGTGGCCCACAATATCTAAAGCTATTCTTTCGAACGGAGTTGAGCTTGTTGTGGTGATCTTCATGGGAATTCGAGGATTCTGTATTAACTTGTTTGTCTGACAGGATTTGCATTGGAGTATATAGTTTTTTATATCATTGTTCATTGTTGGCCAGAAATATTGTTTCTTGATTTTCTTTAAAGTCCTCGTTATGCCTTGGGGGCCTCCGAGGGGGGAGTCATGGAATTCATAAAGTACAGTTTTTATAGACTTGATATTATCTAAAAATATCTTTTTATTGGTAAAAACGTAAACGACCTTGTTTTGATTTTGAAAAGTATTTGTTAAAATTGTTTTTAATTTTATTTTGGATTCATTGTTCATTTGGGGTAACGCAAATCCGATAGACTGTTCATCAGTATTAAGATCGCTAACCGAAGTGAGACATGTTTTAATTATTTCAATATCTTTGTCGGTTCTGATTGGGATGGGTAAAGTGATTATAAAGAATGTTTCTTTATTATGTGGAAATGTGGAAAATTCTCCTATATATGGTTTAATAAAATTTGGGCATTTATTTTGTAAAAATTCTTCGTCTATTGATTCTATTATTGGTATTATTATTACTTTAATTTTAGTTGTTTTGGTTTCAAAAATTGATCCATTATCCTCTAGAAGAGTGAAGGTTGACAAGACTTCTATATTATCTACCTCATCATCTTGTATATTAACTTGGCTTACTTGATTTCTAGCTTGATTGCGGGTTGTCACGAGTACCTTACTGTCATTGTCAATTTTTACCCTACTGAGCGCGTCTGCGATAACATTACATTTACCTTGTTTGTGAATAATATTGAAGTCGTATTCTTCCATCAAGATGCGCCATCGTAACAATCTGGATATGGGATTCTTTTGTCCAATTAACCATAGTAAATTGTTATGGTCTGTGTAAATAGTGAACTTTCCTCCATAGATATATGGTCGAAACTGCTTTAGCGCATAAACAATTGCTAACAACTCCTTTTCCGACGTTCTGTATTTTATTTCTTGATCATTGAGGGTTCGACTTATGAATGAAATTGGTTTATCTTGTCCAATCGGTCCTTGAGAAAGAACCGCACCCAATGCTTCATCACTAGCGTCGGTAGTTACAATGAATTCTGCCGTGAAATCAGGATAAGAGAGTATTGGAGGTTCAATCATTTTTTGTTTTAAGCTTCTGAAAGATTCGTCGCAGAAGGCATCCCATTTAAAGATAGCGTCTTTCCGTAAAAGTTTTGTCATTGGTTTGGATAAATTTGCAAAGTTGGGAATGAACTTTCGATAGTATCCCACGAAACCTAAAAATGATTTAACATCTTTTGGCTTTTTGGGCACAGGGAATGTTCTAACTGCCTTGATTTTTTCGGGATCAGGCTTAATTCCTTCTTCTGAAATAATATGCCCCAAGTAAATTAGTTCTTTTTTAAGAAAGTTACACTTCTCTGGTTGGAGTTTCAAATTATGCGTCCTTAGACGTTTCAGAATGTTATCGAGCTTTCTGTTGTGGCTATCAAGATCATACCCATAGATAACGATGTCATCTACATAAACAAAACATTCAATACCCTGCAGTCCCATGAGAACATTATTCATGAGGCGTTGAAACGTAGTAGGGGCGTTTTTCAAACCAAATGGCATACGGTTATATTCGTAGTGACCAAATGGTGTGCTGAACGCGGTTTTTTCTTTATCAGCGTCGGCTACCAATATTTGGTGAAACCCTTTAGCTAAATCAAGTGTACTCCGAGTGTTTGCTCATTTAGTTTTCTGAAGTCTACGGCTACTCTCCATTTTATTTCGCCATCGTTACCAGATTTTTTCGGAACTAAGAGGAGAGGTGAGTTCCAGGGACTGAAGCTAGCTTGTATGATTGAATCATTAAGCATTTCGTTTACCTGCTTGTGAATTTCTTGTTTCTGACTTTCGGAAAGTCTATATGGTTTTAGGAATAATGGGGGCCTACTGTCGTTAGTTATTATTTTATATTCCATTGCATTGGTGTAGGTAAGGTGATCACCTTTGAGGAAGAACAAATCATTGAATTCTCTACAGATGTTCGATATTGATTTTCGTTCCTCTTGATTGCAATGGTCCAGTTTTATAATTGTTTGTAAATCTGATAGCCTTTTCTGTAAACGATCATTATGACTATCAGCTGAAATAATATTATAATTGTCTAAAGTATCCCATTCTAAATTTAAGTCATTCGCATTAATGTTTTTTTTTTCTTCTAAAGTGTTCATAAATAATACTTTTATTTTATTTTTTCAGGTTTAACTATAGTTTGACCTACATGTACCCCTGGGATTATTTCTTTTTTCTTAATTACTATATCCCGTGATTTATTGGAATTAAATGGAACTTCTATCATTTGCTGACTACGTTGCTCAATTGTTATGTATTTATTTTTTGCTATCCTAGTCTTCTATTATCTCAGTCTTACTACCTACTGGGTTTATATAAGTTTGTGCTATGGTTTCTGTTACCATAGGCTTATTTTTAATTTTTGTGTTTGTAACTTTTTCCTTAGGAAGTGGTTTGCTAACAACTTTATCGTAGTCTTGTTTTGATGAATCTCCTGATCCGACCCGTAGGCAAGCCCGAAGACAGGCGGTATCATTCAACGACTCCCATACTTTTTCTGTACCCCCTACAATATTGTCTATATGACATTGAGAGGAGTTAGAGCCAGTGAGCCAGTATGGTTAGACCCTTCAGTTGTGCAATCTTCTTGAAGGTGAGTTTTGGCTTGAGTTGAGTAATCTTTGTTCAAATTTGTAGTTCCATTAAATATAACAGATTTGGGTACCGAATGTATTTCTATATTTGCTTTTGATACATTAGCTTTATGATGAGGAATAGTACTCAGTACTTTCCCAAAACTATGTATCGTAGCGGTAGATTGGTCACCAATGAAGGGAAAGATCTTCATAAAATTTTCATCATGGTTAACTACGCATGAATATTTTTTTAGAAAATCGTTTCCTATGATGCCGTCAAAATTCATGTCGGTACTTACATCTAGAATGTGAAAGGGGTGGTTAATTATAATTTTATCATCATCACAGCCGACCAATAGAGTCTCATTCACAACACTGGTACTCATTACCTTATGACCGCCCATGATTGAAATTCTTATGTTATTTTTATTGTTTTTTATGGGTTTGATCGTAGGTGTTTTAATTATGCTTATTTCAGAACCAGTGTCAATAACAAGACTTCTAGTCTTACCGTCTGTGAATGGAATTCTTATTATGGTCAAGTCATTGTAAGGAAGCAATTCGATAATTATGCTTGCCGTTACTCTTGAGTTTCGTGTATGTCGGCCTGAACTTGTTGTCGGGAAGGATAGCCGATCTCTTCGACCCGACAATTCTCGTTTCCCGTATTATAAGAAAATTGGCTTTCGGGCATTACGTGGTGGAAGTTCACCTGTCGTTGCTCACCATTGTTTCTTTCGGTTTTAAAAGGGTTATGCGGGTTCACTTGGTTTGTTTGTGAGTTTAGTTTTCGAAGTCTACACTCGCTTTCCGTATAATAGTTTTTGTTGCAATATTGCATTTAACAATTTCTGTTTTTGGGGTAAATTTGGGTAGAGTCTTGTTTTGGTAAAGCTAAGTGTACACGATTGCCTAATCTGCAAATATTGCCAGATCTGTCACTGAAAAATTTGTCTCGAATGGCTGACAATCGTGTACACACCAAATTAATTTGCAGACAAATGGTTTGGCTCCTAATTTGCAGACAAATATCTGCCAATTAATTTGTAGATATCTGGCAATCGTGTACACGCAAGCTGACAACCGTCTACACACCATATTGATTTGCAGAAAAATTTGTTCATCAATCATTTTGAAGAGAAATTAATTTGCAGATGTGGCAATCGTGTGTACACAAAATTCATTGGGAGATCACCAAATTTTTTTCATTTTCTGACGTTTCTGCAAACGTCTGACAATGAATAAATTTGCAGATGCCGTTTGAGGAACATTTGCAAATTTATTCATTGGCAGACAAATTTTCTGACTGATGCGATGTGTGACAATGAGCTGAAAATAAATTTGCAGATCCAAAATTTGATTTGGTGTGTACACGGTTGGCAGAAAATCTACAAATGTTTGCAAATCTATTGCTAGCTATTTGGCCAAATTAGTTTGTCGACATTGTCAGACAAATATTTGGCAACAGATTTGCAGATGTTTGTAGATATCTGCAAACCGTGTACACACAAATTAAAATTTTCAGCTCATTGTATGCTCATTTTCACACATTGTCAGACGTTTGCTGATCTGACAATGATTGTCAGACCTGGCAATCGTGTACACTAAGCTTAACAGGTTTGGGCGGAGTTTCCCAAGATCCCGCAAATTTGACAGGTGGGTCGGGAAGAAAAGTTTGAGGGTGAATTCTGTTGTAAAGGGGGTTTATTCCTATAGGCAGGCATCTGCCTATCTATTTTTGCAGCATGGTTTTCTGCGAACGTTATTATCCTTTTCAAACTGGTTTCCCCGCGAGCTTGAACCATCAAACGTAAATTTTGATTCGAGAGACCATCTTCAAATGTCTGGATAGCCAGTTTTTCGTTCTCATCGACCAGATACGCCCTGACGGATGCGTCACTAGTACCTGAGAATGTTGCTGAGTTAATAGAGGTTAAAAGTTTTGAGATTTTGTCTCCAAACTCCTTAACTGACTCTTTGGCATTTTGTTGAGCTACCAAAAGTTCATTCTGGGCGACAGAACGAGTTTTGGTTTCCTTATACTCGTCCTCTAGTTTAGCAACTAAGTCACCCCATGTTGATATTAATTATTTTACCATCTTATTTGTTATACTTTGAATTTTGAATACTTGTTCTAAACAAGACAAATTAGTTACTTCTGAATATTTTTAGTCATATGAAGACTTTTCTTATTTCATTATAAAATATTTTCTCGAACTGGGAACTTGAATTTGAATTTTTGTATCATAACTACAAAAGGTATTATTGTCTTAATTTAATTATTTAGTTGCCTACAATGTAATTATTTGTCTTTTATTTATGTTGCAGGCGCTTTTTGTTAAATAATTTTTTCTTAAATAAATGTACTCTGACTAAATAAATTCATCAGGTTATGGGCCCAGGCATGTTGCCGTGCATGTATTGGGTTTAAGTTTGAGATTGAAATTTTGAATTGTCTGGAATAATTAACATTATATAATATTAAAAATGGAAAGTATACGCTCTCAACTTGAATGTTTAACTGAAGATCCCAGTGGAAACGTTAATTACGAGTCATGGAGGTTTAAATTAAATTTAACCTTGAAAGGTAAGAAAATTTTTGATGTTGCTACTGGTATAACCGTTAAACCTGAAGGAGGAGAAAACTGTCAGAATGTTTTGTCATGGATCGCTAAAGATTTAGAAGCTCAAACACTTATTGGTCTTAATTGTAGTAGTTCAATTGCTATGAAAATTTCAAAATGTACATCTGCCTACAGTATGTTATTGAAATTGGACACTTTATATGGTAAGAAGTCAGATGTGAAGGTGAAGAAATGAAGGACTCCTGGATTATGCACCGAAACTATACTACTTTCGAACAGCCTGGGAAAATGTCAGTGGAGCAGAAAAGTGTCTGGGAAACTTATTCGATAGGCTAAGACTAGAAGAAGATAGATTAAATGAAAGTCAGTCACAAAAGTCTACATCTCAAAATGCTTTTATATCGAAATACAAAAACAAGTCAGATACATCCTCTGGAAGTCTGAAGAGCAAGCCTCCGGAATGTTTCAAATATGGAAAGACTGGTCACATGAAGTCTCAATGCCATGGAAAACCGTCTGCAAAATATGTTGAGTACTGTAAAAATACATATGGCTGTAACAAATGCAAATGCAAAGGACATTTCGCGAAAGACTGTCCGAATGCAGAATCTAGTCATAATGAAGACAGATATGATAAACGTAACAAGAATGGCAGTAACAGACGTGCACTTATAACGGTTAGTTTATCCTCGATAGACTCTTTCTACAAAAATTCTGAAGACTGTTGGTATCAAGACTGTGCTGCAACTCAACACATGAGCTCACATAGAGAATGGTTCAAGAACTACATAACCCTTCAACAACCGACCATGATTGTCATTGGTGATGCAACCGAACTAGAAGGCATCGGTATAGGTGACATTGAACTTGAAGCTTTTGACGGTCAGATCTGGCAGAAAATTATGTTACAAGACGTATTACATACTCCAAAAATGCCTTTTAATCTCTTCTCAGTCAGTTCAGTGTTGGATAAGGGTTACAAACAGTCAGCAAATGCAGATCAATCTATATTCACAGACTCAAGTGGAAATGTAGGAGCTTTGGCAGAAAGAGAAGGGAAGTTATATAAAATGAAGTTTCGCCGAGAGTTTGAAAAATGTCTTGTTAACATGTCCTTAAGAAAATGGCATGACAAGCTTGCACATCAAAATGTCACACATGTGCGAGATGTACTGAATAGAAATGGAATCAAGTTTAAAGATGATTGGAACGAATATGTTTGTCCAGAATGCATTTATGGAAAGCAACATAGAGTATCACATCCTCTAAATCCAAAAATTTCAGAAAAACAGCTTGATTTAATACATGTTGATTTATGTGAGATGAACATTCACTCTTTAGGAGGAGCAAAATATTTTTTACTTTTTAAGGATGACTTCTCTCATTTTAGGACTGTTTACTTTTTGAAACATAAAAGTGAGACAGCTGAAAACTTTCCTGAAACTAGTTGAAAATCTGTTTGATAGAAAAGTTAAGATATTACGTTCAGACAATGGAACTGAAATAAAGAACCGCCAAACGACACAAATTTTAGAAAGTCTGGGAGTTTTTCACAGCAAGTCAAGTGCTTATACTCCAGAACAAAACGGACGTATAGAAAGAGAAATGAGAACGATAGTTGAAGCTGCGAGAACAGTCATTCATGCTCGAGGCCTCAATGAAAACTTATGGGGTGAAGCCGTAAACTATGTCGTTTTTACAATCAATCATACTGGTACTGGTACTGTTAAAGATAAAAGTCCAGCGGATTTGTGGTTTGGAAGAAAAATAGACATAAACAAGATGAAATCTTTTGGTTGTGACTGCTACGTATTAAAAGAAGGCAACAAGAGAGGCAAGATGGACAGAAAATCAACGAAAGGTATATTTGTCGGTTATGATGTTGATTCTCCAGGTTTCAGAGTCTTCATAAATGAGACCAAAGACGTTATCAGTTCTAGCAATGTAGTTTTTGATGACAAGACTGAAACCGAAAGCTCTACTGAAATAGAAACACCACTGTTTCACTGAAACATCTGATACTGAGAAATCAGACACAAGCTCAGAATATGGAAGCGTTGAATCTGAAGAGACTGAGGAAAATGGAAGTAAATCTGATAGCTCTGAAAGTCCAGTAGGGCCAACTGTAAGAAGAAGCTCACGATTACGTCGCGTCATAAAACCACCATCAAGATTCAATGACTATGTAACTGACACAGCACTAGTAACACAAGATATTAAGGAAAGTATGCCCAGTGAAACTAGTGATATTTCTGTCAATGAAGCCCTTCAAGATGAAAACTGGAAGAAAGCAATGTTTGAGGAGTATGATTCATTGATAAAAATGAAAACATGGATCTTAACTGAAAAACTTAAGGATATTGCACCTCTAACCTGTCGTTGGGTGTTACGAAAGAAAAATGATGGAACATATGAAGCAAGACTGGTCATCAGAGGGTTTGAACAGAAAGAAGGTAGAGATTATTTTGAAGTTTTCAGTCCTGTTACTCGTCTTATGTCAATCAGGCTTATCTTGAGCATAGCTGCATCTGAAAGTATGAAGTTAATGACTTTTGACGTAAAGACAGCGTTCTTACATGGTAAGCTTGATGAAAGAATTTTCATGTACCAACCAGAAGGCTTCAATGACGAGTCAGGTCGTGTATGCGAATTAAAGAAAAGCCTATACAGTTTAAAACAGGCACCAAAAGTTTGGAACGAGACTTTTTCAAAATTTCTGAAGTCTCTAAGTTTCAAATCCACTGATGATGACCCATGTGTTTTTTATAACAAAGAGAGAACTATACTTATTGTCTTACATGTCGATGATGGTCTCGTGGTCGGACAACATGAAAACGAGATGTTAGAAGTTTTGAAGAAACTTGATCAAAAGTTCAAGATCACTCATGATACTGGAAGAGACAAGTGCTTTTCATATCTCGGAATGCAGATTCAAGTGTCTGAAGACAGAATATTTGTAAATCAATCCAAATATGCTGAAAGAATTTTGCTGCGATACAACTTTGGAGATTTAAACCCTGCACACACACCTATGGAAAGAGGAATGGTCACAGATATTGGAAATTTTGTTAACGATAGTCCTTTGGACAAGTCCACTCCATACAGAGAAGTCGTTGGAAGTCTGCTATATCTCGCTACCATATCACGTCCAGATATAAGTTTCGCAGTCAATTACGTAAGTCGCTTCAACAATAAGCCAATGAGAAGTCATTGGGCAATGGTAAAACGTATCTTCCAATATATAAAAGAGACAACACAATTTGGAATATGTTTTAATGGAGATAAGAATCTGTCTGTGTATAGTGACTCCGATTATGGTGGAGATACAGAAACTGGACAGTCCACTAGTGGAGTTATCCTACTACGTGGAGGCCCTATAGTTTGGCTAACTCAAAAACAAAATACCGTATCAAATTCCACCGCTGAAGCTGAGTATCGAGCAGCAGTATTAGCCATAGACGAAGTCTGTTGGATACGAAGATTAGCTCAAGAATTAAAACAATTAGACACAAGCAAACCTACACCACACTATATTGACAATCAGTCTGCTATTCACATGCTGAATAACACACATGAAGGAAAGATAACTAAAGGCAAGAAACATATCGAGATATCAAGGAAGTTGATCCAGCAGCATATTGGAACAACAGTCACGCCAGTTCATGTCAGAAGCAAGGATCAACTGGCTGACATCTTGACCAAGCCTCTTCTACGCAAATACTTTGAATATTTACGAAGTAAAATAATTAAGGAGGAGTGTTGATATTAATTATTTTACCATCTTATTTGTTATACTTTGAATTTTGAATACTTGTTCTAAACAAAACAAATTAGTTACTTCTGAATATTTTTAGTCATATGAAAACTTTTCTTATTTCATTATAAAATATTTTCTCGAACTGGAAACTTGAATTTGAATTTTTTATCATAACTACAAAAGGTATTATTGTCTTAATTTAATTATTTAGTTGCCTACAATGTAATTATTTGTCTTTTATTTATGTTGCAGGCGCTTTTTGTTAAATAATTTTTTCTTAAATAAATGTACTCTGACTAAATAAATTCATCACCCCACTTTGTAAAAGAGTTGAACTGTATTAGTTCGAAGGCCGGACCTTGTAGCCTAGTTTTTACTATTTCGAGGAATGTTGTATGTCCCTCTTTCTTACATGATGAGAACAAGAATTTATTCAATTCACTGGGGTTACCATTGGAGATGGGCACTATATTGAAAATATCGCTTATATTGACCTGAAACGCCATTGTTTCAGATTCTATTACGTTAAAAGGAAGATTTAAAAAAAATTCTAAACGCTGTCGGTCTCGTCGTGTCCTGACAATTTTGAGGGAAAAATATTTTGAAGAAGGGAGGGAAAAAAATAGGGTTCACCAAAAAATATATGTAAATATAATTATTTAAAATTTCTTACGCTAATTTTTTTTTCTGGTGCTGTTGATTTTGTTAATGTTGTTGATTTTGTTGTTGATGTTGTTATTGTTGTTGCTTTTGTTGATGTTTAAGGTGTTGTTTTGTTGATGTTGAAACTGTGCCAGGCAGACTTCACGCCTTAAAGTTGCAGATTACAACCTGGTCTTCTCACTACCTATATTTTGCCTCCGCGTCCTCTTGAAGGAATTCGCCAGGTCTTATGGTCATAGGATTTTTCACAAATAAATTTTCTACTACTTTAACTTTGCTGGTGTATAGCCCCAGCAATACGCATCAAAAGGAACGGCCTTTTGTATTTTTGGTAGGGGATTTTTAAAAGAATCCCACCGCTGCCACCATGTAATAACCCAGTCAATCAGTACTTTCTGACGATTCAGGGAAGAGTTTGGTGGAGCGGGATGTAGTGATCCACTACATGCGACCACTCTATCAGCCTTATTTACAATATATGTACATCAATTTCCATTCCCAAGCCACCACACACGATCTTGTATAGTATCATTTTTCGTTGTCATTCGCGCAACCGATCCAAAACATTGTCACCCATAAATGTGTCATCTTCCGTAGCCCACTTAGTGAAACCTAACACCACAGCAATTAATTAATTGTCGCCAGTTCTGCTATATACTATAGCTACGGTACGGTACAAAGGCTCTAAGTGCAGAAAAGTAAGAATGACCACCATGAGCAAGCATTGTTTTGAATTCAATGTAAAGGGTGTCCCAAAATTAACGCAAGATTTGAATTTGCCGCCATTTGTGCAGTGAAGTGTTGGCAACCCTGAAAAAAAAGCAATTTGACAGCTAACAGTATAGGGTTATTAAAAATGGAGCGTTACACGATAGAACAACGTGTCATCATTATTAAAGAATATTTCAAAAATAGTGAAAGCTTGGCGGCTGCAGTTCGAAAATTTCATACAAAATATGGTCGGAATAGTGTTTTAACTTCGTCAACTGTGAAGAGATTAATTGAAAAATTCATGGAGACTGGATCCGTTGGAGACGCCAAACACACTGGTCGTCCAAAAACAAGGAGAACCCACATGTGATTGTCGAAAAACAAATGCATCCACAACGCGTGACTGTATGGTGTGGATTTTGGGCTGGAGGCATAATTAGCCATATTTTTTTGAAAATGATGCTGGTCAAGCAGTGACTGTTACTGGTGCTCGATATCGCGACATGATTACACAGTTCTTTCTGCCAAAATTTGATGATATTGATGTGTCCAATATGTGGTTTAAACAAGACGGTGCCACATGTCATACAGCCCGTGAAACAATTCAATTACTGCATGAGACATTTCCAGGTCGTGTACTCTCTCGTTTCGGTGATCAAAATTGGCCTCCTAGATCGTGTGATTTAACACCATTAGACTTCTTTTTATGGGGTTATTTGAAATCACAAGTCTATGTCAACAAGCCCACAACCACCCGTGCATTAAAGGAGGAGATTCAACGCTGCATCGACGAAATTCAGCCACATTTATGCAGAATGGTCATGGAAAATTTCAACAAAAGAGTGCGCATGTGCATGCAAAGCCGTGGAGGCCATTTGTCCGATGTGTTATTCCATACATAACCCTATCCTATGTACTTTACGAGTCAATAAAAATAATACTATCAAAAGACTAAAAACGGCGTTTTCTATTTAATTCAAATCTTGCGTTAATTTAGGGACACCCTTTATATAATCATATCACACTTCGGTAATTAGGCCGCTGCGCTGCCCGTGTGTATCTGGTACTGGTACCTCTATGGATAAGTAAACCGATTGAATTTGCTTCATATTGGGCCAGTGTAAGCAAAATATGATTCATCGAACTCTTCATGCAATGGTTATTGGTATATCAATGCGAGTTGACAAAATTGAAAATTATGATGATAAGGCATTTTTCATATGAGGTTGCGTAAAAATGCATTTTCATATGGAAAATGCTATATTATTAAGTGATCAAATGGTAATGGAAATTGCTTTAAGAAACCAGATAACATTCAAACTTGAAGGTCGCAGCCACGCATTGAGACAGCGGGCCTTTCAAGTAATAAATAAATAAAAAAGCAAAAAATATTTCTTTTATTTTCTAAATTCTCCCCAAACAAACTCTTCCCTGAATCGTCAGGAAGTACTGATTGACTGGGTTATTACAAAATTCATATTACTAAACTATCTTACTTCCATATAGTAAACCTTAGGGACAATGAATCTTTATTATAAAAGGAGACCAAACTCGTGGTAAGACTTATTTTATCTACTAGTTTATATTTATTTCAACCAAAAACTGATATACTGGTATTATCTTCTTTTGAAACTCAATCAAATAAAATCTAAACAAATTTAGTCTAAAGATAACAAAGCTATTGGTTATGTACCCCAATTCCCTATTATACAAATTATGTTTTATAATAAAATTACAACAAGACGACCCATAGTTTCTTATTCTGAAGCCATTGTATAGGCAAATTGGCAAACAAAAACTCCCAGGTAATGAAAAATATTAACCCCATACAAATGGCGAACCCACTTGAGTCCTTTTTACATTTGAATATAAATTGCATTTGGTTCACCTCATGAATATTTTCTTCTGTTTGCTGCTACCCTAGCTGGGAAAATTGTCTTAATATACATTGGTACCTACATTTTTTAATTTTATTTCTATAAAATGCAATACAAGATAAAACCGTTTTCGTTCCCTGTATCTCTGTCTCTGGGTATATCTATTTATGGGAAAGTTTTTAGTCAGGCTTTTCCATCTTGGCTACATATAATATATACAGAAGAGTATGAGCTGGGGTCTGGTACCTTTGGCAAACGCTAAAACTAAATAAATATTCTCAAGGTCTCTATTTGACTCCTGCCCAGGTTAAAGGAAAGTTACAGGCTTTCATGCCAAACCAGACCAGGCAAGGCAACACAGCACCCTCTGGCAGGAGCACAGAACTATTGTGCAATGTCATTGGTTCTTTTTGGAAAAATTAGATTCATTATTCCATTAAAAGGCCTTGAGAAACGTAAAGAAAAAATGGAAGAAAGCAAAGTATAGTAAAAAATGCTCAGTAAAAAACGGAAAACAAATTTGCAGAAACTTTTCCCATTTCAAGTATCGTTCTCATCACAAGCTTAGGACTGTTTCGTTCAGTGGATATCCTCTGTGTGTCTTTTACTATATATTTGTTTCTGCAACCCACCAAACTAAGTCTAAGTTTTCTCCAATAATATCCAACCTCTACTTCTCCACTTACTTCCAGTGCTTCTTTTTGTTTTCCTAGCATAAGCTGCTCGAGTATTTTATTCATGGAATGACCCAGATTGGCTCGCGAAAATAATATTAACAGCAAATAACAACAGGATCCTTTGGCAAAAATAAAATGTGGTATTAAGCAAATTCATTCTATGAAATATATACGAACTATAAATATACACATGTGGAACAAACAGTACGAATACAACAATTACGATCCAGATTCACCACAAAACTACTCATATGATGATAAGAAACACGCCACACACAGTCGAGTCATCATATAGAATATGGAAAATCTTTTCATTACTTCTTGGCGAATGATGAAAGGAATACTTTCAGTTCTATATGCACGAGAGCGGGAAAAAGTTTTTCGATTTACTTGCCACGAAACCCACACTCCTTAAATCAGGCCAAAAACTTGTCCTTGGGACTACTTTTGGATCACAAAATACAAACGGGGAAACAAAAGAACTTTGAGCGCTTGAAATTGTCCCATTTTAAGTTTGTTGTTTTTGTTGCTAAATATTAAAATCTAATGAAAATAACTTTGACTGCTGTATGGGTTACTGTTATAGAGATAATGTAAATTAGTAAAAGGAATGAACTGAAAGAACCTTTACCATCGAAATCTAACGAAATCCTTTTTTTAAATACGCTCTATATCTACATATGTACATGTGAGTACAGAACTGGGAAAAAGCCCAAAGATTGCTTTTCCTCTGATCCAAAATATTTCTTTACAATGAGAAAAATTGTATTGACCTAATTTCCTAAACCAACTTAGGTACATAAGAATTTGCTCATCTGATTATTCAAATTGTATGCTTTTAATAATACAAAATTACGAGTTCAAATTAAACTGAACTTTTAATATTAATTTATAGTTCTTACACTTGCAATTCTTCAATAAACACAAAGAGTAGTTATTCTGTGTATTAAATGATTCACTTAAAACAGCTTTTTCCTGCTTAACAAGAGCAGAAAGAGTCGTGTTGATCTCCTTCGTATTTGCATATTCATTTTTTTTAATGAATGCAACTCTACCTATGAAGTTTCCAACTTCCGTAATTCAATAAAATAGTATCTTAATTCGAGGACACCCTATATTGTGAAACCAATCCCTTATGCACAAACTTATACATTTTTTAAACACTTGTTACTTGTCTGTTCAGCTACAAATGTACGCAAATCCTTTTACTTGGATTTTTCAAAAATATGTATATGTGATTGTTTGGTTTTGTTGACCTTTCTCTTTACAATAATAGTTATTTTAAAAAATAACTATTTTTTTACTCTTGTCTGAGTTGTACTGAATATACAAATAAATGTTTGAGATACATACTTAATTTGAGGAATTATGATTCATAAGGAAGTGGTTGGAATTTAAAAATATCAATTTTCTTAGTTTTTTGTAAAAAAAAAACTTTAAAAAACATTGTATTTTTGCTCAACACTATACAATTTATGTATATGCATAAACCTGCTTATCTCATTCTCTAAAATGCTATTTACCTCTGTTTTATTATATTTTCTATTAGATGTACCGGATATTGTATGCCAGGAATATGCTGTCCCACATATGCAGGACCTCATACCAAAAATACCGGGTGGCTATGTTGGGGTACGTATGACACCACCACCACCACCATTGAATAATATATTCCCAAAACCGCCACCACCGGTCCCACCGCCACCCACAGAGAAATATTATGCAGCCACAGCGATTTGTAAGCCAATACCAAATGGCAATAGCAACACTGGCATTGGATCGAACACTGGCACCGGTACCAGCAGCAGTCTTATGGGAGTTGGTGGTCCAAATGGTGTCGTTGGAGGAACGGGAGTCAACACGACAGCCACAACTCCAACCGGGACGATAAACTCAACCCCAACAGCTCCACCGATGAATCCTTATGGTGATGTCGATGCAATTTCAACCGACGAGGATCTAATACAGCTGCAAGAATTTCCAAGGCAATCCTTAGTTATTGTCGAGAAATTAGGCTGTGGTATCTTTGGTGAATTACATTTATGCGAAACCAAAGGATTAAGGTAAGAACTTTCTCTACACACATACATACACACATAAAAACCCACCTCATATCTCCATACACATATTTATATATAACTTAGATGCGAACACTTGAATATTCATAGCCATTGCATATAAATGAAATGTATTCGTGTACTTTGGAAAGATAAAAGTTTTTTCATAGTGGGCATACTTGACATGTCTGCATTGCATATCTCCGTAAATTTCCTCTCGTTACTCTTATGTCCGCTCCATATATCTTTAGTCTAATGTCGAACTCAAATCACCTTCTTCATCTGTTGATAAGGAGTTGGTTGAAGAATTTTGTTGTAGGATGTTTAAATTTAATACACACAAAAGTCCTTTTAAATAAGAGGAGAATGATTGCGGTTATTGAATACCAAAGATGAAGTCAATTCTTAAATTGACAGCACACAGTGGGACCAAATAGCTGACTGATGGTCTGGCTACATGGTTAACATAACTTTTAATTTATTCTATGACTTTGGGTTTTGAACACATCACCAGTCTATAGCCGACATATGTATGTCAGATGTATTTCCCTTTTTGACATATGATAATTATTAAGACAGACACACAAGGAGCCCGAGTTAGCTTCGTTCGGTCAACATGTCATCTCTTGTACAAATATATAGTATTGTATATCGTATATAGTATATGTATATATATGTAGTTAATTAAAGTTCATAGCCTAAGCCTCAGTTCAAGGATAGGTAGCTTTTGGAAGGCCATGTGTACAGAATTCATTAGTTAAGTCAAATATTGACTTTTTTAATCTTTTTTCCATACCCTGTAAAGTAAAATTCTTTTTGCTTGCATTTGAATGTTTTGAGTACCAATAACAGGGCTTCTCTTTTTATGAAAAGATACTACAGAAAGAACTAATAATAATTCAACCATTTTAAATTCAAAAATCTTTCAAATCTTCCTTTACGATACGAAAAAAGGAATTAGATAAAGTAACACTTTTTTTAACGAAAGTGCTAATATACGCACCGGGTACATTTTAAGCCAAATCCATGAAAGCTTTACGTATCAGCCTATTCTGTTTTTCATTTCAAAAGTGAATCATATTTTTAACTAATTAACGCCACATATTTTCGGTTCAAGTCCGTTCAAGATTTTTAAAATGGAATCCATATTATTAAATCCTTTTTCGATCTAACGAACGGATATGTAAATCCAAAAGCACAAGATTCTAGATTTCATTCCGATTTTATAGTGAAAAGTATTGAATATTCGTTTTCGAAAAATTAAACTTTCGAAACAAAATTCACAAAAAACTCAGTAAGAAGAATTGTTTCTAATAATTAAATCGGACAATTTCCACTAAAAAAGTGTAAAATGTAATATTTTTCGTATAATACTTCCAGGAAATACTATCTTAAATAAAATAAAATGAAAATTGAAATGTTAAAACATGTTAGATTCAGTTTTCATGTTTTCTAATGAAATTTACAATTTGAATACATAATTTGAAAACTTAAAAAAAAAAAAACAAAGAATAGATTCATCCACACCACTTTAATACCCCTATGACCTGTTATTTCAAGCGCAAATATTAAAATATCAGCAGTCAAAGGTTATAGGTCCTCATTTTTGCCTATTTTATTTAACACACACCGGCACTCTTCATGCCATGACCCTTTCATAAAATTCCCCCACTCAAACAATAAAGCACAAGTCCCTTAATCTTTAAAAGTCGAGTTCGAATCTATTCTAACCGCGAATACGCCCAAATAGACAACATATATAAGATAGGTACTCTGTCCATGTACACCACATTTAAAATGATCCTTCAAAGTCAGCATTAGCAACCATCAGTACTGTCAATACACATTCTCGTTCACATATGTACATATATTCCATATCGACCCCATCAAAACAATCCTTGTGCCAACCCAAACTCCTTTCTCGTATTTAATTAACAAATATGTACTGAGATTCAGTCATGTAAATAAATTTGCTTAATGATGAACATTCTCAAATCTATCCCTACCCATTCGCTATGCATAATGTTCGTCGTATTTCGTATTTCTATGTTTATGTACTGTTCATATGTATGCGAATGTGAATATATTTTCTCTTCATTTCGCCTTCATCGCATTTATCCAACTATTCTATCTCCCATACACAGCTCAAATCTAGTTGCGGTTGCAACTTTACGTCCTGGTGCTCCAGACCACATGCGAAAGGAATTCCGTTCGAAGGCCAGGCACTTGGCACATCTTAATGATCCAAATGTGGCCAAAATACTGGGCGCCTGTCTGCGGGACGAGCCAATTTGTATGGTTCTCGATTATAGCAATTGTCTGGGCGATTTGAATCAATTCCTTCAGGAACATATAGCAGAAACTGGTTTAAAGGGTGTGCCCAACAAAAGTTTAAGGTAAGTTTTGTTTTTATTGTTTTTGTTTTATTTTGTATGTGCGCGGCAGTCGAAATATGCCATAAAAACAACAAACAAAAAGATGCATAATTTTCCGGATACATAAAATAGATAAAGACAAAAAAATATGCACATCATATTTGGACCGGACAAAGTGTTGTCGAATAAGAAAATTAAGAAATACGAATCGAATAAAATTTGATATAGCCATTTAGATGTTATTGTTGGTGGAAGAAGATATGTTGGTAATCAAGATGGGATTCTATCTTCTACTTCTCAACATTTTTCATCTGAGAGATTTTCCTTTGTAAGTTTGTTAGAGAAGCTAGTACCAAAATATGTTTTCATTTTTTTAATTACAATGTTTTTTAATGATTCTGTAGATTTAAAACGTTTGTGTAGACAAATTTAAATTCATAACAAATTTATATCTTGATATATAGTTTATTTGCCATGGACACTATTATAATATTATAACTAAAAGAATAAAGGTTGCATGCATGCATGATGCTCTATTCCTTAATTCGCTCCGTAGAGCCATTGCCAATATTGCGAACAATAAAAAAACAAATAATAGTCATCTGGCATCACTGATATTGTATTTCTTTGAAATAAATTCTTTAAGACAATAGAAGAAAAATACATCGGCTGCTATAATTTTATTTAACATAACTATGCATCATTTATATGGCATTAGAATAAAACAAAGACAGCATTCAGCCCAGCGCTGAAATTGCAAGATGTCTCTATTTCAAATTTCGCTACAAGAGCACAAGTAATCGAAATCTGTCATTATTGATTTCATCGTTCTTAAAAATAAATTCATTGACACAATAAAAGAAAAATATATCGGCTAATCTCATTTTTTTTACAGGATCACTTTGGCATCGATACTTGCTCTGATCCAGCGTTTAAGTTGTTCTAATATTAAAGTTTAACCCGGCTCAATTAAGAGCAGATATGTTTGATGTTTTATTGCTGAAACTTTCGAGTACCTTCAGTCATTATTTGTCTGACAAAGATTTATTTTCAGAGTAATTCAAATCTTATCACCGCTTAACATCTAGCTAAGCCAAAAATTTGGATATATAGTTTTGTTTCATGTTTTTATAAGGTATAACAAAAACAATCAATAATAATTAAATTATTTTATTTTAATTATACAAGAATTTATTAAGCCAATTGCAAAGTTTAAACTATACCTAAAATTGTGTTGATATTGAGACCTTATCTAGGCAACAATGCCCGCAAAATAAAAATAAAGAAAAACTCTCCGATTCAGGATGTTATAGAAAATTATAAATGTATATCTTCTATCTACAATCCCCATCTCAACATTTACATATATCTTCTTTAAAAATATGCGAAGGCAAACTTTTATTGGAAATTTTAAACATAAAGTTTTTTTTTTCTTTTTTTAATTTTTTTAATATATGGCTTTGCGCAAAATACAAAACTTGGACTACATCATATTTCCTGGAACAACAAAAATACAATACGGCATCACTACCACCAACAACAACAACCTCACTAAAATGGACGAATATTATCCCTAAAGCTATGGATGCTTAGTTTATATAGCAACACAAATTGCATCAGGAATGAAGCATTTAGAGCAAATGAATTTTGTTCATCGGGACCTTGCAACAAGGTAAGCTCAAACTGTTTTTTTTCTATGTTATAACTTCTCCTTTATAGTATTTCATATCAGGTGGAATACCCTTGTTTTTGTGCTCCCCCCTTACTCTTCTATACATAGTGGAGCTTATCTTTTATCTTTTTCGAGTACCTATAGAGATATATTATTTATATGGGAATTTGTTTTTGGGGAGCTTGTGTAAAATGGAAACCGGAAGTCGTTTATATCTCGAAATGGTTCTTTCTTCTTTTTTATGATCTATCGATTCATATACATTTTAGTGTATTTAGACGATTACTATGTGATTGTAAATTGTGTGCGGCTGCGATGGCTATATTGTTTTTGAATGAGAATGGAAATTTAATTGAAAAGAGCAATCGTCTTTAGCAGTTATTTATAGATAGACAGATAGTCGGTTTGATAGTATTTGTATCTAGATGGACAAAGTGACGTATACGTTCGTAGCCACTAGCTTTAGGAAAATGTAATTTTGTAAGGTTTTGAAAATCCAATTCGATTGATGATGGTTTTAATCATCCTATGTGATTTGAGAAAATATTTTATGTTGGTGTATTAATGAAGGAAGGGTGGAGAAAATATTGTTAGGAATAATATTGATTAAGTTTGTGAAAGACAATTCCCCTTGTATACAACTTTAATCCAATAGAATTCGATTTTATGTTCTTAAAAGCCAATTGTAAATATAAAATTCAATAATTAGACTGTGAGCATAACATTAATATTATTTAATATTATATTTTAGCCTTGGAGTAGGTGTACGTACCTACACGGTCGTCGGCCATGCCAGTATTTAATTTATTTCAGACCCATTTTACCATTTCCAACTTAACAGGTTCGTCAGAAGAAAAATTTGAAAGTTGGAAAATACATACCAAATAAGCTTATGTTGAGTATCCGGTCACTAAATATTTTAAAGTTCCCTTTTTTAATGGAATCCATGATAGGGGCTATGAGGGTAAATTTTAGAATATTTGTGGCCCATTTTTGTTAATATATTAATATATTTAATATATATTTAATATATTAATATTATATTAATATTATATAATATTAAAATTATATTAATATATTAATATTATATTAATATATTAATATATATATATATATTAATATATTAATATAAATATTAATATATTAATATAAATATAAATATATTAATATATTTGGTTAGCAAAATATAAAGAAACAAAAGCCTTTTATCTCCACGTTTGCTATCCTTTACATTTGATTTATATTCGGTTTCATAAAGAAAAGTTTATTATTATGATTTATTAAAACATATTTCATTTCAATTGGTTAAACTAACTTTTGAAATGGCCTGCTACTAGATTAAATTAATTATTTACTCAAGTAATTCTATTAAGGAAACAACTTTCTAATATTTTTCATTATATACGTATATAAAATAAAAAAATACATAATGCTTATGATAAATACGGAATTTATATTTAACTCTAAGGTAAAAAAATGCGTTAGGTGGCCGGGTAATAAAACATTTACCCTATATCGACTATAATATTATTATATTTTAAAAATTAATTTAAAAAATGCTTTGGTATATTTTTATGTTTATAATTTGAGCTAAGAATTTCAAAATTATGAAGATATTCAATTTTGTCTGTCACCAAATTTTATGAAAACTATTTTCAAGAAAAGCTCAAATAAAAATAAGAGAACTGGCAAGTAATACATATATGTAAAGCATATAATTTATAATTTAACAATTATATTCATTGTATGCACTAATTTTTTTGTTTAAATAACGGATGTTACTTTTAATCGGTAGTACCCGTGGCGTGATGGTTAGTGCGTAGGACTGTCATGCCAAAAGTCAAACCCTGCCTGTTTCATACATATCTCTAAAAATCATTGATTTAAATTCTAAGGACCTTAAAATTTCTATCTAACAAATCAGGCCGGTTACAATAACTTCCAAAGGGATTTTATAAAATTGTGTGTCTCAATCTAACTATACTACTATTTGTAAGTAATGATGTGCACATGCTTTCGATTCAAACAAAATAATTTAATTAAAATCATGAAGGTTCTATGTGAATATAATGATTCATTTCCCCTTTTTGATAGTCTACTTGTCAAGCCAAATGCATTTCAAAACATGTTGGCGACCTTTCACTTTCATGTACTTTCATTCCGCAGTTATAATGGCAATGGTTATAATGGCAGGTAGAATATGGTGGTTCCAAATAACTTCGTGTGCCAATTAGTTTATTAGTTACGAATTCCTTAAAAAGTATCCGAACGACCTCGATGATCCCAACGTCATCTTGTATGGTTTGTATATTTGTTTTGCTTATTCAAACACTAAATTAGTATAGTCGGCCTTATCAAGAGCCCCTCATTTTTCTCGTTATTCGTCTCAATGCAAGAATGACTTTAGTCTTCTATGGTTATTTGCAAGGATTATTTATCCTGCATAGAACCAATGGAATTAGCTGCTGCACTTCACCAGTATAGAAATAGGGTAATTTCAAATGTTGGAAAACAACATCCATTAAGCTTTTGGCTTCGAGGGAGTTTCATACCAGTAAGCCATATCTGCTTCTGAAGAACTAATCCACAAACGTTGTTTAGGTAACCAATCTTTTATTCAAACTTCGTCATTTTATCACGTACTAGCACTTATTTTATTTAAAGAATGTTATGTATACTTTGTTTAGTCCTGGCTATTTGTTTAAGCTTTATTTTTGGCAGTTCCATTGGTTTAATGGATTTCAACATCATACCTTTTTCTATTTGTAACCAAATGCCAAAAGTTTTATTTTAAACTAACTCTTAACAAAAGACAAAATATATAAAAATATCCATACACCTAGAACTTCACAAGTCGAATATTATCAACAAAGAATTTCTTATTCTCTATAACTAGACATACCTTTACATCGAAAGTCATTAGCTATCACAAAAATAAAGTTATATCACAGATAAGAAACTATACAGATGTCTCATCCCCATAGAAGAAAATGTCCCATATTTTTTTCACTACTCCTTGGCTATCAACTGACAAAAAGCTTTTTGTCAGTTGATCTTCAAGCACAAAAAGCTGTTTTTGATTGCACATATTGGCTTGCCAGTATGCCTGTTCAAAGCTATTCTAAAGTTGTTTTTTCTCTCAAGTCAACGTCCAAAGAGACAAAGAAAAAAAGAAACTGTTTTGGTTTCGATGATGTTTTGGTGCCGATGATGTTACCATATTTCAGTTGCTATTGTTCAAGCGATGTAGGTATTTTATGCTATTTATGCTATTTATTATTGAATATGAAAATAAAAACCATAGTTATTAATTTTTCCATGTTATATTTTACTATATCAAATAAAACAATATACATATATGTTGAAAATACATTTAAGAAAGGAAGAGAAGATGAGTTAGGTGCAAGACATTTTAAAAATAATTTGTATGGATTCCTATGGTAACACTGATGCAAATGTACGTGCGCCGCTGGTGAGCGTATGAGGCTTAGTTTTGGTTGCCTTCCTTATTTTGATTTTTTTTGATACATATATTGAACGCATGTGTGTATGTCATGTATCCATAGATATATGTATATGACAAAAGGGTAAGTTTCAATTTCGGTCTTTTTGTTGTTTGTTGATTGTTTCTTTGTTGTCCTATGCAAAACGTAAGTTGCGTATTTTGTGAACTTAAACAGGTGTAGGTAGGTACTCATGTAAATAATTTCGATACAAAAAAGAGGCTCGGATGTGACCCACACTGATAACTTACTATTGATGCCCACTTAAATTTTTCAAAATTTATTTTTTTTATTTGGAAAAATTGTATTAGTAAGTAAGTATGCAAAAATATACATTTAAGCTGTTTTCTGTGGAAATAGATGTATCGAAAAGTTAAATTAATATATTTTGAAAGAAGTTTGGTTTCTCTCAAATAAACATTGTCTTAAATTGTTACAAAACATTAACAACAATATTTCTATGGGATGAAACAACTTTAAATTCAATATCTTTCTTTATTCAATCTAATTTATAAATTCAATTACGTTAATCTTTTTTTTATTTTTTTTTTTTTTGCTTAAGGTTTTTAGTTTTCTGTAAAATAAAAAATTGTTGTTAATAACAACAATTTGTACAATTTCTTTCTTTCTTTTTTCTTTCTCCTTTACCCGATATTTCAGTTTAAGAATCAATTTCACGTTTTTTTAGTACTTTTTTTTAGGTTTAAATTAAAGGAAAAAACTATCGGTTGATTAACTTTTTATTTTAAACTTATTTTAAACATTTTTTGTATTAAATTAAATAAGTTTGAAGTCAATATCTTTCTCTGTTTTCAAGATGCTTTAGTAGAAACTATTTTTACCGGTTTTTAGTAGTTTTCTAAAAAAAATAGTTAATTGGGATGTTAAAATAGGTCTGTTAAGTTTTGTTTAGAAGTTTGTATATGTTTAATACATCACTGCTCTTAGCCTATTTAAGCAAAGGTGGTTTTATAAAAAGTTTAAGAGACAATTTTTGGCCTTGACAATTAAAAATAAAATATCGTAAGTATTTATAATTATTTATTTTATTATTGATGTTTTCTAAAATTGCCTTTGCTTAAATAGTTTCCAGGGGGGGTCACGAACGTGGACGTGGCAGAATATCGACCCCCACCCACCTACCACCCGCTGAATTGTACATTTATATATATATATGTAAATTGGTTATGTATTTGTTTTTTTTTATTGTTTTTGTTTGAGCTACGCGTTCATAACATTCATTAATTTTTTTATTTTAGTTCTAGGATTTTTATACCTTTTATCTTTTGTGTCAATTACCCATTTACAATTTTTCCAAAGTAAGACGTTTATTAAAAAATGTATGATATCAATTTTATGTGCATAGCATTCATCGGAATCATCGAACCAGCTAGGATATTGTCTGTTTGTTGCGTTTATACATTCTCTTACAATGTTTTCTTTTAATCTCGATATAAAAGGTGTTTTTTTGAAGAAAGTTGTAAATATTTTTACGTGAAGACTACAGACTTGGAAAAAATTTTCAGAAGGCCATATAAGAACCGTATTTTCTTTTGAGGTTTCGTATTCTCTCAATTTAATTAATATTTCCGTTAAATCAAATTGAAGCTTATCTTTTGACATTTGTTGAATACAGTTTTCACAGGTACTATTCATTTTTTTCATCGATTTAAAAAGGCAATAGCCTGCATAGTATCTGGTAGCAAGATCGTCGATTTCCGGCACTTTTATCAATATCGTGTCTTCAGGTGGTAAAGCATTTAATTTATTATCAATATTCATGTCGTTTTCTATATTCTCAAATGATTCACTCTCCGGTAGCTCATACGAAATCGATATTTGTTCCTCAGCATTGGTTTGTAAAATAGCATTCCAATCAACTTTAAGATATTCTGTATCGTCTTCTTCACAGTTTGAACATTTAGATTTGAATACAAATTTCATAGCTATAACTTTTGCTAGAAGGGAGCCAAATTCAGCAGCATTCGGATTACTTTTATTAACATTTCTTGCTCTTATCTTTCCAAATAAATTTTCTAAGGGATCTTGGTTAAATTTGTTAATATTTAAATAATATAAATCATTATGGTCTATATATAATGCTTTTTGTATTTGCAAAATGCTCTCAATACTTAAGGCAAAACCTTTGAAACAAAACGCTTTGTTTCTTGAATTAATAGGCTGAATGTTGAGAATATATGTTTTCATTTCTCTTATGAATATTAGATTTTGATCATTTTTTTTTAATAACTGGTTTTCCATTTAAAAGGTCGAAAAGCCGGTTTATTTTGTTTATAAAATTAGCTGTTGGTTTGAATACAAAGATGTAATTGAAGGTTTTGTAGATTATGGCAAAAACCAAAGATCTGATATATGTGCTAAGTCAGCCTGCGTTTTTATGATACGTAGTTTATGTGGCAACTTTAAACAAGTTTTGTATTGTAGATATTGACTTCAAACTTATTTAATTTAATACAAAAAATGTTTAAAATATAGTTTAAAATAAAAAGTTAATCAACCGATAGTTTTTTACTTTAATTCAAACCTAAAAAAAAGTACTAAAAAATCGTGAAATTGATTCTTAAACTGAAATATCGGGTAAAGGAGAAAGAAAAAAGGAAGAAAGAAATTGTACAAATTGTTGTTATTAACAACAATTTTTTATTTTACAGAAAACTAAAAACCTTAAGCAAAAAAAAAATAAAAAAATGATTAACCTAATTGAATTTATAAATTAGATTGAATAAAGAAAGATATTGACTTTAAAGTTGTTTCATCCCATAGAAATATTGTTGTTAATGTTTTGTAACAATTTAAGACAATGTTTATTTGAGAGAAACCAAACTTCTTTCAAAATATATTAATTTAACTTTTCGATACATCTATTTCCACAGAAAACAGCTTAAATGTATATTTTTGCATACTTACCTACTTACTAATACAATTTTTCCAAATAAAAAAAATAAATTTTGAAAAATTTAAGTGGGCATCAATAGTAAGTTATCAGTGTGGGTCACATCCGAGCCTCTTTTTTGTATCGAAATTATTTACATGAGTACCTACCAACACCTGTTTAAGTTCACAAAATACGCAACTTACGTTTTGCATAGGACAACAAAGAAACAATCAACAAACAACAAGAAGACCGAAATTGAAACTTACCCTTTTGTCATATAATATATCTATTGATACATGACATACACACATGCGTTCAATATATGTATCAAAAAAAATCAAAATAAGGAAGGCAACCAAAACTAAGCCTCATACGCTCACCAGCGGCGCACGTACATTTGCATCAGTGTTACCATAGGAATCCATACAAATTATTTTTAAAATGTCTTGCACCTAACTCATCTTCTCTTCCTTTCTTAAATGTATTTTCAACATATATGTATATTGTTTTATTTGATATAGTAAAATATAACATGGAAAAATTAATAACTATGGTTTTTATTTTCATATTCAATAATAAATAGCATAAATAGCATAAAATACCTACATCGCTTGAACAATAGCAACTGAAATATGGTAACATCATCGGCACCAAAACATCATCGAAACCAAAACAGTTTCTTTTTTTCTTTGTCTCTTTGGACGTTGACTTGAGAGAAAAAACAACTTTAGAATAGCTTTGAACAGGCATACTGGCAAGCCAATATGTGCAATCAAAAACAGCTTTTTGTGCTTGAAGATCAACTGACAAAAAGCTTTTTGTCAGTTGATAGCCAAGGAGTAGTGAAAAAAATATGGGACATTTTCTTCTATGGGGATGAGACATCTGTATAGTTTCTTATCTGTGGTTATATGTTTCTTTCCACTGACATGATGGCATACCAGGAACCACACTTTCTGTCCTTCCTTAGGTTTCTTTTAAAATTACGAAATCAAGGACGGACATTAACAGCTTTATTCAGCAATAAAAAAAAGTTTTTTGCTGATGATGAAGCAAAATACTCGTACCTTTCCTCTTAAAAGTGTGCTTCAAAGCAATTGTTTTCTAAAACCTCCCCCTGCATCGTCATCGCTATCCTTATCACTGTTTATGGTATGGTCATGTGTCCACATTCACAATCGAAAAATAAAAGGCAGCAGCAAACCCTTTCTTGAAATTTCATTGAAAATTATATCTTCCCAAAGTGTCCAAGGAGAATGTGATGTCTGAAAACTTTTCGTCGCTTTATACCGAACCGTCCAGAAACAATATTCCTACGTACACTACAAACACACAACCGACCCTTTTTTCTTTAGTCGTTGGTTCTATTTTAGAAAACCTCTTGTTGCTCATGCTGCTGTTGCTCCTATGCTACTGTACTAATGTAACTGTGACTGTTCCTTCCACAAATTGTTGGTACTCTCGCAATGAAAATAATTTAGCATCGGGTTTTATAGTGCATTCCGTTTGTCCACCCGGCCTAGAATAACATTTACTGCCCAGACCAGCTCCAGTTCAGTTCAGTTCAGTTCGCTCCCCTTCACCCGAGTGGCAGCGGCATCAAGAAAGGATAGTCCTTGTCGGTCGTTCAGCGCGGCGGCGGCGCGGGCGTTGGCTTCAGCGTCATCGTCGTTCTCGTTGGTCGTCGGCAGTAAAATGGCTCCTGCTTTCACTTATAAACTAAAACCAGGCAAAATCGGGAGGATGAAGAAGGATTCCAGAGTAATTTTTACAAACATTTTTAAAATTCATTTGTTTGCCCACAGAATATTTGAATTTGCCAACGAAAGCGAAGCAGGGCAAAATGGTTGGATTCGAATTTATTCAACCAGAATAATTCTGTCGACAGAGAACATTAAACATTCACATTTCCTTTTAGCCCCATCTCAAGCCCTGAGTGTATGGCTGTGTGTAAGTGTCTTCTTCGATACCCCCGCCTCCTTACCTGTTCTTCCATTTGCCACATTAATACACTCACAACAAACACACAATTTCATTTACTATATTTTACAGCCTAGCTCCCAGAATGCTATATATACATATATACATGTGTAATTGTGCTGTGTTGAAACTGAAAATGTCAAAATGACTTCAAAATTCGAGACATTTTGGAGTTGGATTTCATTTATGTGGTTAAACTCGGTTTTGTCTGTCTTGGGCTTTAAATAGGAAGTAAGGAAGAATGAGGAAATGAGGAGCGGAGCAAAGGAAAACAGACGTATAATAAAGTGAACAGATTTTTCCTTTGTTTTTGTCACACAAGGAGACACTGCAGTCATGCACTCTGTCACAGTATTGCCAGCTTGCTTTGTTTTTTGTTAAAATGCATTTTGAGTGTTTGTTGTTTTTACAGAATACTCCCATACATAGAAGGAAACATATTTTTTGGGGGCTGGCTGGTTGGGTTGGTGACTTTCCAGATTCAAGAACGGAAAACAGGATACAGAATTTTATATTGTGAGGCAGGCGGCGACGGAGTTCTCCTGCTTATGGTGTTGAAATTAGTAGATATAGTACAAAAACGAGTATGCAAGGAGTGAAATAAGGTTCTTTGTTCAAGAGTTTTGTGTTACCCTTCTAAATGGCATTGCTTTTGGACGAAATAACTTCAGAAGAGTGTCATTTACAAGTACATACCTTTGGTTCAAAATGTCAGTAACAGAGCTGCGGTTGTTTTGATATGAAGTTAAAAATCAAACAATGCGTATTTTCATTGTGGAAAGTTCTTAATGAACTATGTATGTATATACATATATGTGTATATGTAGGTAATGTCTATTTAAAACCCTTTCAACCCGAAATATAGTTATTAACCTAACATTATATATTTTTATTTATGCGTTAGTTTTGTTGCTCAAAAGTATTTACAGTAAAACCTATCTAATTGGACCACCCTTGGGACCGTAGAAAACTGGTTCGATTAGGAGGTGGTCCAATTATAGAGGTTCCTTTTCAGTTGGACCGGCCCATTTAGAAAGGTTTTTCCCTCATTCATTGAGTTTTACATACATGGCATTTAAAAAAAAACATGGCGACCTTCATGACTGATTTTCTACTACCGATACCCCACACTACAATGAAATTATTATTTACGAACCAAGAAGGAAACATTGAAGCGTATACAAATTTACTTATTTGGGATTTGAAGGGGGACTTTGAACACAATTGATCAAAATGTTCGTACTTGATGTAAATCAAAAATCAATAAAAAAGAATTAAATTTAAAATGTATTATTATTTGTATTCAAGTTTGTAACAAATGAGTATATTACAAAGTTGTAAGTAAATAACATATGAAAGTTTAAATTATAAATGAGGTAGGTAGGGCGGATAGTTTAAAATCTTCTAACAATAATATTTATTATTTTGAATTATAAATACTTTTAATTTCAATTTAATTTAGAAGTAATTGGCGCATAACATTTTTGGTTAAATTCTCTTTCGCTAATACAAATAGGTTCGACGGTTTTCCTACTATACAAATGAGTATGGTAATATCTGACGGTATCATTGGAATACGTGGCAACAGCACCACTTTTCATTTAAACTTTCCAAATAAAATGGTTGCTCCAAGAATATTTCCGGTGATCTTTTTGATGACCAAACGTGTACCGTTACACAATTGAGGTAGATTCAAATAATAGGTGAAGAATAATTGGTGAATCAATCTTTAATCGAAGATTATGTGGAGGCATTCCAGGTATATCTAGTGAATTTAAATATTCAATTGGAAAATATACACGATTGATTTAAAAGACATCAGATCGCCTGGTATAACAACTGTTGTAATTGGAAGCTAATTTCGTCAACTTCAACATTTTTGGCCCGATGACTGAGCCAGTTATGATTCAAGTAGATAATTACTCTGATATCCGGAAAAATACTCTGAATCAAAAAATTTGTTTTCTGTTTCAATACTTCGCCATACGAATGATTGTTTTAAACATGCATTAATCTCATCCGCGAAAGTAGAGCGAGGTATATCAAATCAACAGACAAAAGTAAGAGAGCACCACCAAAACGTTTATCAATGCCGTTTAAATCCAGCATAGTTCTAGTGGATGCATAGTGGTTATTCTATTAAATTAAATTGTAGCTTATATAAAACGCTTGGAAGTTTGAGCTAGCAGATAATTATAGCTGTCAAACAGCAGCTAACAGATAATTGTGACTGTCAAATAATAGACAAATAATTTGCAATAAAATAATATTGCGATCATAAATTGAGATGGAAGCTATCCTATCTTTCAAGTTGGATCCAACTGCACAAGCTGTACAAATTTGATTAAAATCGGTTAAGTAGTTTAGGAGTCCATTGGGACAAACAACGTGACACGTAATTTATATATATTAGAATGTATATTTTTTCAATTTTCAATCATTCTCAAAATAAAACTGTCTTTTTTTTCTGCACCACAGCTGTATTTTTGAAATGTGTTAGTAATTTTAGAAAATCTAAGCAATCTTCCTGTCAATCATTCTCTCAACTAATCCAGCGATACCAAACTGTCTGAAACTTACTACTGGATACTCACTTTCCTGGTATTTCTCTAACCGCAACTTGCAACAATCGTATTTGTTCAAGTTTCAATATAGTGATATAGAACAATACAATGGGCTCTCAACAGATTCGAACCATTTAAATCTGCACCAGATCGAATAATACCAGCCGAACTACAAAAAGCTTCAGACATAATTGCACCAATCCTTTTGTTCCATTTGTTAACCCTCCCTATATTAAAGTAATCCAATTAAAGTTCTCAGACGAGGCTAAGTACTTGGGTCTTATTTTAAACAAAAAAAAATAAATTGGAAACGCAATATACAAGAAAGAGTCAAAAAAGCTACTGTAGCTCTCTTTTCTTGCAAAAAAGCTTATAGTAATAAATGGGTCTTATACAACCCCAAATCACGCATTGGTTATACACATCGGTAATCAGACCGATTTTAATGTACGGTGTGGCAGTATGGTGGACTGCTCTAGAAAAAGCTAAAACCGCGACAAACTAAATAAAGTCCAACGTTCAGCTTGCCTATGTATAAGCTTTGCACGACCCCATCTGCGGCACTGGACACCCTACTCTACCTAACACCTCTTCATATATTAAGCAAACAAATAGCTTCAAGCTCTGCTATTTGCCTCAAAGCTTCGTCGCAGTGGATCAACAACAACATTGGCCACTCCGTCATTCTTAAGTATTTAGAATCAATTCCAAAGCACATAGACTACACCATCCCCCAACTGCAATTCGACAGAAACTTCAAGATTTCTAAACCTTCTAGATTTTTCTGGGAGGATAGGGCATTCCTAAAAGACGAGTCAGTCCACTTTTATACAGACGGATCAAAAACAAAAGAAGGGGTTGGTGGAGGTGTGTACTCTGAACGACTGAAATTAAGTCTCTCATTCCGCCTTCCCAATCATTGTATCGTGTCCCAGGCGGAACTTTTTGCGATAAAAGAAGTCTTGTCCTGGCTTAAAGAAAACGTGATATCAACATCTGATATATGTATTTTAAGAATTTGAGTTGCGAAAGCCTCTTTGTAAGAAACAGCTTTTAAAAGTCTGGGAATTGTTTCAATTTTTCCCTCTGAAGAAGAGTCGACAGAGATATGTTCCTCTGCAGTATCACAAATTGTTAACTGAATGGAACTTACAAATTTTCCCACATCT
Organism: Eupeodes latifasciatus; assembly: GCA_920104205.1. NCBI lineage: Eukaryota > Metazoa > Arthropoda > Insecta > Diptera > Syrphidae > Eupeodes > Eupeodes latifasciatus. The sequence goes on from OV049924.1 coordinate 161,829,121, forward strand.
CCGACCATTCATCAGATGTCGCCACATTAGAATCCATGCTCAAAAAAATCTTCTGGAATGGGAGTACTAACTCCTCGAAAAAACCACATTTCTTAAAACAATTTCATATGGCTAATGGAGTAACATCATCCCATGCCTTTTTAAGCCAGCTACAAGCATCTAAAACATTCATTTTAGCTGCTAACTTCGATACATTATTGGCTTCGTCTATGTTTAAAATTAAATTCTGCATAAGGTTCTTTCTGTCTGGGTCTTGAAGTTTTTAATGATGCCTTGATCAAGTGGTTGGAGATGCAAAGTTGTGTTTGGAGAAAAAAACTTCAGCTCGACATTTTTTTATTGCAGTGGGAAATAATATAAACAAATATAGCTCCGAACTTATTGAGTGAAATTTATTGAATGAATATATGTAATTTAGAAAAAACTTAAAATATAAACAATTGAACAAAAGCTAATGTAATTTAATTGAACAAAGTGTTTTATAAACAAGTAGTTTGATGTTATCTTTAACACCCTTCCTCAAACGCATTGTACTCCAGCTTTTGTTCTGAATTTCTCGATTTTTGAAGAAGACAGTGACTTGGTAAACATATCGGCTATCATTTCTTCACTGGGACAGTAAGTGCATATAATATGATTTTTATCAACGTGGTCCTTGACGAAATGAATTTTAGTGTCGATGTGCTTGGTCCTGTTGCTTAGTTTCTGCTCTTTTATTAAACGTAGACAACTCTGGTTATCTTCAAATATGACGGTTGGTGAAGTTTGTCGAAATTTCATATCATCGAGTAGCTCACGAATCCGATAGCTTCCTTGCATGCATCGGATAATGCAATAAACTCGGCTTCTGTGGAGGAAAGTGAAAGTGTTTGCTTTTTGCAACTCCAACTTATGGTTCCACCATTG